>OY728142.1:194151962-195401962 GCA_963277665.1 Viscum album | reverse complement strand
TAGAAACTCTGTTTTCATGTTAAATCAGACATTAGAAATATCAAATAAATTTATCATTGATTATTCTTTCAACATCATCCTCTATTTTGGAAGCATGAGTTGTGTGGGTACTTCTGGCAGTGTGCTTGTAACCACGATGGTCTTCTGGCAGACCCAGGTGATGAGTGGTGACCGAAGGATCTAGGCTTTATGTTTTTGGATAGTTCCATGAGAAAACATCTCGATTCATCATTAGGAAGGAGGTATATAAATATTTCTCCTTAGAAGGAATAGACACACTAATCATAGTGGTTCGTGGTTCGTCTTCAATGCTCAGGATTCTCTACCCATGTTTATCGATTGTGGTGAAGACGCCTTCTTCGAATGCCAGAGGGGAATCTTTTAGATCATATACTTCTTATTATTCTTCATCATCTTCACAATCCACTTCATCATATTATTCATCTTTTGATTGAGAGATGGTTCTCAATATGAACACTCTAGTGTTGGGAGAAGAATCACAACTCTGTTGTCTGGAAACTAAAAAAGACCCTTTTGCCTCAACAGTCTATGGGGAATTATCTAAAGATGATAAAATGGGGCATGGAGGAGTGTCCACACTTTCTTTTCATGATAAGAAATCATATTCTTCCTTAGTGGGTGAGGAAGTAATTGTCTAGAGCCCTGAGAATGGACTGGGAGCATTTTTGATTGAGTAATCACTATCATCTTGAGGGTTAGCATGGTTTTCAGAATCCATAGACTCGACAGTCATAACAGAGATCATGCTATCAGTTGAGTCGGTATCTAATACTAAACATATAAACTCATCCTAATTGAGGGGTAATACATACACTTCCCTAAGCTATTTGAGGAGATTGGTGCGAGCTATTCCCAATCATTTGGGGGCGGTGATCCAATAAATTCACTGGCTAAAAACTACTTTTCATTCTGTTCATAGAACCTCGCATCAATGTAATGAGACTTACTGGATTTGAATAGGTATTTTTCGATGTGAAATGTATATTTTCCCATCCGCACAATATTTGACCCAATGACGGTATGATAAGTGGATTCCAGCGTGATGATGCGGAAAGGGCCTCCCTAATAGAATGTAGAATGCTATATTTTTTCACACTACTATAATCATAGATTTGGATTCAAGGTCACCAAGAAAAGTTTTAAGCTTGATTCATCCAAATGGATTCTACTCTATTTTTTTATATACCAGCAAGTTGTGGTGTAGGTTGTCAGAATATCCTCATCATGGCCCAACCAAAAAAAATTTCTTAGTGGGAGGAAGTAAACTCCAGATCTATTGTCGATGAACCTTTTCTGGACATCAATACTATTCATTTTTCCAAACACATATAAGGGTTTTATATTTCTTTGAATGATTGTGTCTTTGTCCTGGTCAATGAAGGAGATGACAACATATAATTTTTTCCGGGGTTGGTCTTTATTTGAAAAACATTGGTCGATAATACATCATCCTTGATTTCCTAGAGACTTAGTAAAGATTCTATGAGAGCATCTCTATGGCTCGTTGATATATTCAATGCATCCAGGTTCAATATCATTTCTAGTACTGAGGTTAGAAACATCATAATGTCATATTTCGTCCCTAAAGGCTGGTTTTTCCTAGCATGGGGATGCTCTTTCATGGTCGGTATAGGGATTTCACCCCTAGAGGTGTACGGTATGATCTCTCAGACATGAACGGATGGTGTTCCCATGCTATTTTGATTCATTCATACTAGATGACATGCATTAATTTAGAAATAATGCATCTCCTCTATCTCCGACAAATAATCCAAGATATTTGGGTTAGGATTTCTTTTGGAAGGGGTAGGGAAACACTCTGGTTCTTGTTGTGTCAACTGGATGGTCATTCTGGGTGTTTTCACAACATTAATTGTTTGAGTTATGGGTGGTCAGGAATTTGACAGTTACCACGACCACGCATTCTTGGAAACACTATACCACTATGGCCTATTCCTCTGGCTCTTGGTTGGACGTGGGTAATTTGGGTTCATAGCTATATCCTCTATTAGATAAGTGGTATATTAATTGAATGACATTAATGGATCTGATTATATGTTCTTGATCCGACAATGATTCTATCTAACTATCTTCTTATGATGGTGTCATTTGGGTGGGGGGAGTTACCATTGTCCCATTTGGAGGGGTGGTTACCTTGATTTTAAGTCTACTAACATGATGTTCTAAATGTTCATGTTTGAATTTGGTGTTACTGTAGGTTCATATTCTTTATCTTTATTTTTTCTTTATAATTAGACTGTCTCTTGGATGGATGACCCTAGAGGGTTTTGGGGCTGATGATTATGGTTGTGTTGCATCAGGAGTAATTGGGGGCACAATTTGCATCTTCAACTGAGACTTGAGGATTCCATGAACATGGTTGACTATTTATATATTCATCCTTATATCCTAATTTTTCACCTTTTTTCTTGTCACTATTTTCCACTCCCCTTTATCACATGGGACTATGTTGGAAGCATAGGCCACTTGTGTTGGAAATGGTCCTAACTAGACTTATCCAGAATCTGCCAACATTTTAAAGAGATACTTGAAGATAAATCACTCTTGGATGTTGTGTCCTAGTATCTAATATTAAGGACAATAATATGGATGGTAATCGAGACCGACGTCATCAGCTCTCTTTGGATCTGGTAATTGGAGAAACTTGTAATTCATCTCGGCTACGAAGTATCCACATACATGATCATCTTAGAACAAGTATAATTTTTTTTATCAGTCATCAAAATAATTTATTTTCTCAACCCTTATCTTATCTTGATGAGGTGGGGGTGGATATTAGCATTTATCGGGTCCTACATGGTTTGGTGGAGGCCTTACAATTGGATATGATACCAGGGGTGGAATAAGTATGATAAAAGCCACTTCATCTTTTTCTATTATTTTTCTTAGGGCCGATTGGGCCACTCAAGACATGAGATTTGTCTGCTACAAAAAAATATTATATCCTTTGGGAAATGACTGTGAAATATTAGATCCCACTTATGTACTTCATTATGATGAGTAGAATTCGAAATTCATCACATACATTATCGATACACATATTGAGAATTTCTTTCCATGGGAGTGGATGGTTCAGGGAGTAAGTCAGGCCCTTCCATCTAGAGATGAATTCTGAAACACTTTCATTCTCTCACTACATACAATTCATGAGATCATTTACTATTTTATGATGAAATGTAAATCAAAACTGGGAGAGAAACCCTCACTAGAGGTCCTCCCAACCTGTTATTGAGTAAGCTGGAAAACTAGTATATCACATAAAGAATGACCCATGTAGAGTTCAAACAAAACACATGAGTTTCACACCATCTTGTTCCTTTACTGTTCCCATCATGGGGTCATTGTATGATGTATAGTGCATTTGGTTCTATTATGGGTCTCATGAACAATTGAACACTAAGAATACAGGTTTCACAAAGTTTGGTGGTGGTGGAACATTGTGCACCCAAACAGAGTATGGTTTGCACTCTAGTTGAATCGGAGCTCGGTCCCCTTCCATGGATTCTAGTTAAAAAGTCAATTTCTCAATTATATCAAGATCCCTGGATGCATATCTTAATGGCCATGATCTTGGGTGGGTGTAGTAGGGGGAAAACTGGACGTGTTGAAACTATTGGGTTTTGGGGTGGATACCCAGTCAAGGGAATCCTCTGTGGGTTTTCCTAAATGTGTTTTGGATGTTTCCCTAGTGTAGGGATGTCTTGATATACCTTTGGGGCCAGATTCAAGTACAATAATGGTCCTAGTTCTGGATTGGATGGGTATTCGAGCATTTATTCATTTATGAGGATGTCTGCCTATAGTAGAAGCACCACTTCTAGAAGTACTCATTGATGTTCTATATGAAGAACACACTCGGCATGATAGATTCCTCAACATAGACCAACATTAATTCTCTTGATCTCTTTCATTTATTATTCCTTATTGGTTAATCATTTTTCAAGCGTGAGGGACTCATTTTCTTAAGGGGGGGGGGGTCCTATGCAACCATGTATTTATTCTTATCCTTTCTTGGAATTCATGAGGGAGGTACTGATGGGTTTGCTGAGGGTGCACCCAAATTTAGGGAAACTCTCTGATAACTCATATGGACACCCTCACGCTCGGTGCGAAAATACTCTCGGAGGGAACCATCTTCTCTTGAATTCAATTTATTTGTATCATTTAATGTGAGGTCCGTGGTAAGGACGTCCACCACGTTCACTAATTCATAATACGTTGGGGATGTCGACCCGATGCTGAATGGTAGGATTAATTTTTGCAACCTTTTATGGGAATTCTACTTTCATTCTGTGGTATTCATTAGATTTCAGGGTGAAGAGAAACCCGAAGGGATCCATGATCTATCCTCACAATATTCCTTTGTCCTGTTGGTATGAACCGCATGATGGGACTGAATATGTGACTTCACTGCTCATCGTTATTCCCATATAAGAGAATAAAAATGTCCACTATGTGAGAATTTGAGATAAAATTCCCCCATACCTACAGGATGCGGTTCTTCATGTTCATCCATTTATGTCATATGTCTCGGATTCATTGGTTTTACTGGGGAATTTTGAGTTTAAAATTCCCCCAACCCTAAAGGATAGGGATGTTTCTGTATTTTTGTGGTAGATGCTGATATTCCCTCCTTGATTTCATGCACTCATGTTCAAGTGGGATTCAATTATGGAACTAGATTTTCACTAGATTTATTTACATTAGTGGACATGATCATTGCTCATTGCTTTATTTCCCTTAGGCGGGAAACATTCTTGATATTTTCAGTCGCCTAGCTCAAAAACTTATCGATGGCTTGCTCTCATCAGGCCTGATTCTTTTCAAACTTACTCAAGTCCAGTTCTTGTTGATCATTCCACCTTTTTTGAGTAGGGATTCCATTTTATTTCTTCTTTTAGGTTATGATTTTCTTAATTCACTTTTAGTGAGTTCTAGTGGATGGGATGTGGCATGAAGTGTAGATATCCATGGTCTCCCAATCCCTAAATATGATAATTAGACGAGGCATCACTGATATGGAAACAAAACATGTGCACCACATGGATGCTGTAAAATTTGAGATCTTTCCATGTCCTCTCTAATTGTGGTCATCGTGCATACATGAGATCTTCAAATTCGATTAGACAGAGAAGATCTTCTAGTATGTTGACATGGTCTGCATATCCCTCAGAGGGATTGTATTTTGTATTTATCTGGAAGAGAGATGTCTATATATTTAGGTGAATGATATGTGTACATTCTTCTAACAACTCTCTGGGTATGGTGAACTAAGAAGTGTTAATGGGCCAATACATCACCAGTATGTCATCCGTATCAAGTTGGCTTCTTAGGAGAAACCTATCCTATAATTGAACTTCTAAATACTCCTCCACATGGTTAGCCCAACATGAATGCTTCTTAATTTCATTCAGATGATTGAGGATGGTAGGATCTTCCTTGATATGTGAGTGGTTCAGGGGGTGTCTCTAAAGATGAGGGTGGACCTAGACCATCGTTGGATTGGGAAATGATCTCACTCATCATATAAAGAATGTTTGACATTTTTTAATCCATTATTTTGAGTGCCTCAACATAGGTGGGGTTTCTCTAAATTTCCCCAGAAATGGGAGGACATTCTTCCCGGTGTGAATTTTGAATGTTGGAAGGACCTACACTATTGGTGTTGCAATGGAGAGGGAAAAAATTGTAACTTCATGTCCGAACATAGGGAATGTCCCAAGGGCATATACCCTAGGGAGGACCTTCAGGGTGGGAAGCAGCATGAGGAAGATGTTCTTGTGGCAGGATGTCACTTTGGGTAGGACCTTCTCAATTATTTTTATGATGGAAATAAATACTATAACATCTTGATATCAGGTTGTAGAGAGAATTTCTGCAGTTTACATTTTTATGAGGGCCTTCAAGATGTACTCTAATAGGGAAGGACATTCTCATTTCTTGATGTTGTTGTGGGAGGACCTTCACAACAACAACCATTTTTGGGAGAGCCATCATAGTGGTTTCCATCATGGTGAGGAATATAATAATAGCTTGATGTCATACTGTAAAAATAAGAATATCTACATCGTATACCCTAGGGAGAAACATCAGGGTGGACAAGAGCAAGGGGATGGCCTTCTTACTGATTTATCTTTTAGTTAAGGGGAGTGATATAGTGACACACATCAGGAAATAAGCTCTCATGATCGATTATTCATGGCCATTATAGTAAACCCATATGGGTGCTCAATAGAGAGCCTTCAAAGCTAATATTAGAAACACTATGGGGAAGGCCTTCATAATTGTTACTTCCACATCCATAATTTGATTATGGAATGACTGGATATTGATACTCAATTGATATATGATTCATTGTGTCTAGAAATAAATCTTCCATCAGGGTGGAATCCTGAATATTCTCTTAATTTTTCGATTATCTTTGGCACAATTCAGTTTTGGATCTCTCTTATGGGAAACTAAGGCCATTTACTATTGGTAATGAACTTTATATATGTGTTCTTATTTTGATGGTTCCTGCAATTCCAAAAAGATATGATGATGAAAATATTGAGTTTTTTAATAGATATATGCCTTCCCTGGAGTGGCCACCAAGTGGGATTAGCATCCACCCAGTTGGAGCGTGTATTTTCATCTGATCTTGTTGTTCGTGTACCGTGGGATATTTCCATCGACCCTCTTGGACTAGAGAAGGGATGCATAACTACTCCGGAGTGAATAACCTATCTTGACGATGAGTCATTTCATTCAAGGAAAATAGGTCATGGTCCCAGTTCATCTCCTTTTCTATCGATGCAATGATGTCTTGACATGTCTTGAGGAAGTGTTCTAGAACCGATGTCTGATATTCCATCATTTCTTGGATGTACTGAGATACATCTTTGGATGTAACAGGTATAAAGTCCCATTATGATGGAGGGGTAGGAGTTTGTTTCTATTTGGTTTGTCCATATGTTTCTAGTGGATAATGGATATTCTTCAATGCCAATATAGAGTAACAAGTCTACCACTAGTTTTCTTCAAGAGTTTCCACCATATTTGACTGTCGGGCTTCGCATTTATGATTATGAATTTGAATCTAGTTGATTAATGATGTATTTCTCTCATGGTCATTGTAAATATCTATAGGACATTTAATCTCTTTATATTTATTCTCACCCTACTTGAATGTTGGGAATGATACACATCCACAGGTGTTTTTGCCTACCTGTAGCTGGTTGCGGTCCTATTTGGATGATGAGCTTCTTATTCATCGAATGTTATTTCAGTTTCCTATAATTGACCGCTCTGTCTGCTCTGTGGTTCTAGCAAGATTTGGAATTAATGTGAACATTCTCATATTGTTTCACCCTATTTCTATGGTAGGATTGAGTGGAGGAGCAGAGTTGAATGTCATCCCGTTGAAATCCACCACGTTTTTATGGAATATTTCCTCTTCATAAATATGGGTTATTACTTACTCATGATTATATGTTTTTTATCCTCAGTGGGAATCCAGAGGGGTCCTTTTCATTTGGACATTAGCACGTGACCTCAGCATGATACCTTCTTTAGAGAGATGATACTTGGTCTGCCGGCATTATCAGCAATGTTCTCCAATATTGTCCCAAGAGTAAGACCACTGTACAACTGGGATAAAGTCATCAACATCGACTTCATCTTCCTCATTGAGATATAGGAGGTACTTTTTATTGTTCTCTAGGGATATGCTCCCTATGCGCTTGGAGATGGCATGTGAGGCCACCATGATCTAGGCTGTCGGCCATGGCTAGGGTGGCGGATTGTGAGATTTTGCATATTAGAGGTCATGTCTTGTGGATTACACTTTTTGGAGAGTAATATTATGGTGTTACTCCTTAATTATCATGTTGGATACTCAGAATTGAATACACTAGGTCAATGAGGGGGTTTTCTCTTTTTCTGGTCCCCAACCACCTGTGGCATCACTAAAGTGCGTGTCATCATTGGTTGTAGAAATTTCATTTGGATTGAAGGTTTCTCTACAAACATGAAATATATATATATATGACATATATAGAAAAAACCCTGTTAAATTATTCTCTTTTTATCACATTCATAATTAACTATTCAGCGTAGCACTGTTCATTTTTTTGAGGTGAAGTTGCTTTAGGGGAGTAAAACCTCCATCTTTGTTAAGGATTCAAGTCCAGTTCACCATTTTTTTCGGCCTAAGATAAGAATTTGTGGAAAACATGGTCCAACATGTGACAAGAATTTGTCTATTATTATAGATAATTTCACTTCTGGTTCACCATTTTTGTTTCAACCCAAGGTGAGCATTTGGGGTAAATAAAATTGGCTGATGGGAGACAAGATTTTGTATATTATTATAGAGAATTTCATGTTGGGTTAACCATTTTTGTTTCAAAATAATTCACTTCATTATACTTTAGGGGTAATTGGATTGACCTGGTGGGGACTGGGTAGTTTATCCTTTTTGTATTACGAAGGAGGAACCACAATCGAATGTTTTTGGTGGGTGATTAGAGGGGGTTATGTATTTGTGAAATAAGTCCTCTTAGAACTTTATATTATTAGATAGTATTCAAAGGGTTTATTCGTGGAGCCAAAAATAGAGAACGACCCTTCTATCCATGATTCATGGACCTTTTTTCCAATGGTAGGAGCTTGTTGGATGGTTTTTCCAACAACACAAGTGTATTCTATCGGCTAAGAGGATAGGATGTCTGGCTCATCACACTATTTTGAGGAGAATTATTGAATATTTCTAGACTGTCTTAATGATTTAATCCATGTAAATAAGTTCATGAATCCTAGGATCATTCACAATGAGTTTATCCAAGGGTTACCCCTGCGTTGTAGGACCATGTTGATATACATGGATTTGATGAGATGGAATCAATGCTGACTTAATCCATGAAATGAGGTTCTCTGGAGTTTATTGTCATCTGGGGGGACGGAAGGGGGTTTTTTATGGGTTTAAAACCATAAGATAAGCTTCATATGTATCCTCATGAGAGTAATTAGAGCCCACATAGTTCATTCTTTCTTGACTGGACACATCATTTTTAAGGTCATGTGATGGGGACCTATCCATGCAATTTAACATCATGTGATTAGGAAATCTAAGTGAAAGGATGGTGGTCCAAACATGTTGTGGGGATTATGATGAAGTGGCACGAGGGTCACATGAAAGATATTATCATTGGGGTTAACATGAACCTACCAGGGATATAGACCATAGAACAATAGGGATAAATTGAGTGTCATATTTGGACCTCTGGGAGTCTTTCTACGTATCTTGGTCAAATGGAGAATCAATGTCTTCATTGTTCCGTTATCGGGACATACACCTAAGAGGGAACCCTTTTTTATTTGGGGCAATAATTTATCACGGTGGACATATGAGGATAATTTCCCTTGAGCTCAGGAATTAGACAGTCATCATATGAACCTTGGTTAGAGTAGGAATCTGAGTTTTCATAGTTCATTTATGGGTTGTGACATGACAGTGGAATATGCATGGGAGATGCATGTCTAAGAGAATCAAATCAGGAATTAATTTTAAAGAGGTTGACTTTTTTTGGGGACTTTGTTGTGGTGAACCTTCTGGAAAAAGGTACTACTTTGATATCAGGCCTTATGTAGGTGTCCTACATATCCCAAATATAGTTTTTTTATGGGTTTTCCAATGTCATATCATCTCATACCTCTAATATCACATGAGATATTCTTAGTATGAGAAACAAAAGGGTGTGAAAGATTTAGTAATGGTTCACATTCTATTCTTCGTAGATGGAAAAGGAGCACGGCGATGGTGGAAGAGGTCATGGCTATGAGGCTGACGGGAGAGGAAAAGAGCATTGGATATGTCAATTACCACACTTGGTACCATGTCAAGCAAATGATGGGAAATGATTCAAATAAATGAACAATTAATTGTGGAATGAAATTTAAATTTGGGTGGTTAGGCTCTCATAAGTCTAGTGGATTACCTCAATGGGAGTTCCTCGGATCTCATTCTTGGAAAGTGGAGAGGCATGATTACTTACCAAAGGAAATGGAAAGAGTGATCTTATCACTTGTCACTATAACTCATTGAAGGGAAAGTCCATTGATTACCCCTAATACCGAGAATGGCGAGACTCACATTGGAATCCCAACGTTTGATCCTAGGTTACCATGTGAATGTTGACTTATAGGAATTCTGGGGGACCAAACCATTATGGGGACAGCCTTTGTGACTCCACTTACCTTGGGTATGTAATTTCATAAAGGCTCACTTGTGTGCCCATTGATCTGATCATATGGTTCTGGTGGCATTGGAGGAGGTTTTGGCCAGATTTTGGTGGACTGGTTCACGTAGGAGTTATGGGGAAATGGACAAGAATGAAGGGGGATGATTGAATCCAAGATGAACGAAACCCAAAAAAAACATATTCCACATACCGTTTTTTCACACGGGATGGGAGAAACCCCTCATACTATTGCTTCCATGAATTTAGAGGGGTCTTCCGCGTACCGATGTGGTATGCGGATCGGAATGTGTTCCGCATAATGAAATTTTATGTAGCCCTATATGTGGTCTGCGATGCAGAGGACCATGCACCCCAGGGTTCCATATGCATATAGATTCAACACATGGTGTAGGCTCTACTCCAAATGGCGATGTTCTATGCAGAGCGGTGTATTGAATAAGGGTCTGGGAGCATGGGGTTTGCAGGAAGTTCATCCGTGATGGATTTATGGTTTGAGGTTCCACCATTTTTGTTAATGGTTTCACTATTTATATTAGGTTCCTTATTTTTATGGCATGCGTCCATTTATACATATATAGGAGGTGGTTTTCAGTTTCAACTTCATCAATTATTCAAGAACAGTGTTGAAGAATTCTTTGTATATCTCTAAAATCTCCAAAGTCATATCTCTAACTTCTATCTTCGTATAGGCACTCATTCCTCCTATGGTATTGTCTGGGTTTTGTTCAATTCCTCTAGTAGACCTTTAAAAGGGTGATGGGGAAATAATATCTATGGACATGCGACATCATTTACTAAAGCACATGACGATATAACTTAACCTATTGAAAACTTGGTCAACTGGAGTTTGTGGAGTTTGTGGTTTCTGAGATGTTTTTTGTGTAGCCTGAATATTTTCTTCACTCATGAATAGATTAGTTCTTAGGATGGTATACGGTGTAATTTCTCCATTTAATTCCTCTACATACATAGTTTGCGACATCCTGGGTATGTTTACCCTCACCCTGGGGGCCAACACCTTGGGGTTTTTCAACATAGTTATGGTTCATGGTTTATATTCCACACGAACCATTCGATGTGATGGTACGTGGTCATCCGAAAACCCTTTTCAAAATTTGATATCTTCATGTTTCTTCTCAAATTTGCAATCCAATTTGCATCCATTTTCCTTGTTTAACTTTTAGGATTATTTTATTCCTTCTAAAAAGCTATTATGGGAGTATATACTGCCCTTCTCGGAGTATTAAGGGCCCTACAATGGTAGAGAAAAATAAGACACCCCTTGTCCATGTTGAATGATCCCCCAATGTAAAGGTTCAAATTAGAGACCACCCTAATTACTCATTTACAGCAAGCTTCCATGAAATGTTGTGATAGTAATTGATTTTCTCATCTTGAACCCACAATGTTTCCTCTAATAATTGAGGATCATAGTTAAGGGGAGACCCGACCATATGGGTTTTCCAGATGAATTCTTCTTCACCCACTCACTATGATTTTTTTATGGAGAGTATTTATATTTTCAGTTATCCATCCCACATGTTGATTTGTTGTGTGTGGTGCTAGAATCAAAACATCAGATGGTACCTTGAATCTATAAAGGGGTGTCCTATTCGAAACCAGATATCCCTTTTCCCCGACACTATGAAATCTAGCAAGGTATTGATGAAGGGGTCTGATGATGACTTTATTGTTAACATAATCGATCGTAGAATTCCTCCCTTTTTCCGGATTAGAGAGAGTAGTAGAAGAAGCAATTAATGCATACTATAAAGGGTCAATCATATTTTCTATAGAAAAATTTAGAACTAATGTAGTTTTTTTTAATGGTTAAAAATTATAATACACTATCAATGATCAGTTTATAAAGTGTTATCTAGAAAACCAATAGTTCATGAAGTGTTAGTTTGTGAGGTATAAGCCCATGAACCATCATTCAATAAAGTAACTAGTCCACAAACCATCAGTTCATGGAGGCACTATCCCCTGAAGCATTTTCTAGTGAGAAAATCATTCCATGTGATGAACAATCCATGATGAATTTAGTAGGTGTTTAAAAATCAATATTATTGTTCATGGATGTTGAAGTTCAATTCACAGAAAAGGGTATCTACATAAGAAATTCATTATGGAAGTAGAGGCTTGTAGATATTTTGTTGCATGCTCTATTAAATTAGAAATCATGTAGAATAAAAATTATCTTGGCCCCTATTTATAAGCATGGTCCCCTCTTTTGGGTCCACATTCGTACAACAAACCAATTCAAAATAGTTATGCATTCTGAATCAGAATATCCTCCTCCTCATCCTGATCAGAACCCATTATGATGGGGGTATATGTTTTACCTAAAAATAATGTATATTAGGAGTGGTAAATTCAATAAAATTAGAAAATGGTAGAACTATACAAAGATTAATATTGAATAAAAAGGTAAAATGGGATAAAACCTTGAAGGAATGATTGATCCAAGGTTGGAAAAATCACTTCACGGTATACTTCTCCTCATGTAATTTTTCTTATTTATGAAGATCCCTTAAAAAATAGTTTATGGGATGATATAGACCACTTGATCCCACAAATGAATCCCCATTCATTTTCATATTTTGATGGTGATTTATTCCCCTACAAACTATCATAGCCCACATAGGATGATATGGCCCATCAGAAGCTGGAAAACAAAATGAATTTGATTACGGTGTTAGGTGGTGACTCTCATTATAATGAATTTCAGAACCCCAATAATGAATTCATTTGTAGGTCTGGGAAATCTCTATGGGATCCTATAAAAGAAGGCATGTGGCCATCCACGGATGACCGAACATCCCAGTATCCAGTACCCCTGTTCCTCTATAAAATCATCCTGAGGTGAGCTGAGAGGGATACAAAAACAAGTAAGCAAAATATAGATTACTAGAGGTGTTACCAAATGAGTTCCAGAGCACATAGATTTTTATTCTGAGCAGGTGAAAATATGATGCATGTCACTGAAGAGGAAGTAACAAATTTTCAATACAACAATGAAGTGAAAGACTATTTCTGGACAATATTTTTTTGGTCATTAACGGATGGTCCCTTTATATCCCATCACCCCTCATAGAAAACATTATGTGGTAAAAACCCAACCACATGGTGAAAAATACATCCTGGGAGGAACCCCACCCCACATAGCCGAATTCTATACTAGATTAACATAGGAAATTGTAAAAAATAACTACATGTGGAGAGACCTAGTATTGAGTATCGACACACTATGAAGGTAGACCTATAGTCCATGTAGTAATATCCTATGTGGCTGATACTCTCACCTTCATAACAACATTCTATGCAGAGGTAACCCCATTCTGTATAAGAACATTATACATAGAATGGGGCATCCTAGATTGTTCAACATTCCAAATCCTAGATATACCTTACATTGTCTCATTGGGACCCATATTGGCACCTCCGTGAACCAGTCTAGTGGCATCCAGACAAGGACTCTCTTAGTGCCACCTGACATGTATGATCATACTATCAGGCGCATCAACATGTCATCTTGAGTCTAAATTCCCATGGTAAATGGATTAATTTGTCCAACATCCATAAAAATGAGTACCCTCATAATTCCATTGTGTCAATATTACCATGAGAATGAGGGGTCATACATTGGAAGTGCTCACACTAATCTCTTAGTTCTGGTAAGGGGGAGATGGTATCATTCATGACATTCCCTTTTATAGAGACTGAGATCTTCCTCCCTGGATCATATTTCAAGTCATCCCTCCTTGAATAATCCACTAGTAATTAATTTAAGAGGTGAAACTCTTGCTCACACTCACATATTCTAGGTTTGTAGCCTAATATTTTACCCTATGTGACAATCCTAGATACTAAAATAAAAGAGGAGACAAGTGAACTCAAATCCCACTTTATCTCCCTTAATGCTTCAGATATCATCCACCAACATATGGAGTGGTTTGTTAGATCTTAAAATAGTTTAATTTACATTAATTATCACACCATGAATGGATCATGTGGGCATAGAGGTTAGTATAAATTGTTAAATTTACATGATCCCCAACATTATGGGAATCCCTTGAGTGTAAGACCCAACCATATCCACTCAATTAGGCCTCCTCTATAGTATAATCCCCAAAACCTTACCGCATATATTCAAAGGGTCTTATTACCAATGATGCCAAACCATGGTCATGTTATAAGGTATAAGACACAATAATACCCAAAACCAATGGGCGACATCAATGTGTAATCCCCAACTACAAATGGGCCTTCTCCAAAGATGTAATCCCCTACTTCAATTCAAATGGGAATCTTCCATGCATTAGACCACTCCTCAAATGGGACTTCTCCATAGGTGTAATCTCCAACCTCTATTCAAATGGATAGTTTCCATGAGTAATCTAAAACATTCTAAACTATGTGGGATTTGATTCCAAAAAAATAAGGATACATAGAAAGCCTCCTTGAGGTCTAATCATAGTGCCCCATATTCACATTGTTGTTCATTGGGCCACATTCTCTACAGGGTCATATTTTTTTAGGAGACAACATCTCTCTTGGTTCCCTCAGGCTTCCTTGATGTAATCCCCATGACATCATTGACTAGGATCCTTTGACATGGATTTCCATATTGCATGACGTTAAACAACATGGTTGGTTCCATATTACATGACCATAAAAGGTGGGTTTCCCTATTTTTTGGCACCAAACTATGTTGGTTTTTATTCCTCTTATGATGAGATGTTGAAATCCCATTTTATGGGTTTAATCCAAACATTAAATAAATTTCAATCGCCATAGATTATGGAAAACTCTAGAGAGCCTCGCCAAGTGGATTAAAAAAATCCAAATGAACAACAATATAATACTCAATATTCACATAAAATAGTATCATTTATGGGAAAATATAGATACATATAGTTACCTCCATTGATAGAGAACCTCATTTTTATATATATAATTCTAAACCTGTGTGTAATCATTATTGGTTGTTACCTTGTGATAATCTATATTATACACACTTCAGAATGAACATAGGATTTTAGAAAATATATTAAATCTATAAGATATTCCTGAATAGGTAATAATCCCCCCCCCCCCAATGTGTGGGATGATGTTGAAATCCCATCATCTAGAACAATGTGATTTCATAAGTACCAAAGTCCAAGTTCCCCAATGAAAGCCTGCCAATGGAATGTGGGTCCAAGAATAGTCATGGTTATGAGAGACATTGGGTGATTATATCTCCTTGAACAAAACCCATTAGAGATAGTTTTAAGGCATTATTCCCAATGTCATTGATTTCACATATTTCAATGACATGAAATCAATCATCGAGACAAAACGGTTCTTGGTCAAAATAATGGTTTATTAGGGTTTTAGGGGATTTAGGGGTTTTATGGTATTATGGGTCTTAAGGGTTTTTATAGGTTTTTTTGTCTTTAATTGTTTTAGGGTTTTATGATTTTATAGGGTTTTTAGTGTTTTCATGGTGTTTAGTGTTTCTATTTCTAGGTTTTTTTGGGTTTAATGGTTTTTAATATTTTAATTGGGTTTTTATGGGTTTTAGGGGTTTTAGGGTTTTTAGAGTTTCAATGGGTTGTTATGACATTTCTTTCTGTTCATTATTTTATACTTTTTTAGGGTTTTCATTGTTTTGAGGGTGTTTAGGTTTTTTAGGTATTTTAGAGTTTGTCGGCATTTTTAGGGATCTTATGGGTTATTGGGTTGGTATGGGATTTGTTGTTTTAGGGTTTTTTTGGTATTCAGTGTTCATTTAGGGGGTTTTTTTGTGTTATGGGTTTTTAGGTTTTCATCAAAAGTTTAGGGTTTGATAGGGGTTTAAAGTAATTATTAGTGTTATAGTGTTTTAATTGTATGTAATCATTTTTATGGTTTTATTGTTTTCTTTTGTTTTTTTTTTAATATTTCATTTCATTTTTTGGGTTTTTGGTTCTTATAATGGTATTTAGGAGTTTTTCGAACTATTAGAGGATTTATAGGTTTTTAATGTAATTAATGTTTTTAGGATTTTTACTATTCTTTTTTGTGGATTTTAGTGTTTTTAGGGTTTTTATTATTTTTAGGGGTTATATTGTTTTTTGGTTTTTTGTTTTTTTAATGGTGAATAGGTTTCATTGATTATTTTATCATTATTTAATGGTTTTTATCATTTTTAGGGATTTTTAGGGAATTTTAGTGTTTTTTGGGTTATTGGATTTTTAGGGTTTGTAATGGGTTTTTAGTTGTTTTAGGGATTTTATTTTTTATTTTTTGATTTTAGGGTTTAGGGGTATTATGATGGTATTAAGTGTTTTCATAGGGTTTCTTATAGGGGTTTTAGGGTTTTAAGGATCATTAATGTTTTTGGGGACTTTATATTTTTAGGGGGTTTTGTGTTTTTATACTTCCTATGGGTTTTAGGGGTTTTTATATACATTTTGTTTTTTTAGGTTTATAATGTATTATTTGGTTTTGAAGGCTTTTTTCATTTTTAGTGGTTTTATGATTTTTTTCATATTTTTATTGTTTTATGGACATTTTGGTTTATATTAGGGTTCATATAGTTTTATTTGGATTTTAGGGTTTCCTAGTAGTTTTTTGAGTTTTGTGGTTTTAGTGTGTTTGGGGATGGACTATATATTTTAGTTTGTTTCTAGGTTTTTTGGATTTTTCATGTTTCTTTGTTTTCTTAAATTGTTAATATGGATTTTAGGGGTTTAAATGGGTTTTACAGTTTTTATGATGTTTAATGGTTTTTGGGGTTATTTAGTGTTTTTGAAAGGTTTTAGGGGAATTTAGTGTTTTAAGGGATTTTTATTGTTTTTAGGGTGGTTAAGGTTTTTTTCTTTTAGCATATATATGGGGTTTTTTATTTCATTATTATCTTTAGGGTATTTTAATTATTTTAGTATTTATTATGCTTTTTGGTATTTATTGGGATTTTTATAGGTTTTATAGTTTTTAGCCTATTTTTTGGGTTTTAGTGCAATTTAGGGGTTTTAGGGGTTTTATGGGGTGTTAGGGATTTTTTGTTTTTTTTTAATAGTTTTTAGTGTTTTTTAATTTATTAAGAAATTTTAATATTTTTGGTATTATTGGGTTTTGGGATATAATGTTTTTTCTATGATATTGATGGATTTTTGGGGTTTTTAGGGATTTTAGTATTTGAGGGTTGTTTAAGGATTTTTTTAGGGTTTTAGGGTTTTAGTTCTTTTATAAAAAATAGGGTTTTCATTTTTGTAGGGGACTTTTTTATATTTATGGTTTTTAGTGTTTTATGGGATTTTTAATGTTTTTAGGGGTTTTAGGGGTTTTGTGATTTTTAGAGTCTTGATGGGTTTATGGGTATTTATAATTTTTATGGGTTTAAGGGGTTTTATATTTTTTTGGCAGGTTTTATAGTTTTATACACTTTTTAGGGTTTTTTTGAGTTTTAGGGGTTTTATAGTTTATTTCAGAGATTTATTTGGTTATTCATGGTATTTTAATGATGTTTAGTGTTTTTAGGGATGTTTAGGTAATTTTTTTCATTTTATGGTCATTTAAGGGTTTCGGTTTTTAGGGGATTTAATGTGTTTTCTTGTTTTTTAGGGTCATTTGGGGTTTTAGGGTCCTTTACTGTTTTTAGTGTTTTTAGGGACCTTTTGTAATTTTATGATTTGGGGGTATTTTTTATGTTTTTATATGGTTTTTTCTATTTTTTGGGTTTTAATGTTTTTTTTAGTTTTTAGTTTCTTTATGTGATATAGAGTTATTTTTGGATTTATAGGTTTTATGGTTTTTAAGGGTTTTGGTGTTATAAGGCTTTAGGGTTTTAAGGGATTTTCGAGTTTTTGGGTTTTTAGGGGATTTTTGGAATTAAAGGGTATTTTAGGATTTTTTGGCTCATTTATAATTTTTATTATTATTATATTTTTAGGCTTTTGGGATTTTTGGGTATTCTATGTATTTTAGGATATTTTACAATTTTTAAAAATTTTAGGGTTTTAGGGGTTTTAGGATTTTAAAGGTCTGTTAGAGTATCATGGTTTTATATTGCTTTTTAGGGTTTTAAGGATTTTGAGGGATTTTCATGGGATTTTAGGGTTTTTAGTGTTTTTAATTTCATTTTTAGGGTTTTAAGTGGTTTAAGTGTTTTAGTGTTTTAGGGGGTTTAAGGGTTTTAAGTGTTTTATGGTTTAAGGTTTTTTTTTAATATTTGGATTTCTAGGTTTTAAGAGATTTAATGATTTTTTA
Source organism: Viscum album (assembly GCA_963277665.1). Lineage (NCBI taxonomy): Eukaryota > Viridiplantae > Streptophyta > Magnoliopsida > Santalales > Viscaceae > Viscum > Viscum album. The sequence continues at coordinate 195,383,441 of OY728142.1, read as the reverse complement.
ATGTTTTAGTGATTTCATGTGTTTTTTCCTTTTTTGTGTTTTTGGGGGTTCAAGGGGGATTCAGGGTTTTTTCGGGGTTTTCAGGTATTTATGTTTTTTATAGAATATTGGTTCTCTATTGGATTTTTATATTTTTAGGGTTTTTAACTTTTTCACTGCTTTATGGTATTTATGAATTTTAAGGGGTTTTAGGGGTTTTTAGGGCATCCAATTGGTTTTAGTTTTTATGGGTTTTAAGGAATTTTGGGATCTTTTATGGGTTTAATGGTTTTTTTGAATTTTTTTTATTTTAATGTTTTTGTGTTTTAATGCCTTTTTATGGGTTTTAGGGGTTTGGGGTTTTAGAGTTTCTAGGATTTTTAGGGTTTATGAGATTTTATTGTTTTTAGTTTATTTAATGGGGTCTTAGATTATTTTTAATGTTTTCTAGTTTTTTAGGGTTTTGGGGTTAATAGTTCCTTTTTTATGTTTTCTATATTTTTAATGCTTTTTGTAATTTTTTGGTGTTTTAGTGATGATTTACAGTGTGGGGTGGGGGTTAGGGTTTTTAGGGGTTATAGGGTGTTTGATGGGTTATATTGGTTTATTATGATTTTTTTTAGGTTTTAGGGGGTTTGGGGTTTTATGGTTTTTTAGCTTTTTGAGGTTTTTGGGTTTTGTGTTTTTAAGGTTTTATGGGGGGGATTAGGATTTTGTCTGGGTTATTAAATTTTTAATGGTTTTTAGGGTTTTTAGGGTATTTGAGGGGTTTTAGGGTCTTTTGGGGTGTTATGACTTTTATTACTTTATGAGTTTTTGGGTCTTATGGCGTTTATTTGGATTTTGGGGTTGTTTTGGGTTTATCAAGGTGTTTTGGGAGATTTTATTGTTTTAGGGTCTTAATGGGTTTATAATGCGTTAGGGGCTTTTATTGTTTTTAGCAGTTTTGGTTTTAGGGTTTTTTCTGGGTTTTATGGGTTTTCATTTTTTTTCTAAAATTTTTTTGGGTTTTAGTAATTTTTGGATTTTTAATAGTTTTTATGTTTTATGAATTTCATTGGGTTCTCGGGTTTTTGGAGAATTTATGATATTTATCTTCTTTCTGGTGTTTTTAAAAATTTTATAGTTTTTTATATTATTAAAAAAAATTATTTTATCTAGGATTTTCTTGGTCCCTTATGGGTTTTTGAGGATTATGTGATTTTAGAGTATTTAGGTTTTTCTAGTGATTTTTAGGGTTTTTGGGTGTTTATAGTGGTTTATAGTGATTTTTTAGTTTTTAAGGATTTTGTGGGTATTTTATCTGTGATAGTGGGTTTTAGTGTTTTTATGATGTTTAATGGTTTTTGGGGTTTTTGGGACATTTGTAGGTTTTTTGGTTTTTTAGTTTTTTTTTTTGATTTTTTAGGGTTGTTATAGTTTTATGGGTTTTATATGTATTTTAAGGATTTTTTTTGTGTGTTTCTAGGGGGTTTTATGGTTGGTTAGATTTTTAGTGTCTTTTAGGGTTTCTTGTGTTTTTAGTGTTTTTATAGTATTAAATTGTTTTAATATTTTTAGGGTTTTAAAGGATTCATAGGGTTTTTAGGGATCTTTAATAATTTTTATGTTTTATGTGTTTTTTATGGTTTTATAGTATTTTTGGGTTGTTTATGGTTTATAATAATTATCTAAGGGGTTTTCAGGTTTTTTTGGTTTTTATGTTTCTAGTCTTTTAACGGGTTGTAGGGGTTTTTAGGATTTCTTTAGATATGTAAGGGTTCTTTTTATTTTTTTAGGGTTTTCATAGTTTTTCAATAATAAGGGTTTTAAAATGGTTTTAGTGGTTTTTATAGATTTTATGGTTCTTATGGTTATGTATGGGTTTTAAGGTATTTAGGTTTTTAGGGTTTTTAGGGTTCATAAGGTCTTTAGACGTTTTTTGAGGTTTTAGTGGATTTTATTATTATTTTTTAGGGGGTTCGAGGTTTTTTTAGTGATTTTTGGATTTTATTGGTTTTGGGTTTTTATAGCTTTTATGGAGTATACGAGTTTTCATCATCTCTTTGGGGGGTTAAGGTTTTATGGTTGTAGGTTTTTTTAGTTTTTAGAGTCCTTTAGGAATGATATTGAATTTTATGGTCTTTTAAGGGTGTTTAATAGTTTTTAGAGTTTAGGGGGTTTTAGAGGTTTTAGGTATTTTTTTCGTTTTAATGGTTTTTTATCTTTTTAGGGATGTTTAGGGTTTTCTGGGGATATTAAGGCTTCAGTTTTTTTAGGTTGTTTATATTTTTATTTGATTTTATTAGTTTAAAGATCCATTTGGGTTTTTAGTGATTATAGGGGTGTTCCAGGGGGTTATGATTTTAAAGGGGTTTTAGAGTTTTGGGTGGGTTTTAGATTTTTTTGGGGGTGGGAGTTAAGTTTAATAATGGATTGTTGGGCGGTTTAGGTTTTTGTTTGGTTTTTAGTGTGTTTTTTGGGGTTCTAGTGTAATGTTTTTGGTTTTTAAAGGGTTTTAGATGTTTTTGGGGATTTTAGGTTTTTAGGGGGTGGGATAAGGGTATCTTGGAATATTTTAAGGGTTTAAATATAATTTATGTTTTTTTGGTTTTAAAGTGTTTTATGGATTTGAAGGGTTTTAGGGTCTTATGGGGTTTTATATTTTTTAGGGTGTTTAGTGGTTTTAGGGGTTTTAAGTATTTTATGTTTTAAATATGTTGTTTAGAGATTTTTATTCAGGTTTTAATGTGTTTATGGGTTTTATGTGATTTAGGGATTAAAGGTATTTTTTTATTTTTAAGTTATTTTACTGTTTTAAGGATTTTTAGGTGTTTTACGGGTTTTACGAGTTTCATACGGTTTGATGTTTTTTAGTCGTTTTTTTTTTTGCTTTAAGGGTTTTAAATGGGCTTATAGTGTTTTTAGTGTTTTTTATAGTTTTTTGGGTTTCAATGGGTTTTTGTTATTCTATTTGGGTTTTAGGGTTTTTTGGGTTTTTAAATGATTTTACATCTTTTGGGGGTTTTAGGATTTTTATTGTTTTTAGAAATTATAGGGTTATTAAGATATTTTTATTTTAAGGCTGTAAGGGTTTAAAAATGTATTTATGTGTTTTTTGGGTTTTAAAATTTTAAGGGTTTTAAGGGTTTTAAGTATTTTTATGGTTGTAATCATGTTTTTATAGTTTAACTTTTTAATTTTTTTGGGGTTTTGGGGTTTTAGAGGTTTTAAAGTATTATAGGATGTTTTAAGGTTTTATGGAATTTTAGTGTTTTCAGTGTTTTTATTGAATTTTTGGGATTTGAGGTGTTTAAAGGGGTCATAAAGATTTTTTGGGAATTTGAGGTTTTTAAGGGTTATAAGGGTTTTATAGTTTTTAGGGGAATTATATTCATTTATTTTTTTTGGGTTTTGTTGTTCATTCGGGGTTTTATGATTTATTATGATAATTTATGGTTTTAGGGTTCTCAGGGTCATTATGGGTTTTAGGGTTTTTAGTGATTTAGGGTCCATTAGGTTTCTAGGGATTTATAGATTTATTTAGGATTTTTAGAATATTTTAGATATTTTTAGAGGATTTTAGGTGTATTCTGATATTTTTTGGAATTTTGGGGTTTTATGATTTTTAATGCCTTTTAGGGACTTTTATTATTTTTTGGTCATTATGGGTTTTCAGATTTTATGGTATTTTATGGTTTTAATGGGGTTTTATGGTTGTTAAGGGATTTTAGGGTGATAGGAAATTTTATTATTTTAGGGGTTTTAGGGTCTTTAGGGTGTTTAGAGTTTTAGGACTTTTAGAATTTTTACAGGTTTTAGAGTTTTTAAGGGGTATTGGTTTTTTAGGAAATTTAGGGGTATCTAGGGTATTTTTTTTTTGGGTTTTTAGGATCCTTTACTGTTTTTAGGGGTTCATGGATTTTAATTGTTGTTTTAAAAAATTTAGGGTGCATTTTTTGTTTTTAGGGTTTTAATGGATTTTTAGGGTTTTAATGGATTTTTGGGTTTTAATTTATTAGGGTTTTTAATGTTTTTTTGAGTTTTATGGATTTATGGTTTTTTAGGGTATTTTAGTGTTATAGATGTTTTAGTGTGTCTATGGGTATTATTGTTTTAGGGGTTATTATTTTTTTATGAGTTATACAGGGTTTTTTTGGAGTTTTAGTGTTTTAGGTGTTTTACGGTATCTAGGGTTATTTTAGGGGGTTTTAGGTATTTTTAGGGTTTTAAGAGTTTTTAGGTGTTTTAGGTTTTTATGGTCTTTTATTTTTTTAGTGGGTTTTCAGGATTTTTAAAGCATTATAGATTCTGCGTATTTTGGAGTTCTTTAGTTTTTTAAGAACTTTTTGCGATTTAGGGTTTTTATGATTTTATGGTTTTAGGGTTTTATGGTTTTTTATTGGTGTTTTATAGTTATTTTGGGGTTTTAGAATTTTTAAATGTTTTCTAAGTTTTTTTGGTTGTTATAATTTTTTGTATTTCTTAGGGGGTTTATCGTGTTTAGAGTTTTGTGCTTTTTTAGGGGTTTTTGTTGGGGGTTAGTGATTTCAGATATTTTGTTTTGGTTTTTACGGGTTTTAGACGTTATTTTATTGTTTTTAGGGTTTGTATGGGTTTGTATGCGTTTTAGTGTTTTAAAGTTGTTTGGGATTTTTTTTTAATTTTTGGAGTTTAAACTAATTTTTAATTTTAATAGGGTTTTTGGGGTTTTTTGATCCTTTTAGAAATTTTTTAGTGTTTTCTAGTTTTTCGGATTTTAGGAATTATTGGGTTTTTCTATTTTTATGTGTTTTAGGATTTTATTAGGGTCTTATGGTATTATGTTTTTTTAACATTATATTATTTTTTGGGTTCAATGGAGTATTTATGTTTTTTGGGGGTTTTAGGGTTTTTGATTTTTTTGGTATTTTGGTTTTTAAGGATTTTTGGGTTTTCGGGTTTCTAGGTTTTTATATTATTTTTATGTTGTTTAATGGATTTTAGTGTCATTTAGGTTTTTTAAAAAAAATTAGTGTTTTAATGGTTTTTAGTGTCATTTGGGGTTTATGGTTTTTAGTGTTTTGGGGGGATTAATGGTCTATTAGATTTAAGTATTTTAGGATTTTTAGAGTTTTAGTCAATTTTGGTTTTTTGGGGGTTTTTATATTGGTAGTGTTTTTTAGGGTTCTTAGGGGTTTTGGGTGTTTTGTGGGTTTTATGAGTTTAGGGATTTTAGGGGTTTTAGGTTTTATTGGGTTTTATGTCATTTTTTGGGATTTTCGGGTTTCCTTGGGTTTTTAGTGTTTTTAGGAATTATTATAATATTGTGGATTTTTATTAGATTTTTTTTTTGTGAGTTTTTGGGATTTTTTCACTTTTTAATGGTTATTCATTGTTTTTAAGGGGATGAAGGGTTTTTTATGGTGATTATTACTTTCAGAGATTGTGGGGTGGGGGGTTTGGGTTTTTTGAACATTTAGGGTTTTAGAAGGTTGTTTGGGGGTTTAGTGGCATTTCTTGGGTTTTAGGGGGATTTGGTGGTTTAGATTGTTTTAGAAATTCATAGGGTTTTGAGGTATCTATGAATTTTATGGTCTCTATAGTGTAATGTTTTTTATAAATATTTAGGATTTTTAAGAGTTTATTGATTTTTAGGATTTTTAGGGTTTTTAGTTGTTTTAGGTGTTTTCAGTATTTTTAGGGGTTTTTGTTTCTTTTAGGTGTTTTAGGGTTATTGTGGCATTTTATGGGGTTACGGGGTTTTGGGGTTTTAAAGGGGTTTTAGGATTTTTAGAGATCATTAATTGTTATATGGTTTATTATGGTTTGATTTTGGGTTTCTTGGGGGTGTTAGTGTCCTTTTAGGGTTTAGTGTTTTATGGTTTTTAGTGTTTTTGGTTTTTTGGGTTTTTTGGGGTTTTAGGTTATTTTAGGGGTGTCTTACGGTTTTTAAAGAATTTAGAATTTTTAGTGATTTTCATAGTTTTTAGTGTCTTTAGTTTTATATGTGTTTTATGGTTTTTAGGTATTTAGGTATTTTTAAGGATTTTAGGGTATTTATGTGATTTTGGATTTTTAGTGATTTTAGGGGGTTTTGCATTTTTTTGCCTATTGGATGTTTTTACGATCATTTAGGGGATTTAAGGGATTTCTGATGTTTTAAGATGCATTAAATTTTTGAACGGTTTTATAGTTTTTATGGTTATATTAATTGTTTTTACGTTTTAGGGTTTTTAGATTTTTTAGAGTGTTTAAGTATTTTTGGCACCTTTAAGGGTTTAATAAGGTTATTATTGTCTTTTATGGTTTTTAGGGTTTTTATGACTTTAATTATTTTTGTGGCTTTAAAGGTGTGTATTATTATCGTTGGGTCTCTTATTATTATTTATAGGTTTATGGTATTTTAGGGGGTTTTAGGGTTTTTAGGCATTATGGGGGGTTTCTTAGATTCCAATATTTTCATGTCTTTCATTTTTTTGTATTTTTTAGTGTTTTAAATTTTTTTATGGTTTGTATGGTATTAATGAAATTTTGGTGTTTTTAAGGGATTTTAATTTCTTAAGGTGTTTATTTTGTTTTTGTGGACTTTTTTGTATTTTAAGGGATTTGGGTTTTCCATTATGCATTAGTGTTTTCCTGTTATTTATGGATATTATCATTCTAAGGGCTATTAAAGTTTTTAACGAGGTTATATTGTTTTAGGGGTTTTGATGTTATTTTAGGTTTTTAGATTTTATGGATTTTAATGTGTTAATGGTTTTAGGGGTTTTAGGATTTTTAGGGTTTTTAGTGTTTTGTGGTGTTATATGGTTTTATACTATATTTAAAGGGGTTTTGGGTATTTATATGGGTTATTTAGGTTTTATAGGTATGTAGGGATTTTGCGGGTTTTTATGGTCTTTTGTAGTTTTTTTGGTTTTATGGGATTATAGGGGTTTTTAAGTGTTTTTAGGCGATTTCAGGTATTTAGGGGTATTAAATTTCTCTTTGGATTTTAGAGATTTTGGCTTTTAGGGTTTTTATGCTTTTTTAGGCATTTAAGAGAATTTATGGTTTTATTTGTTTTAGTGGTGTTTTGGGATTTTTTTTGGTTTTCATGTTTTTTTGGGGTGTTTTTTTTATTATATTTAGGGTTTTAGGGTTTTTAGGTTTTAAATTATTGAGGGTTTTTATGGTTATAGTGGTCTTAGAGTTTATGTAGTTTTGGGGAGTTTTTAATTGTTTTCAGGGGTTATAAGGTTTCTATTGTTTTAAGAGTATTTTGGGATTTTCATGGTTTCTAGAAAGTTTTAATATTCTGTAGGTTTTTATGGGTTTTAGTATTTATTGGATATTTTTAGGGGATTGGGGTATTTTAGTGTCTTTTAAGGCTATATAGGGGTGTTTAAGGGGATATATAGGTTTTTTGGTATTAATGGTTTTTAATATTTTTAGTTTTATTTAGATTTATCTTAAGATTTTAAGGATTTTTCTTACTTTTAGACTTTTTTGGGGTTTTTGTGTTATTTGGGACTTTAGCGTTTATCATCTTTTATGTTATTAATGTCACTTAGGATTTTTATGATTTTTAGTGATTTTTTTTGTTTTTGGGATCATTTGGGGTCTTATTAGATCCTTTTAAAATTTTAGGGTCTTCTGAGGGTTTTTAGGACTTTTGGTGTATTTCTGGGGTTTGAAGGGATATTTAGTTTATTTAGAGGGGTTTTAGGGATTTCTTTGGTATGTGGTTCATCGGTATTGTCAGGAATGTTTTTTAATTGTTAGGTTTTTAGGGGTTTTCAGTTTTTTTGTTGGGTGCTTTATGGATTTTATTGTTTTGGGGTTTTCCGGTTTTTTAGGGTTGTATGGGGTTTTGGGGTTATTTAGAGTATTTAGGTTTGAAACGGTTTTCATTAAGAGTTTTTTTAGGGGATTTCAAGTTATTTTGGGGGTTTAGGGCTATTTAAGGGTTTTAGTTTCTTTTGTAAATATTAAGGTAATTCTAAGTGTTTTGGTTTATTTTAGTATTTTTATAGTCATTTAGGTATTTTATGATTTTATGGGTTTTTAGTCTTTTTATAGGATTTCTAGTTCGAAGGTATTTAAGGGGATTTTTGGGTTTCTATGTTTTATGGGTTTGTAGTTGTTTTAGGGTTTTTAGTGTTTATTGGGTTTTTAGTTTTTTTGTGGATTTCATGGTTTTTAGAAATTTTTAGTTGTTTTATAATTTTAAAGATATTTTTATAGTTTTTTAAGTTCTTTTACGTTCATTTTAGTTTTTTTATTATTTTTGTGGGATTTAGGGCGTTTTGGGAATTTTTTAAAATTTTAAGTGTTTCAAAGGGTTTTAGGGTTTTTAAATATTTTAGAATTTTTGGTTTTAAGGAGTTGTATGGTATTTATAATTTTAATGGGTTTTATTGTCATTTATTTTTTATTGGGATTTTATGGGCTTTTTTTGTTTTCTGGGGGGTTTGGGTTTTAACGAATTTTTATGGTTTTTTACTGTTTCAAGGATTTTTTGGATTTTGGTGCCATTTAGTATTTTCATAGATTCTAGAATTTCTCAGGGTTTTTTAATTTTACGGCTTATTTTGTGTTTTTCATTGTTTTATTGGGTATTTTGTTTGTGTTATGTTTTTAGGGATTTATTGGCTTTTGGGGATATCGGTAATTTTTAAATGTATTAGGGATTTTATAGTTTTTTAGAATTATAGGGGGTGTTTGGTTTTTTTGACTTTTTGGGTTTTAAGGGGTTTTTTGGTTTCTATTGTTATTAGTGTCCTTTATATTTTTATCATTTTATGGACTTTTGGGGGGTTTGGGAGTTTTTAGGTTCATATAGGTGTTTTAGGGTTTTTAGATTCTTTTACTGGTTTCCTAGTTGTGTAGGGTAATTTGGGGGTTTTAGGGATTTTTAATGGATTTTATGGTCTTTTAGGTGTTTTAGGTTGATTTAGTGTTTTAGGTTTTAGTGTATTGTTTTTTCTGTTTAGAGTGTAGGGTTTTGGTTTTAAACAGTAGGGTATAGGGTTTTAGGTATATTTTTTAGGTTTTAGTGGGTATGAAATAAGGTTTAGGGTGTACAGTTATGTTTTATGGATTAGGGTCTAGGTTTTATGGTTTAGGGTGTAGGGTTTTGGGTTTTGTGTTTTATGTACTAAATTCATGGTGTATGGTAGAGGGATTAGGGTGTGGGTTTTTGTATTTAGGGTATAGGGTTTTCGTTTTAGGGTGTAAGGTACTGAGTACAGTTTTTTATTGGTTCTTGTAGATTTTATGTGGGTTGGGGTGTTAGTATTTTAGTGTTTTTAATGGTTTTGGATATTTATGATTTCATGGGTGTTTAGGTGTTTTAGTGGTATTTTGGTGATTTAGGGGTTTTCATATTTTTTACAAATTTTTAATGATTTTAGTGTTTTATGGTTTGTTATGGGGTTTTGAAGTATTTTAAATTATTATAGAGTTTTGGGTGATTTTTTTTTTGGTTTTCGTGGTTTTTAGTTTTTTAAGGTTATAGAATATTTATAAATTTTTTATGGTTTTTAGGGTTTTATGTTTTTTATAGTTATTTTATTTTAGGTTGTTTTATACCCTTTAGGATCATTTATGTGTTTTTATTGTTTTTTATGATTTATGTTTTTATGGTTCCAAGGGTATTTTAGGGTTTAAAGTGGTTTTTGGTTTTTTGGTTTTATTTAGGTTTATTTAGTTTTTATTGCCTTTTAGGGTATTTTAGGTGTTTCTATTGGTTTCTAGGATTTTAATGTTCTTATGGTTTTAATAGTTCTTTGGGTTTTATGATTGTTTTTTCCAATTTTATATTTTTTAGGGTTAAATAGTTTTTTATGGTCTCTTACAGTTATTTATGATTTTTTTGGGTTTTTTGGGGTTTTTAGGTTTCAAGGGAATTTTTGGGAGTTTTGTGGTCTTTTAGGATCTGTGTTCTTTTAGTGATTTTATTTTTTTTTCAGGTTTTTTGGGATTTCATTATTTTTCTGTGTTATGGGTTTTATGTATTTTATGGTTTTTAGGGGTTTTAGATTTTTTTATTGTTTTTTGGTTTTATAGTTTTTCGGTTATTTTTTGTTATTATTGGGTTTTGAGGCCTTTTAGTGTTTTTTGAATTTTTACGGTCTTTCTACGGTATTAAGGGTTTTGGGGATTTTTTGTGTTTTTAGATTTTTAGTGTCTTTTGTGGGTTGTAGGGGTTTAATGGTTTTTATTGTTTGTATAGTTTTTAGGAATTTTTTTTGGTGTATAAGGATTTATGGTTTATTTATGGTTTTTAGGGTTATAAAGGGTTTTATTGTTTTTTGAGTTCTTAGGATTATTACAGATTTTAGGTTTTTTGGGTTTTTTGCTGTTTTTGGGTTTTTTGATATTTTTGCGGCTATAGGGGTTTTAATTATTTTTAATGTATTTTAGTTTTTCTGATGGTTTTTAGGGTTTTTAGGGCCATTTATAATTAATTTTTTGTTTTATAGTATTTGTGTGTGTGTTTGGGGTCCTTTAGGGATTTTATGGGTTTTAGATATCTTTATGGTTTTTGTGTATTTTAGGGTCTTATAAGGGTTTGGGTTTTTATTTCCATTTATTTTTGTAGTGTTTTTATGCTCTTCTTTAATTTTTTTTTGGATGTTTTATCTTTTTTAATTTTTTTTAGAGTTTTTTGGATCTTTTATTGATTTACATGGTTTTATGTTCCTTTTGGGATTTTAGTGGGTTTTAGAGTCTCTAAGAATTTTCTGGTTTTTAGGGTCTTTTAGGGTTTTATGGTCTTTTATGGTTTTTAGTTTATTCTATTGTCTTTTAGGATTTAATTTTTTTATGGTGTTTAGTGTTTTTAAGGGATTTAGGGGGTTAATTATTTATAGGGGTTTAGTGATTTTTAGGAATTTTGATGTTTTTTAGTGCTTATAGTGATTTTAGGGTTTTTTTGGGTATTTAGGTTTTTTAATGGTTTCTATGGTTTAATGGGTTTATAGTGATTCATAGTGATTTTATAGGGTTTTTGGTTTCATATTTTTTAATGGGTTTTAGGGGGTTTTAAGATTGTTTTATGTTTTCAGGGGAATTTGGGATTTTAGGATCTTTAGGATTTTTCGGGCTTTTTGGTATTTAAGGTTTTTGTGGTATTAGGGTTCTATAGGGTATATGAAGGTTTTTAGTGCCATTTTTTCTCTTTTTTGGGGGTTTAGGTCCTTTTATGGGGTTTTATGGTATTTATGGTTTTTATTGATTGGGGTGGTTTAGGGGTTTTAGTGGTATTTAGGGTTTTTTGGGTTTTTTGGTTTATTTAGGGTTCTAAGGATTTTTTCTAGATTTTTATGTTTTTTAGGAGTTTTTTTTATTTATAGGTATTTTAATGTTTTTAATGATTTTAGGGTTTTGGAGGTATATTCATGGTGTTTTAGGGTCTGTTAGGGTTTTAGGGTATATTTAGAAAAAAAAATAATTTTTTTGTGCTTTTTTATTTTTATATGGTTTTTTGGGGTTTTAAGGTTCTATTAGGTTTTTAGGGTTTTTGGTTTTTTGAAGTGTTTTTATTGGTATTTAGGATTTTATGGGGTTTTATACTATTTTTATGATCTTTTAAGTGTTTTAATTGGTTTTAGTATTTTATTTGGTTTCAAAAAACTTTTTAGGTTTTTATGTGTTTTAGTGTCTTTTTATGGATTGGTTGGTTTTTTAGAGTTATTAGTGTGTTTTTATGGTTGTAATGGTTCTTAGGAAATTTAGGGGTTTTTAGTGTTTTCATAGGTTTTAATGGTTGTATAGGGTTTTAATATTTTTTGAGTTTATGAGGGTTTTTTAATGGTTTTTTGGCGTTTAATTATTTTTGACACTTTATTTCATCCCCTGGAATAAAAATTAAGAACTATAAATGCCTTACAAAAAGGAGGAGAAGATAAATCAAGAGTGCCATGAATTGAAAAAGATCAACGAGTGGTTCTTTAAAGGAAGCCCAGATCTCTGTTGGCATGTATGAACATGTGCACCACTACCTTGCGTGCCACTCCCACTTGCCTGACCAAACCACTTTCACCTATGGTCACTTATTTGACTCTAAATATACCCTTGGGGTCTTCATTTGTACGGAAGAATTTCCCCAAAGTCCGATTGCTAATCTGATCGCCCTAGTGCTTCGCTCAAGTCCTCCAACACCACTAATGTAGATTCATAACACCTAAAGTGAGGGAATTAATGTTGGATAGTGAGACATAATTCCCTTCAGGGTTAAAAATATAATAACACTAGCATGACCAGTTCAACCAACCCCATGATTTAATAATACATGGGTAATAATCCTTCCACAAATAGGAATCTATGTGCCTCACTTCTTGGAATTCCTGTTATATAACTTTAAGGATTGATCCTACAAACCCTTAAACCCCCTAAAATCATAAACCCCCTAAAAATACATTTATAACCAAAAAAACTGAAAAACCCAAAGAAAAAACCTAACCCCCAACCCATAAAACCTCCCTATAAGTCTGTAAAAACACTAAAAGAAATTAAGAGACCCTAAAAACATTAATAGATCAAGAAGATTCCAAATACCAAACAATAAAAAATACCCCAAAGACCTTTAAACAAGCTGAAAACCTGTAAAAACCATAAAACCCCATTAAATATCTCAAATATCACAAAACCCTTAAAATCCTTAAAACCCTTATTACCCCAAAAAACCCAAAAACCCATAAAATCCAAAAAAAATATTACAAACCTCTAAAATAATAAAAATTATGAAAAATATATAATAACCTTTAAACCCCTCAAACAACAAAAAAATACATAAAAACCCATAAGACACTAAAGATGCCATAAAAACATTGAAAGGATTATAAAAACAATAAACACAGTAAAAGGAACATAATAACCAAAAAATACCAAAAAAACTCCAAAACCCCTAAAAGACACAAAAAAGCCCCTAAATGTCATAAAACCAGAAAACACAAAAAGACCGAAAACCCTAAATAAACCCTAAAAAAATAAAACACCTAAAACCCAATAAAATCCAAAAAAATATAAAAACCTCAAAAGACCCAAACAACCAGAGAAACCCAAAATAAACCCTAAAAACTCTATACATCTGAAAACCATAGAAATAACCTTAAAACAAAAAACCCCAAAAATACCTTAAATGTCCCAAAAAACCAAACATTGGCCCAAAATCCCTAAAAACCCATAAAACAGAAAATTCCATTAAAACCCTATGAAACCCTAAAAACATTAAAAACCCTAAACCCAAATAAAATCCAAACATCCTTAGAAACCCTAAACCCCTTAAAATAATAAATAGAACATAAACGGTAAGGGTACCCAAAAACACCATAGAAATATACTAAAATCATTAAAACCAAAAACCCAAAAACCCATAAAAATCGTAAAGAAACCTAAATTTACATAAAAACACTATAAACACTACAAATTCCAAAATTAAAACAAATATCCCCTAAATCCATTAATATCCTAAAAGATGCCAAAAACATTAAAGAGACCAAAAGATCCCAAAAATACCAAAAATACCAAAAAATTAAACTAAAATATCGCAATGACCCTAAAAACCCCCAAAACCAAATTAAAACCCTCAGACACTAAAAAACACTTTAACCCGATACAAAACTATAAATTGCATAAAAACCTAAAAAATCCTAAAAACAAAAAATCCACTGTAAATATCCAAAAAACCCCTAAAATACTAAAATTCCCTAAAAATAACTAAAAATATTAACAACCCTACAAAACCATAAGACTACTAAGACCACTAAAAAGACACGAAAAGAAACATAACACACAAAATTAAACTAAACATTCGAAAAACCTAAAAACCACTAATAACATTTAAAAGGCCCTAAAATCCCAAAAACCATAATAGCCATTGAAATCCTAAAAACCATAAACCCCTAAAAAATATAAAAGTCCCTAAATAAACAACAATACACTCAAAATTCTAAAAGATCCTAAAATCCCAAAAAATCTTAAAAAAATCAGAAAAAACCATAAAAATATTGAAAATTAAAATAAAATCCTCAAAAGAGACTCAAATACAGTAAAACCACAACCACCCTATGAACTCCTAAAATCCCTAAAAACAGTGAAACACAAAAAAAAATAAACCATTAAATTCCAAAAAACCCAAAAAAGAATAGAAAATCTTAAAAACCCTAATGAAACATAAAACCCAAAAAATCATAGAAATCTTAAAAGACTCTAAAAATTATAAAATTTCCAAGAACCCAATAAATATCCAAAATTCATTAAAAACCCTAAAATCCAATTAAATATCCTAAAAACCAAAAAAATCAAAATTACATGTAAAAACATAAAAATCCAAAAAACCAAAAAAAAATCTTAAAAACCATAAAAATACTAAAAGACACAAAAAACCAAAATGACCCAAAAAATACTAAAAGGCTACAAAAGATACTAAACCCCCCAAAAAACCTAATGTCCCCTTAATCCCTAAATTAAGCATAAAAATCATGAAATCCCAAAAACCCCTATAACATCTCTAAAAAACATAAAACCCCCAAACACCCATAGAAGTCTGTATAATTAAGTAAAACCTATTTAAATCTCTGAATAGAATAAAAATACCTAAAACCCTAAAGACCCTAATAACCTTAAAACCGTGAAAAAACCATAAAAATCATAAAACCAATTAAAACCCAAAAACTCCTAAAAACCATGAAAACCCTAAAAATCCAAAAAAAATCCATAAAACCCCAAAGAGACCCAAAATAATAATAAGTCCTAAAAGACCCAAAGTCCCACTAAAGGTCCCTAAAAATCAAAAAAAACCCAAACAACCCAAAAACCCATAAATCCCATAAAACCCATAAAACCCTAAAACATTATTAAAACAATAAATCCATAAAAAACAATGTTAACCCTTAATAAACTCGTTTAAAATATGAATACTCTAACGAACACTAAGAACCCCTAAAAACCATTAAAGACTATTGAAATCACTAAAAATCAAAAGAAAATACCAAAAACCTAAAATCACTAAATAAACCCAAAAAACATGAAAACCCTAAATACACCTAAACACCTCAAAACCCCTAAAAGTCCCTAAAAACTCAAAAATAACAAAAATAACATAAAAATATAAAACCCCAAAAGAACCTAAAATCCCTGTAAAACATTGTAAGGCATTACAAACTCTTAAAATCCTGGAAACACCAAAAAACCTAAAAAACTAAAAAACAAAAAAACTGAAAAACTAAAAAACTAAAAAACCTAAAAACCTAAAAACCACTAAAATTTGAAAATAGTAATAAAAACCCCTAAAACCCATAAACCATTAAAAACATTAAAAACCCAACAAAACCATAAGAAAACCCAAAAACCATAATAAACCATAAAAATAAATGAAAATGCCTAAAAACATTAGAACCCCATAAAAACCATATAACCATAAAAATTTTAATAATATCCCTAAAACCCTAAAAAACTATGAAATCCCTTTAATCCCCCAAAACTCAAAAACCGTAAAAAAATAAAAACACTAAAAACCCCTAAAAACTCTAAAAATTAGAAAAAGGAAAAAGATCACTAAAACCCTATGATACCCAAAATATAGACTAAACGTACACAAAAAACATAAAAAGAACCTACAAACCATGAAAGAACCTAAAACTATAGAAACCATAAAATTCCCTAAAACGCTATAAAAAATAAAAGACCCAAAAAATTCCAATAAAACCCATAGAAGATCCTAAACAACCAAAATACACCTTAAATACAAAAAAAACCCTAATGAAACAAAAATACCCTTGGAAAACCTCAAAATCCATGACAAACTATAAAACAAACTTAAAACCCCCAAAAAATCCTAAGGACCCTAAATCCCTAAAAATCATAAAATTCCCTAAAAATTTTAAAAGACCCAATGAACCTTAAAACCCCTCAAAACCCCCAAAAAATTAAAATAACCCTAATGCCCCTAAGAAAACTAAAAAAAATACTAAAATACCATATAGAAATCTAAAAACCTCTAAAATCCATAGAAAACCTAAAAACCCATAAAACCCCGAAAACCCCAAAAAACCAAAAAAAACCTAAAACCCCTTAAAATCATAAAAGGATGATAAATCCCCTAAAAGACCTTAAAACCCATAAAAATACCCTTAAGACCATAAAACCCAAAAAAACCAAAAAACGACTAAAACACTTTATAGACCACTAAAAGAAGATATAACACAATAAAAACCCTAAATAATATAGAACCCAAAAAACCTAGGTATCCTATGAAGTACGAAACACAGTGAAACTCCAAAAAACCCATACAACCTATTTTTTTCGAAAACCATGAAAACCAAAAAACCATTAAAAAAATATACAATACCAAAAAACACTAAAAGACCCTAAAAGACTATAAAATAAAATAAAATACCCTAGGAACCTAATAATATAAAATAATAAAACCCCCCCTAAAAAACCTAAAACCCAAAAATAATTAATACCCAAAAAAACACTAAGAACCTCTAAATACCCTAAAACCCCAATTCCCCTAAAAGTCAAAAATAACCCAAAAACCAGAAATGCCATCAAATGTATTTAAAACCCCAAAAAACCCTAATATCCATAAAACCCCTAATTCCCTAAAATTTATAATAACCCAACAATCCCTAAAACACTGTAATAAGTCCCTAAAAATCATGATTGCACTAAAATCCATAAAAACATAAAAAGACGCTAAAATATAATAAAAATCCCAAAATATCTTTAAAATCTTGAACCAAAAAAATACAATACACTTTTAAAACACTAAAAATCACTAAAAAATTATAAGAAATACTCAAAAACCATAGAAACCATAAAACCCCTAAAAACAAAAAAAACCATAAATAATCATATAAAAATATAAAAATATAAAAAATTAAAAAAACCATAAAAACATTAATACCCAATAAAGCATAATAATTTTCTAAAAACCCCTTAAAACCTATGAGAATACCAAACACCCAAAGAACCCCTGAAACCCCTAAAGAACCAAAAATCCTAAAAACCCTAAGACCCTAAAAACCCCCAAAACATAAAAATACTAAAAATATTATCACCTTTAAAAGGTTAAAAATCCCTCAAAAGACCCAAAACCCCCAAAAAGTCCCTAAAAATAAAAAATACCTGAAAAATCAAAAAAAACATTACCACCCCCCAACATTATAAAGCCCAAAACCCCTATAAAGGCACATAAACCATAAATGTCCGAAAAAGAACCTAAAAACAACAAAGGAACCTAACAGACCCCAACAAATTTAAAACCCTAAAAAGCGTAAAATAACCCCATAATACCCCAAGACCCCTCATATTCCCAAAAACCTAGCGATGAAAAGTGGGATCACGGCCCGCGGGCTTTGCGGGTATGGGGCGGATGCGGGGTGGGGCGGGCCAAGAAATTTTGACCATTTAGAGTGTGGGCCAATGCGGGTTGAGCCCGCATGGGTGCGGGTCAATGCGGATTGAGCCCACGCGGGTGCGGGCTTACCCGCAGGCCTAATTTAAAAAATATATATTATTTTTACAATATATGTTTCTTTAAAATTTTATTTTTTAAAAAAAATCATGGTTAAATGGTGACATATGATTTCTCACCGTAATGGTCATATTAATTCACCATTTATTCACAAGTGAATTTTAAATAGGCATATATTTATTGTTTTAATATGATATTATATAATTTATATAGTAATTATTAACCATATTCACATGGTGTGTTGACCCATCTCTCGAAAAAAAAATGGAACTCATCACCCTGTGCATGGTTTCAATTCAATAAGAGTTATTATAATCATAATAATTTTTAGGTCGATTTAATTTTGTTATAATTTTATTTTATTTTTTTATTTATAGAATTGGATAGAACCTCATGATAAAACTAATAGCTTCCTTTGAAAGTGATCATTACCTGGAGAGACTTCATTCATTCACAAGTTTATTTTTTCACATCACCACACAACCAACATTATCATTAATCACCCATCACCAATCACTCGCCTACTTTCTATCGAAACTGTTCGTCATCACATCGGCGTTACTGCATGCAACCAATAACCCACAAAAAAATGTACCATCACGTCCTTTAAATCTCTATTTATTGATAATTCATACCTCTCCCCACAAATACCATTAAAAATGATAAAATATATAGGATTTAAATGATTATAAAAAGTATTTTTTTTGTAAATGTAGGTAAGCACACAGGCAACCTGCGGGCAACCCGCGGGTTTATGTGGGGCGGGGTGGGCTTGAAATTCTTTGTTCGCATTATATGTGTGTTGTTTCGGACAAACTCGCACAGGCTCAAACCCGTGCGGGCTTGGGCCTCCCCGTCCCACCCCTCCTGTTTCTCATTACTACAAGAACCTATAAAAATCCTTAAAAATATAAAACCCATAAAAGAACTAAAAATCCATAAAACCCATAAATTATCTTAAAACCACTAAAAGTAACTAAAATACAAGTAATCCAAAAAATACCTTATAAACTCTAATATAAACCTTAAAACACATAAATATAAATAATACCAAAACTCCCTAAAACCCATTGAAACCTACAGAAACACTAAAATCACAACAAAAAACCAATAAACCCCTAAAATATTTGAGAACCATAATAAATCCACAAAAATCCTTAAAAATTTCTCCAAACCCAAAAAACATTAAAAATAAATAAATAACCCTAAAACCCATAAAGACTCTAAAAATATTATAATGTCTCTAAAACCCTAAAAAATATTTGAATACCCCAAAAACCATAAAATTCACTAAATAACTAAAAATCCTAGAAACCCTAAAATGACATAAAAACCATCAAATGACCTAAAAACTCATACAAATACCAGAACCACTAAAAAACCAAAACAATAGAAAACCCTAAAAACATACAAACCATAAAAGTGTCCAAAAAACACAAAAAACTAAAGAAATCCCAAAAAACCCTGAAAACACTACACATACCCTAATGAACAAAAAAAAATGACTCTAAAAACCATATAAAACCTTGGAAAAAATTAAAAACTATAAAAACCTAAAATATGATAAAACCACTATGAAATTATAAAGATATTAAAAACCCTTAAAACCCAAAAAACTCCAAAAACTCATGAAACACTAACAATCCCTAAAAAGTTATAAATGTACAGTAAATGTATGAATATCCTAAAAACACTTATTGGGTCCTAAAAATTACACATTGTAGAAGAAAATAATTCATTATTTTTAAATGGGTAGAAATGAAACCAATAAGAAGATTCAAGAAAATACTCTCAGGGATGCGACCATGAAGCAGAAATTCCATCGCAGCCTGCCGTTATGTATGACTTTTCGTGAGGCATCCGCAAACTCAATGGTTCCTGAATGGAGGAAATACTATCGGCACCAAAAAATGAAAAAAAGTCATTCATGAGATGAATGCGGTGATTTTCACCCCTATGAACAAATATTCCTATCTAACTAAGTGGTTTTTAGAATGTGGTTCCATTGCTAGTGCCCACAAAAGACACCCCCACTAAATAGGTCTTTCGACATACATGGGAAATATCAAATGTACCCCAAAAAAATACTCCACATTAGATTCCATTAAACTATAACAGAATCCCCAGGAGGAATGAAAAAGGTATTGGAAAATAGTGTTGGAAAATATAGACGAATGTGCAAAAAAAATAATGAGAGAGGGTGTGAGGGAAATAACTCCCACACCCAAAGCTGTTCATGGGATCTATACTACGAAACATATGTCAGTGAACCTTCACAAAAACCATCCAATGAACCGTATTCAAAAGACTATTCGTGGAATGTTACACATCCAGGAAATGTCATTTGTAGAAATCAAGCATTATTTTATGACCCCACAAAAAATTAACAAAATTCATTTCTGATGGAAAATTTTCCGCTAACCCTTCATGGAAACCCCTATGTGGCGAGCTCCTACACAACTTTCTCCTTCGTGGATTCTACTTAATGAAATCCCATTTGAGTATGCTTCTATACAGACACTCTGATGCAGTTGGTCCTTTTAGGATGCTCCTATGACGATGCTCCTATGCGGATTATCCTTCATGGAAAACATCCTCAAGTTCCGAACCATTGTTGGAAACACTTCACAGATGAACCTTTGTGGGAAACTCTATGAGGACACTCTATGTAAGATTATCCTATGTGGATGAACCTACATGGAAAGCCCTATGTATCCAAATCATATGTGTCCATCCCTATACGGAAAAAATATACACCCGTTGGTCTATAACGTGGTAGCTACCCCCCCAAACACTCACCTAGAATCAGTGTTGGGCGGTGGTCATGACCCTTCCAGTTGGTTCCTTCGATAACATCACTGACCCACATGAAAAAGGGGAAGTGGAATCATGAACTTTTCGGGATGGGTTAATGATATTTTTTATTGTGCCCATATGCCACTCTAATATCCATCCCATAAAAAATATGAGTCTAGAAACACCTCAAGATACTCCTAAACCCCTATCCCCTATCTCCTATGCCATGTTGATCCCAAACTCCATAGAAAATCATAGTATTAATGTTTCTTACACATTTAGTCACACCAATCTCCATCCATCAAACTTTGTGTCCAAGGTGATTTCAGTTCTTCATAAACCTACCTATCCAATGAAAAAGGAAGGTAAATGTCCTGAGGTCACCTTTGATTGACTATGCACAAAATGGCACGGCGGATCTGCATACTTTTCCCAAAAAAATTGTATGTCGGCCAAAGTCATGTTCATCCTTATGAATGGATTTTCCTACCTCTGTGTGCCCCAATAGATTCCATGCCATGGTTATTTTCTCTTAATATGAGAAATCCATGAATCATGGTTTACACATTCCCTCCCTCTCATGTAAGAGGAATGCTAGATCATCATGGCCCAATTATCATCCAATTAATCATGGTTTCTATATCAACCGGTCCTCTTCATATGACCTTGAACTACAATACCCCAAAACATCCTTACCAAATGACGTTAAACTTTATAGTATTTTTCACAATAAAATAACATTAAATTTTGATTCCATCATCCAAGAGAGAAGAAATTTAACTTTATTATACCCCATATGAAAATCAAAAGGAACTCTTCTTGAGGAAAGACACTATCCTCTCTTAAGGGAATCACGGTAACCCATCTTCTTCTGATGTCATCCCCACACATTCCCACTAATAGGGAAAGGAATGTGTGTGAATTTCCCACAGTACTACTTCTTCTTGTCTCTCACATCAAGCATTAATCATGTTGGTGCAAGGGTTTAGGGATAAGTTTGTAATCCTCACAATTCACCCAATAAAATGAACTATGAGAAATATGATTCCTACAAAAACCCAGGATATGTCAATGCCTATGTAAATACTGATCTTAAATGGGCCTCCTAAAAGTTGTAATCCCCAATCAAATCATGTTCCCCCTTAATGGGACTTCTTCATAGATACTTTACCCAAATATAGTCACCTAAATACCATTTATGGGCCTCCTCAAGAGTGTAAGTCCCAACTCATACTGAACTAGGTGGGATTTGATTCCCATATATCCGGGATACGTAGGAAGCCTCCTTGAGGTCCAAGACTGAAACCCAAATAACCCTAATGATCCTTAAGACACATCTCCATTGGGTTCATATCAACCCAGGAGACCATATCTCTTCTGGGAAAGTTGGTTTGCCTCAATATAAGTACCACACCCTCCTTGACCTGGAGACCCTTATCCTATGTGTCCTGACCACAAGATATTAAACTGCTTGGATGGGTCTTTGTCACATGTCCATAATGAAATGTGTCCTATAAAGTGACACTAAAATATCTGGGTTATGATTACTCTCATAAGGATATGTAGGATTCCCATATTGTGTGTTAGATCCTAACATCAAAAACTTCCCATCCCTCATAGGTTTAGATAAACCATAGATCCACATCCCTTATGGCCCAAAACTAGTATTATCTTAGAGAATGAAAAAAATCTTCTTTGATCTGTCCATAAATTGTTATGTTGATGAGAACCTATAATATATACAAATTCATCCATTAATGTAGAACCTCAAACATATACATACAATTACAAACCCAAGCATAATCATGATTAATTGGTACCCAATAGATATACAGTGGAAACGTTTTGGGGAATCAACCAAGGGTTCACAAACATATGAACATAGCTTAATTATATAAGAGAGACTCAGGATATTCTATAGTTCCCCCCCCCAACGGTGTGATGAGGATGAGTTCCCATCCACCCAACCAAAAGGAATTTTTAATGTATTTGTATACGAAAATTCCAATAAACACATGAATTTTGAATGCAATTCCATGAATCATATATAGGAGATTCTTTGCGTGTTTATGGATCTTCTAGAAAACCTATTGGGGACCGTTGAAGATGTTTTAGCAGATACAAGTGATTTCACACCACTCAATCCCATTGCAATTTCATTAATGGGTGATTTCTCCCATTGGGACCATGACCATAACACCATCATCCAAAAAATAGAAAAACAAATGTTAATCCTTAATGAAGGTTGAGGTATTTCCCAACTCAAACCACATTCACATTGAAAAAATCAATACATAATGAAAGAGGGCCATGAAAATTCATGTATTATTCATGGGATAATGAGATGCTTGTGTGACAGGGTTCTCTTGTCGGTACTTGTTACATATATTTCAGGTAATACATAGAGATTCTAGCAAACCAATGGAATATTTGGAGTTTTCTCAGAATCATGCATCAGTGACTACACATTCAGCCAAGTCCTCGAAACAAAATAGGACCCCATCACCCACCCATCATCTTTGTTGTTGGGATTCAAATTTTCGAATATAGGAGTACCATAAAACATTACTCTCCAAACCCTGTAGGAAGCAAGGATGGAGTTCCAATTCATGAAGCCCTACAGAACTCCCACTCATCATCAGCCGGAGACCCAAAACATGGAGGCTACACTATCCATCTCCAATTATTTTGGTAGCATTCCCTTGGAATGCGAAAACTAGTACCTTTCTTAGCATAGGGAGGAATATTAAGTAGTTGTCAATGAAATAATCAATAATAATCATTGGTCTCACTCAACAACCCCTACTAGAATACATCTCCACAAACAATTTTTGTCCATAAACCTCATGCCAAAAAGGATACTACATAGAGGGAACCTACTGAATTTGAACAAACCTAGGTCCCCCAAACATCCTGATGAGAATGAAAATTAGACGACTAGGAACAAGACAATAGCTTGGTTCCTTCTAAATATTCCTTTCATGGAAGTACAACTAAATCTAATAAGAATACGTATATCCTTTCTCATTCAAATGAATCCCACCATGGAAATTTAGTGGCACATTACAAGTTTTCATGAATTACTTCTAATTATCACCAATCTCTCCACATGAATAATCCAAAAAAAATTAACAAAAAATAATGGTACATGTTGATGTACACGAAGTCCATCATCCAAATATGGCAGAAACTAGCTATGAGATGATTAAAAAATTAGGCTGATACATACCAAGACAGTATTCAAAATTTGGAAGCATACTAAAAGATGGTGCACATCCCTTATAATTAATATCAATCCCACTATTCAAATACGGTGGTGATCAAATATGGGAACAATCAATTTCATTCTACCACATATAAAGCACACTAGTAAAATATGGTGACAACACAATATAAGTAGAGTAAAATTTTTATAGATTCATACCTCGATCGTTAAAAAAATATATTAAAAATTGATTAGATATAAATTCAACTTCAAAATATTAATCACAATTTTCAAATACGGTGGAAACAGAAGAAAATAGCTAGTGTATCCCAGTATGAAATTACGGGTAGACTCATTCCTCTTCCCCGACATAGGAGAACAACCAGTGCCCCCTGGAAACACATAGAGGACCAGAGTAGGTAAAAATTCCTTCTCAGACTTTTTAATAGGCGTACATCCACATTCAAGCCATTGAATTATCTCAACATGTCTTGGAAATTATGGAGGATCATACATAAATTCCTTATAATATCATTCATAACTATCAAGATGTAATCTAATCCATATAAATATAAAGGTGTCACACGCACAAACCCATCTCCCCAAGTAGGTTGGACTATCCAAAAAATAAGGTGGTATTTCCGGAGTATAACTACATCCCTGCTCCAGTCCAGGAGCATCTTCGACCATATTTCATGATACATGGGAAACCAAATCAGGAACACAAACCCATTCCAATTGGGGGACACCAGTCTACCATGGTGGCATCTCTAGGGAAGACATATATCCCTAAAAACTCAAGATGATAATCATTATATCCCCATGGCATCATGGGAACCACTCAAATAGGGACCATTTTATTATGGTCATTAACAAAAACATACAGGCCCTGCCACCAGCAAGAGGGCATTCACAAATGAAACTCAGAAAAGGAAATATGAAAATGAAAAGAAAATTAGAGGTCATTCAATATAAGAAGATGGAGTCCTTGAGCCCCTCAAATTATTATCAATCAGGGATCATGATCTTGTCAATTCATTAAAAAATCATGGATGCGGTAGTAGTAGTTTCCAAGGACCTCCATATAGGGTGGGTACTAGTATCTCTAAAGGTCTCCATCATAGCACCCATGAAGTCTTACTTCATTGGAAATAAGTGATCGATCACGAGATCCAGTCTCTGAATGAGTGTCACGATACCCATCACATTCACTATAAGATCAATCAAAAAGAAGGTACTCCCCTTGATATGGTCCTCTGTAATTTTTCTCCTCTGGGTATACGCCATATAAATTCTCCCTATGGTCAAAAAACAAGGCGTGATGGTTTTCCTTTCCATTATGACAGTCACTCTAAAGGCCATCCCCGTAGCGACATTAAGAAATGAGAAAGTCCTCACCTTGTTTCAGTCCATCATGAAGTTCTTCACCATGATTCAAAATATAGATATTCTCCCTGTAGCGAGATATCTAGCTATGATGTTAGTCCTCTCCATGAGAGCGGTCATTACGAAGGACCTCCCTATAATGACAAAAGATATCAATAAGTTCATCCCTTTGCTTCAAACTTCCATAAAGGCCCTCTCAAAAGAATACACCATAGAAATTCTCTTTATAGTTGGACACCAAGTTGGGATGGTAGCCCTCGCCCCAACGAAAATAGATAAAAGTGTCCTCCCAATAGTCAAAATTTTCATTGAGAAAGTGTTCTCCTTGTATCCAGATAGCTAGCTTTGATGGTAGTTATCTCCTTGATAGCGGTCATTATGAAGGCCCTCCCCAAAATGAAAAAAAGTATCAAGAAGGTCATCCCCTTATTTCAAATATCCATGAAGGCCCTTTCCAAGGAATACACCATAGAAATTCTCCTTATAGCTAGACACCAAGCCGTGATAGTAGCCCTCACCAAAACAAAATCAGCTAAAAGTCTCCTCCCCATAGTCAAAATTCACATTGACAAGATGGTCCTCCCCTCATTAGCTCAAATAAATAAACCATTTAAATTCTGAGGCACTTGGAACGATAGAGTTAGACATTCTCGATAATCTATCTATGAAAAGAGACATCCTATCTCAACTAGATGATAACACAGGGATAATCTCATCTATTGAGAAACCCCCACATTTTTCAAATATCAATGATGCATTCACTCGCACCGATACATGGGATGAAATCACCATGTAGTGTTCAAGTTGGTTAGAACAAGCAGAGGATTCTATAGAAAAAGTTAAAAAGGATATGTTTCTTATGAGAAGACAATTATCCATGGATGAAATACCGGTCATTTTATGGCCTACATACACTTATCAGAAGGACATAGTAAAATATTTTTTAGAATAATTCATGCATAACATTTACCTCAATATCTAAAAAACTCTCTTCCAACTAAAATAAAATTCCTTCCCTATGATGGGTATGCCGACCATGTCAATCTATTTGGGAATAATAACAATAAAATTGACCTTGATGCCCTTTCATCTATATAGAGGCCACAATCTGAGAGGTGGGAGAAAGATATTTAATTGATATGCCTACATACACTGCCCAAATTGTGTTTCCTTATCAGTAATGCCCCATATGTTGTTCATATATCGGGATGTAGAGAGCATGGAGCCTTGCACATCTGTACAAATCTTTTCTAGTAGATCTCATTGAATGTGACATCCTTTAATGTTATTATCCCAAGATAGAAATAAAATTAAATTCCTATTTAGGAATGGTGGCATCCTAAACATGAATTGTTCTCAAATAAGTCGCAATGGAATTAAGAAAAAAATGTGTGAGCCACTGAAAAACTCCTGAATTAAGAAATTGAGAACATTAATCAAGCCTCTCATTTATGGGAGGAAAATCAACAAGCATTTCTAATGTACTCAGAATTAAAAAAAAATTCATGCAGACCTCAGACCATATCTGGATCACACTCAAATAGGAAATTGTGGGATTAAGAAAGCAGCATTAGCTAAAATATGGGACCATCCCTAGACCAGCTGTCTAGGGGAAATTTTAACACAAAATTACCCTTTATGACTAGAAAATCACATCTAAGGCACAATAATGAAGGATTATGAGAAACCCCAACTCACAGATCCTGGGGAATATTTACCTCAACTACCCTCCCATTGAATGTTCATATTTTTGTGCCTAGGGACGACGAAAAATAGAGAGTTCATCCATTACATACCATATAATGATTTAGTTCCCACATAAGGTTGAAATATGGAATGATATCATCATGGTTAAATCCGAGATCCTCTTGGCCCTGAAACATGAAAATAATTCTAGGGTGGGAGGAGAAGAGACAAAAGGAGAAGAAATAATTTCCCCTACCATTTGGCAGTTGGAAGAAAACATGTATTGCATTACAAACTAGTGAACTTCATGGATATCATTTCATCAAATATCACCAAGGATTATGGAAACATAGAAGAGAAAAGGGAGATGGTTCCACAAAGAACTAGATTTGCACCGAGCCTGATAGTGTCCATACTCTGAACCATAGGGCCCCTATAAATTTGGGAGCTCCCTCATCCAATCCCTCTTTACCTCTTTTTCAAATCACCAATATCCACAAGAATAAATATAAGCTCACATACTACCCACTTCCCCCTCTAATTGAGAAAGAGTATCTGACACTGAAGGAGGGATTCACTCTGTAGGAGGAATAAACGAATGAGTTGAGTAAAATCATCGTTGAACTTATCTAAGGAATCTATATTTATATATATGTACCCCATTCTGAGCAATATAGTGCAGTCCCAGTAGGTGTGACTCTACCACATGTTCTGGTTCCAGCAATGAAATGAAGGCCATAGTGCTTGTTTTGAATAGCACTAGGATCCTCAAACATGAATGCAATTCTAGAAGGATAAAAACATTTCCATCCATTTAAGAAATAACTGGAACAGATCTTTTAGAATCCACAAAGGATTCCCCTAATTAGTTTTCTAACTCGTGTACCTACGACAACATCATTAAATTTTTTCCCTTACTTCAATATTCCATTGTTAGGACATTAAAGACATGAATAAAGGGCTCGTTAATACCATCAAGTCACTGGATGCTCAATTGAATGTCATGGAAGGGTAGAGCGCTATAATTAAACCCGAATGGAAACCATATACCTAATGGGTAATTAATGTCCTGCAACCACCTAATTTTGGGAACCCCATATTCTTTATTTTCAATGGATTATGTGATATGAAACAATATTAGATGCACTACTTATCCTACTGTGTTTCCATTATAGAACCCCTAGATCAATAAGAAATAGTGAAACTCAAGTGCATCGTGCAAAATCAACAAGGATAATCATTTTTATGGTAAAATTGTTTGACAACTCACTTGATAACAGGATTGGAGGATCACCGATGGTGGTTCCAATTTCAGTTTAGCTCAATGTTTCCAAAAATAGAAGTCAGTGACCTCATTAACTGAAAATAGTAAGAGAATGAGTGAGTTTCATACATTATTTCCATATTAAAAGTTATGACCAAATAATTGAATAGAACACACCCCATAGAAGTGATTCTTGTAAGGTTCATAGACAAATTCTAGGATGAGTTGCAGACGCCACTCATCCCAAGGAAGTATGTGAATGGGTTTTGGTATTTTTCATCCATTTCATAACAAATAGAAGAATCCTTACAACGGACGAATGTCAAGTCTCAGGAAGCCCCAGGAAAAAGAGTGGGAAGAGATGAAGTAGAATATGTTATTCTACTACCACCCCCTACACAAACTCTCGCTCATAGGCCCACCCCAAACTGTACTGGCCCCCCTGGACGTCAATGGAAATAACCACCCCAACCTTGACAGGATGAGCGAAGAGGTGCCAAAAGAAACCAGTTTGGGTAATGGAAGAACAATGTATACATGTTCTAAAATAAACAAGTCTATGGATATTTTGTAGTTTCAATTAATTAAGGCTTTCTCCAACTACCAGAGTGAATGATGGATGATGAAGTAGCTCTCGATGACCAGCTAAATTATTTTCCCTTCCACCATATATTGGGACATACCATTTATGAAATCATTTTTTCAAGGACCTCATGAAAATAATGATAGATTCCATATTTTTTAACATGATACCACCAACATTGCATGTGGAATATGTTTCCACAACTGACCAGGATGAAGTAGGAGGGTGGAAAAAGGTTGTTATCAAAAAAGTGAAAAATTTCGATAGTTGGATGACTAGGAAAATGGTCATCTGAGCTCATGGAATGCTCTTAGAATAGTAGAAGAAACCAACTGTGACCCCCAAAAATCTCAATGAATTACAACCAAAATACTCAACCCCAAATTCCTCCATGGTACTAGAATCAAATAAGTAGTCTAACCAGAAAGGAAGATGGAATGTGAAGGAAGAAGAACCTACACTAATGCTAAAGCTGGATTTGACCCTCTCAGAGCTTATTCCATCATATCTTATTGCATGGGAATCGCCCTAGAAATGGAACCACCATAATAATATTAGGATGTAGTGTCATAATCAAAATAGGAATTCATATTTGGGTTTATTAATAACATTCATCTAATATATCCCTTCCCCCACGATGAGTATGGTTACGTACATGAATTCCCAACACCCAATTGGGGACCCAGAGGAAGAGGCTATAAGTTTTTGGGATATAAAGTGGGACACAACCATGGATGAAATCAAGCTTATGGCCTCACCCCTACTGAAAATATTAATGTTCTAAATACTCGAGGAAGAGAACTCTAAAAAGACCCCACATAAATAGGGAAATTCCCCCACACCTATAGATGTCCACTATAGTCCAATCATTCTGTAATGTCCATCAGTTGAAGAATAAGTGTATAATTTTCCTTGGTGTGTTCTAAGACCATCTATCCCCAAAACAAAAATTATGGAAGCTCCTAATGTTCTGGTCCCATGATCTATCCCATAATATTCCAATTCTCATGATCCTGAAAGGGCTATGAAAGAGAATCCCCATGTCAGAAAGCATAGACCTTTAGATCAAAAATACAATACTCTGAAGTAGTTGGCTTAAGTACCATCCAAACTATCATTCATGGATGCACTAAATATATCAAGAGATATAATTGGAGAACATATAGAATATTTACTAATCCCCTAGGATTTTGGAGCCGAAATTTATGTCACTGAAGTCTATCAGACATAGATCAATCTTGTAGAATTCCATCCAATTATCTCCTTCACGGATCGAGATGAAGACACCAACATGGAAGGGAATATAAAAAATGTATATGTGTATAGAAGGATAAATGGTGCCATGATCGGAAATTTAATTTTGGGAAACAGATCTGGAGTTAATTTCATCCCACTATGGAGACTTCATCAGATAGGCTATAATGAGGATGGTCTCACATCCATCACCTCAAGTCTATTGGGCTATGATAAATGTGAGAAAAATCCATCGGTCTAGATTAAGTTCAAAACTCATTTTGGTGATATCATGGACAACTCATAATTTCTAGTGGTTTGGAAAAACATAACCTTTAATGACCTATTATGAAGGCCTTGGCTGCATTAGCAAGAAACTACTCCCTCATCATACCACCAGTTCATTAAATATTTCATTATTAGGAAGAGTGTGACATTGTGTGCCGATAAGTCACAATTTTAATACTGCAAGTCACACAATATTGATTCAAGAATCAATGACTAGAAAGGGAAACAACACTAAAAAAATTAAATTGATCGGTTTTCCACCCCAAATTGTTTGGAAATGATTCCCACTGACCCCTTCAAGTATTTCATAGAGGAATACGTACAACCCTTCAATAAATTTGATTGTATAATTCAAAATTAGGATATGTATTCTTCAGTCCCCATGATTTCAGTCATGGAAAACGAGCCAAACAATGATAATAGGCTCCCAGGTTTCCATGATATTTGTGAGTGATCTGATGTAAATTCACAAAAACAATAGATGTAACTACAGATAATCCCCACCTCATCCACTAAGGTGTAAGGGAGTGTCTCGTCACCCAAATCAGGTGATGAAACACATCCACAAATTATTGCCTATTCTCTCGAGAACCCCCCATGATCTCCCCATACATAAGAGAAGGATCAACCTCCTAGGAACCAAATGTGTGAATCTTCTCTTAACCATGGAGGGATTATATCAAGAAAGTTTTTCCCATTATAAGAATAATATGATGAGGATGGAGTAAAATAGGAAGAATAAGACCTTAGATATTCTCCTCCATCACTTGAGGAAGTTGTCTCTACCACTATTGATGAAATCGAGGAAGTAAACATGGGTACACCCGCAGACCACTCTGACTAGTGTTCCATGTCTTCAAATGAAAATTACATATACACCTTCTTACTAATCCAGAATCGAAATTTTTTCTCCTAAAAATTTATATAAATTCTAGGTCGTGATCCTAAGGTGGCTAGTCACCACCTGGTCCTACCAAAAGACCATCGTGGCTATAAGCAAGCCATAAGAAGGACACACCCAACGCATGCAGCCAAAATAGATTCAAAGTTGACAATACCATTAGTTAAAACATAATTTGGGAGGTTTAATATCCCATATTAATATCCAATATAGTCACTATTAAAATGGAGAATCGAAAAATTATATTTTTCATCAATTTTTAATATCTCAATCAGTACTATACAAAAGAAGACTTCCTTTTTCTCAATCAAATAATTAGTAATTGATGTAGCTGTCAGATAGTTGGATCTCACCTTCATGTAATGTTATCCATGATACAAAAAAATACGAATGTCCTAAGAAGATAAATGTGAGACCACCTTCTGGGCCCTGATGGAGAATTTTACTATAGGGAATCACCTTAGGATTGAATAATTTCGGTGCCATATATCAACAAACCAAGAATTTTATATTCAATCCCTTCATGGAAAAATTTATTGAATTATATGTTGATGACCTAGTAGTTAAATCATGGAAGCATGCAGACCACCTATCAGATCATGAAGTAATTTTCAAAATAAAAACTATGACAACATCATCTGAAAATGAACCCACTAAAATGTTCCTTCAGCAATACCTTAGTGATATTCCATGGATTATCATACGCCATTGTGGAATTGAATTCAACCCCTAAAAGAAGAAATCTATCATTTTCATTTTACCACCTCACAACCTCACAGAGTCAAGAGGACATCAAGGAATTTTAGCATACATTTGGAACTTCAAATAATACCTTGGAGGAAAATGTTTTCCCTTTACCAAGATGTGGATGTCGGGTGTCACATATTAGTGGACTGATTATTGTCAAGAGGCATTCGAAAATCTAATGAAATATATCTTAATCTTTCCACTACTAATGTTTCCTAACAAA
Organism: Viscum album; assembly: GCA_963277665.1. NCBI lineage: Eukaryota > Viridiplantae > Streptophyta > Magnoliopsida > Santalales > Viscaceae > Viscum > Viscum album. The sequence goes on along the minus strand of OY728142.1, from coordinate 195,351,722 downwards.
GGCCCTCACTTTCGGTTATATCATCCCAATATGGAAAGAATAACCCTTTTTCATCCAATGTTACTCACACCGAGCATAAATCAAGTGGGATTATGAGTTGTGATAGGGGGATTAACCACATAGTCAAGGAGTATCAATCTGTAGGAGGGTCACTAGGGTCCTAGTAATAGGTTCTAGAAAGGGAATACCAGATGTTTCCCTATTACCGCAGGGATCCTAAATCCTCAGTGTATGACTCAAGAATTCCTGCTAGTTCAAGAACTATGTAAGGATTGATTCATAGAATAATGAGATATGTAGTGAAGCCTAAACCTTCTTCCTTAGTCGATTTGTGTAAAATGATAAAAATGAAATGGTCCCCAATATCCTCATATGAATGCATAAATATGCCAGAGCTTTCAAACCATGAATCCTACAATAAAAATTTATGAAACGATCACCTATACATCGAAGTCATATCTATATTGAAGATTTTATGTTCCATAGATAATCATGGTCTTGGAATTTCATGTTTACCTGAATATACTTTCCATACATCAAATTCAATCTTTTATTGATTTTGGAACTTCATAATCCTCCATGGACATCAGAAATAGACGGTCAGTGTCCTGAGGATGCCTTCATTCGAATATGAAAGAAAATACCCTGATGTCTCTACAGTAGTTTCCCAAAAATGTGGCAAGTCAACCAAATGCATATTCTTCCTCAAGATATGAAAATTTTTACATATGTACACCCACTGTCTCCCAAGCCCCATATTATTTCTCACAATCCGAGAGCCCCTGGGGTCATCGTGTACACATTCTCCCTCACTCAAATCCAGGGTATTCTTGAATATCTCATCCTGATTAGCCCATAAATACTTGTGGATAACTTGAAAAGTTTTCCATAAAATAGGACATTAAACTATGCTACCAATGTCTTAACTACAAGGCATTAAACTGCATGGACAACATCCTTACCATGATACATAAAACCACATAGATCTATAACATCTATATTCATTCACGTAAAATCACCCACATCCTCACCCAATGATAGTTAATTTCATGGTCCCTCTAGAAATATGAATGGATTGATTCATTTCCACTGGTGACATGTAGCGATGCTCGGACATTCATCCCAGTTCAGTCACCCCAATGAGAAAAATGCCTCTCCCCTTGGGTATGAAATAGACCTCCTAATGTGGGAAATTTCTCTATAAAACTATGTTTAACATTATTCCTACATCGGTACGATACATTGATATACATGGATCATATAACCCAGAAACAAGAAATGAACACGTAGAAATGTCCCCTTGTTCATTTCAAAGATAAGCCTAAATAGGGGACTCCCAGACAAGCACCATTCCTAGGGCCATCGTGAGAGTAAAGAAATGTAATCTCTTTGTGTTAGGTCATGTGCTTCCTCACTGTATGATGATAAACTGCATGGAATTAAATTCCAAACAAGATGATTCTAAATTGCACAATACCGCAATACTACATTGTATTTGAATGATATATAGTGAATCTTGGATGACAGATCTTAGGACTATTCACCCATAAAGGAAATAGATATTTCTTAAATTCCCTTCTGCTTATGTATGGACCAAACCAGTTCATGGAAACTAATTTCAATCTACCAAAATCATGCATCCCAGGCCTCTCTCTTTCAATGGGATGAAAATTCCTACACTACATATGAGTCTGATCTATAAAGCGAAATTGCCAACCCTATGGGTACCCACATCTTGAATGTTTCCAACATGTATGAAAATGTCTTCTCCATCTATAAAACTAAATTCCTTGAGTGATTTGGGATATTAAAAAACCTCCCTTGTTATCAGAAGTGTAAGGTTAGCATCTTGGTGTCACCTTGGTTTGAAGATGCCCAAAATTCTCTGACAACTCAGCATAAGATGCCCGTAAAAAGGGCATTTCAACAAAAGGTAAATTCATTCTCAGGAGAGGTCTTTCCCAATTTCATATTCTAAATAACATCACTAACCATTCCCTTTCACACGATCTGAGATCCCTCACAATCATGGTTTACAATTTCCTCCCCACTCATTTCTTGGACATGTTGGGACATCTGGATGTCGTTATTCTCATATTAATTGGGGCTTCTATATCAACATACTAATCACATGACATTAAAATTGCATGATAGATGACAACGAATGATAGCCCATGGGTCTAGATACATCATTTAATATATCCCTCATGTTCTTATTCATGCGATCAATCCTCATAGGAATGTGAATTATGAGCCTCATCTTGTTGGTTTGATCATATATATGATGAAAATTACCTATTCCTATGTATGAATTAGAATAGCATACAAAAAAATAATAACAGAACTATATCTAGATTTATTCCTATTGTCAGAAGGATATGTAGTGATACGGGAATCTCATAACTCATGTCTATCCATAAAATTAATTTATCCCCTCATTCCCACACATGGATTATACTCACGCAAGGAAACTCCTTACATCTGTGTGGGGAAAACAACCCCTAAAAATTCCAACATGAAATTCCCTCATTCATGTGCTAGAACACTAATTTTCACAAACCATACTCTATTTCTATAATGGTTAAAATGAAAATAATAATCCTTGTCAAACATAAATTGAAGGATAGTGTCTTGAGGACCCCATCATTTGACTTTGTACCAAATGGCCCAGCGACTCTGCATAAGTTTCCCAAAAAAACTATCTATCAACCAAAAGTAAATTCATTCTCAGGAGATAACTCTACTACCCTTGTATGTCTCCACGACTATTACATCCCCCATCACAAACTAGTTTTGAAACCCCCCTATATTATAATTTATATAATCTCTCCATTTTATGACTGAAAACGATATAAAATTTGGGTCATACCACCATGGAAAAGGGATAATGATATATTCCCTTCGTTATAGAAAAACGAATTTAATTCACAATTATAAAATGTCTTATTTTATTGACATTAAATTACCCCATGTTTCGACACTACTTTTAAAAATCAAAATTCATGTAGGAGATGTCTCCCATTCATTGGTAAATTTGACATGAGTACCATAATACTTTTCATACACACCTCTTTTAAAAGTACATTCCTCATCATCTTTGGGGATCTGAAGTCCTATAAAATCAGCACGGTCATTAGAAAGGGAATGTTTTGTCCTATGAATACCCATAGTGGACTAAGTGTACAATGCCCTAGCAGCTCTGCAAACATTTCCCACAAAAGGCCATTCAATCAAAGAAAAATTAAACCTCATGAGATGCTTTTCCTACCTAGGTACACATCAATGGATTCTGTGCCACATACCAAGTGTCACATCCCGAATCCCAAAAAAACCAGGGTCATGAAAAATTTTTCACTCATGTTTGAATACTAAAAGGGTATTCTATGTCATTATTTCCAATCGGGACCTTCTCCACAAAAATTCATGGTCAAATATTTGAGACCTAAAATATCAGTAATGATAATCTAGCTTGAAAGACATTAAACTTCTTGTGGAAAGACACATGAAACTCACTAGGTTCAGAACCCACAAAGGTCCCCTTGCGTAAAATCTGAGTATCAACTCGTTATACAAGGACATCCTATGTTTTAGTAAAAATATCAAGAAGTAAAAAATATTAAATGATACTCAGTGCTTTTCAGAATGAAAACCCACAAGGGGTGGCCCAAGAAAATGTCACATTATACCCCCTAATCCCATTCCAAAATGGGATTAGGAAAAAATTAGGGTTATAACAGAAAAATACATAAAGATTTTACGGACTTTATTGTGACCCAATAAATAATAAATGTATACTCACTGAGTCCAAAGATTCAATAAAAAATTATATAATTTTCTTGTATTTTACTCAAATTAGGATCGATTCTTCATCAGAACTGCCTCCTCTTTGTTTTGATCAGAGCCCATTTCAATGGGGGCATTTTTTGGGTCTTGAAAATTTTTCATTGTAGAATATGAAAATTCCCATTAATTTAGAAAATTATAGAAAGAAAACCATGAGTAATATTGATGAAATTTATCAGAGGGACATGACTATTATGTGAAAATTCCTTCATGGCCCACCGCTCTGCATGACATTCCACGAAGCATATGTGTACTCAATGGTTCACAAAAGGTGTTAGTACCACCAACTCCTGCGAAAGAATCAAAGTCATTTGCAAGTTCAAGGCTGTGATTTCATATAATATGAACAAATATCCCCCATTAACTATGTAGTTTTGGGGGTTAGGTTGAATTGATAGTACCAACAAGAGACACCCCTACTGACTATTTCATTCGCATTCTAGTGAAATCTCCATGGGCACCCCACATGAAATGATCCATGGTCTCTTCCATTCATCTATAAAATAACATAGAGGAGGAATGAAAATGGAGAGGAAAACTGATTTTGAAAAAAAGAGATGAAGGCACGAAGAAAAAGAAAAAAAATCCCTAAAACCCTTTAAATCCCAAAAACACCATAGAAACACTTTAAACCCCTTAAAACCCCTCATTCATGAAAATCAACAAAAAAAATAAAAGCACTAAAAACTGAAAACACCCCTAAAACCATAAATTAATTAAAATCTTAAGACCCCAAATATCAGTAAGAACACTGAAATACCATAAAAATAAAATAAAACACACTAAAACCAATAAATATCAAAAAACCGAAAAACAATAACAAAAACTAGAATCCTAAAAAAATAACCCCCCCCCACACACACACCAAAAAAACCCATTAAACACCCTAAAAATACCTAAAAATTCTAAACTCCACTAAAAACGTTAAAAACACAAACACCCAAAAAATACCAAAAAATTTAGAAAAATACATCAATCCCCAAAAAACCATTAAAATGACTAAAACCCCTTAAATTATAATAAAATTAAAACCTCCTAAAACCCTTAATAACAAATGAAACCCCAAAAAACCATAAAACACTAAATATAATAAAAACCCTAAATACTATAAAAACCAATAAAAATCTATAAATACATCTAAAAACATCTTTAAAACCCATAAAACACAAAAAATAATTAAAACTATAAATCCCGAAGAAGTTCCTAATAGCCAAAAAACCATAATAACTATAAAAAAACCTTAAAACCCAAAAAAATCCTAATATTCCTAAAACCTCAGTAACTCTAAAAAACCTAAAACAAATTAAAAATACGTAAAATACATAAAATCAATAAATACTCTAAAAATCATTAAAATCCCTAAAAACCCTAAAATCCATAGAATCCCCTAAAGGAAACTAAAAAAAAGAAAACCATAATAGACCCTAATAACATATAAAACCCCTAAAAGAACCTAAAAATACTTAAGAACCCTAAATACACTAAAACACTAATGAAACCTAAAAACCTAAAAACGAAAGGCCTTAAAACCATTTAAATCCCAAAAAATCCACATGAAAACACTATGACCACCAAAACTATAAAACCCATTAAATGTTAAAAATATATCTACAAATCCATTTAAACACTAAAATAATAATAATAACCCATAAAAACCCTAAAATACATAAAAATAATAAAAAACTAAAAACCCTTAAGAAATCACTAAACCCCTAAAACACCTAAAAATACATGAAATCTAATAAAGCACCAGAAAAATAAAAAACGCTAAACCTCCAAACACCCCTAGATAAATCACTAAAATCCCCAAAAACCCTAAAACACATAAAAATCTCAAAAAATACCTAAAAATATCTAGGATACACTAAAATCATAGAACCCCTAAAACCCTAAAAAAATCCTTAAACCCCTAAAAACCGGAGAAACACTAATTACCATAAAGCCGTAAATAACCATAGAAACCCTAAAACCCATAAAACTAAAAACCAAAATGGGAAATAAAATAAAAAAAACTAAAAAATACCATAAAGACCTAATAGCACATAAAACACACTCAATACCCTATAAGAACCCAAGATGTCCCTAAAAACCCTAAACACCTGAAAACCCAAAAATCCCTAAAAATTTAATGAAATACCAAAATACCCAAATAACCACTAAATAAAATAATAAATTCATTAATCACTCAAAACAACTAAAATAATCCTAAATTCCTTAAAACCCCTAAAAACCCCGAAAAACCATAAAACACCATGTAGGGTATGAATATTTCTCCAAGGGAATAGAATACTGCCACAATCACCGGGAATAAAGAACTAATCATTTTTTCATGTCTATAAAATAAATTGGGCTTAAATTGAGTTAAAAATTTTGGAAGAAACTTGAACGAATTCATGTTTTCAAAAGAATATAAGTGGATCCCATACCATCATCAAGAAGGGTTCGTAGACGCATGAACTACAACCCACCGGTATGCCAAGAGACCAATGAGGAACTTGCCCGCGAAGTGATGGCCAATGAACCTAGATGACATCAATCCACATTACTGAATGAGTCAAGCACATGATGTTTGGCTATATACCATGTCGTGAACTCAACAGTTCGTAGATGAAGCAAACAGGTGGGGTTCCATGAACTATGACCTGCAATCAACAGCCTCTGCAACCCCTATATTGACTGAGTCTTCCACAGGTCAAGATATCTCTTTGTTGGCATCCAAAAAATGGTTATTCATTCCAATAGATATGATTTCCCCCAAATATATATAAAAGAATAACATAAAGACTTGAGAGAGGATAGATGATGAAAGTACTAAGGGGCCACCATAGGTTAGAAGAAAGAATTCAGAAAATACAATGGCTTTAGTGGGGAATCATTGGAAAATCCTGAATTGTGAACCATGCTCCCACAGGTACCACTGACCATAAACCATTAAAAACCAAAGGAACACAATAAGAATAAGAGGGCATAGAACATAGATGACAAAATAAAAAACCACAAATTTCACAAAGATGGACTCCCCCATAAATGACAGTCCCCTGGACCCTCCTTCGATATGGTGTCCCACGTAGCATACCACTATGAAGATTTAATATGGAGCTACATACTACATCAGTATGCAGATGTAGCCTGAAGATGCATGACAGACCGCACCTAGAATTGTGTCCCATTGTTCTTCGTGGTGGCACATGCCCATGCCAGCTTACTTCTTCATTACGTGAAAGACCCATCTTCCCACATAACACTATGGTAAGCAGATATTACCTCATCCCGCATAAGAAAATAGTACATGTAATGGGGTGTTGTTGTGTATTATTCCCTCTGGTTCCAAATTTTCCCTTCAATTTCCATGCTGTCCACCATAACCCCTCTGCGAAATAGTCCCCCGACATCAGTCCAAAGCCTTCTCCAAATCCACCAGACCTATATGATTAAATCATTAGGTGCATCAGCATACCCCTTTGAATCTACATACCCATGTTAAGGGAAGTCATGAAGGCTCTCCACCAATCAGTTCAGACTATAGGGATCTCTGTATGTCTACATTCCCTTGGTAACCTACAGTCCAACCATGGGATGCTAACATGAACCTTCTCATCCTAGGGGTTATATGTGATCACATACATTTTTCATTCAATAATGTATGGTGATCAGTCGAATGGTATGTGTTTGCTTCCCCTTATGATGAGGATGACACTCCTACCCTTTCCTAAAATGTTTTCTGGGGAACTCCCATTAAGGTAATTCATAAATCTTTCAAAGGCTAGGTTGAAAGACCTCCAATGTCATCCCATAATGAATGGATCATTACTCTACACCCTCGAGCACCATTTCCCTAGCCTCTTCCACTGTTTTCTTTCCCTCTAGCACTAGTAGGAAATGAGGCGTGTGTTTGGTTGGATCTCTCGCGTCATCTTGTTTCTTTCACTGAACATAAATCACGTTGGTGTAGTGGTTTTTGATGATTACAAAACCCACACAATTATGAGAAATGAGAACTCAAATTCCTGATAAAAAAAGGATATGTAGGATTCCTGCTTGAAGGCTCGATCTCAAAAGGGGTTCCCTTTCAAGAGGGTTCACCCAATCATTTCCCCACAAATGGACTGCTTCCATGCCTATTCCCCAACAATTCTGAAGTAGGATAACTCTGATTCCTGATCAAACTAGGATATGAAGGACACATGCTTGAAGGACCAAGCTCAAAAGGATTCCCTTCCGTAATGGGTCCACCATACAATGTCCCCCAAAATTGGCAGCTTCAATGTGTAAGACCCAACAATTTCAAACTACAAGGGCTCTGATTCCTCTCCCAAGGATATGTAGAAGCCCATATTATGGGTTCGACCTCAAAATCAAGTCAACATCCATCCCCCATGGATGGAGATAAACTCGAGAGAACCATACTATATGGATCAAGTATGAATTACCTCCATAGCATCAATTCCATGCATACCTATGATGATCCAAAAAACTAGGGGTGGTTTGTAGATGCACTCTTATATAATGACCCAATAATTCAAGAACATATGAACACGACATAATTCTCTATGAGATTCCTGGAATAGGAAATAATTCCCCCAATATGGGTGCGATGAGCCTGAATTCCCATCCTCTCGACCAATGGAGTCCTTAAGTGTCATTCAACAAATCATGGTCTAATGAGCGCCTACCATTAGAAATCAGGTCCATGAATCATGGATACTAGAGATGTTGGGTGTTTCTAGATCAACGAATCTACTTTTTTCAGGCCATATGAGGAAGTTATATAACATAGGAGGAATGATTGCACATGTAATTAACACCATGAAATCTCCCACTGGGAATACCTGACTGAGGCATCTCCCTCACAATACAGAAGGGATGAATCGCCCATCTCCTGAGGGGATAAACCAACAGTCCATTAAATGATAATCATGCAGAATGGGTTGATAAAAAATGGTTAATTTGACATGAAATAATCTCAATAAAAAAGGATACGGTGGTTGATTCTCATTGGACCATTTCATCATTGACCCAAATAGACCACATCGGAGGAGAAACAAAAAATGGTTAACCCGACGTGAATCCTAAACCAAGGCGGCGGTTTTACCCCAATGATAATATATAAAGGGATATTTCATGTTGGACTATTTTTTTCTCCCCTATACGCAATGAATGCGCCACCTCAGAGGAAAAATAAAAATGTTGAACCCGACATGAATCCTTAACCAAGGTGGCAGTTTCACACCACTAAATCCTCATCATCTAAATAAAAAAAAGGGTAGGACGAGGCCATACCGAATCATCAAATTTCATATGTTAAAAATAATTCTACTTTTCCATGGTTTTTTTCTGTATGTCATATTTATACCACAGGTTCTTACAGAGAAACCTTCAATACAAATGACAAACCAACGCCCAATGTAAAAACTCACATCAGCAATCCCGCTGGTGGACAGGGTCCCAACGAAGAGAAGGACCCCCTCACCTACCCAGAATCTTCATTGCTAGTATCCAACATGATAATAAAAAAGTAACACCAAAATTGTACTCTCCATATAGTGGAAGCCATGAGACAAGACCTCCCCTCTATGAAGTCTCTCTGATCGACTCCTCAGTCATGACCAGCACCCCAGCACAATGCGACCCCAGTGGTAATCTCAAATAGTTTAGAGAGCCTGTCCTCAGAACGTGACAATGAGTACCTCCCATTTCATAAGTAGGAAGATAAATTCAATGATGATAACTTCATATCAAATACACAAGAGTCCTACTAATAGGTCCTTGCTAGAGAGTGTCACTGCCAAAACCGGGAAACCATCTCTCCTCATGCTGAAGAAGACCTCATGATGAGGGCAGCTACTGATTTCTAGAAGACCTGGTCCATCAAGAATCCATCCAAGGGTGTTGAATATATAATTAGGAACATTATATCACCCTGGTTCCTGAAAAAAAAACTCTACCATACAAACACACCGGCATTCGATGGGTAGACATACAACTCTGACCCCTCTCTTCATGACCACCACCGAAATATGGTGGCACAATACGAGCATGTGAAGATTCATACTAGTTATGATTGTTCCATGTATGTAGATAGAGTTGAAAATCATAAGAAGAAGTATAAATCTTCTGATTCACATCAATCCCGTAATCCAAATAGGACGAAATCTAACTACATGCAGACAAAAATACCTACTGTTTCATATCAATCCCTTCATCCAAATAGTATGGCAACCAGCTACATGTAGGTAGAAATACCCTCTGATTCATATCATGACCATCATTCACATAGGATTGAATATAGATTCATTTAGGTACAAATACCTAATGATGCATATAAATCATGTCATCTAAATAGGACAACAACCATCTACACGCAGACAAAAATACATTCTGATCCATATCAAGCCCGTCATCCAAATAGGGCAGCAAGAAAATATGAGTAGAGTCAGATTTATGTGGTTGCATACAAAGCACGTAAGACATATACAATAGGAAAGAAGAAGATGAAAATCCCCATTCATCAATTTGGAGACCACCAGTCAAATATAGTGGAAATCAGAGAATACAACCACTGGTAGACTCATTCCTCTGTCCCAGCATAGGAGAACTGCTCGTATCTACTAGATACTCTTGGTAGAAAGGAGTAGGCACAAACTCTGGCTCTGAAATTAGAATGAGGCTTCATAAACATTACAGTCAAATATTTATCTCATTACATCTAGGAAATGATGGGGGATCAAACATCGATTCTGGACCATATCAACCAAACATGCTATGATATCATTGTGTCAATAGCAAATGAGTGAAACTGGGCCCACAACATAGTTTCCTGGAATGGAATGAATTACTTGTAAAATGGGATACTCACTCTGGAAATGTTTTACATCACCGCTCCCATCCGAGAGGGTCAACGATAGTATTCTAAGACACATTAACAACTGGATTGAGAACAAATAAATGTTCTAACTGGGGGATGTCGGTCCAACATGGTGGCCGCTCTAGGGCATGCATATATCCCATCCAAAACTCAAGATACTTGTTGGCATATCCTGGCAGCATCACGAGACCCAATGAGACAAGTACCCATATAGGAAGGTCGTTACCAATAGTATTTGTCCCTAGTTACCCACAAGTGAGGGTTCAAAAATAAAATTTGACAAAGGAAATCAGAAAATCAAGAGCATACACGTGATCCTACTCTGCTTGTATCTAGGGTTCTTAACACCCTCAAACATATAAAGGGTTAAGACCCTACTTATCCATTACGAAATTTTGGATGTGGAAGTTGCAGTTCTGATGGCCTTCCCTGCGATGTCTCTACTAGAAGCTCGGATGGTCCACCCTAGATCACCCATGGAGGCTTACTCCATGGGTTTTTAATGATCGATCATGAGATCCTATCTCTTGATGCGTGTTAGGGTATCCATCCCCATGACCTAAAGTCAAAATAGTATGATGGTCCTCCTCTAGTTTTCATTTGCACTGATTTTCCTCCCTAGGGTATATGCTATATATATGCTTCTCCCTGCAGTCAGAAGACCTACCATGATGGTAGTCCTCACCATGATGTCAATTGTTGTGAAGGCCCACCCCGCAATGGTGGTTGCTGTGAATTCCCTCCCCATATTAATGTCATGAAACAGGATGGTCCTCCCCTCAGTGACATCAAGAAGTAATAATGTCCTCCTCTCACTTTAGCCCCCCTAAGGGTCCTCCCTAGAGTATACACCGTCGGGACACTCCTCGTGGTTAAGAATCAGCTTTCAATAATATCCCTCGCCATTGTAACACCAATAGAGGAGTTCCTACATACAATAAAAATTCATACTAGAAAAAAGGTCCTACCCTTGCTCGAAATTTTTTGAGAAAGACCTCATATGCTGAGGCACTTGTAAAGATGGAGTCTGACATATCAGTTACTCTATCTATGACAAGTGATATCATTTCTCAACCAAAGGATGTACCGAAGCCAAGATCATCTTCTGAGCCACCCGCACGTCGTTCACATATCGATGGGGCTCCAACCAGCCCAGAATCTTGGAATAAAATTATTAAGAAGTATTCAACATGGGAATATCAAGTAGGGGAGTCCCCAGAAGAACTATAGTAGGATATGTTTCTCATGAGATGAAAACTAGCTAAGGATAATTTATAGTGATGTATTGGACTGCGTACACTTCTCACATTGACATACCAGGGGAGTTATCTGGGGGAATATATGCATGAACGTTTCCTCAATATATTGATGACTTTTCGACTACTAAAAGAATGTTTCCTTCCCTACAAAGGGTATGCGGACCATGTCAACATATTGGGGGTGCTTTTTTGTCTAATCGACCTAGAATCCCTCTGATCTGAACAATATCCACCATTCGAAAGGCAAATGAAAATCCTAGAACTGGATTGCCTACATGAACTGAACAAGTTTTGTCACCTCATTGGCGATGCACCGACTGGAGTTCATATTTGGGTTTGGCAATAACATGGAGCTCTACATGTAACCCTAGATCCTGTCTGGAAGACCTCATTAGAAATAACATCATGCGACATCATTACCCAAAGGAAGTAATCAATTGAAATAACTACTCATCAAATATGGATTACTAAACAAAAATTGGCCCGGAGTAAGTATCAAAAGCATCACGACTATAGAGATCAATCCATTGAAAATCTTATGAGGTAGAAAACCAAGAACATCCAGTAGCCTTCCCGCCTAAGGGAAGCCAAATAGAAAGTAGTGCTCATATATTCATGAGCTGATAAACTCTGTATAGGCCTGATGCCACACTCATATCACATCCTCATGAGAATTTGTAAAATCAAAAAGGTGAAAACAGTGGCGTCTACTACCACTATACAGGAACAACCCTAGCCTTTTGTGCATGGGGCACTTTTTACTCAAAATTTCACCATAAGACCAACAAATTCAGGTGGTATAAAATCAGTGGAAGACTGATAACAACCCCTGAATGCATGGCTGGGGGAATTTTTACCTCAAATTCCCACACATTGGATATATGTATTCTCCCGCATGGGAAGAACGATGAGAATAGAACTCAACCATTCCACCTCGTCTCATGACTCATACCCTCCAAGATGAAGGCACATTACTAGGTCAGATCATGGATCTATTCAGGCCATAATCATCAGGAAACCCAAGGAATACTGTATAATATAAGGAGAAAATCCAAGAAAGGATGCAGAAAGCCTTCCTACCATTTGGCTCTTGGAAAACCACCCCCAATGTGGTCTGATCAATGAACATGGTAAATGTAAACCCCGCGGATCTAAAAAAATGACACAGAGGGAGAAGACACAAGGTAATATGGTTCCCTCTTAAAGGCATCCCACACTGATCCTGATAGTGTTCATACTCAAAACTAGAGAGAGGTACTAAATTTGGGTTCCCCTCAGTAAATATTTCACTACCTGCATCACCAAACTCCAACAAAATGATGAATAAATCCATGGTCTTCTATGAACCACCACCTCCTCCACCTAAGAATTTGTCCGTCAATGTCGACATAAAATTCTCCATGAAGAAGGAAGAAATGAAAGAGATCAAAAAAATTACTGTTGAGATGTTTTGATGGAGCTATATTGTTGGATGTGTTCCCCCTACAAAACTCCAATAGGTACTCCTAGAAGAGGTTCCCTTTCCACAGTCACTAATCCTGGTAAATGAATTCAAGTTCAGAGGCTCATCCATCCCAGCATCGGGACTATCAACCAACATAAAACTGGACCCGGAAGGACACCAAGGCTTCAATATATGGGATGTAAACTGGAATATATTCAGCTAAACCACAAAGGATATCCCTGGCTGGATACCCACCATAGTTTCCAACAGCACCGGCACGCCCATCATTGGAAGCTGCCACACCATCCCAAGCACAAGCATGGAAGGATATGCATCAAGAGTCCTTGAATACCTTCGAGTAACTAATATCTCGACTAGAAGCCATTAAGGGTTTGCACGCTCTAATACAACTACATAACAGACCCTACCCTGATTGGGTGAGCAATGATCTGCCACTGCTAAACATCGAAAACCCTAAATTCTGAGTGTTCAGTTGTTCGAGAGAACTAAAACAACATTTAATGCACTACACCTATTACTGTGACCCCATGATGGAAATTTTGGATTTGCAAGAAGTAGTAAAACTATAGTGATTCTTACAAACCCTACTGGTCTCGACCATTGTACGGTATACTAGATATCCCGTTAACTCAAACACCAGCTGAGAGGACCTCTCAAAATAGTTTCTCTTCCATTTAATTAAAATGCTACCTATGAAAATGATTAGTGATCTCATGATCTACATGTAATGAGAGAATGAAAGAATCTAAAACTTCATCACCATATTTAAAAGCTTTTCTTATTCCTTGAATCGACCACTTCCCCAAGATGAAATGGTCTTATGTGCATCGATAGCCTTCAGGAAAAATTATGAACACCACTCATCTCAGTGAAGTACAAAAATGGGTTCTAATATTTCTCTATTATTGCAAAAAGGATAGAAAATTCCTTGCAGTGGAGTATTCTTATGTCCCGAGTGATCCCACCATCCCCAAGAAAAAAAATAGGGGAAAAATGAAGCAGCTTTTGTCATGCTTAAGCCACCCCCAGTAGTGGCTCCAGTTGTGAGGCCTCCACCGAACCGTTCAAAACCACCTGGAGGACAAGATCCACCATACTCTTGAAAGATGAGAGACGAGGTGATAAAAGAAATTAGTTCAAAGAATGAAGAAATAAACTCTACTAAATCTTAGATTAGTAGGTCCGAAGTTACTTCATATCTTCCATGAATTGTAACATACTCCAACTACCAGAGCCAAAGTGAGAAGATAAAGTAAGTCACAACGACCTCAAAAATTATATCCCTTATCACAGGATGTAAGGAAACATAATTCAATAATTCATTGTCTTCAAGGACCTCTACAGAAGATGGTGGATTCTAGGTATGTCAAGCTATGCCCGTAGCCAGCACATGTGGCATATTTTTCCACTTCAGACTGAAGAGAGGAAAATGAATGGAAAACTTTTTCTTGTAAAAAAATAAAAAATTAGATAATATGATGTCCCTGAAAATAGTCAACCAAGTTCATGGAATCCTCCAGGCACAATTGAAATAATCACCAGTGCCCCCAAAAGCTCATGATGCCTCACAACTGTCACCGTCAGCCCCACATTCCTACAAGGGATAGAATGGTTGAAAGAAAGAGCAAGAAGATGATATAGATACAAAGACATATTCAGTACTAATAGTTTCCATCTTCATACCAATAGACATTGTACAACAGGGGCCACCATGCCAAATGATACAATGGGCACCACCCTTCCAAATGACACCATCTGAATGTGGTAGTCAAATAGAAATGTTTTCAGAACAAGAACTGATCTCCAGCTCCATTAATGTTATTCACATAATGGACCCATTTTCTGATAGATACTATGTCCATGAACTAAAATTCCCCATGCCAAATCGGAGAGTCATAGGAAGAGGTCATAGAGGCTGGGGGTTTTATGGAAGGCATGATCGTTGAAAGAGTTGAATTCCTAGCCACACTTCAACTCAAACTGTTAACAACACAAGAAACCTATAGGATCACCCTCCAGAATACAAAACAGCAACAAGAAGGTTCCTTCGCCCCCATTGGAGAAAATATGAGTCCAGTTATTTTGGATTACCCATCAAATGAAGGAATTATATCAAATCACCCAAGGCATATGGGAGAACCAGTCTGGCCAAACCCAAAAAGGACCGTAGAGCCACCAGATCTTCTCAGAGTGGTCGGACAATCTAATTCCAAACCTTAGGCCCCTAAAATGTTTATGAAAAATTAACTCTGAATGTGGATGAACCATCCTTTAGAGAAGAAATATTAAATTATAATTTATAAGGATTCATTATTGTAAAAGCTGTCAATCCTTAAATATTTGAGTCTATCCGCAAACCATAATGAGGTGCTCATTACAACCTTACTATGTGACCATGAATTTGAGGATTCTGTAGCAGCGTTAATTTTTCTATTGGACAGAGACCAATCCCAAATAATTTAACATTTTCATCTCCTTCATATAAAGGGATGAAGAATTTATCATGCAAGGGCACATCAATCCTTTATATGTGCCTGGAAAGATAAATGTTATTGATGTACAGAGTATTTTCATCATCAATGGCTCTGGATTAAACCTCATCCCATTGAGAACAATTCTTCAACTGGGCTATGATGTGGATAGCTTAACACCCTACACCACAACTCTACTAGGATACAAAAAAGATAAATTAATCCAATGGGACGCATCAAGTTTAAAACATGTCTTTGAGACCTCATGTCAGATTTTGAGTTCATGGTAGTGAGGCAAAGAACAACCTCCAAAATCTTGATAGGGAGACCTTAGTAGCATCAGCATGCTAAAATTATGTCATCATACCATCAATGTGTCAATTACTATAATAATTGGAATAATGAGACATTTAATGCCAATTAATCACCGTTTGAGTCATGTGAGTGTCATTACATTGATGTTGGGTTCTACAAACTAGAATAGAAGCAGTCTTAGTCTGACAACGTTGACTGGATCACAACCCCAAATGGATTGGAAATGGATCCCACCGACCCCCACCAACAACATGGGGAAGAGTAAGTACTACCATCAACTTAGTTAAATTCATATGTTCATGTTTGGAAATAGTCTCCATTGTCTGCATGATTTCTATTATGACCTCCATGTTTGGAGACATAGATGAACAAAATTAATCTTATGAAGATAGATGAATCCCTACTAAAGATTCTCTTCCACCGCACTCAAGACCTCAAACTTCCCCTTCCTTACTCACTAAGGAAAAATATGACTTCCTTCTAAAAATTAGAGAGTTCAACTTGAGAATAATGTATCTCTAAAAAGTGGAAGAATAAGAATAATAAGACCTCAAAGATTCCCCTCCTGCATTCAACGAAGGTGTTTCCACCACAATCAATGAACACAGAGAGACAAATTTGGGCACTGAAGACAACCTGCAGCCCACTCTGATCTGTGTGGATATTCTTACTAAGGAACGAGAGACATATACCTCCTTACTAAAGAAGAATCATGATTTGTTTTCTTGGAATTACACAGAAATGAAAGGCCTCGATCTTGACATCAAATCTCATTATCTCGGTTTTTGAGAAGATCCTTGAGCCTATAAGCAGGCATCCAGAAGGACCCACCCAACACATACTACCAAAACAGAGGTAGATGATGAAAATATGATCAAATAAATATTTATATGAGAAGTCCAATATTCGATCTGGCGGTAAATCATAGGCCCTGTCAAGTAGAAGAACACATTTATTAGAATCTGTATTGAATTCAGTGACCTTAACTAGCACTTCCCAAAAGATGATATCCCGCTGCAGCCCGCTCAAATATATCCTCAACCATCCCATGCTAACGGGATAGATATCCCGATGGGTTGTTATCCTACAAAAGTTTGACATACAATATGTTCCCCAATAGTCCAAGAAAGTCCATGTGTTAGCAGACTTCCTAGAAGAGCACCCATCAGAATAAATAACCTCATTAGATGCCAAACTCCCAAATGAAGAAGTGTTCTATGTCCAAGAGAACCCCCAGGCATGGGAAATGTACTTTGATGGTGCTTCGAGAATCCCATTAGGGAAATGTATAGAAGATCCTATTTTCAAAAAAGTAGGGATGGGGGTTATACTAGTATCCCCTGAAAAGGGAATCTTTCCTTACTCTTTCCTTCTTTCAGAGGCATGCACAAATAATGAAGCAGAATAACCGGCCCTTGTTGTGGGAATAGAACATAAACATCATGCACAAGACAAGACATGTTGATAAAATGTGATTTAGATCTAGACACTAAAAAATAAATGGTGACTATTCCATTATGAAAGAGGTACTAGTCCCCTTGATGAGCCATGTTTGAGAACTGATGGGAGAATTCCCAATAGAACCAATGCTGACCAATGTCCTCGGATCACAAAATTCTAAAGCTATTGCTTTGGAAAATGATGACACATCCATGGATTATCCAGAAATGGATGAAACAGTTATTATTATTTCCCACAATAGGATGGTTTTACCATTTATCCATAAAAAGATGGTGGAGATCAATGAAATTATCCCTGTTTATCAGCCTTATGGCCACACCACTGGCTGAATGACACCTATTGAAAAATATATTTGGAATGGGGAACTACCACCAGACAGGGATGGAAGGGAACATGTCCAACGAATAGTAGTCAACATTGTCTTATACAATGGGGTAAAGTAGGAAAAGGTCCACCACAAACAATTACTTGATAGAGACCTTCTCATGTGCATTGATGGAGAATAGACTACTGTTGTCATGAATGTAGTACACACTGGAGATTTTAGAGAGCAACAATTAGTGACTATGATCTCTTATCCAATCTAGAGTCTTGGGTATTACATTCCCACTATGATATAGGATTATTCCATATTTTTTATGAACTGACATTCCTGCCAATTTCATGCCAATTTTATTCCCCGATCCCAACAGTAACTTTATATAACTATGTACTAATAGCCATTTTCTACTTGGGGATGAATGTTTTGGGACCATACCCCCCCACTATAACTAGACAATTAAATTTCATACTCATAGAAACTGAATTCTCTTCCAAATGGGCCAAAACCATACCCATTAAAGAAGTCAGGAAGAAAATAATTTTTAACATTCTAAAGACCAACATCATTACCAAATTTGGTTTTCCTCATACTATACTGATGGACAATGGAACCAATTTTTGCTTTGCTATGTTGGACAAGTTACACTTGGGGTATAGAATCCAGTCCAACCGTTCATCCCACTACCATGCGGTGGAAAATGGGAATATTGAGGATTTTAACAAGACTATATCAACCACAATACAAAATATTGTAGATAAGGATTAGAAATCATTTCCAGATAAGTGCCTTTTTGGTTTGTGGGTTTACCTAACCACGACCTGCACTACCACTCAGAAGACCGTCTACACACTAGTATATGGGGTATAAGCAGTTTTACCTATAAAAAATCAAGTGCTATCACTTCATGTGGCCATTTTAGATATGATTTATATGGATGAGAAATCCTATAAATGGTTTGAATAGTTGGAGCGGGTAGATGAGAATAGGCTACACAATTTTCACCATATGGAAATCTGCCAAATCAGATCGCATGAGCATTCAACAAAACGGACCACCTTCAATCAGTCCTTGAAGGAGAAATGATTTGGTACTCAGAACCTTGATGATACTCTGGAAGAATCCAAAAATTCTTTAACCAAAGTGGGAGGGAACATATGCTATACATAGGTTCTATTCCAATAGAGCATACACCTTGATATCAATGGACGAACAACTCATTATGGCTCCCATAAATAAAAAATTCCTGAAGAAGTACTTCGTGTAACATCAATGCTCATGTGTGGTCCAAGCTATATGAACCTAAACAATGAGTTCTAACATTGTGATGCATGGTCCATGCTCTATGACCCTAAACTATGAGTTGTTACATCATGATGCGTGGCTCAAGATCTATGACCCTGAAAAATGATTTTTAACACCGTGATGTGTAGTATAAACTCTATGACCCTAAACTAAGAGTTAATATCCTATCCACATTATAATAAACTGTAAGGAGATCATACCTAAAACATGACATTAAACTATGACTCATAACCTCACTGCATGACACTAAACTGCATAGCATATCATCCAAGTTCCAAGACATTAACCTGCATAGCATAAATCATTTTAATTGTATGAAATTAAACTTTATGATCCCTTATATAACTATGTGCAACTTGATCTCCATTAATTAGTGGCATACCTATAGATTCCTCTATTCTCGATCTTATCCTAACCCCCACAAAAAAACAAATAAACCTCTACTAGAACCTCTATCTACCCAAATTTATGATGAAAGCCCATTTCAATCCTTGTTTCTCACATCAAGTATAACTAACATGAACTTATGAATAGAGGATAGGATTCCCCTATGTAAGAATAAAATAGAGTAACATGGTAGACCTGGAATCTATAGTGGTTAAAATGTAAAGTTCCCCAACACCTATGTTTGAGAGAGATCGGTTAGGGAATGTAAATAACTATGAATGGCATGATTCATGCCCCTGTAGGATACGTAGTGATACCCGAATATGGAATCCTGGCCCATCCACCACAAAAAAATTCCCTCACGTGTGCCTACGCATGGACCAAACATTGGTAGGAAACATTTATAACTACGTATAGATTGATTACTGCTCTATTAGGATACATAGTTATGCTTAGATTTGTCATCTCATCCCATCCACCATTTAAAAAGAAAAAACCCCTTCCATCATGAAAATTTTAGACTTGTGTGTGGAATCCATGAATTGTCCTAACCGCGTGTCAATAAACTGTGATATTATTCAAGAGTCAAGTGTGGCACAATTCCATGTTACGAGATCATGCAAATGTCCCCCACACTGAAGATGTCAAATGATCTAGAATCCCATTATACATATGAGTCCAACCTATATAGAATCTCTAGTAGTTAATGAATAATCACGTTTTGGGTGTTTTGTACATTCCCAAGACAGAACTTTCCCGTTTGTCCAACTCTATACTCTAGGAAAACTTGGATCCTCATAAACATCCATGGCTATATGAGATAGAAGGCCAGTGTCCTACTGACACCTTTTTTTGAGTATACACATCATGCCCCAATGGCTCTACATATGTTTCCTACAAAAAGATAATCAATAAAAGGAAAATTATTCCCTAGGTGAGTCAACTCATATCTCAGTACGCCCAACAGCTTCCAAGCCTGATGTCATGCCTCCCAATCCAAGTTTCCCTTAGAACTCTTATTTACACATTCTATCATCACTCGTGTCTAAGGATTTCCAGGACACCCAGATCATGATCAACCCAAATCTATTAATGATATTTCTGATATCATAATGTCTTTACCACCCTACATTAAATTGTAAGGCCAAAATCATCCTTGTTGTTTGATGTTAAACTTCATAGCATTGGATTAATCCTAAACTGATCCCCGATGTTGATTTTTCGATTCATAGTTCATGAACTGAAATCGTCGTATTCCCTTATTTTCACACTGAGCATATCTCACGTGGGCTTAGGGATCATATCAAGAGATCCACCATGACATTAAAGAAGAATAGTCCATGAATCTTTTCCTAGAATCCCAACCCTAAAAGGAATTTCATGGTTCCCTTCCCTATAAGGAATCCCATGTCCTGTCCATAAGACATTAAACTATAGGTCATCCCAAAGATGGACAAAGTCCTCACCCTACATATTAGTCAGATCTAAAAAAGGGATACCATATTCCAAGAGTAATTCACAGCCTGAATTTCTCTAATATATTGGGACACATCCCTGCCATACCTCAAACTCCATGATCTGGGTGATATTGAATCCCCATAATCTTTCATAGCCATCTAAGATGGAAGTACAATATCCTGTGCACACATTTGATTGATTATACACATCATTCCCCATTGGCTAGGAATATGTGTCATAAAAAAATGGTTTTCAATCAATGGAAAATTCATCCTCAAGAGATTCCTCTCTTATCTCAGTACACCCAAAGGCTTCCAACCCTCGTGACCTCCCTCCGGAATCAAGGACCCTCAATTTCATGGTTTATATTATCCTTCCTTCCTACATAATGAATATATCATAACATGATGAACCGATTTTTCTAATATCTCTGTTGAGGTTTTTGTGAAATAAAATGTACCCCATCCATATGGGTGAAGTTGATCCACATACAAAAAAATTGCCCAACCCATTTCCAGGTTTCCCAGCAAAGATCAGTTAAAATGTACATTTTTGTGTCTAGGTTCGCCTCTTATTAAAGGTCATAATCCATGTTCAGAATGGTCACAAAATCTATAATCATTAATATACATTAGAAATGGAAGGACAATGTCCCGTGGATACCCTTCATTGACTATGCATATCATGCCCCAGTGGATCTGCATATGATGCCTACAAGATGATCGTCAATCAAAGGAATATTTCCCCTATCAGGAGTCTTTATATTTTCCATATTCTCATATGACATTCATGACCTAGATCACCCACAGATTTGGAAACCCCCTTGAGATAATGGATTATATATCCTCCCATTTTAAAATTCTTTGATATGGGATTTCTAATTGAACTGGCCATTCACCATCTCTCCATTACGCAATTAACAACCATGTGGGGACATTTTACCATTCAAAGACGATAAGAATATCTATAATAATTTTGGAAATCATCACTCAGATAGGCCACCCAATGTGGCTCCCAACATCAAAATAAATTGATTGTGTTCTAAATCCCCTCATCTCATCAGATATGGAAGGCCAGTGTCTCGCAGACACCCTTGTTTGACTATAAACATCATGCACCAGTAGCTCTGCATATATTTCCTACAAAACGACCATCAATAAAAGGAAAATCAATCCACAGGAGAGTCCTCTCCCACCTCTGTATGCCTAAAATGGTTCTCAAGCATCATGAATATAACAAAACTCATGAATTTAGGGTTACAAAAAATCCATAAACCAAAGTATGAAAAATATTAGGACATTCCTAGTAGATGAAGTCTAAATTTGTTCTGATCCCCTTCAAGTATGGTCAAAACTATTCGACCTAAAACATCAGTAATAAGTCTAATTTACATGACTATAAATTTCTAGTGAATAAGACACCAAACCCGCCAAAGTGAATATCCACAAAGGGAACCTCTGGATAAAAGTGAGTATTAAATCAGTAAACCAACACAATGAATGATTTAGAAAATAAAAATGTTTAATGAGCTATCAAAAGAGACATAAAATATTGTTCGGTCAGAAACCCACAAAGGGAAGCCCAAAAAAGTCATGATATACCCAATAAACCCATGTCAAGATGTTTTAGGGAAAAATTAGTGTAACAATGAAAAAGGTACAAATGTTCTTGTGGTTATCCCTAAAACCTATTTAATAGTTGAACTACACTCACTGAGTCTCGTGGATCAAGAAAGAAATAGACCCTAATTTGATTATTTCAATTTATTGGTTTCAAATCATGGTTTAAAATTAATACCTGATTGAGATGATTTCTATATAATTGATTGTGGTCAATTGAAATGACATGAAAAGACAAAGATGAAGGATTTTAAGGAAAATCAGTTTCACTAAGAAAAAATTTATGATTAGCACCCACAGTTTGGAGTCTTTCCAAATAATAAAAAAGAAAAAAAATAGTACGCATCATGATTTAAAGAAAGTGAAAACAAGGTCCAGCTCTCCCTTTTCAAAAAAAATGGTGAGTGACTACTATGGGTAGTTAAGATTTTGTTCTAGACAATCTCTCCCATCCGCTTAAGCCTTTAACATTGGACACTCTCATTCTATATCGATAATAAGATCCCACCCTTTCTTCGGGATATCTTCAAAATTGGTATACAAAGAGTCCATTTGAGCCCTCATCCATGCTACACGTGCCTCATACTCCCACAGAGCATCCCTTTAGGCAATCCCCAAATCACGAGCTTTCACCTCATTGAATAGTTGGTGATCGAGTTCCTCTAAAACTTATCAGACAGTCATCACCTGATGATAGTAATAATTAAACTAGGTTAAATTGTCCTCACAAGATAAAAGATCTATCTAGAAAATGAGGATCTTGTAGATAATGAGATGCAAATACTGAAAATCAATGTAACTAGAACCTATTTTGGTGAATAACCTCCAAATGTTGTTAGTCTCATCAGAAAAATTAGTCGTCGGTGTCTCTGTATAAAGGGAACAAACCTGATTCGAGGCCTGTCTTCAAATTACCTGGTACCTCTCCACGACATTAGTACCATGATCCTCCCCCACTAAAATCAGAATATAAGTAATAAGTATTATTAATAGAGTTATAAGGGACCTACTATGGGTTACCCAAGATGGGGTCTCTCCATACCCTCATAAGGTTCGAATAGTGGTGCCACACGTAGAGGACTAGACATGGCTTCTGAAGTGTCTAGTGATAATCTACTATGGCCAGCCTCATTAGGGTAATAGGTAGTATCCACAGTAGGGGATCAGTCTGAACCACTCATGAATGAGATTGGATTCACTAATGAAGCCCCTTCCAAAAACCTCTAATGATGAACTGAGCATCTTCTTACCATAAGGGAAGGAATATGTGGTTTATCCTTCATAGCTGTTATAGGGACAAGAGTAGAGGACGTAGCTGTCATAATAATCACAGAAGAAGGAATGTGTGGTGTGGTCATTGGGGATAGATTAGGGCTAATAATCATTAGAGGTTTCTGGACTCGCTGAACTGGTTCTCTCAGCACCCCATCAAGGAAACAACCCTCCCATTGTTGGGCATATTATAGGGAAAAATGATGATCATGTCATATTGTGTATGATAACATCCATTGCAGAACCTTCCCGCATCATCATATTACATAACTGGTGATGAATTATAGGATTATACTCTCCCTTTAACTGAATAGTAGTACGGAGTACAACTTGTTGAATTCACCCAAATTTCTCGGGAAATACGTAAGGGAGGTACGACTCAGAAATGTCCACTCGATCTATACAAGTACTGAACATCTCATTCATAAGTACAATGATGTATGAGATTTATTCTAATGAACTACCACAATCACCTCTTAATGACCAATGAAGGGTATTATGCAGTGAAAGTGAGAGGTAATAAAAATCATTCAGTAGCACAATTGAATAAATAACACATAATTTACGTGGGAGAACATCATAAATGTTGAGAATAGTGGTTTGAAAGTCAGAACAATGAAACTTTGTAGTGTGCCAATTTTCATAACAGGGGAAGTGTTCTTCTATCCACCCATAGAGGAATTCAAATGGTCTTTTGAGATGATGTGGGGGCCTACCATCTTGTATTTGTCCTAATAACTCATAAATTCATGCTAGTGTAGGGCGACCAGATTTATGGGTCGACCCTCTGCCAGTGTAGATGCCATCATCATTGTATTGGCCCAGACCCTGGAATATACATATTGGGATGGAAATTGCAATCCACTCAAAAACCTATAAAATAACCTGGATAATCTAATCACAAGTTGCACATCTAGTTGATTCTCAACCCCCCCCCCCCCCGATGGTATATTGTTTCACTTTAAAGGTAGCATAATATGAGCATGGAATCTATCGAGTATGAAAGGATGGATGAGTTTTGCTACAACAAGCTCTTGGTTTAGGCCCATTCACCTAAAAACAATACCCTATCCATGCTTCAAAATGGAGGATAGAGCGAGCCTGGAATGGATGATTAAGTAGGCCATCTTACATAACCAATAGGCTCCTTGCCAATGGGGACACCTAGATGGTATTATCCCTAGTAGTGTCTGGAAGGAGAAACTCTTCATACATCTCTCCAAGGATAGGGATTCCTTCAAGATGGTGTATATCCCATATGATTTTTCCAACCTCTCCATGCGATAAATGGATGGTGTTGGTTCTTGAACACCAGAAGCTCAGCAGCTTAGAAATGATTTCATATGGGGAGATGAATATGAACTGAGAAACCCATGCTTCTTGGTATAAGTCCACCCCCTTTAATTGGTCTGGGGTCTCCAAAGAGGTTGGATGTACCCAGAAAGCCCAAGACCATTTGTCGGAGTAACATCCTCAGACCTGTAGATCACACTTGGTGATCCAGCTATCATCAGGGTTTTTTCATGAAATGCTAATAATGGATGGGTACTATTAAGCAGCTAGTCTTGGGGCAGTGTTCCAACACTTTTGATCGTGCAAATTCTATACCAATCCTTCTATAATAAGCACATTTTCTTAAATGGGAGTATCTGTGATTTCTACGATTGGGTAAATAGTGTCCAAATCATGTCCTTGTTGTAATTCTAA
This sequence comes from Viscum album, assembly GCA_963277665.1. Lineage (NCBI taxonomy): Eukaryota > Viridiplantae > Streptophyta > Magnoliopsida > Santalales > Viscaceae > Viscum > Viscum album. The sequence continues at coordinate 195,325,976 of OY728142.1, read as the reverse complement.
AGAATAATTGGGGTATTGGGGTCACCCAACAGTAGAGGAACATCGTCAGGTAGACCAAAGACGTAATGTAGAAACTGTAAAGATAATGGATTTTCTAGGAGCTCTGGCATCAAGAGATCTTTTAAGATGTTGTCACGAAGAATACTATAGGATCATAGATAGTCCTCACTATCCCCCACCATGGTCTCCCCCATCATTTAAAATTTTATCACATCTTGTAGAAGATGAATCGTATCCTGCACAAGATGATGAAAAATCCCATGAAACGATAGTCCTACAAATTTTGTCGAATAAATGTAATGGAAAAATGGATAAAGGACTTGGAAATATGTACACATAAGTCATCCGTGTACTATTCCTAGAAATGTAATGTGGTACAAATATCTTGTGTACATCATGATATACAAAAGAAATCATTATATACTACTATGTTACACGGAATGGTTACACCACGTATAGACATGTTATGTGAAGCGACCTCGAGGAGCTGGCCCACGGAGCATTGGCGAGCGAAATAAATGGATCATAGAAGATGGATGCCATGAACCATGGTCTCTTCATGTTAATTTACAAAATTATGGTTTAAAGGTTTAATGTTCAGATCATTAAGTCCTAAAGATCGGTTCTCCGGTTCAAGCATGGTGTGCAGACACATAGGCAGCGTAGAATTTTCCTACACAGAATCCAGATTTTAGTTTTAAAAATCACAAGACACTATTCACGAAATCCAAAATTTGGATCGTAGGTAGATAAATGGAAGAAATTTCAGTACGAGGCACGTAATAAGTGGTTCACGATCGCTTTATTCACATTATAAATGTTACGCAAAGGCAAAGGAAGCCAAAAAAGAGTCCAGAGAACTTTTCTCCATGAGAAATGGTAAATGAAAAATGGCATGGACCCCGATATATAACTGTGGACCGCTCTTACTAGACCTATCTGTTCTACTACTAAGAACATCAGTTCAGGCCCACTTCTACACTGGACTAATCTCCTCTTCATTCTAAATGGATCCCATTCAAATGGTGGGGGGATTTTTAGGGTCCTGAAAATTTCACTAAGGGAAGAAAATACTCCTACGATCACCTTGTAGAAAGAAGAAAGTGTTCTTGAAAGTCTAGTAAAGAAAATGGAATTAAATTGAGTTAATAATTTCAGATGAAACATGAACGAATTCAAGTTTTCAAAATATTATATATGGTCCATGTACGATAAATAGGAAGGGTTCGTAGATGCATAAACTGTGACCCAATGATATGTGAAGAGACTCGTGATGCGCTGGCCAGCAGAGCGGTGGCCAGTGAACCCAAACGACCGCAAAACGCATCACTAAAAGAATCAAGCACATGAATTTTGGCTATGTACCATGACACAAACTCAACACTTCGTGAACAATGAAAACAGGAAGGGTTCCACAAACATTGACCCATGAACCATAGCCTCGGTAAACCCCAGATTGATTTAGTCTTCCTCAGGTAAAGATATCTTTTTGTTGGCTTCCATAAATGGTGTTTCATACCTATAGATACGATTTCTCCCAATTCTCTATAAAAAACACATAAGGAATTGAGAGGGGATGGAAAAAGAAATCACTAAGGGGACCCTAGAGGATTGATGAATGAATTCATAGAAAATTCAAGCTTCATTCTTGAATCATTGGTGAAGCCTAAATTGCGAACCACACTCTGATAGGTATAACCTTCCATGAACCATAGAAAATAAAGGAACTGAATAAGAAGAAGACCATCGAGAACATAATTGATGAAATCGTGAACAACATATTTCTCACAGATGAAATCCCTAAAAATGACAGTCCCGGGGACCCTCATTTGATATGGTGTCCTACGTAGCAGATCACAATGAAGAATTCATCTGGTTCCATGTATGGCATCAGTATGTGGATGGAACCCAAGGAGGAACGATAGACCACACCCAGAACTATGTACCGTTGTGGTGTGTGGTGGTCCATGCCCATGCTTTTGTTCTACTTCAGAATGTGGATGAACCCTCTTCTTACATACAACTATGGTATACAGAGCTTCCCCCATCCTAGATAAGAAAACATTATGTGGAATGGTAGTTTAGTCGAGTATTATTTCCTTCGGGTCCAACCTTCCCCATATATTTCCATCCAATCCTCAATAACCACTCCACAAACTAGCCCCTCAGCATCATGAAAAAGCCTCCTCTTAAGTTACTAGACCCGTGTGATCACATCATCGGGTGCATCATTGTACCCCTTTGGGTATACAAACCTATGGTAAGAGAAGTAATGAATTCTCTCCCCCACAATGGTTTGGACTCCAGGGATGATTGTAAGTCGACATTCCAATGGTAAACTGGATTCCAACCATGGGATTCTAACATAATCCTCCCAATTCTATTGATTAAGGGTGATCACTTACTTTTTCATTAAATGAGTAATGGGGATCAGTTGAAGGGGATTTGTTTGCTTCCCCTTATGATGAGGAAGACACTCCTCCCATTTCATAGAATGTGATTCGAGGCACTACCCTTGAGGTATGTCCCGATGTTTTGGATGGTCGGGCTGCATGAACCCTAATGTCTTCTCACATTGAAAAGTTCATCCCTCCATTCCCTCAAGAACCGATCCCCCAATCTATTCCTCTATAGGCTCACCCTCCCCCTCCAGCAAGATATGAGGTGTGTGGTTGGCAGGATCTCTCACATCCTCTTGTTTCTCACACCAAGCATGACCAACGCAGGCGTAGAGGACTGTGGCGATTACAACATCCACTCAATTATGAACTACAAGAACACTGATTCTTGATCAAACCATGATATGCCGGAGGCCTTCTTGATGGCACGATCTCAAAAGGGATTCTCTTTCCAGAGGGTTCACCCAATCATGTCCCCACAAATAGAAAGCTTCCAAGTATAAACCCCCAAAATTGTGAACTATATGAATTCTGATTCTTAATCAATCCAGAATACATTAGATTACCACTTCATGGCTTTAGGTCAAAAGGGTGCCCTTTCAAAATGGGTCCACCATACAATGTCCCCACAAATGGGTAGCTTTCATGCATATGCCCTAACAATTTCAAACTTCGTCGGATCTGATTCCTCTCAAAGGATACGTAGGAAGACCATCTTATGGGTCTAACCCCAAAATCAAGTCTCCTTCCATCCCCCACTAGATGATGATAAACTCCAGAGTGCCTTACTATATGGATCATGTCAGCATTACCTCCATAGCATCAAATCCATGCATAACTACGACGATCCTATAAACCAGGGGTGGCCCGTAGACACACTATTTGGGAATGATCCGAGGATTCAAAAACATATGAACACAATATAAATCTATAAGAGAGTCCCAGAATAGGCAATAATTCTCCCCAAAAGGGTGAGATGAGCCCGACTTCCTATCATCTCAACCAATGGAGTCCTTAAGTGTCGTTGGCCAAATCATAGTCCAATGAGCACCATCCATTGGAAAGTAGGTCCATGAATCATGGATACCATGGCCATTGATCGTTTCTCGATCCAAGAATAAACCCATTGGAGACCATTCGAGAATGTTATATCCTAGGAGGAACGATTTTAAAAGTACTTAACCCCATGCAATATCTTATGGGGACTGCCTGATTGAGGTTTCTCCCTCATAATGTTGAAGGGATAAACCGCCCAGCCTCTGTGGGGACAATCCAACCCTAGTTTAAAGGATAATGACACAAAATGGATCGAAACAAAAGAAATGGTAAATTTGACATGAAACCATCTCCATAAAAAAGGAGATGGGAGTTGATTCTCATCGAACCATTTTATCATTACCATTACTGTGCCACCTCATTGGCGAAACACACCATAAAACCATAGAAGGACCCAAATATAGTAAAAAACCCACTTAAAACCCTATATACCTAAAAACCTAAAAAACCACTAAAACCTTCTAAAACAACCCCCCTTAAAGTTACACTAAGAGCCGTAAAAACCCATAAAACCCCCTAAATGAACTTAAAATAATAAAAAACACTAAAAATTCTAAAAATCATAAAAAACACTAAAACCCCTAAAACCACTAAAAACACATAAAATCAAAAATATCGCTTAGAAGACCAAAACAAATCATAAAAACCCTAAAACCCCTAAAATCCTAAAACACCATAAATGACCGTAAAAGCCCTAAAACCCGTAAAATAACCTTAAATAAAATAAATAGACATTAATCCCTTAAAAACCTAAAACCCTAAAAAATAATAAAAAACATAAATACCATACAAACCCTAAAATGAAAAAAAAAACATAAAACCTTAAAAACCATAAAAAAACCTATATATTCTAAAAGACAAAAAAACGTAACAAACCTAAAAACAATGTCAAATCACATAAAAACCCTAACAATCAAAAAATATGCCTAAAAACCATAAAAAATCCTAAAAACCTTTAAACTGTAAAATCCTATGAGTCCCTAAAAATAATGAAAATCCTAGACCCTAAATACCCTAAATACCCTAAAACCCATAAAAATATGAAAATACCAACAGTAATATTAAATACACTAGAAAACCTAAAAATACCTTTAATCCCCAAAAAACACTAAATTCACTAAAAACACTAAAAACTATTGAAAATTGTAAAAACCATAAAACCCTAAAAACCATAAAATCCATAAAAATAAAAATAATGAAAACCATAAAAACAAATAAACACTGAATAAAACACAAATAAATACTAAAACCCTAAAACCCATAAAACACTAAAAGGACCTAAAAATACAAAAGACACTAAAAATCCAAAAATCAGATGAAACACTAAAATCCCAAAAAATCTAATAAACCCTTAATGACCATAAAAGACATGATAAAAAATTATAACACATTAATAACCATTTAATCCCTTAAAAAAAACCTAAAAAAATCCAAAATACCATTTTAAATCTATGAACACCGTAAAACCCCCAAAACTATAAAACCCCTAAATTGCTAAAAAATATCTTAACAAATAAAAAAACTAAAACAATAATAAAAAACCCTAGAAATCCAAAAATACATTCAAATCATAAAAAACTAAAAACCATTAAGAAATCCATAAGATCATAAAAATCCTAAAATCAATGAATTCCCACAAAATCCTAAAAACATAAAAAACACTAAACCTCCTAAAAACCCTAAAATCCCAAAAATCTAAAACAACACTAAACACATAAAAATCCGTAAAAATATATTAAAATCCCAGTATCATAAAACCCATAAAACCCTAAAACCCATAAAACGCCTACAAAATGGAGAAACACTAAAAACCATAAATCCCTAAAACCCCTAAGAAACAATAAAACGACTAAATGACTCTAGAAACCTAGAGAGACACTAAAAACCAAAAAATATCCAAAAACATAAAATATCTTAAAGAACATTAAAGACCCTAAAACCCCTATAAAAAACATAGATTTCCCTATAAAACCTAATAACCCAAAAAACAAAAAAAAACTCCAAAACCTTATTAAACTCTAAAAATCTAAAAAACCAAATAGATACAGAAAAACCAGTAAAAATAATAAAAACCCTAAAACCATTAAATAATACTAAAATAATCCTAATTCCCCTAAAAACCCTAAAATCCATAAAACAATATAAAACCATATAATGGTTTTAAAACTATAAAAAACCCATTAATACCCTATAAACCAATAACACACCAAAAACCATTAAAAACCCATGAAAACACAATACACCACTAAAATGACCCTAAGAACCCTATGAAACCCAAATCCACCCAAAAATACCCTAAAACCCTAGAATTACATATAAAACCATAAAACATTAAACCCCTAAAACACCATAAAACACTAAAGACACTAAATATTCTAATAATACTAAAAAAATATAAAACCCCAAAAATCCCTAAAAACACAAAAAACATTAAATATCCCATTAAACCCAAAAAACTTGTAAAAACCCTAAAATCCATAAATTCCATAGAACCCTTTAAATGGACCTAAAATACCCGAATGATCTTAAAATAACCATAAATTACCTAAATGGAAATAAGGACCCAAAAACACTATAAAACTAAAAAAATCATTAAAACACTAAAAAAACCTAAAAACCCATGAAACATTAAAAACATACAAAAAAATAAAACCTTAAAAACACAAAAAAAACCATAAATACCCTAAATAAACTAATAATGAAAAACAAAAAAAAACATTAATAATCCTAAAAATAATTAAACACCCATAGAACCCTAAAATTCCCCCAAACCTCCCTGAAACCCTTAAAAATCCATGAAATCCTTAAAAAACTAAAATTCATTAAAATCCCAAAAACAATATGAAAACCCTAAAGACCCAAAATACCCAACAATCCAAACAACCATACAAAAAAAAGAATATTAAATAACCTAGGAATCCTAAAAAATCTTCACAAACCCTAAAAATAATAAAATTAAAAAAAACTATTAAAAACACTAATATCCATAAAACCCAAAAAACCAAACAACCAATAAAAACTAAAAACAATAATAACAATAAATATCATAAGCACACTTTATAAACCATATATAAAAACTAAAACCCTAAAACATTATAATGACCTAAAAACCAAAAAGACCCTAAAAATCCCATAGTCAGATGAAACACTAAACACCTAAAAATGGAATGATACTGTAAAAGACCATAAAATAGCATAAAAATAATTAAACACTATAATATCCTTAAACCCAATAAAAACCATAAAAATCCAAAAAAACTCCAATAAAAATAAAAAACTATAAAAAATTCATAAAAAAACTCTTTGGACCAAGTTGATTAGAAATAGTATAATAGTAATATTTTCTTTTTTTCAAGAACATTTGAGAATAAAGGTAATTAACTAAAATTGTATAAGAGGATGATCGTACTAACCTTTATACTTAGGAAATAAGATTCACATTCTTTAAGAAGGACCATTAGATTTAGAAAGAATGATATTGCTGGAATATAGGGAAGTTGTAATGAATTCCTCAGTAAAGAAGACGATGCTAATGGTGATTGATCAAAGAATACATATCATGACATTGTGGTTCATGATGAATGAATTAGAGTGATTTTTGAATGATTAATTACATGGTAAAATATGGTTAGTGTTTCTGATGCTTATTTTTAAGGATCCATAGTTTTCCAGTGTTTTCCAATTTTTTGGGGACTATTTAATAATGGAGGGATAGAATCAGAAGTGATGTATTTCATTGAAGGAATTATGATAATATGGAAAAGATATGAATTTCATGAAGAACAAGTTTCATGAACAATGGTTCCTAAAGATTGGAAGGTTTGATGGAATACTTCACCATTATGAGACTATGAGAAGTGGAGCATCACGAAAAGTAGTTTTTGGGAAATTAAAATTTATAAAAATGATAGAGGTTTGGGTTTTATGAAGTATGGGATTATATTTTTGAAGATGTAGAGCATCAAAATCAATGATCGTAACTATGACAACCCTGCTTTTTATTACAACTTAAACATGATTTATTACATAAAACTTCACTTGATACAACAAAGAATATTGGGAGGTTTAGTGTATTTGGGGCTTAGGATAATTACATAAAAACTTAAAACATGAAATACAACATCTTTATTGAAAACTTCCTTTACATGACAACTACATTCCTTCATACATAGCATTGCAGGGGATAACCTGAGGACATGCATAAGAAAAGGGTGAGCTATAATGCCCATTAAGGGAGTACACATGGAATAGTATGAGGAGTAAAACACATGTTATACAATAGGCATATCAATAGAGAATAATAAAAACATGAACATAAAGTAATGATAAAGCATGATAATCATAACATGGAAATGTGGCAACAACACTTAACATGGAATTAGCATGAGCCAAGGCTCATTGCATATGGAGCATGAGTAAATCCTAATTTCACATAAAGCACGAGTAAAACCTCATTTCACTTGAATTATCATGATTAAACACTCATTTCACATGACTTATCATGATACTATACTTTACCCAATGCATTGGAGTGTTATAAGGGCGCACCCTTCTTAAACATTTCATTTCATGCATAAGTGTGCCACATGGATCATAAAACATAGATTCATAAAAAATAACCATTTATTCTATGATAAATGAATTTGGAATTCATACATGAAACTTTACAATAAATATGTAAATGTTCATAAAGGTGAATACCCTTGAAGGAGAAATGGGCATGGTATTCACTACACAATGACATTGGCTTAGAAAATTGGTGCAATTTCGGCAGCGTAACGGCGTGACATAAGAATTCATAAAAATGGTTGATTAGAGAGAAATGGGTTCCTAATAATATTTACATGTAATGGACAGTAAGGAGGTCATATATATATATGTACCAACAATTGTAATGTAATTTCGATTCATGATACAAAAGTATTGCTTGAATGTAAAAGAGGAGAGAGAAGTTCCTTTCGGAATTTCGGCATAGTAACGGGTGTACATGGGAGGAATTTAATGAGAGAGAAAGGGTCTACCATCATTAAAACATAAAGAGGGAAGTATAAATGAGGTGTGAAACCATACCCCAATATTTATAATTGAAATTAAAAGGGAAAAACAACTTAAATAAAATTGGACAAAAAATAGAAAGGATGAAAAAAATCCCTTACTTGGAGGTGTGCTTCCAAAGGCTAGAAAGAGGCTTGTGAGAGGATTCATGGGAGATTGGGGAACCTTGGGAGGATTTTAGAGAGAGTAGGGTAGAGGTTGGACGAACTCCAAAGGCTTTGAGTGACGATTAAGTGGGATCTTGGGTGGTTTTATATAGGAAAGGTGAAGGAATTATTTTTTATTTAGGTTTGGGACCCCTTATATTAAATTAATCCAAACCACAAACCATCCCATGGTTATTGCCCATGGTTTTTGGACAAGGGAAGATAAAAATAATATTTTATATGTCCAAGGTCCGAACTTCTTAAAATATTAGGGTTACTTATGTGGAGGTGAGTCACACTCCCATGGAAATTAATTTAAAAAGACAAGGTGTTTAATAAGTCTTGAAGGGGTCCATTAATGCTTTGAAAAGTAAGCCAAAAAAACCCAAAATCACATTATTTTAATGGTAAAACATATATTGTCCGAACTTAAAGATTATTTTATTTTATAACATCACTATTGGGTCATTATGATGTCATAAAACACATTATATATTTAAACGGTATTTAATTTTTACTCAAAATTTTGATTGTCTCAGAAAATTATGAAAAATTCACCGTTGGATAATTTTGACATCCTGATTCCAAAAATAAAATTTATTTTATCTAAATAATTTTCTAAATATGTTAATTTTCACTTTTAAAATAAAAACTGACATTTATAAAAAATTCATGGGTTTTGACAAAAATGGCTTTCAAACCTTAATAAAAATTATAATTGCATTCATACAATTACATGATCATTTATATAAAATTAATCTAATAATAATAATAATAATATTTTATTACAATATTATTTAATTCAAAAATCCCTTAATTTAATAAAATATATTTCTTAATTAAATAATAACTAAAAACACCATTTGTACTTTAAAAACTATTTACAATGTATCAATAATGACAAGAAATTATATTAATTATTATATACAAAAATAATGTACATGAACATATTACTATAAATTAGTTACATAACCACTTAAAACAGTCGCATAAGACCTAAGGGTAAGGTGTGCGATGGTGGCATACTCTTGGGGTGGCTCGAATAACATCGCTCGAGTGGTAATTTCTATCAACTTCCACTTCTCCCGTAGATGGTCCCGTTCGAGCATGACATGGTGAAGCTCAGCTTGGGATTAGTCAAGAGCGAAGCCCAAGGATTCCACCTCTTTTCTGAGCTCCGATAAATGGGCTACGTATGGGGCAATTCTACTGTATGAGGCCATCGCTTCCTTTCTATAAGTAAAATTGGATATGTTAAAGCTCTATATTTATACTAATCATGTGATCACTGTTCAAAGGCTATAAAAGTAACGGTCACAATTCTTGTCATAAAACCAATGGATTTGACATTTTATAAAAACATTTTATATAAATAGACATTTAATAAGATCAAGAAGGATTTTCCATTAATGAAACATTGGTTCTTTACAATATTTCCCCCTTAAGAAATTTTGCCCTCGAAATTTTCCTTTTCCCACACTAAAACAGAAGCGGGTAACTCAGCTTCATCACTTCCTCCGATTCCCAAGTTGCTTATTCAGACTTGTGGTTTCTCCGCAACACATTGATGAGGGGCATTGTCTTATTTCGTATAACTTTTTCTCTATGATCTAAGATCTTCACTGGTTTCTCCTCATAAGAAAGATCGTCTTCCAATTGTACCACCTCATAAGAGAGTACATGTGAAGGGTCCGGTATGTACTTCCTTAAGAGGGATACATGAAAGACATCATGTACCTTGTCCATAGTAGGCAGAAGTGCTAGTCGATAGGCCAAAGCCCCGAAACGATCAAGAATCTCGAAGGGGACGATGTACCTTGGACTTAACATACCTTTCTTTCCAAACCTCATGACCTTCTTCCACGGAGATATGCATAGAAAAACCATGTCTCCAACTTTAAACTCAAGGTCTCATCGACAATTATCTGCATAACTCTTCTGTCGACTCTGGGCTGCCTTGATATGTTGCTGAATGGTTTTCACTTTCTCCACCATTTCCTTGACCATTTCTGGTCCAAGCAGCTTACGTTCACCGACCTCATCCCAACATGACGGTGTTCTGCACCTTTTCCCATATAGGGCTTTATATGGTGCCATTTGGATGCTCGAGTGGAAACTGTTATTATAAGAGAACTCAACTAGAGGAAGATGTTGATCTCATCCTCCTTTAATGTCCATTGAGAACGTTCTCAAAATATCCTCAAGTGTTTGTATAGTCTACTCGGATTGGCCATCAGTTTGAGGATGATAGGCCGTACTAAAGTTCAGTTCAATATTCAGAGCATGTTGAAGAATCTTAAAAAACATAGAGGTGAATCTTGGATCTCGGTCAGACACAATAGATAGTGGTACTCCATAAAACCTTACCACTTCCCTGATATATATCTGTGCCAGTTGATCCAATGAGAAATCCTCCCAAATAGAAATGAAGTGTGCAGTCTTTGTAAGAAGATCCACAACAACCCATATTGCATTATTGCCTATGGATGTCCTCAGAAGTCTGGTGACAAAGTCCATGGTGATGTTTTCCCATTTCCATTCTGGTATGGGTAATGGTTGCATCATCCCCTTAGACTTCTGCCTCTCTGTCTTTACTTGCTGACACACCATGAACTTTGATGTATATTGAGCAATCTCCTTCTTCATATTGTCCCACAAAAAGTTTTCTCAGATATCTCGATACATCTTTGTGCTCCCTGGGTGAATAGATAAATTTGAACTATGTGCATCATCCAAATGTTCCTTCTTCAGCTCCGGACTTGATAGAACACATAGTCTTTTCCCAAACCTCACAATTCCTTCTTCATTAACATTAAACTCTGAGGATTTCCCTTTTCTGATAGCTCCCACTTTTTCTTGAATTCTCACATGATCCTTTTGGGCATCCTTTAACCTTTCCAAAAGAGACGGTTGAGCAATAATTTGTGAAAGGATTGATGATGTTACCTTCTCTATGATTCCCATGTCCATCTTCATCAAGTCTAAGAAGATTGGATCCTTCTCAATTCTCATCATTGATAGAATTGCTGGATCCTATCTACTTAGGGCATCTGCCACCTTGTTCACTTTCCCAGGGTGGTAATAGATTGAACATTCATAATCCTTGATGAGCTCTATCCATCTTCTCTGGCGCATATTAAGCTCTTTCTGTGTGAAAAAATATTTAAGACTCTTGTGGTCAGTATATATCTCACATTTCTCTCCATAGAGATAATGCCTCTAGATTTTCAAGGCAAAGATCACCGTCGCCAACTCCAGATCATGCATTTGATAGTTTCACTCATGAATTTTCAACTTCCTTGAGGCATAGGATATCACTTTATCATTCTACATTAGCACAGATCCTAAGCCCTTCTTCTAAGCATCACTGAATACCACAAAAAGCTCCCCACTTGTGGATAAAGTGAGCACAGGCGCAGTGATAAGCCTCATTTTCAACTCCTTAAAGATTTCTTCACATTCATCACTCCAAGAAAACTGTACTCCCTTTTGAGTTATCTTGGTAAGAGGGTTGGAAAATCGTGAGAAATTTCTCACAAATAGTCAATAATATCCAGCTAACCCCAAGAAGCTATGGATATCTGTTACCGATGTTGGCCTCGACCATCCCTCAATTGCATCTGTTTTGGAGGGATCCACAGATATCTCATTGCTTGTGATGATATGGCCCAAGAATGAGACCTCTTTCAACCAGAACTCACACTTGTTTTACTTTTCAAAGAGCTTCTCCTTGCGCAAAGTCTCTAGTATAGTTCATAAATGTCCTCATGATCCCCCATGGTTTTAGAGTATGTTAGAATATAATCTATAAATACTACCACAAATTTGTCTAGGTAATATTTAAAGACTCTATTCATCAAGTCCATGAAGATTGTTGGAGCATTGGTGAGTCCGAAAGGCATTACTATGAATTCATAGTGCCTGTATCTTGTATGAAAAGTAGTCTTGGGGACATCTTCCTTCTTCACCCTTACTTGATAATATCCTAGCCGCAAATCTACCTTGGAGAAGAATTGTGCTCCATGCAGCTGATCGAACAAGTCATCAATTCTTGGGAGATGATACTTGTTCCTTATCGTGATTTTGTTAAGTTCACGATAATCGATGCAAAGCTGCATTGACCCATCCTTCTTATTGACAAAGAGGACCGGTGCACCCCATGGTGAAGCACTTGGGCGTATAAACCCTTTATCCAGATCCTCCTGTAGTTGTTTTTCAGCTCTTCAAGCTCTACAACAGCCATTATATATGGAGTCTTGGATATTGGTAAAGCCCCGAGTACAAGTTCAATTGAGAATTCATCATCCCTTCTAGGAGGAAGACCAGACATGTCCACGGGAAACACTTCAGCGAATTCCCTCACAGTAGGCATTTTTTCAAGGATGGTTTCTTCCTTGGACTCAATCATCTGAGCCAGAAATGCATGCTCATAAGGTAGTATTATCCATGCTTGAGATTATGGAGCTAAAGGAGATTCATCTTTCTCCTTACACTTGTAAAGAATCAGGGGTCGATTCTCTATATGGAGTGTGATTTCCCTCTCCCGACAATTTATGTTGGATCTATATAAGGAAAGCTAATCCATGCCAAGAATTGCATCAAATTCCACCAGAGGGAGTATGACAAGGTTTTCCAAGAAATTCAATCCACAGATTATAACAGGGGAGGACTTATATTCATGGGATGCAATGATTGCCCCATTTGTCGTACTCACCGACATCTTCACTTCCATGATTTGTGGTGGTGCTAGGATTGTTCTACTAAACATTCGAGATATAAAAGAATGCGTAGAACCTGAATCAAAAAGTATGTTCGATATTCTTGAATGAATAACTAGCATACCTATCACCACATCGTTGTTGGGGTTCTCTTCGGCAGAAGTGATGGCAAAAGCTCTTCCTTGCTACCTTGGAGGTTCTAGGTTGTCTCCGAAAACCCTTGGATTAGGGCACTGATTTGCAAAATGACCTAGTTCTTTGCATTTTTAGCATTGAACAATGTGTTGAGGTTCGAACGGAGCGTTCCTCTCCTCTATCGCAGCCACGGGTCTTTCTTGCTGACAGTTAACAGCTAGGTGCCCTTCTCTTCCACACCTGAAGCATTTCCTCGTCCCCTTAAGGCAATTTCCAGGGTGCTTCTTTCTGTACTTTTGGCAAGTGGGGTGCTGGATCTTCTTAGCACCGTTGGATTTATCAATCGGCCCACTAACATTGAAGTCCACCTTATGCTTCTTATCCCCATGATACCTCTGTGGTTATTTGATCTCCATTTCGACCTTGAGGGCACATCATAAAATTTCCTCATAGCTGTCGATGTCACGGATCGCTAATGCTTTCCACAGGCTAGGCTTCAGCCCACCAAAGAAGCGGTCAACCTTGCATTCGGGGGTAACGACAAAGCCAGAAGCGTATCGTGCAAGCCTTGTGAAGTTTTCCTCATATGCTCCAATGGATTCTTCGTCTTTTTTCTTGAGGTAAAGGAAGTCCCTTTCCATCTTAAGACGGGGGGTGCACGAAAAATATTTATCGAAAAACATCTTCTGGAAATCCTTCCATTCCAATGCCTCAATATCCTCCTCAGGCTTTGTATTTTTGATCAACATCCACCATTGATCAGCATCACCCTCCATACAATAAGATTCCAAGAGAACCTTTTTTTGTTCAGAACATTGAAGGATGGAGAAGATCTTTTCAATGGAGTTGATCCATTGTTCAGCGATCGTGGGATCGTATGTTCTACTAAAAGTAGGAGGCCTTTGTCTCATGAAGCTCTCGATAGAGACTTTCTCTTTCTTAGGTGGGTTTGGACGTTCCTCTTGACCCGTGTTTCTATTCAATTCTTGAGTTATCTAAGAGATAAGTGTGACAAAGTTTGCGATTCCAGCTCCCATTGGACTGGGCATCTCATTAGTACAGTCATCACACTGATCTTCACATCGGTTGTCAGGCCGAGTCCTCCTATTACCGGCCATTGGATGAAATAAAAGAAATTTTAGGGTTAACATATAAAATTTAATCCAATGAAAAAAGTTTATGACTTATAAATAAACTTTCATTTCCTTAACTCATGAGTCTATAGGCTTCAATCTAGGCTTTTCATGATCTAGTTTCTAACATATATTCTTAGGGGAATTTTTTTAATTCCCTTAATAAGGGTTCATACTAAGCTTGTGAATTTACCAAATCATATCCCCCGTGAGTATCTTAACCAAGAGTGCAGCAAATCCCATTGTCGTGCACTAGTTCCCGTTCGAGTCTAGCTCAAAGCGGTGTTTTTGGGTTTTACCCCTAGGATACATCTGTGCCAGAGCCGTCTCTACCTACTCGTATCCAGACAGGGATGTATTTTCTTGATAACCCACTTACTCAATACTCACCAAAACATAGGGACGTTTTTATTGTACTTAGTCTTGTATATAAGGCGTTACTAGGGTTTTCTAATCCTAATACCAAAAATAACCAAACCTATTCTTTGATACCAACTATGACAACCCTTCTTTTTATTACAACTTAAACATGATTTATTACATAAAACTTCACTTGATACAACAAAGAAGATCGAGAGGATTAGTGTCTTTGGGGCTTAGGATCATTACATAAAAACTTAAAACATGAAATAAAACATCTTTATTGAAAACTTCCTTTACATGACCACTACATTCCTTCGTACTTAGCATTGCATGGGATAACCTGAGGACATGAATAAGAAAAGGTTGATCTATAAAGCCCAGTAAGGGAGTAAACATGGAATAACATGAGGAGTAAAATACATGTTAGACAATAGGAATATCAATAGAGCATAAGAAAAACATAAACATAAAGGAATGATAAATCATGATAATCATAACATTGAAATGTGGCAACAACACTTAACATAGAATTAGCATGAGCCAAGGCTCATTGCACATGGAGCATGAGTAAATCCTCATTGCACATAAAGCATGAGTAAAACCTTGTTGTAATTGAATTATCATGAGTCAAAACTCATTGCAAATGACATATCATGATACTAAAATTTACTGAATGCATTGGAGAACTATAAGGGCGCACCATTCTTAAACATTTCATTTCATACATAAGTGTGCCACATGGATCATAAAACATGGATTCATAAAACATAACCATTTATTCAATGATAAAGGAATGTGGAATTAATACATGAAACTTTACAATAAATATGTAAATGTGCATAAAGGTGAATACCCTTGATGGAGAAATGGTCATGGTATTCACTACACAATGACATTGACTTAGAAAATCACTGTGATTTCAGCAGTGTAACAGCGTGACATAAGAATTCATAAAAATGGTTGATGAGAGAGGAAGGGGTTAATCATCATATTTACATGTAATGGACAGTAAGGAGGTCATTTAGATACATGTCCCAATAATTTTAATGGAATTTAGATTCATGATATAAAAGTGTTGCTTGAATGTTAAAGAGGAGAGATAAGTTCCTTTCGGAATTTCGGCATAGTAACGGGTGTACATGGGAGGCATTTAATGAGAGAGAAAGGGTCTACCATCATTAAAACATAAAGAGGGAAGTATTAGGGAGGTTATAAACCATACCCCAACATTTAAAATTGAAATTAAAAGGGAAAACAACTTAAATAAAATTGGACAAAAAAGAGAAAGGAAGAAAAAAAAACCTTACTTGGAAGTGTGCTTCCAAAGGCTAGAGAGAGGCTTGTGAGATGCTTATTGGGAGATTGGGGCACCTTGGGAGGATTCTAGAGAGAGTAGGTAAGAGGTTTGAAGAAATCCAAAGGCTTTTAGTGAGGAGTAAGTGGGAACTTGGGTGGGTTTATATAGGAAAGGTGAGGGAATTCTTTATTATTTAGGTTTGGGACCCCTTATATTAAATTAATCCAAACCACAAACCATCCCATGGTTTTTGACGATGGTTTTTGGAAAAGGGAAGAGGGAAATAATATTTTATATGACCAAGTTCCGAACTTCTTAAAATATTAGGGTTGCTTATGTGGAGTTGAGTCAAACACCCATGGAAATTAATTTAAAAAGACAAGGTGTTTAATAAGTCTTGAGGGGTCCATTAATGCTTTGAAAAGTAAGAAAAACAAACCCAAAATAAAATTATTTTAATGTTAAAACATATATTGGACGAAAATAAATATTATAGTATTTTATTACATCACTATTGGGTCATTATGATTTCATAAAACACAATATATATTTAAACGGTATTTAATTTTTACTCAAAAATTGGACTGTCTCAGAAAATTATGAAAAATTCACCATTGGATAATTTCGATGTCCTGATTCCAAAAATAACATTTATTTTATCTAAATAATTTTCCAAATATGTTAATTTTCACTTTTAAAATAAAAATCGACATTTATAAAAAATTCACGGGTTTTGACAAAAATGGCTTTCAAAGCTTAATAAAAATTATAATTGCATTCATACAATTATATGATCATTTATATAAAGTTAATCTAATAATAATAATAATATTTTATTAAAATGATATTTAATTCAAAAATCCCTTAATTTAATAAAAATAGATTTCTTAATTAAATAATAACTAAAAACACCATTTGTACTTTAAAAACTATTTACAATGTATCAATAATGACAAGAAATTATATTCATTATTATATACAAAAATAATGTACATGAACATAGTACTATCGATTAGTTACATAACCCCTTAAAAAAGCTGCATAAGACCTAAGGGTAAGGTGTGCGATGGTGATAGACTCTTGGGGTGGCTCGGATAACATCGCTTGAGTGGTAATTTCTATCAACTTCCACTTCTCCTATAGATGGTCCTGTTTGATCTTGACATGGGGAAGCTCAGCTTGGGCTTGGTCAAGAGCGAAGCCCAAGGACGCCACCTATTTTCTGAGCTTCGATAAATGGGCTTTTTATGGGGAAATTCTACTGGATGAGGCCATCGTTTCCTTTTTCTAAGTAAAATTGGATGTGTTTAAGCCCTATATTTATACTAATCATGTGATCATTGTTCAACGACTATAAAAGTAACGATCACAATTCTTATCATAAAACCAATGGATTTGACATTTTATAAAAAAAATTATATAAAGAGACATTTAATAATATCAAGAGGGATTTTACATTAATGAAACATTGGGTCGTTACAGTAACCATTGCAATTTTGAGATGTATAGAATCACAAGAGGGTGATGGATTGATGGTGGTATCTACAACAACAACAAATATCAAAGAGGAATTGTGAATAGAGGAGGTCTGTGAAGAAATTTTTGAGTGATATGAAAATGTTTTTGAGGCAGTGGAGTATCCTAAATGGGTGATATGATAAATATTAAGTGACCCCAGCTTCATTTAAAATAAAAATTAATGATAAAATACAAAATCTCATTGATTTACCAAATGTAGAAGTGATCCATGGAGTGGTATTTCATTGCGATCTTGAGCATCATGAAAATATGTTTACAGTCTTGACTGATGCCAATTATTTTAGGTAATGGGTTTATCATGATGATAGACTATTTATTATTGAAATAGTGAGATTTTGGAATGATGTTTACTTCGTGAATTATGTTTGCGTCGTGAAGGTGTTTCCAGAGGGATCTTCATGAAAATTAGTTTTAAATACCCAGTATGAGTGAATAGTGCTTTCAAAGAGAATCAATGCATGCTTAATAGACCTTTTAAATAAGTATGGGTTATTAGACTAAATATCATTACAATGTCTAGGAAATAATTACTGACATCTGGGTATGAAAGAGTAGAATTGTTTTGGAATACCAACTTTTTTATGTTTATCAAGAAGCACTATATCATTGTATTGAATAATTTTGTGCTTGAAGAAGCACACACAGTATCATATTTTTTTAGTAGAGCTACATGAGTATAAGGGCATGTCCTACACATTTTATTCAACATAAAATTCTTTTTTTCTAGTGTATTGTATGGTTAGGAATATTCTGGCCATGAAAATGACTAGCTACACTTATTAAAGAGTATGCCTTGTAAATTCTTATGTCCGTGATGGTGTGTGTTTGAATTGTATTTAGTTGGGAATGAAATATTTAATAGTTGGAGAAGGTTGTTTCATTATCAAGTAAACATAAAACAAAAGATATCACTAATTCACCCCTCCCCCACTCAGTGATCCATTAATACATATTGGGAAAGATCAATTCATATCAAAGCATATTGTTCCATTTATTTTATTCTTTACTAATTTTTTTAAGAGATGTTGTGATGTGGAATCTAAATTGTGTGAACATTAGGGGGATTTCAACATTTTATGGAATGAAGAACCTGATCTAGAAATATAGTATGATGCCTTATCTTATTTCACTTCAGTATGATGTTTCTGAAGCAACAAATTATGGATTTACTCATATTAATGATATGTTTCTTCATACACCTTAAAATAAGAACCACATTGATAATGATGGAAGAGAAAATAATGATTTACTCTCATTACTTTCTGAATATGAGTTTTTAATAGTGAAAGGGGTTTCCACCACTAAAGGTATAAGGGATAACATGAAAAAAATCATTGAAGGAAATAAAAAATTAAAGAAAGACAAACTAAAAATCTGGACACTGATGTATGAATATTTAAAAATGAGAGAGTTGGAATCTACTGGGGAATTATTTACTAGGGTAAATGACAATGTCAGCACAATCAAATGTCTTTGTGAAAATATGGACGATTCTATAGATTTTGAAAATATTATTATAATTTTCCCAACAATTTTGATGATAATGTTTCATCATTGGAAGATATGTAACCTGAAGAATTACCTATAGATGATTTTTATATCACTCTAATCACTTATGAATTATTAATGGAGAATACTATGTACATAAAATAGTTTATAGAGAAATATAATTCAATCATTCCATGATAATAAATTCTAAAATGGAACTTCAGGAAAATGATGTTGTTGACTCTAACTCTGAGAATGAGGTATGTAATGATTTTAATGAAATTTTATCCTTATTTTATAGAAATGTGACTATAGGTATAGGTAAATACAAAGGGGAACTTCCTTTGATGTTTTTGGAATGTGGAGCCATTGAGAACATAGCTGCTAATTGCCCTCGAAGAAAGAGAGAAGAAGATTGTGATAAAGATGAAAGAATGCGAAGATGGTCGTGGAAAAACATGGTGATAAATATAAAAAAAATTCGGAGGTAATGATTACATGTTCAACAAATCTCAATAAATAAGATCTTTTTATAAAAATGAAGAAGAAGATAGTGAAATTAAATTTGAAAAATCATTTTTTGTGAAAACTGGAGACAATACCTTTATTGTAGAAGTTCATATTGAATATTTTGGGAGAAACAGTTCTGAAGAAGAGGAAACCGAACTTGAATCTCATCAGAAATAAGATATGAAATAATTTTCGAGAAATATTTGAAGGCTTGATATGGAAAAAAGAAGTTGACCAATAAACATTCCACATTAAATAATCATGATAGTTTTCCTAATGAGAAAATCAAATGATAAAATAAATTAATGATTTTATTAATTATCATTAGGGGGAAAATAATTTTAAGGAACAATTGGAAGATAAGTTGAACAGAAAAAGATCATGAAATTGAAAATTCTCAAAAAAACATCCAAAAGTTGTAGAGAGAGGTATAATCTTGGAAAATATTATCTACGATTTTGGTGATAGTTCGGGTAAGGATGAACCTTAGAAGTATTTAAAAAATTCACCTTAAAATTATGAGAAGAAAGATGAAATTTGTTTTGAGACGATGAAATATGGTAATGTTATGTTGGTGGAAAAAATTAACAGTGTTGATAAATAAAAAATTTCATAATATCATATGTCTGAAAATAGTTCTATTACTTATAGTTTTGATAATTCTTGAATGAAATATGATATTATAAAGAAATTTATGTTTGAAAATAGAAAGGTTAGTGGTCAAGATAGTTCTGTGAATATGGTTGTTGATAAATATACTCACAACACATATCAATCTGAAAATTTGAGAAGAAAATACTCTTTCTATAGATATGTTTGGTATATTGGTTGATTCGGAAATAAAACAAATATTTGTTGGTTTAACTAATAATATCACTAATATTACACATTTTATATATGGATGGTTTGTGGAGGTGTCAGTCCTATCAAAATAAGAAGTCTGAGAAAGATACTCAGAAGAAATCTGGGAAGGTTGTGGTGGAAATTGAGAATATGTTCCAACTAGTAGAAACTATTTGTGAAAGATGGAAACAACCAAGACATATTGATACTGGTTTTATTGCTTTGTCAATGGCATAAAAAAACTATCTTAACCATTCGTTGAAGTTGGAGATGTGGAAAGATAAGGAAGAATATAAATATATCTGGTTATTGAAACTACTTTGAAATCTATAAAAGGAGAATGACCATGGATTTTTGATAGGGTATATTCTTCTAATTTTACTAGAGATTTATAATTTTAAAATAATAAGAAATACGTCAATGATAGAATGGTGACATTTTTTAGTGATGAATCTTTGAGAATTAATGGTGTTAGATCAAGCATCATTGTAAAAGAGAAGGTGAAATCTAAGATATATTTGTATTTTGAAAGACTGAAATACAACCTATTATGTTTTTCACAACTCATTGATGTGGTAAACAATGTTATCATCATAAATAAAGGGGTTTTTATAAAAATTGAGGAATATGGAATCATAGTTACCAGAGTTAATCATTCATAGGGAAACATACCCCATATTGGCGAAATAGAAAACACTTGTTACATGGGTATGGTGGTAGAAAATCAATTGTGGAATAAAAGGTTGAAAAACATGTGTTATAGAAACATGAGTACCTTATTAATGTGAGAAAATGTCCAAGATATTATTGATATGTCATGAAAAAGATATTTTTATTTCACTATCTATCACAAAGAAAAGATTGAAAATTATGTGCATAAGAATGTTGACATTTGTTCAAAACAACCCATGGAACATATTCATTCTATTATTTGAGGGCCAATGAAAAAACAATAAAATAAATTAAGATAAGTACTTCAACACATTCATTGATGACATTACTCACATTACATGTGTTATATATATGAAACATAAGTCAGATTCTATAAAAATGATTAAGAGTTTCAGGAGGAATGTAAAGGTAGAAAGTGATTGTTCAGTGAAGAAGTTAAGAACTCATAATGATTGGGATTATAGGAATTAAGAGTTTAAAAATCATCTTGAGAATAATGGAATTTGGTATCAGTTTAGTTCACCATATGCAACTGAAAAAATGTTGTTGCTGAAAAGGGAATAAAAGTTTGGTGGAAATGGGGATAATTGAGTTACCTGAACATGGCCTTTCTCATTACTATTAGAGTGACGCCTTCAGTACTTCTTTGTTTATTTAAAACCAGTGTTTCTTTGTAATATGTTAAGATATGACTCTATATGAAATGTTTTATGGAAAATATCCATGTTTGAAACACTTAAGAATTTTTCAGAGTCCACGTGTCATAATGAATAAATGTGGAATCCTTGGAATGTTTGACCAAATAAAAAAAGATGGAATTTTTCCTTGCTATTCTCCAAAAGGAATAGGGTATAGATGTTTTTATAAATATACATGAATAATTGTTCATTTCTCTAATGTGAACGTTGTTGAAAATGATGAGAAATATAATCATACTTATGCTGATATGTAAGTTGAGCAAGATGAAGAAAATTTGTTAACAATTCTAATAATTCTTATGTTAGTGGTAAACCTAAACATGAAGAATAATAAGAGTTAACTATTTCAAATTATTAGGAGGAAACTCATATAACTCATCTTATATCGAGAAATCAATTGGAGGCTCATAATATTATTGGTTATCAACATCAGAAGGATTAAACCAGAAGAATTTCAAAAGTTATTACAAACACATCTTTTTATTCAAACTTCAAGGCGTGAGATATAAATGATGTTTTGGGAATCTGAAATGGGTTCAATATATACATGAATAACTGGATCAGATGGGATGAATGATACTTTGGAACTCATACCCAAGCCAAATAACCAAAATGATATTGGTACAAAATGGGTTTTCTGGAAAAAGATAAATGAAGATAGAAAAATGATAAAGAACAAGGAAAGATCAGTGTGCAATGGTTACTCACAAAATTATGGTGTTCAATTGGATGTAAATTTGGCTCTGGTGTAAAGGATAGGAATAATCAGAATATTTAATGTTATTACTACACAATGATGTTATTTTTTTCAAATAGATATGAAATCTGCATTTGTTATGATGATCTTGATGAGGAAGTTTACATTGGAAAACAATGTGGATTTTTATTGGGAAAGAAGGAAGTCACATGTGTAGGTTAAAGACAGTCTTTTATGGGCTAAAACAAGCTTCAAGGGCATGTTACTCCTAATTGGATATTTTGTAAAGGAAGCTGAATTTTAATATATGACATGTAGATAGAAATATTTACATCATAGAAGGTTATAAATGTTCTCTCATCGTAATTTCATAGGTTTATGAAATTATATTTGATGGAAATGATGAAAGATATTGTGAAATATTTGCTGAAGATATGAAAATTTTGTTTCATATGTCTATTCTAGGAGGAATGAAATATTTTCTTGGGTTGAAAATTTTATAGAGTAAGAATCAAAATTTTCATTCCCAATAAAATCAGGCTAAGGAACATCTTCTGAACTTTTTAATGGAATATTCAATAGCTGTGTCCACCCCGATTTCAGGGGAACCAAGTTTTCCTAATGATGGGGAAGGTAAAGACATCGATTAAAAAGAGGTTTGAATTGTAATTGGATATTTTCTATATTTTATTACCTCACGACTAGACATTTTGAACATCGTTAACTTATGTGAAATATTCCAAAGTCCTCCTAAAGAATCACATTTAATTACTATTTAAATAAATCATAGAAATATTAAATCCACACTAAATTTTGGAATCAGTTATGGTAGTTTAGAGTGCACAGGCTTGTTTGGGTATTCAGATGCAGATTGGTCATGAAATTTTGACGGTAGAGGATTAACATCTTGTGGATTTTTCTTTCCAGGGAAATGTTGTGTTATTTGGAATATAAAGAAACAAAATTCTCTAACTCTATGTACTAATAATGTTGAGTATGTTTCTTCCACTCAAGCTGCTACCCAACTTCTGTGGATGAAAACTCAATTAGAAGATTTACTTTTTGGAGTAAAATTTTCCTTGATCATGGGGTGTGGCAATAAATGTGAAATAAATCTTAAAAGGAATATAGTACAACATTATTATTCAATTAATATTGACATAAAGTACCAGTTCATCAAATAACATGTGGAGAAGAATGAATTGAAGCTGGAGTATGTTGCAACATCATAACAAGTTATTGACATATTCACAAGACTTTTACCCATGGAACTATTTTTGAAATTGAGGTTGAACGTGGGTATCCAACCTCCTTCTCATCAACGTTGAGGTATGTATTTCAGTCCAATATCTCATGCTACCTTTCGATATTGTTGTCTATGGGGAGAATTATTTCATAAATATATCTTTATGGATGGATGAATGAAGGTTGAGTTATGGGTATGCTGTGAATCAATCATGTATGTGTTTGAACTATCCTAATAGTTTGGTGGAGTGGTTATAGGAAATAATTTTTTTCTAGGAAACATGATGAAGTAGAAAATGGTGAGAAAAATTGTTCAGGATGTTAAGGAGAAGTTGAGAAAGAGGGATACAATGAAATATATGGAATAAATGATTCAATTCTTTTGGAAAACATGGTTTTTTTTACATTCAAAAATTCTAGATTCTTACATTGAGTTATCACATGTAGTCTTAAAATTATTGATTAGTAATAATTTTTTTAAGGTTACAGAGATTGGTGATTTGAGAGTATTTGTTGAAAACTAAATCCAAAGGAGAGATTGTTAGGAATTATATAACAATGAATTGTATCATAGTCATATTGAATTTTTTTGTCAACGATTCTTAGGAAGAAAGGAAATCAACATACTTTCTATAAGTTGATGATCGTACTGATCTTCACACATAGAAAATTAGATTCACATTTCTTTACAAAGTGCATTTGATTTGGAGGGAAATATACTACTGCAAGATATGGAAGTTAAAATAAATTCCATGGTAAATATTATGATGCTAATAGTGATCAATAAAATAGTAAAAATCATGGAATTGGGGTTTTTGATGAAATTATTAATGTTTTTTGGAATGAATGAGTTCTAGGTAGAATATGGTTGGTGTTGCTGAAGTAGATTTTTAAGGTGACATTATTTTCCAATTTTTTCGAAAATTTTAGGGTCCAAAATTTAAAGAAGGGTTAGAATCATGAAAGATGTATTTTTATGATGGACTTATGAAAATATTGAAAATTCATGAATTCCAAGAAGAATGGGTTTCGTGTATGGTGGTTCATGAAGGCACGAAGTTTTGACGGAAAGCTTCACGATTACAAGACTGTGAGAAGTGTATCATCATGATTGGTTGTTTTCTAGAAATAAAACATCATAAAAATGATAATGTAATGGGCCTTTTAAAGTCTAGTATGAGATTCATGAATATTTGGAGCATCATGAGCATGTGATGGAGTGATAGTGGTATAAGCAACAATTACAAATACATAAAAAGTATTGCGAATAGAGGATCTCAATGAAGAAATTATTGAGTGATCCAAGAAATGATATGGAGGTGGTGGATCATAAAAAACGTTTGAGCCTATAAATATGAGGTAATACCCACTTCATTTTCTATGAAAATTATAGAGAAAATCTGAAAATGCTATGATTTTGAGAATGTAGAAGTTATCTGTGAAGCAGAATTTCTATATGAGCTTAAGAATTGTGAAAGGACTTCTATAGTCTGGATCGGTTCTAATGATTTTACGTAATGGGTGATTAACAATAATGGTCTATTTATCATGGAATAGGTGAACTTTTATAAGTAATTTTCTTTTGGGAAGGATGTTTACTTCATGAAAGGTGTGTTCTTAGTGAAGGGAGCTTCACGAGGGAGCTTTGTGAAAAACATTTTTGAATACCCAGTTTAAGTGAACATAGCTTTCTAAGAGTATCAACTTAGGTCTAAGAGAAAATGGAAATAAGACTGAGGTGTTGGACTGAGTATCATTATAAAGTCAAGTATGTTCTTACTAGATTCTAGGTAGGAAATATAATAATTGTTCTGAAAGATCAAATTTTTGGATATTGATCAAGAATCACTGTAAAATTGTATTCCATCATTTTATGATAGAAGAAGAACACACATTATCCTATTGATTTCATAGTGATAAAAGAGTGTAAGGAAACATCCTACTCATTGAATTACACATGAAAGGATTTTTTTCTAGTGGATTCTGTGGTCTGGATTATTTATTGCCATACTAATGGCTAACTACTCTTATTGAGTAGTAAAACATGTAAATTTATGTGTTTTTATGGGTCTGTGTTTGAATTCCGTTTAATAGGGAATGAAATATTTAACATGAGGTGAAGGTTTTTTCATTAGATAGGAAACATAAAAGAAAAAGATATCACTGAATCATCCCTCTCTCTCTCAGTTATACTTGAATACATACTGGGCAACATCAAACTGATAAATGACCCTAAAAAATCTAAAACATCCAAAAAAGGATAACCTAAAAGCCATCAAAACACCTAAAAAACATAAAAACCTAGAATCTCACATAAAATGTGAAAGCAAACTAAAATCATAACATACAATAAAAGACAATAAAAACACAAAAATTCCCTAAAAGGAAACAAAAACCATAAAAACAAAAAATACTCCAAAAAACACTAAAACAAGTATAGATACCCGAAAACACTAAATGATCCCCAAAGACCATAAACACAATAAAAAAACCTAAAAACCCTAAAACCCCTATGGACCATACATAACCATTAAAAAACACTATAAAATAATCATTAAAAGAAAAAAATTATAAAAGGTCCCTAAACACCCTAAAACCCTAACCCCCTAAAAATATCATAAAATCCAAAACCCACTAAAACCACCATATAAAAATAAAAGTCTCTAATAATTTCTAAAAGTCCCCAAAACCCCTAAAATTCTTAAAATCTCAAAAAACCATAAGAACCCTAAAAACTGTAAAAAATAGTAAAAACCGTAGAAAACCCGTAAAACACATAAAAACCATAAAAGGCATAAAAAGCCCTAGAAAAGACTCTAAAGAAACTAAAGAGATCCGGAAAACCCTATAAAGTCTCTAAAAGACCAAATATACTGAAAACTCATAAAATATCAAAAAACCCATTAAAGAAACTAAAAATTCCCTAAAAGACTCTAAATACCCTAAAACCAACGAAATCCTTAAATATAGTAAATTAACCCAAAATACCAAAAAACCATAAAATATCATTAAAAACATAAACTCCAAAAAACACCCAAGAGAACCACAAAACCAAAAAAACCCTAAAAAAATATAAAACTCATAAAAACATAGAAAACAATAATAACCCAAAACCCCCCAACAAACCCCAAAATGACAGTTATACCGAAAATAACCACAAAATACCCTAAAACATAATAAAACACCCAAAAATGCTAAATCCCCTAAAATAGTAAATATTTTAATAACCATAAGTACTCATCAAATCACAAAATGAATAAAACCCCCAATATTTCAAAAAAACAACAAATACCCATTAAATATTAAAAAGACAATTAAAAATCTAAAAGATCACAAAAAACCACTAAATATAACTTGAAAACAGCTAAAACCCATTTAAATTATCTATAAGAACAAAATAAAATAATTCCCTCTTGAAATATAAAAACTCATAAAATCCATAAAAAATGTAAAAAACACCGAAAGCCTTAAAAATTGTAAAAAAACATAAATACCACTAAAACACTAAAAACCAAAAAACTGAATCATATCCTTTAAAAACCTAAAAGACCCTAAAAGACCCTGAAATACACTATAAGACCCTGAATAATATAAAAACACAAAAAACACAAATAATACCTAAAAAATCCGAAACCTGTAAAAACAAAAAAAAAATCCTAAAAATACCAAAAACCCTAAAGATAGTAAAATCCATAAATGTCCCTAATTATCCATAAAATCACTAGAGATCCTAAAAATGATAATGAACCTAAAAATGATAAATATAGTAAAAATATAAAAAATTATAAAAACCTAAACCCCTTTAATAAATTCACTAAAAACTTTAAAAGACCCTTAAAAACCTAGATATCCCTAAAAAATCAAAATAAAACCTAAAACCCTAAATCCAAAGAAAACCCTAAAAGACCACCATCCAGCCCTAAAAGACACAAAAACGTGAATAAACTACAAAAAACTAAATACAAAATAATAATAATAAAACCCTAAAGGACTTTATAAACCTTATAATACTATGAAAACACACTAAAACCGAGAAGAACAATAAAATCCACATAAAAAACTAAAAAAAATAAAAAACCCATAAAAACCCTAAAACCTCAAACAACACTAAAACCCCTTAAACCCTAAATCTCCAAAAATCCTAAACAAACCTAAATATACAATAAAACTATAAAAATACATAAAAACATGGTAAAAATATTCTAAAACCCCTTTAAACACATAAAACCTCTAATAATTGTAAAAACCCTAAAACCACTTAAACCCCTAAAAACCCTAAAACCCCTAAAACCAATTATAAAAATAATGAAAATCATGAAGGATCGCTCCCCCGTGCTCTCGTAATGGTGCTTCTTCTTACTCGCTACCGGCTTAACGGTGCCGACGGTGATCCTTCCTCCCCCCTGCGGGGGAGGGATTTTTGCTTGATGGTGGTCTGGACTTGGACTTCATCTCTCCTTAGGTTACTGATCTCCTTCCCCCTTTCCCTCAAATTAATATTTTCCCAAAGCTTCTTGATTTAAATTAAGGCCACTATCAATTATCTTTATTGGACTCAGAGTTTAATGAGGCCTTTGCGTTTCATGGCTTGACCTTGGTTCCCCGGTTCGTGAAGCATCAACCCTAGGTGGAGTCTTTCGATAGATTTGTATTTGGATCCTAGAATCTTCAAGAGAAGGAGACGGTAGGGTTACTGGATGGCCCCCACATTATGATTTAGTTTTCAATGGAGGAAGAGTTGATTCTTACTTGGTCTGTGGCCACTCGAAGCTTTAATGTTGCTAGATTCTTTCTATTTAGTTGGAGATTTTACCTTCACATGAATCTAGACTCGTCATTGGTTGGTTCATGGGTTATTTTCCCAGAACACCTTCTTTTATTTCAGAATCCATCCATTATCCTTATACTTGGGAATCTTGTGGGTCTAAATTTGTGTTTTCACAGTCGGGCACAAGTGATCTGGCACCCAGTCTCCCCACGATTCTGTGTTGGACTGGATGTCTCATAGCCTCTGATTGATTTTTTGTGGATTTCTGTTGGAAAGTATTTTCATTACAAATTGTCAGTGGTGGTTGGGTCGTCTGTTTCATTTTGTTCTATATGTAAGTGACTGGGACATTATAGCACTGCTTGCAGGTGTAGGGGAAGCATCACAATAACAATGGAGGGGGGATCATTGGGTGGTTGGGCCAGTTGATTGGATAGTGATGAAGGATGAACAAGGTAATGTTATGATAGGGAATCCTGTGTTGAAGGATATGCTGCAACAATCCACTAGGCAGAATGTCTCCAAGGCGTATGACAGATTGAAA
This sequence comes from Viscum album, assembly GCA_963277665.1. NCBI lineage: Eukaryota > Viridiplantae > Streptophyta > Magnoliopsida > Santalales > Viscaceae > Viscum > Viscum album. The sequence continues at coordinate 195,296,670 of OY728142.1, read as the reverse complement.
TAGGATCTGGTGAGTTTGTGTGAGAAGAGAGTAATGGAGATATAGAAATTTGTGAGGATCCTTTGGTCTGACATAGGATCATCACATAAGGAGGATGGACTACCATTGATTAGGAAGAGCATTTAAAAATTATAGGAGTGGTGCCATGTTGTATGTTTGGAGGAACATGCATTGGGTGGGCAGGGGAATGAAGGCACAAGCTTCGTCTGCTGTTTTGTTGTGCAACGATTTTGGTTTGCTGGATTCGTAGGGGGAGGATATTGAATAGGGGCTGGTGAAAGTGTCACCATCAGGTGGTCTAGACCTGGTGTCTCCTCATATTTGTAGTGGGCATGAAGAGGCTGGTGTGAGGGAGGTGCAATTTTTTGGGTATCTAGTGCATGTTGTTTACTTGGGAGGGGTGGTGGAGGGGTAAGAGGCCATGAAATTTAATTCTGGGAATGATGAAAGTAATGATGCACTAGCCTTGGGTGGTTCCCCCTTTTGTAAAAGGTGTGATTGTCTTGGTTTTGTGGTGTCAGAATGAGTGGATGATATAAAAGTTGATGTGGTGGAGAAGGGGATGGTGGAGGTATAGGTGGAGGCATCTGATATCAGGTATGCGATGGTTTTTACAACTGGGACTGAGGACATCGTGGATGAAAATGGTCCCTCGGTGCAATTAGAGCATATGTTTAGTGATGATAGTCTTTGGAGAGATGTGTTGTTTCCCTTGATTAAGGCCCATGGTGATGGTTCGGGGGTTTAGGAAGGTTGTATGATCAGTGAGTCTTCAGTAGTCCTTGGATGTGTTTTGCAGAATGGGGAACAAAATTTGAATGGTGGAGGGAATGTGCCCCAGATTTCCAGTGAAGTCGAGCTTATGTTGGACACCATTGGGCACTTAGATGGTGTTGGTGATCAGAAGAAAGGGGTGATATAGGAAGAGAAGGTCATGCAGCTGGTGGTGGCAGATGGGGTTCCCTCTCTCTATTTGGCTCTTGAGGAACCCACCCTGGTGGTTCCTTTCATGTCACAGTGTGGAGTCCTTTCTGATTGTTCCCTAAACTAGGACACCCTCTTCATTCCTGATCAATACATTTTCTATGAGGATTGTATAACCATGATTCACAATATGGCTATGATCTTTAAGGGGATGGTTAAAAAGTAGGATTATGGTTCCAAATCTACCCCCTCGAAGAGGAGGATGAAGTGGGATTGCTCCACTCTTTCTAGACCCATGGCTACCTAGGAATCGTCAAAGGCAGCCAAACTGAATGTCAATGTTAACAAATGAAAACAGAAGTGCACCGGAAGCAAGTTAGACACAGGGAGAAGCAACTAACACTCCTCAAACTTCACGAGGACTTTGAGTTAGGATGTGAATTGATGGAGATGGGTCCATATTTTGACTTTTGATTTAACAAAGTAGCCCCTCCATATGGTGCAGAGGGTGACCCTTATGGTGCAGCTTTGGTTTTGGATTTTGCTGGTGATGTTGACTGAATTTTTTTTCTTTTGGGATTCAATTTTTTTTGTTTGCGGTTGTTAAGTGTTTTTGGGTGTGGTTTATTTGACTTCTCCCCTCCCTTGTTTGCTATGTCTCTTTTTCCTAATAAAGTTTAGTGGGGGTCAGGAATAGCCTGGCTCCGCATCGTCCACGCCCATATAAAAATAAAGACTTTAAATGAAAAACCCTAAATAATGAAAAATTAGAATACCCCAAACGAACCTTAAAAATACCAAAAAAGATACTAAAAACACTAAAAGGCTATAAAAGTCCCTAAAACCCTAAACACCATAATATTACTGGAAAACATTAAGACATATCTAGAAAAACATAAAAGCCGAAAATTACATAAAAATCATAATGGATACTGAAAAACTTTAAAATCACTAAAAATGTTAACAAACACTAAAAACCCAATAAACCATAAAATCTATAAAACCCTAATACCCTCTAACAACCCTAACACCCCAAAAGTCCTAAAAATCACAAATCCCCTAAAACGTCCAAAATAATAATAAGAAAACCTAAATCCCTAAAAAAACTATACAAACCTAGAACCCATAAAACTCTAAAAATACAATAAAAATACAAAAAAATGACAGTAAAACACCAAAAAAAGTACCAAAAAATCCTAAAACACCTCATAACCCTAAAACCCCATAAGAACCTCAAAACTCCAAAAAAACCAAAAAAACCCACAATAAGATCCTCAAAACACCCTAAATGACACAAAAAACTCGACAACAGTAAAACTATAAAATGATAAAAAACCCCCATAAAAATCATAAAACCCCATAAAACTCCTAGAAGATCCCCTAAAATATCCAAAAATGAATAATTCTTTTAAAACCCTAAAGCACCAAAATCCATAAAAACACTACAATCCGAAAAAAATAAAAAAACAATGAAACTCTTAAGTCATTAAAACCCAAAAAAACCTAGGAAATCCCTAAATATGCGTAAAAACCATTTGAAACACAAAAACCCCAAAACCCCTAAAAAGCCTAAAAATCCTAAAAACGATGAAAACCACTAAAAATACCAACAACTCTTAAAAAACCCAAAATCCAAAAAATACAATGAAAACCCCTGAAAATGTTATGAAAACATGAGACTCCATTAAATCCTAAATAATGTATAAAAACCTAAAACCCAAAAAACACTAAAACCCCATAAACCCCTTAAAATACAAAAAAGAGTAAAAATCTTGAAAAAATTCAGAAACCATATACAATAAAAATTAAAAAAATCCCTAACAAACCAAATATATCATAAAACATTGAAAACAAAAAGAACCATAAAGTCTCTAAACGATGCTAAAAACCCTAAAAGGCCCTAAAAACTATTAAATAATAAAATACCCTAGAAACCTAATAAAAACCCTAAAAACTGAAAACTGTTTAAATCCCTAAAATGCTTAAAAACCCTAAAATACATGAAATCTAAAAACCCTAAAAACCCTAGAACCCCGATAAACCTGAAACAACCAGAAAAACTTTAAAATCCAAAAAAACACTAAAAACCCTATAATAATAATGAAAAATCATGGTAACCGTAAATAAAAATTAAAAAGCTAAAAACCCTAAAACCCCTAAAACCCATAAACACCCAATGAAAACACTAAATATCCTAAAAATCAATAAATATATATTAAAACATATAAATAACCATGATATCCTAAAACCCTAAAACCATAAAACCCTAACAAATACCATGAATAACTAAAACCAAAAAAACACCTACAAACACCTAAGAAGATGAAAAAATACTTAGAAAACCTAAAAAATAAATAAAATCTCTAAATATCCCAAAAAATCCTAAACACTTTAAAACCCCTAAAAACCTGATAAGCCAATAAAATAATAAATTTTTCTAAAACCACATAGAAACCCTAAAAATCATAAATGACCCTAAAACCCCTATATGAGAATAAAAATCCTTAAAACCTCTATAAACAGTAAAACCATAACAAAACCTAAAACCCTAAAACCATTATAAAAATCTATAATACCTTAAAGAACCCTAAACCAACCTTAAAACATTAATTAATAAGAAAACATAAAGAAATAATAAACTCTAAAAACCCATAAAAACCTAAAACACCCTAAAAACCCTAAAAACCCATCAATAATAAAAAAAACATTAAAACCCTAACAAACCCTAAAAGACCCTAAAACCATAGATATACAATAAAACCGAATGAACCCTTAAATATCTACGAAACTTAAATAACCTAGAACCCCCCTAAAATCCTAATAAACACATAAAATACCATAAAACAATTAAAAACCATAAAACCTGTTAAAATATTAAATAGACCCAAAAACCTAAAAAGTCCATAAATAACCTTAAAATACACATTGAACCCCTTAAAACCCCAAAACCCATTGAAAAACTATTAAACAGCTTAAAACCAAAAAAAACTAAATTATGATAAGAACAATTAATACATTAAAGACACTAAAAACCCTAAACAAGTAAAAAAAATCTACAAAACCCTTAAAAATATTAAAACACTCTAAAAACCCAAAAAGACTCTAAAAACCATGAAAACACTAAATGACCTTAAAACCCCTAAGAGACCCAAAAGAACCTATAATAGATTAAAAGACCATAAATACCATAAAAACCCAAATACCAAAAAAATCCTAAAAACAACTAAAACCCCTAAAATTTTGGGAAGCCATAAAAACCCATAAAAACCACGAAAAACCATAAAAACCCATAAAAACCCAGAAATCAATAAAAAACCCCAAACCCCATAAAAACATTAAAAACCTAAAGACTTGAAATACCAAAAAATATTAAAATCTCCAAAACCCAATAATATCCCTAGAAACAAATAAAACCTTTTAAACCATAAAAGACCTTAAAATCCCAAAAAACTGTAATATTTTTTAAAAATAGAATAACACTAAAAACCCAAAAAACCCCTCTAAAACCCCTAAAAACCACAAAAAATTAAAATAAAAAACTAAATCCCTAAAGCCCTTAGAAACAAAAAACTTATAAATAAATCATATGTGACCCAAACAATCCTCCAAATATCCTTAAAGACCCTGAATACTGAAAAAAGAAAAAAAACCCTTAAAACCCAAGGAACTCCTAAAAAACTCTAAAACCATTAAAACACCTAAAATCAAAAAGCCCATAAAGAACCCTAAATCCCTAAAAACCTAAAACCCCCCAAATTCCCCCAAACTAGTAAAAACATAAACGTCTTAAAAACCCATAAAATATCCTCAAGCCCATTTAAAACCGTTAAAGACCTTTAAATCCATGAAACCAAGTAACAAACTAAAAATTATAAAATACTTAAAATCCTAAAAAATATAAAACCCCCATAAATTCCCCAATGGCCCTAAAACTAATAAAAGGTACTAAAAGACAATAAAACACTAAAAGACCCAAATAAACTCAAAAAACCTTAAAATACACTAAAAATCTAAAACAAGGAAAAATCCCTAAAACCCCTAAAAGAGCTCTAAAATCATAATAAACCATAAATCCCCTAAACCCATGAAAACACATAAAACAGAAGAAAAAAAATATTATATAAAAAAATCCCTCAAACCCTTAACCCCCTACAACCATTAAACACTTAATCCCCTAAAAATCCATGAAAACACTAAAACCCCTAAAAGGCCCCAAATCGTTAAAACTAAAATTGAAAATAAAATACAAAATGTGATATAAATACTATAAAATCCCTAAAAGTCCCTAAAAACCAATAAAATATCCTAAAATCATTAATCCTTGAAAACTGCTAAAATACCCAAAAAACCCTAAAACTCCCTAAAGGACCCTAAAAATAGTATACCTCAAAAACACTAAAAATAAAAATAAATACTAAAAACAATATAAAAAACTTGAAAACCCCTAAAACCCCTAAAACCATTAAAACCTATAAAAAGTCCCTAAAAACTAGAAAACTAGAAAAATGTAAAAAACCATTTAAATTCCATAAAAAACCAAAACCCAAAACATGCCTTAAAAACCCAAAAACTATAAAACTCTCTGAATCCCAAATAAAACAAAAAATAACCCAAAATCCCTAACAACCATAAAACCCTGAAAACACATTAAAACACTAAAAACCTAAAAACCTCTAAAATAAAATAGAAACATTAATAAAATTAAAATCATAAAATACCATAAAATCCCTAAAAAACCAAAACTCCCTAAAAGTATCATAAAACCCTAAAACACATTAAGACCTAAAATCCCATTAAAAAAATTACAACAAAAAAACATCAAAAAACTCTAAAACCCTAAAATCTCTAAAAATATCATTAATCCTCTAATAATTGTAATGATACTAAAATCTGTAAAAAACAAATCAACCCTAAAAGCCCCAAAAAACACTTTAGGGACCCAAAAGAACAAAAAATACCCTAAAAGACCATAAAGACCCTAAACCCCTGAAAACCTAAACCCCCCTAAAAATCCTAAAAAATCATAGAACCACTAAAAATACTAAATCAACCCAAATACCCTAAAATCCCTAAAAAACTCAAAAACCTAATGAAAACCTAAATAATAAAAAAAACAAAAATACCCACCTATACTCATAATAAAATTAAAACCCTTTAATCCTTAAATGTCCCAAAAAATAACTGAAACCCCTAAAATAACCATAGAACAGTAAAAACCCTAAAAATCATATAAAATCATTAAACACACCCTAAATGACCCTAAAAACCTAAAAACCCTATACCCCCAAATACCCTAAAAACCCTAAAACCCCTAAAACGCTAGCAAACCCTAAATAGACCCTAAAAACGAAAAAACATAAAAATTCTATAATTCCATAATCCCAAAAAATTATAAATCTCTCTAAAAAGACAAAAATAAAAAAAAAATCATAATAAACAATAAAGCCCCAAAAGACTATAAAACCACTATAAAACCCAGAAACACTCTAAGACCCCCTATAACACCTAACCCCTCAAACCCTAAACCACTAAAACTCTGAAAAACCCATAAAACCATAAAATCCATAAAACATTAAAGATTATAGAAACCCCTAAAAAGAGTCTAAAAATAGTAAAATTATCATAAAACACAATAACAATTCAACAAACCCCCTTACAAAACCTAAAAACTCTAAAAACTCTAAATACCCTAAACATCTTAAAAAATCCATAAAACTCCTAAAAACCCTAAAAATAACATAAAATGTAAAACCCATTAAAAACCTAAAAACACTAAAAACATTAAAACCCTGAAAGACCTTATGAAACCATAAAGGCATTAAAAGAATTTAAAAATAATTAAAACCTTAAAATACACTAAAACCCTAAAATACCCTTAATGATGTGAGAAACCCAAAAATAAATAACCCCCAAAAGTACCAAAAAAATTACAAACCCCCGAAAATCCCCTAATATCCATAAAATTTTCTAGAACCTATGAAAATCACCAAAACCAAAATAATATCTAAAGATCCTAAAAAACCCTAATACCCTCTAAAAACCCTAAAACCCCTAACCTTGAAAGGACTCTAAAATCCCTAAACCCATTAAAGACTATAAACCCCATAAAATCCCTATAAAAGAAAAACCCTAAAATCCCTAAAATAACCAAAAAAGCCAAAACCCCTAATAAATCCTATGAACACCACAAAAGACAATAAAACCCAAAAAAATTAATAACCCTAAAAACCCTAAAACACAAAAAACCATAAAACAACATAAAAACTCCTAAAAAACCTTAATAAACATTAAAACTCTAATAAAAATGTATAAAACACTAAAAAATTAATAAATCAAAAAATAATCAAAACCCTAAAAACCCTAAAAATAAAATAGTTTCTAAAAAACATTTAAACCACTAAACCCCCTAAAGACAAAAAAAACCTATAAACCCCATTAAAACCCTTAAAACCCTAAACCACTAAAAACAGCTAAAAATGAAAACACTATAAAATCCAAAACCATAAAACCAAAAAAACCTTTAAAACCCTTTAAAATCTAGAAATGCCAAAAAAATGCCCAAGAAGCCCTAAAAACACTTAGAAATCTTAAAAACCCATAAAAAGACCCATAAAGCCATAAATACACAAAAACAACATAAAACGCCTGAAAACCAAATAAAATTTCTAAAACTTATAAAAACCATAAAATCATAAAACCCCCATAAAATCATTACAATCACTATAAACTCCAAAAAACAAAAAAAAAACTAGAAATCTAAAAACCACAAAAAGACACTAAAAAATATTAAAGTATATAAGATACCCTAATTTACCAAAAATATCTTAAATACAATAAAATAAAACTATAAAATCCAAACCCTTTAACCCCTTAAAAATAGACTGAGTTTAAAAATACCCTAAAACCCCTTAAAATATAAAATATCTAAATACATAAAAACCATAAAATGATAAAAAAAAAGCCCCTAAAACCCAAAAGAATATCAAAACCCAAAAAAACATTAATCCTCAAAATACTCTAAAAACATAAAAATTATAATACCCCTAGAAACACATAAAACCCCTAAAAGACTCAAAATCATATATAACCCAAAAAAGATTAAAAACGCCTATAAATCCTAAAATTACCACTAAAAACCCTAATATCTATGAAAATATAAAAACCCTGAAAAAATCATAACATGTGCTAAATCCCCTAAAAGAACCTAAATACCATAAAACCCCAAAAGAAAATAAAAACACCCTAAAAGACAATAAAAAACAAAAAAAAAAATACTAAAAATCCCCTAAACCCAAAGAAACCCTAAAACACCACTAAAAGATCATAAAACCCATAAAAACACTAACAATAATAGGAACCCTAAAACCTCTAAAAACACTAAAAAACCACAAACCCCTAAAATCCCATAACAACATAAAACCCTTTGAAACACTAAATATATCATAAAAACTCATAAAACTCATAAAACCATAAAAATCATAATTACCCTAAAAACTATAAAATTGTACATACCATAAAAACCATGAAACCTCCTGAATATATTTAACACCATAAATCCCTAAAAATACCTAAAAACTCTATGACCACTAAAAACCCCAAGGAGAAGGCTCAGGGAAGGGAGCTTGGCGGAAATGGGGCTCCCGCTCGGCCTCTGCCTGCGCTTCCCCCTGATGGCACTGATGAGTCGGCTCTGGTTCTGCCAGAGCTGTGCAGCCACAATGAGCTTTTCCAGCTCTATACGCGTCCACCCCCAAGGTATGGCATGAATTGTATTGCACAGGAGGCATCAACATTGAAGCCTAACTTCTTGGAGGTGGTGAAATCAGAGACTACCCTTTCCTTCTCTGATCTTAGCTCTCCCTCTCCTGGTCATGTGATTCGGAAGGGGAAGGTGGCTCATGTATCGGAAAATCATGAGGCGGTGGAGGAAAGGTTTAATTTATGCGGATTCTTCATTATTTCCTGGGTATTAAATCTGAAGGGAGAGCGCCTTTGGAAATTTACCGGTCTCACAAATCGGATCAAGGACATCTGGGGATTCTCTGAATGGCAAATGACTGCTATGGGGAGAGGGTAATTCTACATTGTCTTCCCATTGGATGAATGTAAACAGAGGGCATGGAGCTTTGGAAATCATAACCTGAATCCTGGTCTCCTACGGATTTCAGAGTTGGATTGGAATTTTAATTCCTTGAATGTTAAAAATACCTCTCACAGGTATGTATTTTTATTTTCAATATAATCTAGTTATATTTGAACCATCGAAATCTATGGGAAATCGCCTTCATGGTGGGCTTCCCCATCCCCATTGATAAGGACATGGATAACTCAACGTTTGGACACTATGCTCATTTCCTCATTGATGTTGACTTGGCATCCATGCTGGATGAGGAGGTTGTACTCAACACGACTGAGGAAAGCTTTTTGGAAGAAATTTAGTATGAAAGGAAACCCAAAATTTGTCTCCACTATAATCACTTTGGACATTTCATGTCTGATTTCCGAATATTGAAGGTGTGCTCCATCTACAATCTCAAAGGGCGTGTCTCTAACTTCTGCAACAAGAACCATGGAACCAGTGCTGGGAGGGTTAATCCCCCTACACCCAAGGTTCCCATCAAACCCATGCCTGGTCAGAATTCTTCCCTCACAGAAGGGCTGCTTGAGAATACCCAGATATTGACCCCTATTGCTGTGGCAACCCCTATGGAGGCCCCTTCTGACTTTCCCTTTGAGGTGCTGGTGGTGGATGCTTCCTGCTGTCAGAAGACTCCCCCTCATTTGCAGGGTGTTGCTGCAAAGTCTGACGCCTCCTCTTCATCCATCATCTTGGTGTTGAATGAAGGTGTGCCTGTGGGACCTCTTAACCCCTCAGGGTTGGGTGATCCCATGTCTCTCCCCTTGGCTGGGATTCACCCCCCCCCCCCCCCCCCCGGATGGCCTGCAGGCTGATTCGATAGCTGCTGCCCTGGGGCCTGCAGATCCCATCACCCCCTACTCTCTGCTGCCCTTGGTTGGCTAGGCGTCCTAGAATCCTTCCCTCCCAGATCACCTGTCACATCCTTCAAGGTAGGATCTCTCACCCAAGGCCCCCCTATTGCGGATCGACACCTCATTCATGGTTGTGTCCTCTGAAAAAACCGCCAGAAAGATCGTTGAATAGACTACCCCCCTATGGAACTCTGTCCCATGACCAGATTCTCACCCCTCAGTGGCAGATTCTGGGCTGGTGATGTAGAGGATATGGCTGATGATTTTGATGATCAGATGGGTGGCTCTTCCAGGCCTGCTAAGGATGACATGCCCCTGTTGGCAATCCCCATCCGTTAAATTCTTGGCTACAATACCGGATTTTAGATTATCCCAAGAAGAATCTCATAGGCAGGCCAAAGATGAAGGGGAAAAATGGCAAAGGAAAAGGGTGTGGCCCCACTCTTGCTTATGATGGTAAAAACATGCCCTGTGAGAGGGGTGATCACATCACTCCTTTATGAAGATCCTATTCTGGAATTTCCAGGGGATTGGGATCAGTCCAACTGCCTCATCCCTTTGGTATTTCTTCACATCACAAAGGCCCAAGATTTTTAGAATCATGGAACTGATGATCTCTTTTGATCACTGGATGAGTTTCAATCGGGGTGGGCTTGGCTACTCCCTTTTTGCAAAGGTTTGCAATGAGAATGGCATGGACACCCTTTGGGTCAGGAAACATGATGATATTCAACTCCTCTCTATGGACGTGACTCCAAAAATCATCACCTTGATAGTTGGTGATGATGACTCCCCCTTCTCCAGGTCATTTGTGTATTCCTCTTACTCATACACAGGGCGATGGGCACTCTGGAGACATTTGGTTAACATAAATGAGCTGATCCAAACCAACAGGATTGTCATTGGGGACTTCAACACTGTCTTGAGACCAGATGATATGATTGGATCTAACTTCTCCCACTTGGTTGATGAGGACTTTTCCAACTACTTTGATTCTTGTGACCTCACAGAAGTTGCACTTGCTAGAGAATACTTCACATGGGGAAGGTTCACGGTCAATGGTAGACAGGCGAGCTTGCTGGATAGGTTCGTTTACAGGATCAGTGATGGGGGTGCCCCTCATGATGTCTCAGGGTTCACTCTCCCCATGTTTCATTCAGATCACAACCCCTTGATTACCGACTTCTTGGCAGGCTCTCCAAGATTCTCACCCCTGCCTATAAGATTCAACAATGCCCGGATTTTGGTCCCAAGTTGTAGGGAGATTATCATCAATGGGTGGAAATTTTCTCTTCATGGCAGTCCGTACTTTACCCTAGCCTCTCAGCTCAAGAATATGAAGGCCTTACATAGGGAGTGGAGCAGGAAGCATTTCTCTAGATTGGATAATGACATTCCGGACGTTGAACATCAGCTTGCCGCTCTTTAGTCCTCCATCTAGCAATCGTCTCACCCCTCTCGAGAGGAGATGAATCTCCATTATAATCATTATGATCTTCTATCCCTTAAGTAGAATCTTTCCAAAATACAATTAAATGTTAGGGGGCTCAATGATGGGGACCACAACTCCAAATTCTTTCACAGCCTGCATAATGAAAAAAATGCAAAAATGTCCTTCAAAGCTGTTCGTATTTCAGGCTCCACCATCACCTTGGAGAATATTATCTCCAATGCTATTGTTGATCACTTCAAGGGGATGTATACTAATTATGGTGGGGTTTATGATCTTCCATTTTTAGACTCCATTGTCCCATGTGTGGATGAACAGCAGAACATTGCCCTTATGAACCCCCTTTTGTGGAGGAAGTCAGGGATGCCTTATTTTCTCTGAATATGGACAACGCAGCGGGACCGGATGGGTTCACTGATAAGTTCTTCATTTTCTACTGGGACATCATGCATGTGTACACCACCAATACTATTAGAGAATAATTCCTCTCTGGCTCACTCCCACATGGAACCAACTCAAACTTCATCGGCCTTATTCCCAAATGGGACAATGCCTTTGACATTGTTGACTTCCGGCCAGTGGATATTGGGAACTCCATACCAAAAATTATCAGCATGATCCTGGTCATGAGACATGGGAAAGTTGTGGGAGAGATCCTTACCCCAAATCAATTTGGCTATGTCTCAGGGAGGAACATTTAGGACTTCCTTTTCTCTTCCTCAGAGGGCGTTAACATCATGCGCCAGCATTCAAAACATGGAAACTTTTCCGTTAAGATTGACGTCTATAAGGCCCTTGACACTATCAAGTGGAGCTTCATTTCCCATGTTCCTTCCATGTATGGCCTCTCGACCAGATTCATCATGTTGGTTACATCCATATTAGGCAGCGTGACCTGCTTTCAAGAATCCACTTTGCAATAGATGAAGACTATTTTAGCATATGCCTCATAGATCTCATGCATTCTGGCCTTTTCAATCCCATTAAGGCATGGAGAGACCTTCATGCACCATCCCATCTGCTGTATGCTGATGACATCCTTCTATTTGGGAAAGCTGACAAAAAAAATTATCCTCTATCCGGATGATATTTCCCCACTATGAATGTGTTGCGGGACATTCTATCAGCTGGAATAAATCATGTATTTTATTTGGAGAAGGGATATCCCATTCTGATCAAAGATATATTGCTAGGTCCCTCGGTGTGAAGAGGGGATCTCTTCCTTTTGTCTATCTAGGATTCCCCATCTTCTGGGGAAGAGTCAAGCGCTGCCATCGTGAGAGCATTGCCACCAAAATCACTCAGCAATAGGCTAAATGGAAGGGAAATTACTCTTATAGGATGGAAGGGTTTGTCTCAACAATTTGGTCATCACTTCTATGTTTACTTATTCCTTCACCATTTACAGATGGCTGGTCAACCTTAATAAGGATTAGAAGCTATGATAAGGAATTTTGCATGGACATGATGCATCACCGAAAGGAAACTGGTTACTGTTGCTTCGAAGGATTGCACCAAGCATGTTGACTTGGGAGGGCCTGGTATCAAGGATCTAAAATGATTCAATGATTCCCTACTTGTCAAATTCACCTAGGGTCTCTTTGATCACAAGTGGGATGACCTTGGCTTTAACCACGAGTGGTTTTTTCCCAAACTTTGTGATGAATACATGGGTTACTTCCCTCACTCTGCTTGGCCAGTAATTTGAGCCTCTTACAAAGGAATCATTTATCTATCAAAATGGATTGTCACCAACCACTCGGATCTGAATGCCTGGTCCACCCCCTGGGTTGGGGGGGCCTCTGCTGGACTATGTGAACCCCCCAGCTGACATTAGAAGCATGTCTATTGCTGCTTTTCTTCCCCGTCTGGATGACCTTGGGACGCTTCTCCTGGATGATATTCTTTTGCACATTCAACATTATCCCTTTGTTGATACTAATACCTAGGTCCGGAAACCAAACATTGTAGGACATCATAAAACTGAGGACTTTTATCGATACAAACGTGCTCAAGGCCCCTCTCCCCCGGTCTGACATTCTAGCTTTCGAAGGAACTTCGTTCCCACGACTAGCTATTTGCTACTCTAGAAACTATGGAAAAATTAACTGCCTTTGTAGAACCAGTTTCAAAAAGTTGGATAAAGCCTTACCTCTATCTATTTCCTCTGTCTCAATGTCGAGGAGACTATTCAGCACACATTTCATCAATGCAGGATTGGTGCTGCTCTCTAGGGCTACTTGAGGAATTTGTTTGGCTTCCGACTTTGCATGGACATGCCTCTACTTGAACTTCTGAGCAAATTGGCTAGCTGGTCATGCAGTGATCAGGTGCGCCACCTCCTTCTTGTGGCTATTACAGCCATGATCTCATATATATAGATATCTCGCAATGCGGCCGCTTTCAACAAGAAAAGGCTCTCCATTCATAGAGGCGTGGTGACAATTCACAAGGTGGTTTATGCCATGTCCCCTATCAAGACTGGTGCGATGGCAAACGATATCAATGACCTCATTATCCTCCGGCTGCTAGGTGTTTCTCGCAGGTCAAAAAAAGCCAATTGTTCCCAAATTCATCTGTTGGATCCATCCGCTCCCCTCCTGGGTCATGGTCAACGTGGATGGTGCCACCATGGGAGTGCCTTGTCCTACTAGGTGCGGTGGGATTTTTCGCACATATCGGGGCTTTTTCAAGGACTTCATTCATTACCTCATTGGTGACGGTTGTGCCCTCGAAGCTGAGATGTGGGCTATGATAAAGGCGACTAAATATGCAGTTCACTTTGGTTGGAACATTCTATGGCTTGAATCAGATTCTATGCTTGCGATAAATTCCCTCAAGAACAGATCCAGGGGTGTCCCTGAAGGATCCTCCCTCATTGGGTGGAGTGCCTCACCCTCTTCCAAAAGCTCAACCTCAATGTGATGCATGCCTATTAGGAGGCAAACTCGGCAGCGGATGCCCTCTCCAAATAGGCCATGGTGGAAAGGTGCTTGATGTGGTCCTTTACTACCCCGCCATTCTGCTCCCTACTTGTGGAATCTGATTTGAAGGGTGAGATGCGCACCCGGTTTTGTAATCCCTCCCTGTAGCCTGTCGCTGTTTTCCTTTTGTTTTTCAATAAATATTTGGTGGATCAGGTTTGTCTGGTCTCGATCCTTCCTTTCCCTAAAAACCCTAAAAACCAAGTTGAACTCTAAAAACCCTATGACAAACCTAAAGCTATAACAAACTCCAAATAATCATGTGATCCCCTAAAAACTCTAAAACACACTACGAAGACAAGAATCAATAAAAATGCCCTAAAAACCAATAATAAAAACAGAAAAATGTATAAAACCCAAAAACCCAAAAAACTCTATAAAACCATAAAAACCCTTATACCTATAGAAATCTAAAACCATAAATAAACATAAACGCCCAAAAAGTAACTAAAATCCACAAACCCCTATAAGACCCTAAAATTGTAAAAACCACAAAATTTCTTGAAACCCTATAAAAACTCAAAAAAAAATTAAAAACCCTTAAACACACCAAATATTCTAAAAAGCATAAAAAAAAATTATACATAATATCGAAATAACCCAAACAACATCTAAAAATCCAAAAATCCAAAAACCTATAAAAACCATAACAACACCAAAAAACAATTTAAAACCTTAAACAACTTTGAAATACATAAGAAAATCTTAAACCCATAAACCCCCTAAAAATCCATGGAAACCACTAACACCGTAAAAAAAAATAAAAAAATCATAAAAGCTATAAAAACCTACAAAACCCTCAAAATGACACTTAAAACACAAAAGACACTAAAACCCTGAATAAAACCATAATAAAACCCATATATCCCATATAATTACAAAAAACCCTAAAACCCCATAAAAACACTATGAATCATTCAGAGACCCTAAAAACAACAAAAAATCAACGAAATCAAAAAACAATTAAAACCAAAAAACACTAAAACCCCTAAAAACCCTTCAAGACCATAAGAAATCATAAAATCACAAAAACCCCTAAAAACGCAAAAGACACTAAAAACCCTCGACGGACCCTAAAAACAATAAAACACCACAAAACCCCAACATTTTTTAAAACACTAGAGTCCCAATAAACCAAAAAATCCATAAAACAAAATACCCAAAATAACCTAAAAGACCCTAAAAACAAATTTAATTTTCTAAAAACCCATAAAACACTAAAAAACCTAAAAATCCTATCAAATCCTAAAAACCCTGAAAACCAAAAATTACCCAAAAAATTCTTTAAGACGCCATAAAAACCTAAAAAGACATTAAATCCATAAAACTACACAAACAACCATAAATTACCTATAATAATCAAAAACATAAAAACCCATTTACGCCTTAAAAACAATAAAAAACCCTAAAAACCTCTAATAGAAAATAATAACCACTAAAAATCCTAAAAACTATAAAAACCCAGAAAAAACTGAATACTGCAAGTACACTAAAAATTTTAAATACATATCAAACCCCTAAAAACCCATAAAACCATAATAACCAAGAAAACAGTATAAGACACTAAAAGACTATAAAACCCTACAATCATAAAATGGCCCTATAATACCTTAACATACCATAAAGACCATAAGGACCCTAAACTATACCTAAAAAACAAAAAAACACCCTAAACCCACAAAACACCCTATAACAAACCTAAAACCCAATAAAAATACAAAAAACCTTATAAACCAAAAAATGAAAAAACCATATAATCCTAAAAAACACCTAAAAACACTGAAAGATGAAAAAATCCCTAAAACCCCAAAAACTCTAATAATGAAAAAAAAACACTTTAAACCGTAAACTTCCTAAAAGACCCTAAAATCACTAAAAACATAAAACCGTAAAAATGATAAAAAGAAAAAAAAATCCCTAAAATCCTCAAACCCCCAAAGCCATCAAAACCACCCAAAACACCCTACAAATTTCATAAGACCCCTAAAAAAAATAAAACATAACCCCCCCAAATCCATTAAGAACACAAAAAACCTAAAACCCCTAAAATCCCCCCCAAAAATAATAACCCATAACAAAATCCTAAAACCATATATTACCATAAACAACAAAAAATAATATAATCCCAAAAAAAAGCCTTATGAAAACTAGAATACATTAAAACCCTAAGACCCTTAACACCCATAAAAACCCAAAAAAAACCTAAATCCCTAAAACCCTGAAATATCCAAATAAACCGTTTAACCCCATAAAACCATAGAAAACTCTGAAAACCTTAAAAACATCAACAAACCAAAATACACTAAAACATCCTAATACACCAAAATAAAAACAACAAAAACCTAAATGACCACGAAAAACCAAAATCCGTCAAGTCCCCTAAAAAATGAATAATAAAAAACCCCCTAAAACTCTAAGGATCCCATAAAACCAAATAAAACTAAAAAAAATAAAACCCAAAAACACTAAATTCCCAAAAAATGTAGAAACCATTAAACATCCTACAAACTATAAAAAACCCTACAAACACTTAAAGACCCAAAAAATAACTTAAACCCCTAGTGAATCATAAAACCATAAATCTATAGATATCCCTAAAACAAACGTAAAACCCTAAACCCTAAAAACCCTACAACATCTTAAAATCTAAAAACCCATAAAAACAGTAAAAGATCATAAAAGCAATAATAGAAACATAGGGAACATAGAACACACATAAAGAACCTGAAAATACTAAATGACCTTAAATGACCCAAAAGAAATCATGATAACCTGAAAACTCTCTAAAAATCCTAAAACAAGCCTAAAAGTATATAAAACCCCAAAAAACACTAAAATAGCATTAATAAAACTAAAAATTTTAAAACCCCAAAAGCCCTAAAACCCCATAGAGAACACTTCAAATCCACAAAACCCCAAGAAAACCAAAAAAACATGAAATTCCTAAAAACCCTAAGTCCACAAAAATCACTAAGATTAAAAAACCTACAAAAAACATAAAACCATAAAAAGTCTCTAAAAATCCTATAACTAAATATAATAAAAAAAACAAAAAACCCCTAATAAAAATAATAAAAGACCCTAAAAACACGAAAACATGAAAAAAGTCCCTAAAAATTGAATAAATCATAAAAATACACTAAAAAATATAAAACCCTAAAACACTAAAGCCCTAAAACCCCTATAAAACCTTAAACACTAAGGAACCATAAAACAAATAAAATAGAAAAAAGTTTATAAACTCATATAAATGCTTACTAATCTACAAAAAACCTGAAAACAAGAAAAAGATAAAAAAATATCCAAAAAACCCCTAAAACCCATAAGATGCACCTAGAATTATAAAAACACTAAAAACTATAAAAACACAGAACCCACATCCCCCAAACCCAGAAACCTATGATAACCAAAAAAAACCACTAAAAACCAAATAATGAATAAAAAACCCTAATGAACCGTAAAACCATAAAAATACCTTAAAAATCGTAATAAACACCAAAGACCATAAAAAACAATGATTACCTCGAAATTCCCTAATGGATATAGAACCCGTAAAAACCTAGATAAATCCATAAAATAATCCTAAAACCCATTAAAACACAAAAATACCACCCCCTCACAAACCCCCTATAACCATAAAACCCCATTAAAACCTACATAAAAGTCCCAAAAACACGAAAAATCCATGACCACCCTAAAAACCAAAATTCACCTAAAACCATAAAAATTCTAAAAACATAAATATTATAATAACCATAAAACCCCAATAACACTTATAAAAGAACCTAAAATAAATTAAAATGCAAAAAACCCCCAAAAAAATCTTAATAACCAAAAAAAATTAAAAGGTGCTAAAAACATTAAAAACCATGAAAACCTAAAAAACCATAAAAAATCCTTAACATCACTAATAACCCCTAAAACCCATAAAACAATAAATAAACCATAAACCAACAAAAACCCTAAAAATAAAAATTCCCAAAACAACATAAAAACCCAAAAATAATTAAAAACAATGAAAATAAAAAGAAATTGTAAAATATTCTAAAACACAAAATAACCATCAAAATGCTCTAAGAATCCCTAAAAACCCTAGAAATTCCCTATAAATCCTAAAAACCCAAAAAACCAAAAAACTCAAAAAACTCAACAAACACTAAAAAACATAAATACATTGTAAACCTTTCGAAATTCCATAAACCTAAGAAAGACCCGAAAACCATTAAATGTATTAAAAATGCTAAAAATATCATAAAAACACTAAACCTCTATAAAATCAAAATACCCCTAAAAAAGCTAAAAAACCCTAAAAACCATAAAACCTATAAAAACCCAAAAAACGCCAAAAAACCCAAAAAAACGTAAAACCCTAAAAGACCATGATAATTCTAAAAGAAACTAAAATATTTAAAAAACACTAAGAGACAATAAAATACCCAAAATACCTAAAAACCCCAAAACCCTAAAAAACCATGTGTCCATAAACCCCTCAAAAACCCTTAAAAATATAAATCTAAAAAAAACCATAAAAACATAATAAAATAATACCACTAAAATACCCTAAAACACTAAAAACACTAAAAACACACAAAAGACTCTAAACGCCCATAAAACCCCAAAATCTGTAATAACTATAAAGACCCAAAAAACACAAAAACATCTAAAATCCTCTAAAACACCCTTAAACACCGTAAATATACCCTAAAACATGATAAAAATCTATAAACCCTAAAATCTCTGAAAACACTAAAAACCCAAAAAATGCTACAAAAACTTCAAATCCACTGTAAACCCCTAAAAACCCTAAAAACCAATGAAAACCATAAATCCCCCTAAAACCCTAAAAACATGTAAAAACCCATTAGCACTTGCAAAACCCAAAAATACTACCAAACTATAAAGACTTTAAAGTCATTGAAACCCTAACATCCCAAAACCCCTAAAAACCCTAAAAACCTTAAAAAACCCCTGAAATCCAATGGAAAGACATTAAACACCCTAAATCCATAAATGTACTAAAAAACATGAAAACCCCAAAATACCACGATAACCGTGGAACCGCTGTGAAAACCAAAAAAACAATAAAAAATAAAAAATATACCCTAATACCCTAATCCCACAAAACCCCATCAAAACTATTAAATCACTAAAAACCTATAAAATTTAATGAAACACTAAAAACACAAAAAAAAAACCCATAAAAATCCATAAATCCCTAAAAACCACTTTTAAAGAGTAAAAAACTAAAAAACTCATAAAAACCAAAAATACCAAAAACCCAAAAAACCCATTAATGAACTTGCAATCTATAAAATTTATAAGATATCATAAAAACCGTATAATACTCCTAAAACCCTAAAACCATTAGATACCCTAAAAATGTTAAAACCCCAAAAGACCTAAAAATAACAAACCCAAAAATCCTAAAACCCTCAAAAACCTAAAAACCCAATAAACTCAAAAAAAAAAAAAACTCTAACACACAAGAAATAATAATTATAAAATTCCCAAAAAAACACTAAATACCCAGAAAAAAATGAAAACCCATAAAAACATTAAGAAAGCCTAAAAAGACTAAAAATACCTATGAAAACCCTAATACCCTAAAACCATAAACCCTCTATAAATCCATAAAAAACACTAAAAACAAAAATAAAAAATTTTAAAGCCCTAATAAATATTTAAACCACTTAAAAACATAAAACATTAAAAAACCATAAAAACACTAAAAACTATATGAAACCTAAAAATAATAATAACCATACAATACCATAAAAACTCCAACTAATGCTAAAACCCCTAAAATACATAAGATCACAAATAGTCATAAAAATAATAAAAACTCTAATGACCCTAAACTTCACCAAAAATCCATAATGACACTAATATACATATAAAATCCCTATAAGACACTAAAAACACCCAAAACACCCTTAAAACCCTAAAAAATAAAAATATAAAATCATTCTAAAACTCCCTAAAATCATAAAAACACTAAAACCCTCATAACCCCCTAAATGACCCTAAAAGAATTTACCATAGAAACCCTAAAAATCGTTACAACCCTAAAAGTCCTAGAACTCCCACCCCACCCACAAAAACAAAATAAACCCAAAAATCCCATAAAAATCCCAAAAAAATTCAGGACCTCTAAAATCCCCCAAATCCCCAAAACCCTAATAATCGTTAAAAAACCTAAAAACCACAAAAAATTACAAAAAATACACTAGAAACCATAAAAAACATAAAACCAAAAAAGTCATAGAAGACCTTGAAAAGCCAAATGATACTAAAATATCCTAAAAATACACATAAAAAATATAAACTATAAAAACCCAAAATTAACTTAAAACACCTAAAATCATTACACCGTTAAAAGACCATAAAACAATAAAATCACCATAAACTCTAAAAACACATAAAACCTGTAAAAAAAACGAAAACCACTAAATCCCTTCAAACCCCTTATATAACCTATATATTTTCATAAAACAAAAAATCCTAAAAACTGTAAAAATCAAAAAAGAAACAAAAAAACCTAAAGGCCCATAAAAGACCCTAAAAGACCCAACAATACCCTAACAACCCGATAGTTCACAAAACCCTATTAAATAATCCTAAAAACCTTAAAACCACTAAATTTAATAAAAAAAACTATAAAAACAAAAAAAAACATAGAAAAATAAAAACCCCATAAAAATAGTAAAAACACCAAATCCCAAAAAAACCTAAAGCCATTACCACCCTAAAACACATAAAACCCTATAATTACCTAAAAATCCCAACACTAAAAATAAAAATCTATACAAATCCTTGAAAACCCTAAAATACATAAAAATGCATAAAAGTCCCTAAAGAACCTAAAATTACCCTAAAAGAACCAAAATACCATGAAATATTTAAAATAAGAAAAACAATAAAACCCTAAAAACATTTAATAAACATAAGACCCCAAAATGCCTAAAAACCCTAAAACTCTGAACACCGTACAGTCCCCCTAAACCCAAAACCATAAAGGCCCTAAAAGATGAAAAACTACCCAAAACCCAAAGATCCCAAAAAAAAGAAAAACCTAAAAATTTGTTAGAAACGCAAAAAACCTAAAAATAAAAAAAACCTAAAATGTTTAAAATGAATAAAACCCAAAAAACATGAAAAACCCTAAAACCCTAAATCCTTAAAAACCATAAAAATCTAAAAGGCCCTAAAAACCCTAAATGAAAGTAAAACACCCAATAAAATACCCTAAACCCCTTTAATATTAATAATACCCCTAAAACCCCATAACAACCCTTTGAATCCATTAACTACTCTAAAACCCCATAAAACCCCCAAAAACACACTTAAAACTTAGAAAAACAAAAAAACCAAAAGAAAACCCCTACAACCCTACAACCCCAAAAAACTACATTGATGACCCAAAAAGCCATAAAAGACAACAAGAGACCATAAAAATATTAAATAATCCTATATCATAAACCCTAAACCCTATTCCCAACACCCTGAACCATAAACCCTACACCCTCAACCCTATACCATACACCATAAACCCTATAACATACACCAAAAACCTTACACACTAAATACAAATCCTGAAACCATATAGCCTAAACCCTATACCAAAGACCCTAAACATAAAACCTACACCCTAAACCCAAAACCCCACACCTGATAACCTACACCCTACACATTAAACCTTATACCATACACCATAAACCCTATACCACAAACCCTAAACCCAATACTCTACACCATAAACCCTAATCCCTAAAAAACATAAAGACTACTAAAAACAATTAAAACTTCTTGAAAAAACCCTACGAACCTATACAACCCTAGAAATACCAGATAAACCCTCCATAATATAATTAAAATACTTTTATATCCCTAAAATCCTAGAAAATCCTAAAAAACCAAAAAACATAACCATCTTAAAACCTTTAAAAAAATAAAGCTACTAAAACCCTAAAAACACTAAAAAATATAAAAACACCTACAAATCCCCAAAACCCATAATCCTTACAATAACAATAAAAAACCTATGAAAATCATAACAACCACTAAAAACCCACTGAGACCCCTCAAAAACCCACAAAACTCTAAAAAACATTTAAATGATAATAGAACATAAAACCCCTTATAAAAATTAACAATATATATATATATAAAATCTATAAATACCCAAATAAAAGTCTAAAAATAATAAAAACCATTAAAACACTAAGAACCCCTAAAAAATCTAAAACCCATAAAAACCATAATACCCTTAACAACCCAAAAAAATTCATAAAACCCCCAAAACGATAAATAACACTACAAACCAAAAAAGACATAAAAATCCCAAAAACCATAAAAATCTCTAAAAAATCCTAATAATAAAAGAAACCACTAAAACTCCCCAAAACCCAAAAAACAAATAAAATCCAAAAAAAATAAAAAAATAATTAATACCCCAAAAAACACCACCCCCCAAACCATGAAAAATTCTTAAAATACAAAAATAATCCAAAAAAACTTTATGGAATCTAAAAAACCAAAAAAAATTCAAAAGACCCAGAAAACCCATTAAAAAACATAAAGACCCTAGAAAAATTGAATACCCCTAAAATACCCTAAAAACCTTAAAATGTTTATAAAATACTCTAAACCACTAAAAGTGATTGAAAACCAACAAAACTCAATAGAACCATAAATAACCTAAAAACCCTAAAAGTCCATAAAAATCCTAAAACCCTAAATGGATGCTAAAAACAATTAAACCCTAAATGAACCTAAATTCCTTAAACCAACGTAAATGACCCTAAAACTTCATAAAATAATAAATAACCCTAAAAAATATGAAACCTTAATGGTCCCCAAAAACCGTAAAAAACCCTAAAGGACATTAAAAACCCTAAAATCCAATAATAGACTCGAAAACATTAAAAAATACCTGAAGACCATATAACCATAAAAGAACTATAAAAAATCATAAAACACCCTAAAACCCATAAAAGACCCTAAAATAGACTATAAACCAAAAAATTACCCTAAAAATCCTTAAAACCCAAATGATTCAAAATAAATCCTAAATACCCTCACAATCCCTAAAAAAATATAAAAAGACCCTTAAAACCATAAAAACATAAATAGACCCTAAAACCATAAAACTTACTTAAAACACTAAAACCACTAAAACAACATAAAAACACCCAAAAATCAAAAAACCCCCAAAAATCTCTAATAACCCTAAAAAACTAAAATTTCCCCAAAATAGTAAAAAATAATAGTGGCCATGCTGGAAGTAGTGGTGCGCTGGCCTTGGGTGGTGCACCTTGTTTAACATATTGTCTTGGTTCGGTGGAGTCGGAAGGAGAGGATGACAAAAAAGGGGATGTGGTGGAGAAGGGGGAGGTGGAGGAATAAGGGGGGCAACTGATATCAGGACTGCGATGGATTTTGCTGCTAGGACGGATTCCATTATTGATGACAAGGGTCCCTCAGTGCAATTAGAACCTATGTTTAGTGATTATATTCTTGGGAGTGATGTGTGTTTTCCCTTGATTAAGGCCCATGGTGATGGTTTGGGGGTCGAAGAAGGTCGTATGATTAGTGAGTCTTCACTGGTCCCTAGATGTGTTTTGTAGAATGAGGAATCAGTAATGAGTGGTGGAGGGATTGTGGCTGTCTCATGGCGCACGACGGGGTCGTGGGGGAGAAACATGCGCTACCCGATAGTTGATTAGAGAAGATTGGGTTCTACTTAATCACTCTTATCAGGTGCACCGTTTTCACCTCGAAACGCCCAATGGTTCCATATCCAGCAATATGTGGACCTACATTCCAAAGGCAGGCGTTCGCTGGGTGGTTTGACCAGTGATGCTTAATAACTCACATTGGTCGAGAGGATGGGAATTCAGGCTCATCGCACCCTTTTGGGGGGAATTATTGCATGTTCCGGGACTCTATTATAGATTTATGACGTATTCATATGTTCACAAGTCTTTGGTTTATACCCATTCATAGCATCCATGGATTACTCCTGGTTGGAAATGGTCTGCTGGACGCAGGGGTTTGGAATCATTTATGCTTGAGGATTACCATCCCTTATTGAATTAATGACCCCGAGGAGTCTGGACTCACAGAGAAAACACTAGTTTAAAGTCTCATAACCAGGCATTCTGGATTTTATTGTCATCCATGGGGGACAGATAACGACTTAGGTGTTTGGATCGAACCCGTGATACGGGCTTCCTACGTATGCTCATGAGAGGAATCAGAATCCATGTAGTTTGGTTTGGTATGGGGCTTAACTCTAGTTTTCCCTAGGTTGGTGCGGTGAACCGATGTGATGATAGTCAGATCGAACGGTTTTTGGGCTTCAACCTCGGGGAGGCATCCTACGTACCCTGCCTAGGAGACAGGGATTAATGTCCATGTAGTTCTAATGGGAGTGTCAGAGAACCGACATGAATGTGAACCCGGGGGGTCCGATGGTGATCGGGCTTAAACCTCTTGGAGGCTTCTTACGTATCCCTATTGTGGGGAATGAAAGTCCACATTGTTCGAATTGGCACGAGGCTTACGCTCTGAGGCATCCCAGGAGAGGATGTCATGGTTGATGCTTACTCTAAGCCCACTTGAGTCATGCTTGGTGTGAGAAACAAGAGGCAGCAGGGACCAGAAGATCATGTCGTGAAAGGTGCGTCCGTGGGAAGTGCGATGGAGCTTACACGTGGAGAAGCCCAAAAGGTCAGGGATTACATCGAGATGGATGCCCATAGTGTCTTCCTCATGTTTGTCCAAGAGGGTATCCCAACCCATTGGCGGGTTGAGTAATACAATGGGGGCCAATGCTTATGCGCAAGTGCACAAGCGGGATGACACCAAGGGCATTGGAATCAGTCCGAAAAAGGGACATGAAATGTGTGAATTACATGCCCGACATTCAGAATGCAATGAGGGTGGCATGGTGATGGAGGATAACTATTGACCATGTTAGAAACATAGAATCCATATCACGTTAGCCTGAAATAGGGACAGACAAATGAGGGTCCACTGCTGACCGTGTTCGAAACACAGGACCTGACTCGAAGTGTTGTCCAAAGTCATCCAGGGCGTTGGCCTAGGACGATAGGTGAGCCGATGCGGCATGGGAAAAGGCCGTTAGGGGGTCCCTCCAGACATGGAAGAGGATGGAGATTCTAATTAAGGACACGAAATGTGTGGGGTGGAGTGATGGAATGTTTGAACATATTCCAATGCTCTTTAAATCATGACACTGTAATCATGGCATAGGGCATCTTATGCTTGGAGCATAAGGCATCTCTTTCATGGAGCAAGAGGAATACAATTGTTGAATGATAGGGAATGATACAATTTGTAGTCACGTATAGAGGACTCTTTACATATAGTTTAACGTCATATGGAAAGGATGAGGGCCATATAGTTTAACGTCATGTGGTTAGGATGACTAAGTAGGAGATACCTAGCAATGGTTGGTGTGGGAATTATGCAAGGGTGGCCCTTTCTGGATGAACCTATAAAAATGAGCTAGTAAATGGGGTTATAGGAGAGTCATGAGGAGTAGCTCGACTCATGACATGTATAGGATGGATACTGGGGCGGCGAAAGGGTGCAATGTAAAATACTGTTGACCCATCCCGAAAAGTTCGCGGTGCGACTCTCCATTTTTCACGGGGGAGGCGGGGGCACAGTTCCTGCGGTATGGATCAGCGAGTGCATGGGGTTCATCACATGGGGGCTAGCCGTAGAGGAGGCGGGCTGTGTAGAAGCTGGCCTCCCAGGATGTCCGCAAAACAAATGGCTGCTAAGGGCTAGCCGCATGTGGTTCGCAGTTTGGTTTGTTCCCGGAGGAGCCGGCCATGAGGGAGCAGGCCGTGAAAGAGGCTGTCTATGATGGATGGCCGCGGAGGAGATGGTCATTCACAAAGGGTGTCTGCGGAGGAGCTGACCACGAGGGAGATGGTCTTGAAGGGCGTCTGCAAAGGGGTTGGTGCCCGTCATACATCATGCCCACGGAGGGGTTCCCGCCTCCATTTCGCGAACGACACTGGTCCGTGGAGGGGGTGGCCACGATGGAGATGGCCGCATGTTGTTCGCGGTTTGGTTTCTCCTCTATGCGGAAGGGTGCATCTGCGAACGAAATGGGGTCCATGGATGGTCGCCGAACTTTACTGCTGGGAGCAATTTCTCCAGCGTCTCCCCACGGGTTTTCACCCGTCCTTCCTCCTTTTTTTGGTGGTCCTTGGTGACTATTTATAGAGTCATGAAGAGGGTGTATCGATGGGAACACAACATATTTTACTGTGGCCCATGACCGGAAACCCATTTTATGGATGACTTAGTCAATCCGCTTTGCGGGGGAATTGAACCGCAAACCAAACTAGGTCGAGGAATGCTTTGCGGCTGCACAGCGGTCCGCCTCTATTCCGCGAACAATGGCGTACGCGGTCCAGGCCGGTTGTCATGGTTCACAGCTGGGCCAGTTTGGGATGGTGGACCGGCCTAGAACTCTTCCTACTTCACGCCCGCGGAGGGATCCTACCTCTGTTCCGCGAACGATAGTGGTCCGCGGAGGAGGCAGACTGCCGAACCGGCCGCGTACTGTTACTGGGAGCCAGTACGCAGACCGGTTCGGTCCTTTCTCAAGTCTTGGGGTAATTAGATTTCCCCCTTTCGGAATTTTCCAGACCCTATAGTGGCTCAGATTTTTAGTGATGTCGAGCTTATGTTAGACACCATTGGGCGCTCAGATGGTGCTGGTGATCAAGAGAAAGTGGTGATACAGGAAGGGAAGGGCTTGTAGCTAGTGATAACTGGTGTGGTTCCCTCTCCCTGACTGGATCTCGAGGAACCTGCCTTGGTGGTTCCTTGTATGTAGTAGTGTGGGGTCCTTGCTGATTGTTTCCTAAACCAGGAAGCCCTTCTTCATTCCTGATCAAGAACATTTTTTTGAGTATGGTATATGGATGAATCACAATATGGATATGATCTTTAAGGATAAGGTTAAAAATCTGGATGATGGTTCCGACTCTCTTCCCTCAAAGAGGAGGATGATGCAGGATTACTCCACTCTTTCCAAACCCATCGATACCTGGGCATCATCAGAGGAAGACAACCTAGGTGGAAACTTTAACAAATAGGAACATAAGTGCACCCCAGAGAAAGATAGACGTGGGGAGGAGCAACTGACTCTCCTCAACATTCATGACAACTTTGAGTTAGGATGGGAATTAATAGACACATTTGTAGATTCTAACTTCTACATTCATGACGTGGCCCCTGGATATAGTGCGGAGGGTTACCCTTGTAGCACAGGTTTGGTTTCAGATTTTAGTGGTGATGTTGACTGACTTGATTTTCTTTTAGGACTCTTTTTTTTTATTTTGTGTTGTTGTTAATGGTTTTGGGTGTGGGTCTTTTTACTCCTCCACTACCTTGTCTGATGTGTCACTTTTTCCAAATAAATTTGGGGTGGGGGGGGGGGGGTCAGGAATGGCCTCACTCAACATCATCCTTTCCCTAAATACATTAATTATCGTAATACCCCTAAAACTCAAAAAATCCTAAACACCATGAAACCTCATAAATATTGCAAAAAATTCAAAAAATCCCTCCTAAAACCCATACAATTCCTACAAGCCCCAAAAAACCCATAGAAACCCAAAACCCTAAAAATAATAAAAATCCTAAAAACAATAAAAACCATAATAGAATCTCCACTAACCTTAATGACCATAAAAACACAGAAAAACTCAAAAAACCCTAAAACCAGTAAAATAAATAAGAATATCTAATACCATAAAACTCTAAGAGCCCTTAAAATCCATAAAACCCTTACACACCTAAAAAATCTAGAAACCCTAAAACTACTAAATCCCTAAGTACCCAATATACTATAGAAAACCAAAAAACCTCTAAAAAACCCTAAAAATACTAAATCCCTAAATGATAAAAAATTAACTAAAATTCCCTAAAACCACAATAAATACCCCAAAAACCCATGAAATCCCTTAAACACCCTAAAAACATCAATAAACACCATAAAAGTCTAGAAAACCCTTAATAATGATTAAACACTAAAAACTGATAAAACTCCAAAAAAACCAAAACACTTAAATTCCCGTAAAAACATATAACAATAAAAACCATCCTTAATCCCCTAAACCCCCTAAAACATAAAAACCCAAAAAATTATAAAAAACTAAAGGATCCTAAAAACCCAAACCTCATAAAAACAATGAAAACCCCTCTAAAACTATTAAAATTAAAAAAAACCATAAACCCCATAAAATAATCCTCTTGAATGCCCATGAAAACCATAAGAGACCACTAAGAACCCTAATAACCTAAAAACCCCCTAAAAGACCCTTAAAAACTCCAAAATTATATGATGATTAAAAACTATAGAATGTCTTAAAAAATATAAATACTCTAAATCCCTAAAAACCTAAAAATACTAAAAACCTAAATACAGTTCAGATTGGACAACACACGTAGTGGTTAATTGAGTTCCCAATAAAAAATTATGTTAAACAATATTTAAAAACAAAATCCCCCAATTTATTTAAAACACCCAATTAACAAAAATATTAGAATTATATAATTTGATATTTCAAAAAGTGTCATAAAATATTGGAAACAACTCAGTTATAATATGTTAATAACACTTATAAATTTTGAAAAATATTTACTAGAAACAAAAATGGTATATAAAACACAAATTAAAGATAACTATAAATGTAATTCTTCATTTAATATTATAGAAATATAAAATATCTTTATCTTTACAACAAATTAACAAACTGTTAAAACAAAAAATGGAATAGACAACATATTCCATGAATTTTATTATAAATAAATTGATATATAACTTGGATAATGTTTTAGAGACAACAAGGAATTAGTATATCTATGTTTTATAGTTCCTTTTTCATAGTTCTACATGGGAGAATAAAAATCTATTTACCACACACTAGTGGTCTAGGATATACTTCTTCTTTTGTTGTTACCTATGGGGTAATAAATAAAGAGATTAAGAGAGGGTGTTTTTAGTCTCTAATATAGTACATGATCTAGTTCTAAAATATAACCAACTTAAAGTGAAAATTGTTTAATAGTAAAAAAATAGATTTGGAGAATATAAATAATATAATATAATTAAGTATGTAGTTATGTAATTTTTAAGCAGCTATTATCTTCACATTGTTTTATGTTTATTATTTATTGATGTGTGAATATGTTCAGATGCTCTATGATATGTCTTTGATGTTTAGGAAGCAACAGAGTCATAGAAGATCAAAAATAGAGTAATGGTTCATCTTTTTATTTCATAATAAATTTATATTTTTTTTGTGTCATGTGTGTCTCTGGTATCTATATAGTGAATTTATGATTTTTTTTGATTTTTTAATTCTATTAACAATAATATTTTTTTTTGTAAATAGTCATTGAAGATCCCCATACTTTTGTAATAATTTTAGGCTCAACAAGTTATTCTAACTGGCATTTAATTCTGTACAGAAATGTTTTTGGATCAATATATTTAATAATATAATAAAATAATACATGTCTTTATATAATATCACATTAATGTTTCCATGTTATAAAAAACACATGATTCATGTTATCCACAGCCGTCTCTATAACCATTTCAATAAATTATAAGAATACTAGTTGGATTCTTTGATAAATTTCATGTTTGATCCTTTGTACCTAGGGTTTATCATTTGATGTTACGGTCGATCACCATAAAATTATAGTCGATCACATTATACTTATAGTTGGTAAAATAATATTTCAATTTGAGACTACTAACCTTGGTCACTTAATTTCATCATACTATCAAATCTTTATATTATTTAATGTTCACATTTCACAAATGGTAACTTTCATTTTTCCTTGAGAACACATGGATTCTGAGGAAGTCAATAAAATTATCCTTATGGTTAATCTAATATTTTTTAATGAGATTTCGGTGGTTGATTTGTTAGGCGTGTGGCTGATAAACATGTCATGTTGTCAATTCATGCCAGAGTGAAATTTTTTGATATGGTGGTCGATTGAGGTACAACATGTAATCACTTGGTTTATCATGCATTCTATTGGATCATTTTCCATATATTCACCATGATCAATTAGGTTGTAATGTGGTTGATTCATATGTCTTGAATTCAATTCCATACATAGAGAAATTTCCATTCATTTATAGAAAATTATTTAACTTTCCTAAAATATTATATGGATTATTGAAATTATAAACATGATTTTTTATTAATAAAATAATGAATGGATATACTAATCCAACAATATCCCCCTTTTCATGATCATAAATCATTTAATAAATAGTTGTTGATAATATTTAATATTAGAAATTAACAATTATAATATGTTGTAACTAGCCATTGAAAATAATAAATAATCATTATCAGTTTGATAAAATGAAATATTTTACATATATGAAATAAATTCTATATTATTTGTTTCAGTTATATATATTACTCCCCCTTAGTGATTAAGAAATAGAATTCATAAGGTGGGAAATAGTAAATATAGAATAAATAGAAAAGAATTTATTTATAATAAAAGGAACAAACACATATAAATATGAAGAAACATATTTTTTTATGAGTTGTTAATAATGAATAGAAAGACCACATAAGATTGTAATTGGAATCATATTTCTTTGGTCTAGATGGGTAGAATGGTCAATGGGATACATTTTTTATATATAATAGGATCATGGGTAGGCGGAGGCCGAAAAGGTTAAGGTGATATTGTAATAGACATTCCTTTGGAAATTTGATGGATCTATCCCAGGGCTTGAGAAACTATTAGACCAATGTGTCATGTGGGAGCTGTAGGTGAGGCATAGGTTGGAATATATCATGTAGTGGTTGAGGATTGTATATACGGGATATAGATATAAGGAAAGGGAAAATCAGGAGAGGATAGAACATGTTCATTAACAACATAAATATATGGTTTTATGTTCCTAGTTATAATTATCAATACTCTAGAATCATGTTACATAACATAAATGAACACATTTATATATAATATTAAACGAATGATCTTAAGCATCATCACCAAAAAAATCTCAATAAAATAATTTAATATAATTTATAGTGGTGGAATCTTCAAATATCTATCAAGTTAAACGAACTGTGTATTAATATATTACGCGGTGTAAATAATTATCAGATAATACTTTATTTATCCCTTGATTAAACCTTCATCTTAGGTGTCCTAATTCATTATTTTTTTAGTAAAACCAAAATATAATTATCCTTGTGTAGAAAAATCCTTTTTCAATCGATTTATAACATCTTTCAAACATTTAATGATACTCTATAACTCTTCATGAATCAACCTTCAAATCAAATCCTCATAAATATAGAATAATGTAGAAGGAGGTTTTGAAGATAAAGATGATGGTCTATATGGAATGAGGATCACTAAGAGATAAATTCTATCAATGGTAGCCAATATATCTGAGAGGTATTCTTGCAAGGATCCAATGTGAATTTCAAAATACTCTATTTTTTTATGGAATGCTGAATCTCAGTGTTCATATATGATATTATCAGAAATAACTTATTATGGATGTGTACGACAACACATTCAATAGTTTATCCAGTATTCCCATCCCTATCATGAGTATTATCCTAAATAATTCCCATAGATTCTTTATTGAAGACTTAAAAAATATCATTCCCAAAATGAATGAGTATGTAGAATTTATCAATAAATACGGTACATAGGGTTCATATTCTTCAGATAAAGTAGATAAAACATAATAAAAAACAACCATAGAAGAGAAAAAATTACTCATATCAATAGAATGATAACAGAACTCAAGAGTATTTTTCCACGATTCTTCTCTATGAGAGATAAGACATCAATTTATCTCAATCCCTCAAATATATCGATAATATTAATTTACATAATCTTTCATGGCCACAAATTTTGTTATGGGAGAAGAACCAGAAAGTGAATGTTCTTGAAAAAGATTTTCAGGTACAACTGTAGGATATAGAGGAGTATCCAAAAGCATTAATAGATCCCCAAAGGACTCATTTTAGACTATTCTTTTAGAAACATGAATAGAAGGAAGTTTTGGGAGAACAATTTATTCTTACCTTGAAACAAAAATCTACAGATGGTCTTTATAGCTTTATAGAATCATCATTATCATCATACATTCCATCCTTAAAACCCTTATCATCCTTATTATATTCATAATCAAACTATTTATCATCTTTACATGCAGTAGTAACTCACATATCTATGAATTAATTATCAGGAATGGATTGCTCACTATAAAGTGTGGAATCTCATATGGGTGCTCCCCTATCTCAAACATAGGTGGACTCTCCACCACTGGATACAGATCCTTATCACTTATTAAATTACTGTGAGTGGATCTAAACAACATAAATATTAGAACTTCCTCCCCATCAGGAGCTAAATTTCCTTCTTACTACTGATTCAACTAATAAATGTATTGTAGGCTCATTTTCGGCCTCTTCTAGAACATCACAAGACTATGGAAATACTAGAGTAAGAGAGATATCATCTATTATTGGTTCTCCTTCATATATAACCTTGTGAACATGAGTACGATCATAACACTCATAAAAATATCATCTATAATATTTATCAATATCTAAAGAATCTTGAGATTCATCTTATTCTAAAGAGTAATCAATATCAAAAATCTCAACTAGTTACAAACCATGATTTTTTATATCTCTATGTCTGGAAGGATGAGAGATTGGAATTAATAATTCATAAAGTATTTTATCATCAATGATCCAAATAATTTTACAAGGATTGAACTAACATTAATCCTTTTACATGTGGTCTAATTCAAATATAAATCACATAGAATCATTTTTATTTAAATTTATATGGGGTCCAAGATTTTCATTTCTACTAAAACAGAAATAATATTTGTGTATTAAAAAGTGTTTAATCTCAAAAATGTATTGTTTTATTATAAAATATGCCTCATCATTAATTGAGGACATATAATCTAAATTCCATGAACCATTAGGTACATAAAAAAATCACTATACCTCAATGTGCTAAAATGTCCCTTCTTATGTCAAATAGTGTTCTCATTGAATCTCAAAAAATAACTTACATTCACCACTTATCTCACATTCATCTAGTCACTAGTGGGTTTTGATATCCATAATCTTTAATATTTCATTTCCAATATTAAATTTGGGATAGTTCATAGGGTACAAGCTCTAATAATCACCATATTGGCCAATATGATGGGGTATTTAATAATTAATCTAGAATATTGACGTGAACTCGCAATCTTGACTTTCTAAAACTATCATGATCCCATCCTCATGTTCTAAGTATTGAAAACTGTATTTAGGTAAAAATCCTATATAATTTATGGATGAAGTGTGTGATTTTACTTTTCAAACCAGTCATTCTAATTGTGATGAAGAAATGCTATCAAGACCAAGGAGTGATTGGTTCTTAACAATTAATTATCTACATCCCTCTCAAAAACTAATTTCAATGAATTTATATATGGATTCGAAAACTTTTTATATTTTCTTAAACTTCTATTTTCAATTTTGTAGTATTTTGAAGCATTATCTATAAGATATATCTTAAATTTGAGTATTAATTATAATATTTTATATTTGAGAAGCTATGAATTTGATGAAATATTGGAAAAATAGGGTTCAAATATATGTTTCAAAAAAAAATTAGAAATGATCGAGATGATTCTATTTTGATTTAACATCTCAAAAATTTAGGGACTGACATGTATAATTACATGTGGGAAATAATACTAAGAATTTATATATTTATAAACCTGTATGATATATTTTAAAATGAAATAACTAAAGTGAACACATGATATTTGATTAATATATATATATATAAATATATAATAACAGATTAAAAATTAGTTCAAAATATTTCATAAAGCAATTTATAAAAAATTATTCAAACCTAATTAATATTTTAAATAAATCATTCTCTCAATATTTATTATATTGGTAAATATGATAGGAAATTGATGTTTTTGTACCAATGAATTAAATATTTATATCACCCATTGGAAAATGGTCTCCCAAAATGTGATATATAATATCTACATGTTTTGTTATTTAATGAGAAACAAGACTATTTTAAAAAAATAGCACTTGGATTGTAACAATTTAGAGGGACATGAATAAATTAATATAAATAGTCCAATAATTATTGTTTTATCCATAGAATATATGAACAACAAATAACTTTCTATTCATATTTATATAATGAAAATTAAATCTATTTCTTGCAACACCATAAATTGAAATTCATTCCTAATAAATGTCATGTACTAGAGTTTCTTTTTTTATCTAAATTACAAACTCCAAAATCATCATATGAAAAAATAAATAATTTAAATTAATGTCCATTAGGTTAAAATAATTACAATTTAGTTGTATTCTTTAAGAATTTAAATATAATTTTAAAATAATTAAAATGAAATTCTTTAGGATTTTCTTGAATGTGTGCACACACATAGACACTAAACATAATATTAAGTTGCCTGGTAGTTATGTATAATAAACATCTAATAATACCACTATAAGTAGTCTGACCTACTAGAGTTATATATTCATTAAGATCAATCATATATATTGAACTCATTGTAGAATCAGTACATTTGGTTCTATCCAGGTAAAAACTTTTAAAAACACAATTTTTATTATTTTCTTTTATTTAAATCAATTTTTTCATTGTTTTAAAATTTATTAATTCAAATAATGTCTTTTTGCACACACATTAAACTCATATAAAATTCATTTTGCATCATTTTTTTAAATTCATTGCGCAAGGATTTTTTGTTTATCCAAAAATAATATCATCAATATATATTTAAACCTCTAAAACAACCTTTAATTTATTTTGAAAAATAAATTATGGTCCAAAATACCATTTTTAAAACCATTTGAAATATGAAATGTGTTAAGCCTCTCATACCAACCTCTAAAATATTGTTTTAAACCCTATAAATGTTTTTTAATTTAAAAACATGATTTATAAAATGGGGGTTTTTTGAAATCAATGAGGATGATAAAAAAATACATCCTAATTAATATGTCCATTTAGTAATTCACACTTAGAATCCATTTGATTTATTTTGAAATTAAGATGTGAGGAACATGAAAGTAATATTTTGACGGCCTCAATTTTAGATCATGGTGTACTAGTTTATTTATTCTCAATACTTTCTTCTTGACTACATTATTGTGAAACCCATTATGCATTGTTTCTAATGATTATTGTAGAATCGTAAAAATCATCTATATACACCCATTTAGATTTAATATTTAGGTAGTCTTTTGATCCATCTACTAATTGCCAGAATTAATTTCCTTCAAACTAATTCAATAATTATTACATTTTTATTAACTGGTGTTTGTCATTAATTTGTTCATAGATGTTCTTTGGTTTAGGTTATGATAAGAAACATGATGGTCAACCTGTTTTCTTAGTGAGGATCTAGTTTGAGTTCCTTTATCTTTATTTCCAACTAATGAATATAAATGGTGGACATTAAGGTTTCTAATATCGATTTATCTAGTAAATCAATTGAAATTTTAGTATATTTATAAGAATTATTGATATTCAGACTCTCCATATCATCTTGAGGATTTCCTAATGTAGGTTTAGGATCATGTGGATATGTCTCATAAAAAGTGACACGAAATATCTTATAAAAAACATTATATTTTATGTTAAATAGTATAAAAGAATTATTAGTGTTGGAATAACCAAGTAAACTTACATCATTGATTTTTAGATGAAATGTTTCCAAATTTTCATTTGTGTAAGGAATATAAAAATTACATCAAAAAACTTTAAGGAAATTTAATTTTCATTTTATACCAATCCATAATTTATATTGAGTATTTTTCCAGACAAGTCTTATAAAGACACAATCAATTAAAAAATAATATATATTTAACAACTTCATTCGAAGAATATATTAGAGTATCATATCCAATGATAATTATTCTAGTAATTTATTACTAAATCTTACTCATCCATTCAATAATTCATTTTTTTTGAGGTGTTCATAGTGCCGATAAATTATTAGTAGAACCATGGTGTGAGTAGAGGGGTTCACATTATTAACTTTCAAATAATTGGATATGATCACAGGTCATTTTCAGTATAGTAATACTGCGATTATTTTATATGGATTTAGTATATTTAGAAATATAGGAAGGATCTTAACTTTTATGAGAAAGGAAAAACATCTATGTATATCTTGAATAATAATCAACAATAAAATATGAATAATGTATTATTGCTAAAATGTAAACTATTGATTGTCTAAATAAATATACATGAATTAATTTTAGTGGTCCAGAGGATAATACCTATTTAAATGGTTTGAAATATTTTGTGTTGCATTCCAATTTGATTGGGATTACACACATTGTATTTAGGAAACTATAGGTTAGGCTGACCATTGACTAAAACATTATTAGTTAGATTAATAAGTGAGTGTATATTTAAATGGAATATTATGTTATTACATATCCAATATTGTTTATTAAAATCACTCAAACAAGTATAATTTTTAGAAAATCACAAATATAAAATAACAACATAAACATTATCGTTTATAAAATAAGTGAATATAAATTCATTCTTAGAATAAAAATTATTCCATGAATTATGGTCAAATATGATATGATATCTATAATCCAATTTTTTTAGAAAATTAGGAGATTCTATTTTTTTAAATAAAAAACTTCAATTAACCTTTTTAACTATTCATTTTATATTTTAAAATCAAAATTAACTTTTAATATATTACCATTCATTTCTATTTCAATTGAAAGAGAATATTTTTCAAAAAAACATAACACATGATCATTTTTCATATTTTTTTTATTTTAGCTACTTTATGGTATCTCCTAGAATATAAGAATATACTTCAAATTATCCATTATACATTTCAGAATCTTCTAGAATATGGGAAGAAGTATAAGGTACCTTAGAGGATGTATCCATTGAGAGTATATTATCATTTTTATTTATATCATTGTTGCATGAATCAATGTCACTAGAGTAATCCTCAGATATACTCTAAGTATATTTCATTAAATTTTTTGATATTTTCTCTTAAACAACATATTTTTTATTGTATTTGGTATTCAGACATCCAACCTTTATATGACATTTTACCTTACATTCATAACAGGTGTTCTCATTATAAAATTCATCCATTTTTCAATCATTCAACCAATTTATTATATTTTCATATATTCTATTATTGTTAGATATTATATAAGAATTATTCCTTTTTTAATACATGGTAAACCATCTAGATAGATAAGATATTTCTTCATCACATTCAGTTTCACTATCAATTCAACTTGTACTGTAAGAATTAAGAACATATTTATATTTTAGCTTTGATTATTTAAATTCATAAAATTTTCATTTTGGATCATTATCCTAATTGTTTAACTTCTTATCTTCTTCATGAATCATAAACTGCCTAATTAATTCTTTGATTGATAACTTACTAATGTCACATGACACATGAATAGAAACTGCAGCACATCTCATTTTATTTAGTAATCATATCAGAATTACCATTACATGAGAATTGTCATATATTTTCTATAGATGTGAAGCTATAGTGTATATGATTTCATTGAATCTATAATTCATATTAATTATATGTTCATCAGCTTTCATTTTTGATTTATCACACTTAATAGAAAATGTATTTAGATTCCATTATTTATCATTGGATGTGTCGGCATGATATACAAAGAGGGTATCCTAAATAAGATATGAAGAATTTCATGAATATTTTATACTAAATTATTCTTCACTAAAAGATAAAAATGATGATTTTATAAATATTAAGTCCGAATAAAAAGAAACTGTTGTTGGAGCAACCCATTATTTTCAACAAAATTTTGGATTCATGTATTTATCTTCAAAAGATCCCCAAATATTAAAACCCACACTCTAAAAATATATATTCAATTTTATTTTCCATTAACCATAGATTTTTTCATTAATAAAATGAGATCTGCTGGAAGCATGACCTTTAGAATTATCCTCAAAAACAAAAAATTATAACATTAACATAAATAAAATGTATCTTCCTAAAACAATTTGATTAAAATAAAATTTAATAAAAGTTAAAAAAAATGAATTGATACCAAATTTGTTTCATAGAGGACAACCTAGGAGTATTGAGAATTTAGTTTCCAAACTAAATTTATATTAAAAATTATTTAAAAACTAAATTCCCCAATTTATTAATATAACCCAATTTTCTAAAATAGTATACTTATATAATTTGACCGTTCAAAAAGCTTCATGGAAGATTGATCGCAACTCAGTTTAAATAGGTTCAAAACTCATTTAAATTTTAAATCATATTTAATAGATACATACACAATAAAAAATTTAATTTAATTATCAATGTAGTTTTTTTTGTATAGTTTAAAACACTAAAATATATTTATTTTAAAAACATAGTAAACAAATAGATAAAATACATAATGGAATAAACTAGAGGTTTATTCTCAAGAAGAGACTAATTATTCTCCACAAAGAAATCATCTGATACATTGAAATTTATTATAAATAAAAAGATCAAAATCCTGAATCATGTTTTATAGAAAATTGTGCATAATGATGTATAGGCTTCACAAAACATCTTCCACAATACAACTTAGGAGACTAAGAAAGATAAATATTTCACACCTGTAGTCCAGGATACATAACATCTTCCGTATTTCTACATGGGAGAATAAATGGAAATAATAAGAGGGACTTTTTTGCATTATGTTTCATTGATAATTAAGAAATTTTAGAGTCACATATGTTAAAAAATAGAGTATCAGTTGAACTTTTATTATAAAAAATATGATTTTTTTCTTTTGTGTCTCTTATTTCTATCTAGCGCATTTATATATTTCTCTCCACCTTATATTGTCCTTTAAAAAATAATCTTTCTTTGAAAATAGCTATAATAAAATCATCATTAATGATCTTTTTACTTTGGAAAGAATTCTGAGCCTAAGAAATGAAAATAACCAACATTTAATTCTTTATAGAAAAGTGGTTGGATCTGTATATATAATAATATAATAATATAATACTCTCTTTTATGTATGATCACTTTAATGTTTTAAATTTTATCATCCACGGTCACTTAATGTTTTCCTAGTGACAATCCATGGTCCCTTCAATACTTTGGAAGAATACTGGTTGGATTTCTGATAGGGTTTAATGGTAAATCACATGTACCGACATTCAATCATTTGATCTTATTGTTTACCACCTTGCACATTGGATTGATCACCTTGTAGTTATGGTTGGTCTAATACTTTTTGAAATTGAGATACTTACCATGTTCACATAATTTGATCATGTGGTTGATTCTTTATATTATTGAATTTCAACATTTT
Organism: Viscum album; assembly: GCA_963277665.1. Taxonomy (NCBI): domain Eukaryota; kingdom Viridiplantae; phylum Streptophyta; class Magnoliopsida; order Santalales; family Viscaceae; genus Viscum; species Viscum album. The sequence continues at coordinate 195,256,840 of OY728142.1, read as the reverse complement.
AGTGAGATTTTATTTTATTATAAATTTAACAAAAATGGGTACTCATGAGGTCCATAAAACTATAATTTTGGTCAATCCAAATGGTTGTGTTGAGATAGCTATAGTTGTTCTATTAGGTGTGTGGTAAATCAATATTCCATGTAGTTGATTCATGCCTTTACAAAAAAAAATTATAACGGTGGTCGATTGAGATACAAAATAATGTAGCATGGTTTGCCTTATAGTTGATAAGATATATTATTTTATATTTCCCATGGTATATTTTCTTCTAATTCAGTTGATTCATATTTAATTTAGTTGATTCAAGAAATTCTGAAAATTATATTTTTTTCAACAAAATTATTCTACTATCATAAACGATAAAATGAATTTGAAATATCCTAAACCTGATTTGTGAATATTAAAATACAGAAAAGACAGAACAATCCAATAACTAAAAACATAAAAAACTCATCAAAACACTAAGAACCCTTTGTACACTAAAAACACTAAAATCCCATAAAAACCAAAAACCCATAAAAACCTTTAAAATCACTAGGAACAAAAAAATACAAAAAAACCCCAATGGAACCCTTAGAGACCCTAGAACCCCAAAAAACCATTAAAAAACTAAAATCCCCAAAACCCATAAAAGTCTCAAAACCCCCTAAAAAACCAAAAATACCCTAAATAACCCTATTAAAATCCTAAAATACCCTAAAACCCAAATAAACATTAAAACCCATAAAAAAAAACTAAAACCTATAAAGACATAAGCTATTTCAAAAAAAAACTAAAAACACAAAAAATTCCTAAAATGTTAAACATCATATAAACACTTAACACCCTAAATACCCATAAGAAAAAAATATCCCTAATAATCCTAAATAAATCTAAAACTAGTAAAAATTAAAAAAACCCATAAAACACTAAAAAATTAAAACCCCAAAAAAAAACCTAAAACCAAAAATCACTAAAAACCCTCAAAACCCTCAAAACTCCAAAAAAATCCTAAAAAATAAAAAAAACCATAAACCCTTAAAAACATATAAATACCCTAAAAACTTATAAAATCACTAAAAACCATTACAACCCTAAAAACTAATAAAACTAAGAACCCTAAAAACCCATAAACCTATAAAAACCATAAAAATACTTTAAACCCTAAATATCCTAAAAGGCTAACTGCACTAAAAACCCAAAAAACCAAAAAACCCAAAAAACCAAAAAACATAAAAAAAACATAAAAAACGCAACAAAAAAATTAAGAACTGATAAAATAATAAAACACTATAAACCGTAAAAAATACAAAACCCCTCATTAAATCCATAAAAACCCTAAAACCCTAAAATACCTAAATACTCATAAAAAACTTTATGAACCCCTGAAAGACCCTAAAACATTTGTTGACCCTACAAGACCCTATAAACCCTAAAACAAACTAAATACCATAAAAAGATAAATTCTATAAAAACATTGAAAATACTAAAGGAAAATAAAACCATATAAACCTTTAAAACACCAGAATACCCCAATAACTATAAAATCCCTAAAGGAGTCTAAAAATGTTAAGAATCTCTAAAGGACCCTATAGACCATAAAACCCTTAAAATGCCTAAAGGGGGAAAAAAATCCCAAAATATGATACTGGACCACAAAAAACTCTAAAACCCATAAAAGAACCCAAAAAACATAAGACAATAAAACTCATAAAAACCCTAAATGACCCTAAAACACTTAAAACCATAAAAAACTAAAACCCTCTAAAATCCCTAACACTCCCTAAAAACCCAAAACACCCTAAGAGACATTGAAAACCCCAAATCCCCAAAAGACCCTAAAACCCCTAAAAGACCCTAAAACCCCTTAAAACCCCTAAAACCCCATAAAGACCCTAATATCCTTTAAACAACTAATATATCCTAAAATCCGTAAAAATTTATAAGAACTCCAGAATCCGCTAAGAAAACTATAAAAACATAAAAAAATAGTAAAACCCAAAAAAACAAAATACCCCAAAAACCATTATATCCATAACAACCACATAAAACCCCTAAAATACTAAAAAACAATAAAAACCCTCAAAATATAAAAACCCCTTAAACACATAAGAGATTCTAACCCGCACCCCCCAAAACCGTAAAAACTCAAAAGGCCCAAAAATTCCCCTAAAACCCCATAAAATACCTAGAACACTAAAAATCCATAAATATACGAAAATCCCAATGATCCCTAAAAATCCTAAAAAATTGTGAAACCCCAAAAACCCTAAAAATAAAAAAATCTTTAAAATCCAAAAAATAACTGAAAACCCTAAATCCCCCTAAAAACCTCAACCCCAAAAAATAATAAAAAAAACTAAACCCCTAAAAAATCGAAAACCCCCAAAAGACCTAAAACCTTAAAAACCCCTAAAAGTCCCTATAAACAAAAAAACCTAAATGGAACACAAACCCATAAGAAAACCACAAATGACCATAAAAACAAAAAAATAGGTAAATGGCCATGAAAACACTATAAATAGCCTAAAATACCCTAGAAACCCTTAAACACCACAAAAACACAAAAAAACCAAAACATACATATTAATGACTAGAAAACCTAAAAACCTAAAGAAACCTATAAAGATTAAAAAAACTAAAATGCCCAAACATACCACAAAATATCATTAATACTTTAAATATAAAAAAATCAATAATAAACCCATAAAAACCATAAATATCCTAAAAACAAAAAATATCCTAAAATCCCTAAAAACATATTATCCCTTTTAAAAAATAAAACCATAAAATTCTTAAAACCGTAAAAACATCTAAGAAAATATTTTAAAACTTCATAAACCATATGAAAACTCTTTAAACCAACCAAAAACCCTAAGAAGGATAAAAACCATAAAACCTAGAAAACACAAGAAAAATCCTTAAAAATCCTAAAACATCCTAAAAACTACAAAACCAATTAAAAAAACTAAATCCCCTAAAAATACCTAAAAACCAAAAAAAACATGAAAACCCCAAAACAATCACAAAAACACTTAAAAGAACCAAAAAATGAAAAAAACACTTAATACCCCAAAACCCCAAATCCCTAAAAATCCCAAAAACCCCAAAAGACCCTAAAAACCCTAAAACCCTAAAACCCATAAAAACCCATAAAACCCATTAAAACCCTAAAAACCCAATAACACCTAAATAACCATAAAAACCCCTAGAACCAACTAAACACTATACCATAAACTATAATCCCTAAACCCTACACCATAATAATTATACCTTACACTCAAACTATAAGGCCCCAGCCTTAAACCTTACTTAATCTTGAGTTATTACAAGATTACACATTGAGGATCTTTTAAAGTTTAGAGTTTTAGATAATTAGATCATAAAACTTGCATTACATTCCACATTTAAACAAAGTGGTTACATAAAAGATAGTATTAATTTTTACCATCAATGGAAAAATATTTAATATAAAACATGGATTCTTTCTTGACACTTCCTTGACACTATCTACACATCATGTACCTTTCCCTTGACCTGTGAAAATCATTTAAAAAACTTGGGGTGAGCATAAAAAGCTCAGTAAGGGATATGAAAATATGGAAAGGAAACATGAGTACATGTATACACAAGAATCAATGAAATCATACTTTACTCATAAAACATAAGCACTTTAACATACCTCATCAAATCATGAATAAATCATAGAAATCATAATACAGAAAGGTAACTTGAGGCATTCACAACATTCTTACGTAGGGAGTAACCCTCTTGGTTAAGTTTGGAATACCCATCACAATATATTCCTTAAATCTCTTCGGAGAAACCTTAACATTTAACTCCTTAACGTTACCCAATGCATTGGAGAGCTATATCGGGCTCACACGCCCTTAGTTTATCTCGGAACCACCCGTCTTCATAATAATGCCCAAGAACCACAACATAATCGTATCACATAAAACATGCATAAAGGAAACATAACATTTCCACCTTTCAATCACAAGATATCAATACAACACATTGATATAAAAACATTATGAAAACCATTTTCAATACCAAATTAAAAGAAAAGTAAAACATGGTATTTATTTTTATTTTTTAAAAAAGGTATGACTTGTAGAGGAAGCCGAAACTCAAATAATGGTCATGGCGGTGGAGAAGTCATTGTCGCCTCATACGTATGACAAAAACATTCCATTTTGTTGTTTAGTAAAACACGTCGTATAAAAAAGATTACTTTTGGATAAACGTAAAAGTAAAAGGGGATTATACACCGTATAAAATAATGTTGTGTATAAAACAAAATATGCTTCAATGAAAGGAGATTGAGACGAAGTCCCATACCTCGGGTTCGACTTGACTCGATCGTTCTTTAAACTCCTGAATAATAAACTTGAGTTAATTTATACTTTCTTAAGAACATTTTTAAAGTTAATTATTCCTTTTATATCACTTATTACCATGTTATGAACACTATTTAATTATTTAAGTTAATAATGGTCGTTTTGTCGATCATTGGTACTTGAGTCAAAATTAAACTGTTCATAATTACGAGTTGTTCATGTGGTAAAATATCCATTATATACAGAATTATATTCATGATGTAGATATAATATATATCATATATATCCATTATATAAATTCATTTATAATATTAAATAATCATTTAGAGGTAAGAAATGAAATGCACCGTTCATAGAGACGGTAAGCCGTACGTACGCATGAACACTACTTTCATTTCTATGTCATATTAATGGAATTAAAACTAAATGAGAGATATGTATATTTTAATTCCAGAATTATAATAATCATTTAGATGTAACATACATCATATATATCAATTATATATATGTACTTATAATAGTACATTACATTTGGGGATAAGAAATGAAATGCACTGTTCATAGAGACGGCAAGCCATACGTACGCATGAACGCTACTTTCATTTATATTTCATATTTTATGGAATGGAATCATAATTACATAAAGGTATATTATAATTCTAGTATAATATCATATATAATATCATTAACTCCATCCTTTATACGTCCCACATATGGCATTAACGAATCAAATCACTTTGAGGGGGCGGTAGTCCGCACTTCCTAAAATGAAGATATCGTGTATACCCATAATGGAAGCCATAAAGGTATTCCATAAATGAAAAATACAGAAGCTTATGGAAAACATAAACATATTATATATCATATATAAATATAGTGACATCTTAATGGCCACCTTTGAAGGTGTTATATGAGTGTTGAACAATCATCGTTTCGTGAGGCAGAAATTCGCCATCCACAGAAACAATATGTTATTTAACCATTAGATGTAGGTGTGTGTAAGTGTAGCTCGAATACTTCTTATAAAAATATCCTAGTATATGGAATATACTGGTGTTGTTACAAAATAAATGAATAAAAAGAGTTTAGGGGGTTGGAGAAGCAAAATAAAACATAAGAACACAAGAGAAGACACTACCTTTAAATCGGGTAACTCTCTTTGATTTGAGCTCAAAGGCTTCCTTGGGAAGACTTCTACCCAGAGTGAGGCTTCTAGGAGTAAGAGAGGGATGTGGAGAGAAAAAATGGCCAGGGGTTGGCCGATCCAAAGGCTTTGGAATTATGGGTAAGGTGGTAGAGGTGGAGACCTTTTATAAGAGGAGAGGAGGGGCACTCTTGGAAAGTTACAAAATGCTACTTTATTTTCAAATGAGTTTCGGATTTTAAGGGTCCCACATTGATGTATTATTAGGATAAGGTGATAAGGGTTCGAAATATACTAATCCAATAGGTCTTTGACTAGTGTAAGTTATAGTTTTAACATTATCTTTTCATTTTATTTAAATCCTTTATTAATGAGGTAATCGTTGCATCATCATGATGTCATAAATAATTTAATTTATTTAATGTCTAAAAATTATGAAAATAATACTATGATGTATGAAATCTTTTTAGATTTCCAATGAATATTTATAGTCCATAATATCATCTATGTAGAAAAAATTAAAAATGTTTTACTCAGGTGATACATTCTTTGTTATATTTACTTTCTTTAAAAAAAATAAAAAGATAAAAAGTCACTTTCCCACAAAAGTGATTCCATGGGGTCCCCAAGTTTGGCACAAGGCATCCCATGGTTGGCCATGAGAAACCAGTATAATTAGAACAATTTTTGATGTCATTTTTTATTATTATGATATTATTTTATTATCCTTAACTACCTGATTACTCATTAATCAAGATAATTAAAGATAATTACCGTCATTACTATTCATAAAGTCCGAAAACAAAAGAGTCTTAATTACATAATTTATACCTTCTGATTCCAAATATGGAATCAATTTTACCAAATTAAAAACACATAAATTGCAATAATTAATTTAAAAATAATTTCCTTTGTCAAAACAAATAGCGGGTTTTTTTGAAACAATATCTATGAAAAGTTTGGCATTAGTTTATGCCCAATTCCAAAGTGAAATTAATCCTAATGACCACCATTGGATTAAATGGTAAAAATATATTCAAATTACACTTTAATACCAATTAAAAAGATAATCTAACCATATAATTAAATTAGATTAAAAAGCAGTTTTGATGCAAAATGTAGTATTTTTTCACTATTCATTAAAAATTGAACATTGTCAGAAAAATACCAAAAATTTATCCAATGTAAATTTCAATGTCCCAATCATAAAGAATATTTTTATTTTGACAAATAGGGCTTATAAAATTGTCAAAAGTTTTATTTAAAAATGGTTTTCCATTAAAAGGCACTAAAACAATCTTTAAAAAATATCAGTGTATTCCATGCTTAAGATTAGATTTATTCTCATTTTAAGCCTCTAAAACATTATCTAATTCATAAATAGACATAGATAAAAATATATATTATTCATTACTTACTTGGGATGTTAAATCCTTCCCCCCTTTAGAAAATTGCGTCCCCACAATTTATTTACTTATCGAATAAGTGTGGGTATTTATCCCTCATTGCATTTTCAGATTCCCATGTTGCATCTTCAATCACGTGGTTTTTACACAAAACCATTAATTGATAAATCACCTTATTCTGCAACACTTGCTCCCTGTGATGAAGAATTTGAACTGGTTGTTCCTCATAAGATAGATTCTCTTCGAACTGAACTACCTCTGGACTCAAAACATGAGATGGATCTAGCATATACTTTCTCAACATAGAAACATGAAAAACATTGTGTACCTGAGATAAACTCTGAGGTAAAGCCACTCGCTATGCAAATGACCCAACTCTCTCCAGAATTTCATATGTTCCAATGATCCTTGGACTCAGCTTTCCTTTCTTACCAAATTGCATCACACTTTTCCATGGTGGGACTTTGAGAAAAACATGATCACCTACCTCAAAAGAGAGATACTTCTTCTGGTTATCCGCATAACTCTTATGCCTACTCTGAGCTGTTCTCATGTGTTTTTGTATCAGCTGATTTTTTTTTTCCAAATCTTCTACCAATTCTGGTCCTATTAGATTCCTTTCACCCACTTCATCTCAGAAAGCTGGAGTTCGACACTGCTTCCCATATAACGCCTCAAATGGTTCCATCTGTATACTAGAATGAAAACTGTTATTATAAGAAAACTCAACCAAAGAAAGTTGTTGGTCCCAACTTCCCTGAAAATCCATCGAACAAGCATGTAGCATATCTTCCAAAGTCTGAATTGTTCATTCTGACTGCCCATCTGATTGAGGATGAAAAGCTGTACTAAAATTTAATTCAGTACCCAAAGACTTCTGAAGGCCTTTCCAAAAGTTATAAGTAAACCTGGGATCACGATCAGATACAATGGAGAGAGGAACTCCATGTAACCTGACTATATCTTTAAGATACAAACGGGAAAGTTGATCTAGGGAAAAAGTATATCGTATAGCAAGGAAATGAGTAGATTTAGTCAAGCGATCAACAATATCCCAGATTGCATTATTACCTCGAGGTGTCTTCGGCAATCCCACAACGAAGTCCATGGATTTATTTTCCAATTTCCTCTCTGGAACTAGTAAAGGCTGAAGTATCCCTTTCGGTAACTACCGCCCTGCATTAACTTGTTGACAAGTCAAACACTTCACTGTAAAATCAGCAATATCTCTTTTCATTCCATCCCACCAGTAATACTCCCGCAGATCTCAGTACATCTTAGTACTGCCAAGATGAACTGAAAACAGAGAACTATGAGCTTCACATAACAACTCTCTCTTCAACTGTGAATCACAAGACACACACAATCTCTTACCAAATCTCAAAACACAATCATTATCAATGTTGAATTCAGGCAACTTACCCTTCTGAACTAGCTCTACCTTTTTATGAAACTCGCTGTCTTGCTTCTGTACTTGCTTAATTCTGTCTGATAGAGATGATCTCACTGATACCTGAAACAAAACAGAAGAACTTCCTGCAAAAACATATTCTATGCCAAAGTTCATCAATTCCTTAACCAAAGGATCATGTTCAAAACGCAACATTTTTAATGAAGCATTACTTTTTCGACTCAAAGCATCAGACACTTTATTTTCTTTTCCCAGATGGTAATGAATTGTACAATCACAATCCTTGATTAATTCTATCCATCTCCTCTATCTCATGTTCAATTATTTCTGAGTGAATATATACTTTAATCTTTTGTGATCGGTATATATTTCACACTTTACTCCATACAAATGATGCCTCCAAATTTTTAAAGAGAAAACAACAGTAGCTCATTCCAAATCATGTGTAGGGTAATTTACCTCATGAGTTTTCAACTACCGTGAAGCATAAGCAATTACCTGATCATCCTGCATTAAGATGCAACCAAGTCCTTTTAATGAAGAATCACTATAGATAACAAACTCCCCATTCCTGGAATGTATTGCCAAAACTAGAACATTCACCAATCTTCTTTTCACTTCCTGAAATCAATCATCACATTATTTTGTCCAGATAAACTTAACACCCTTCCAAGTTAGCTTAGTCATTGGACTAGATAACCGTGAAAAATTTCTAAAAAACCTTCGGTAATTGCCTTCCAAACCAAGGAAACTACGAATCTCAGTTACATTTGTGGGTCTTGGCCATTCTTCAACAACCTTTGTTTTTGCAGGATCAACAGTTATCCCATCTTTAGAAACAATGTGACCAAGGAAGGAAATTTTTTGCAACCAAAACTCACACTTGCTGAATTTCCCATACAATTTCATTTCTTTTAAGGTTTGAAAAATAACCCTTAAATGTCTTTTATACTCTTCTTTACTTTTAGAAAACACCAAAATATCATTAATGAAAACCACCAAAATTTTTCACCTAATTCAACTGAGCCATCACTGCAGTAAACTGCTCAATTATGATTCCGACCATCTCTGGATGCTAATTCGAAAGGTCATTATACTCTGTATGCCTTCCTAGAAAAGATGCTCTATTTCCTCTATGGAAAACCATTCTTATCACAGAAATATCTTAGGAGAAGCAACATGGTAATCTTCAAATGCAATATCATTTCAATTTGACCATAAAAAAATATTTTTGGATAATCATTTAATAAAATTCTAACTCCTAAAGTTATCTAAACTGACCTCTGATACCAACTATAAGGCCCCAGCCTTAAACCTTACATAATCTTGAGTTATTAAAAGATTACACATTGAGGATATTTTTAGGTTTAGAGTTTTAGAGAATTCGATCATAAAACTTGCATTACATTCCACATTTAAACAAAGTGGTTACATAAAATATAGTTTTCATTTTTTCCATCAATGGAAACATATTTAATATAAAACATGGATTCTTTCTTGACACTTCCTTGACACTATCATCACATCATGTACCTTTCCCTTGACCTGTGAAAATCATTTCAAAAACTTGGGATGAGCATAAAAAGCTCAGTAAGGGATATGAAAATATGGAAAGGAAATATGAGTACATGTATACACAAGAATCAATGAAATCATACTTTACTCATAAAACATAAGCACATTAATATACCTCATAAAATCATGAATAAATCATAGAAATCATAAGACATAAAGGTAACTTGAGGCATTCACAACATTCTTACGTAGGGAGTAACCCTCTTGGTTACGTTTGGAATACCCATCAAAGTATATTCCCAAAATATCTTCGGAGAAACCATAACGTTTAAATCCTTCGCATTACCCAATGCATTGGAGAGCTATATCGGGCTCACCCGCCCTTAGTTTATCCCGGAACCATCCGTATTCATAATAATGCCCAAGAACCACAACATAATCTGTAACGACCCAAAGTTTTTCAATAGAAAATTCACTTCTTATATCTATGTCATAAAAACACAAAATAATGAACTACTAAGTGATAAGTGACCTTTAAACATAATTTTGTCACCCCTATGTTTGGAATTTTAAAAATCCAACATTCACGGTTGTGTTCAAGATAGTTTTTAGAGTCCAATGAAACAAAAATAATTTTTGGTGAATAGTAACCCACCCTTATGAATAGTAACCTACCCTTATGAATAGTAATATGACCCTTATAAATATTAAATAAGAGTAAAATTTCCTATGAATAATAAAATAAAATTTAGACATCATAGAAAGTGATAATTTGACCTTAGTAAACATTTTTGGTATTTTATAAGTCATAAATAATTATTTATAATTAATTAATTAATTTAAAAGAATATTTATTTTCTTGAAATATATTCATAAATTATTGAATCAATGTCTAATAGTTTTTAGATAATTTTATAAGACCCTAAGTAATTTTTGAAAGAACTGCAAAATCAGTTTTAATTTTAAAAGCTGTTTTTTTAAAGTAAATTATGATTTTTATTAAATATTAAATTAATAATATTTAGAAAATTATTTTTGAAAAATGGACATCATTTTTGGATTCTACACGTCGAAAAATGGTTGGGGTAAAATTTTGGGATTTTTCTGAGATACTTGAATTTTTGATGAATAGTAGAATACATTAATTTATCATATAAATACATTTTAATTAAAACCCACTATTCCTGACATCACAAGTGATGTAAGCACACAAATCCCTAATTCACAAGTCAAATTTACTATTCTTAGTCATCCAAGACTCACTATTCCTTGTCTTAGGTGAAATTAATAAACTAATCAATTTTATATTAAGGAAACCCCTCTCCCCTCCACTATAAAAGCCACCCTTCACCCCCTCTTTTCCTCACACCTCTCAAGCTCCAAGCCTTCTCTAAATTCTGCCCAAACACCTTCCCTAGCTCATCCCCCACGTCCAAAAGCTTCTGGTCTCATCAAAAGACCAAGCCTAGCTTCCTTAAAGAGGATCTCAAGAGGAGGATTCTAAAGGTAATTTCTCTCTCTCTTCTCCTTTAATTTCCTTTCAAGCTCAAGTTCCTTTCTTGATCTCTCTCTATCTATCTTCATCCAAATTGTTCTGTAAATCTAGTATTTCATATATACTGTAATATTATGATTCTAATGTTATATTATATCACCCCACACTCTTTCCCCCTTCCTTTTATTTTATTAAAGAGAACGTTGTTCATGTGGTGATAATTTAACACCTTCAAAAACAACATGCTCTCTTCTTCCATTTCTACCTTCAATCTGGTCATGAAACCATTTTTATGGTTGAACCAGAATATTTTATATGTATTATGTTATATTTTAAGTTCTGGAAATAACCTATGGCCTTATTAATAAGATAAATGTTAAAACAAGATCGTTGTGATCCAAAAACCGCTCAAATTAACCCAAATAACCATCATTAAATTTTTATCTAATGATTCGTCCACTTAGATCTAATATAACTCATTATAAAATCATTAAAGCTTCTGTAATATCATTAAAAACATGTAATATCAGTTCTGGATGTTTACCCATGATCTACCCAAACATAAAATTAAGAATACAAGTGGACCGCTCAAGAAAACCATGAAAAAGAACATCCCCGATCAATGTTTTTAAACTCTATAAGTCATCCAAAGGAACATAATATGAAATAATGAAACCAGAATGAACCCTATTAATGTATAAAAGGTTCTGTAATTTCTGATTAATGAATATAATTTCATTATACAGGACATTAAAGATAAGGAGGCATTCGAGTACAAGGTAAGGGGAAATCTCAAAACCAATTTTCTTCCATCAGGTTCTCCCTCTTTCACTCCATTTTTGATATGTTTACTCCTCAAAGATCTTTTTTTCATCATTTACTTTACTTATCTGGGATATACATGTTTTTCACTGGTTTTTATGTCCATAAAAATGTTTTCCGAAAGAACTCTTCTTTCAAGATCTCACATTTTGCCTCTCATTCAAGGTTGATGGTTCTTATATCAAGTATGTTGTTCCCTCTTTCTTTTGGGAACCCAAAGCTTATGAATGTGTTATTATGAGATGAAACCCATTATTTTCCATGGGTTATTTATGTACATGTTTGATATGTGTTCTATGTGGCAAGCATGATAATGATAATGTTATGATGTGACGGGTGCGCCCAGAATTATATAGCGCAATATGAATGTTTAAATGTGACGGGTGCGCCCGTAATTATATAGCGCTCCAATGCATTGGGTAAAGTGATGAATCTCATGAGTAAATGTGAAATTATGCGTGAACATGATGCTAGCTTTGTTCACAAGTATGAGTGGTAGCTAACCACTAAGACATGATGTTTCATTTTTATTAAATTAATAATATTTAGAAAATTATTTTTGAAAAATGGACATCATTTTTGGATTCTACACGTCGAAAAATGGTTGGGGTAAAATTTTGGGATTTTTCTGAGATACTTGAATTTTTGATGAATAGTATAATACATTAATTTATCATATAAATACATTTTAATTAAAACCCACTATTCCTGACATCACAAGTGATGTAAGCACCCAAATCCCGAATTCACAAGTCAAATTTACTATTCTTAGTCATCCAAGACTCACTATTCCTTGTCTTAGGTGAAATTAATAAACTAATCAATTTTATATTAAGGAAACCCCTCTCCCCTCCACTATAAAAGCCACCCTTCACCCCCTCTTTTCCTCACACCTCTCAAGCTCCAAGCCTTCTCTAAATTCTGCCCAAACACCTTCCCTAGCTCATCCCCCACGTCCAAAAGCTTCTGGTCTCATCAAAATACCAAGCCTAGCTTCCTTAAAGAGGATCTCAAGAGGAGGATTCTAAAGGTAATTTCTCTCTCTCTTCTCCTTTAATTTCCTTTCAAGCTCAAGTTCCTTTCTTGATCTCTCTCTATCTATCTTCATCCAAATTGTTCTATAAATCCAGTATTTCATATATACTATAATATTATGATTCTAATGTTATATTATATCACCCCTCACTCTTTCCCCCTTCCTTTTATTTTATTAAAGAGAACGTTGTTCATGTGGTGATAATTTATCACCTTCAAAAACAACATGCTCTCTTCTTCCATTTCTACCTTCAATCTGGTCATGGAACCATTTTTATGGTTGAACCAGAATATTTTATATGTATTATGTTCTATTTTAAGTTCTGGAAATAACCTATGGCCTTATTACTAAGATAAATGTTAAAACAAGATCGTTGTGATCCAAAAACCGCTCAAATTAACCCAAATAACCATCATTAAATTTTTATCTAATGACTCGTCCACTTAGATCTAATATAAATCTTTATAAAATCATTAAAGCTTTTTTAATATCATTAAAAACATGTAATATCAGTTCTGTATGTTTACCCATGATCTACCCAAACATAAAATTAAGAATACAAGTGGACCGCTCAAGAAAACCATGAAAAAGAACATCCCCGATCAATGTTTTTAAACTCTATAAGTCATACAAAGGAACATAATATGAAATAATGAAACCAGAATGAACCCTATTAATGTATAAAAGGTTCTGGAATTTCTAATTAATGAATATAATGTCATTATACATGACATTAAAGATAAGGAGGCATTCGAGTACAAGGTAAGGGGAAATCTCAAAACCAATTTTCTTCCATCGGGTTCTCCCTCTTTCACTCCATTTTTGATATGGTTACTCCTCAAAGATCTTTTTTTTCATCATTTACTTTACTTATCTGGGATATACATGTTTTTCACTGGTTTTTATGTCCATCAAAATGTTTTCCGAAAGAACTCTTCTTTCAAGATCTCACATTTTTCCTCTCATTCAAGGTTGATGGTTCTTATATCAAGTATGTTATTCCCTCTTTCTTTTGGGAACCCAAAGCTTATGAATGTGTTATTATGAGATGAAACCCATTCTTTTCCATGGGTTATTTATGTACATGTTTGATATGTGTTCTATGTGGCAAGCATGATAATGATAATGTTATGATGTGACGGGTTCGCCCGGAATTATATAGCGCAATATGAATGTTTAAATGTGACGGGTGCGACCAGAATTATATAGCGCTCCAATGCATTTGGTAAAGTGATGAATCTCATGAGTAAATGTGAAATTATGCGTGAACATGATTCTAGCTTTGTTCACAAGTATGTGTGGTAGCTAACCACTAAGACATGATGTTTCATTTTTATGCTTTGCCACATTTCAAGTTTATTGTTTATGCTCCTCTCATGTTCAAGATCTTCTTCCTATGTCATGATTATGCTCACCCCATGCTATATTGTTCTTATCTATCCTCTTACTGGGCTTTTAGCTCACCACTTTTTATGTATATCCTCAGGTGGATACATGTACTAAGGATAGGACAAGTGCTACTAAGAAGCCATAGAAGAAGAGATTAAATGAATTTTTATGCTTGATGTTGTACTTGTTATGTGTAGTCATAGTTTTCCCAAGATACTAAACCTCTGGATCCTCCATGTGTAATACTATTATGTTGTTTATCTTTGAAATTATGTAATAGTAATGTAAGAAAAGGCCGGGTCGCTATATAATCGTATCACATAAAACATGCATAAAGGAAACATAACATTTCCACCTTTCAATCACAAGATATCAATACAACACATTGATATAAAAACATTATTAAAACCATTTTCAATACCAAAATAAAATAAAAGTAAAACATGGTATTTATTTTTCTTTTAAAAAAAGGTATGGCTTGTAGAGGAAGCTGAAATTCAAATAATGGTCACGGTGGAGGAGAAGTCGTTGTCGCCTCATACGTACGACAAAAACATTCCCTTTTGTCGTTTAGTAAAAAACTTTGTATAAAAAATATTCCTTTTGGATAAACGTAAAAGTAAAAGGGGTTTATACACCATATAAAAGAAGGTTGTGTATAAAACAAAATATGCCCCAATGAAAGGAGATTGGGACGAAGTCCCATACCTCGGGTCTGACTTGACTCGATCGTTCTTTAACCTCCTGAATAATAAACTTGAGTTAATTTCTACTTTCTTAAGAAGATTTTTCAAGTTCATTGTTTCTTTTATATCACTTATTACCATGTTATAAATACTATGTAATTATTTATGTTAATAATGGTCGTTTTGTCGATCATTGGTACTTGAGTCAAAATCAAACTCTTCATAATTACGAGTTGTTCATGTGGTAAAATATCAATTATATCCATGAATTATATTCATGATGTAGATATCATATATATCATATATATTCAGTATATACATGAATTTATAATATTACATAATCATTTAGAGGTAAGAAATGAAATGCACCGTTCATGGAGACGGTAAGCCGTACGTACGCATGAACGCTACTTTCATTTCTATGTCATATTAATGGAACTAAAACTAAATGAGAGATATGTATATTTTAATTACATAATTATAATAATCATTTAGATGTAACATAAATCATATATATCCATTATATATATGTACTTATAATAGTACATTACATTTGGGGATAAGAAATGAAATGCACCGTTCATAGAGACGGTAAGCCGTATGTACGCATGAAAGCTACTTTCATTTCTATTTCGTATTTTATGGAATGGGATCATAATGACATAAAGGTATATTATAATTACAGTATAATATCATATATAATATCATTAACTCCATCCTTTATACATCCCACATATGGCATTATTGAATCAAATCACTTTGAGGGGGCGGTAGTCCGCACTTCCTAAAATGAAGATATCGCGTATACCCATAATGGAAGCCATAAAGCTATGCCATAAATGAAAAATACAGAAGCTTATGGAAAACATAAACATATTATATATCATATATAAATATAGTGACATCTTAATGGACACCTTTGAAGGTGTTATATGAGTGTTGAATAATCATCGTTTCGTGAGGCAGAAATTCGCCATCCACAGAAACAGTATGTTCTGTAACCATTAGACGTAGGTGTGTGTATGTGTAGCTCGAATAATTCTTATAACAACATCCTAGTATATTTAATATACTGGTTTTTTACAAAATAAATGAATAAAAAGTGTTTAGGGGGTTGGAGAAGAAAAATAAAACATAAGAAAACAAGAGAAGACACTACCTTTAAATCGGGTAACTCTCTTTGATTTGAGCTCGAAGGCATCCTTGGGAAGACTTTTTTCCCAAAGTGAGGCTTCTACGAGTAATAGAGGGATGTGGAGAGACAAAATGGGTAGGGTTTGGACGATCCAAGGGCTTTGGAAGTGTGGGTAAGGTGGTAGAGGTGGGGGCCTTTTATAAGAGGAGAGGAGGGACACTCTTGGAAAGTTACAAAATGTTACTTTATTTTCAAATGATTTTCGGATTTAAAAAGTACCAAATTGATGTATTATGAGGATAAGGTGATAAGAGTTCGGAATATACTCATCCAATAGGTCTTTGGAAAGTTTATGTTATAGTTTTAACATTATCTTTTCATTTTATTTAAATCCTTTATTAACGAGGTAATCATTGCATCATCATGATGTCATAAATAATTTTAGTTATTTAATGTCTAAAAATTATGGAAAATATACTATGATGTAGGAAATATTTTTAGATTTCCAATAAATATTTATTGTCCATAATATCATATATGTAGACAAAATTAAAAATGTTTTACTTAGGTGATACATTCTTTGTTATATTTACTTTCTTTAAAAAAAAGATAAAAAGTTACTTTCCCACAAGAGTGATTCCATGGGGTCCCCAAGTTTGGCACAAGGCATCCCATTGTCGGCCACAAGACAATCAGTGGAATTAGGACACATGTTGGGGTCATTTTTTATTATTATGATATTATTTTATTATCCTTAACTACCCGATTACTCATTAATCAAGATAATTAAAGATAATTACCGTCATTACTATTCATAATGTCCAAAAACAGAAGAGTCTTAATTACATAATTTGGATCTTATGATTCAAAATATGGAATCCATTTTACCAAATTACAAACACATAAATCTCAATAATTAATTTAAAAATAATTCCCGTTGTGAAAACAAATAGAGGGTTTTTTGAAACAATATCTATGAAAAGTTTGGCATTAGTTTATGCCCAATTCCAAAGTGAAATTAATCCTAATGACCATAATTGGATTAAATGGTAAAAATATATATTCAAATTACACTTTAATACCAATTAAAAAGATAATCTAACCATATAATTAAATTAGATGAAAAAGAAGTTTGATGCAAAATGCAGTATTTTTTCACTATTCATTAAAAAATGAACATTGTCAGAAAAATACCAAAAATTTATCCAATGTAAATTTCAATGTTCCAATCATAAAGAATATGTTTATTTTGACAAATAGGGCTTATAAAATTGTCAAAAGTTTGAATTAAAAATGGTTTTCCATCAAAAGGCAGTAAAAAAATCTTTTAAAAATATTAGTGTATTCCATGCTTAAGATTAGATTTATTCTCATTTTAAGCCTCTAAAACACTATCTAATTCATAAATAGACATAGATAAAAATATCTTTTATTAATTAATTACTTGGGATGATACACAAACCCTAAACATACACACTAAACCCTATACCCTACAGAATAAACCATAAACTGTACACCCTCGCCCAAAATAAAAAACCCAACACAACAAAAACTAGAAAATAGAACCTAATAACTACACCCTATGCCATATACCCCACAATCTAAACCCTAAACCCCACACCCTAAACAATATAACATACTTTATAAAGCCTAAACGCTAAACCCTACACCCGATATGCTATATCATACACACTAAACCCTACAATTCAAACCCAATACCCTAAAACCTAATCCATAAACCCTTCACCATATACGCTAAACACTATACCATAATCCCTACACCCTAGAACATATACCCTGAACCCTATACTCTACACCAAACATAATCAAACCGATACCCGACACCATAAACCCCATTCCCTACACCCTAAACTCCATACCTTACTCCATAATACCTATACTCTACACACTGAATCCTTCACCCAAAACTATACACCAGAAACCCACACCCAAAACCATATACCATACACACCAAACCCTATACCTTATACCCTAAACCTTATACCCTAAACCCTAAACCCCATTCCCTTTACCCTAAATCCTATACCCAGAACCATATAACCTATACCAAACAACATAATCCCTACAAAATACATCCATCGGAGAAAACACTAATCCCACACCCTAAACGTTATATCATATAATCTAAACCGTATAACTTATGACTTAAACCATAAACATGACACCCTAAAGACTAAAAAATACTCCCTCAACCCTAAACCCCACAACATATACTATATACACTACACCCTAAAGACACTAAAATAATCACAAACAACCCTAAAAACCCATTAAGACCTAAATAACCAAAAAAATCATAAATAATTTGTATAAAACATTAAAAAATATAAAAAAACTAAGCAAAATAAAAACTATTAAAATATCAAAATACAAAAACAACCTATAAAATCCTTAAAAACCCCAAAACCCCTAAAAATCCTAAAATTAAAAAAAAACATACAATCCCTACAACTATAAAACCCTAAAAACCATAAAAACCCCAAAACCCCTAAAATCATTAAAAAACTAAAAACCATAAAAATATTAGAAACACAAATAACCATGATATATCATAAAAACCTAAAACCCCCTAAAAACCATTAAAACCATAAAACCCCTAAAAACCCTACAAATCACTAAAACTGAAAAAAGCCTTAAAACCCCAAAGAAACCCTTAATCACCCTAAAATCCCCTAATAAATTAAAAAACTCGAAAACTTTAAAAATCCAAAACCCCCTAAAATCTTTAATGCCCATAAATACCCTTAAAAACTAAAATAACCATATGAACATTAAAAACCCTAAAACCCATAAAAATAACTATAACCCACTACAACCCCTAATGGACACTAAAA
The DNA here is from genome assembly GCA_963277665.1 of Viscum album. Classification (NCBI taxonomy): domain Eukaryota; kingdom Viridiplantae; phylum Streptophyta; class Magnoliopsida; order Santalales; family Viscaceae; genus Viscum; species Viscum album. The sequence goes on along the minus strand of OY728142.1, from coordinate 195,237,624 downwards.
AAATAAAACTATTTTCTCCTAAAAAGAATACCAACCCTAAAAAAACTAAATATACCCAAAATCCCTAAAATTATTAAAACACTGAAAATACTAAAAATCATTAGAAACCTTAAAACCCTCAAAAATCATAAAAATCACTATGAATCCTAAAAAACTATAATACCATATAACCCTAAAATACCATACTAGTGCCTAAAACTCGAATACCTGAAAGGACACAATAAAATTACAAAAAAAAACTGAAAGGCAATAAAATACACTAAAACTCCAAGATACTCTAAAACCCCAAAAGCCTATAAAGGGACATAAAAATTTCCTAAAAGACCCTAAAAACAAATAAAACAACAATATGTCTACAGAAACTACAAAAAATCAATAAAGGACCCTAAAAACATAACGTAAACTAAAATACCTAAAAACCATAAAGCATCCCAAAAATCGTAAAAAATTATAATGGACATTAAAACCCTAAAAAACCTAAAATAAATTAAATCACATTAAAACATTAAATGTCCACAAAAACCCTAAAAATCTTGAAAACCCAAAAACCCCCAAAAAACAATAATATACCCTTCAAATGATAAAAAAGTAAAAGGCCGTATAATCCAATAAAACCCCATAAAACCCTAAAAAATATAAAAATATTAAAAGACCCTAAAACTCCATAAAATTTTTAAAATACTCTAACAACTGTAAAATACCATGAATACAAAAATATATAAATAACTCATAACCACCATAAAATCCTAAAATAACTAAATATATGAAAATAAAAATCCTTAAAACCCCCTAGAAACACAATAAAACACTAAACCTGAATAAAAACCATTAAATACATATAAACCTGAAAAAAATGAAAAAAACTAATAACCCTAATAAACAATAATAAACCCAAAAAATAATGAAATCTCTAAAATAGCCTAAAAATACAAAAAACCCCTATGAAATAATAAAAACACATAATAAACTAAAAACCTAGAAAACAAGTAAAAATTATTAAAATTATTAAAAAAATCCTTAAAAACACTAAAAACAAAAAAAATCCAGAATCCAAAATCCCTAAAATCCCTCTAACCACCACCATCTCCAAAAAACCCCATCAAAACCCAGAAAAAACATTAATCCATGGAAAATCCTAAATACCCCAAAATCCTAACTCTCATAAATCCCCGAAAGGACTCTAAAAACACATAAAAGTCTCTAAACCACACAAAACCCATCAAAAGACCCTAAAAAATCCATATAAATTCGTACAAGGCCACAAAATACCGTAAAAACATATAACCCCTAAATCTTCTAAGAACATTAAAAACCCTAAATAGGATTAAAACCCCTAAATCCCTAAAATCCTTAAAAATCATAAAATCAATAAAACCCCAATGGTCTATAAAAACAAAAAAAATATGAATACCTTTAAAACCTCTAAAAACCCATAAAACTCCTAAAAACAAAAAAAACCCAAAAACCCAAAAAACTATAAATCCAATAAGAACCTCTAAAAACCAGAAATACCAGAAAACCCCCAGAAAACCTTTATACCACTAAAAACCATTAAACTCCCTAAAATACTCTAACTCACTAAAAATGCTAAAAGGCCATAGAAAAATCTGAAACCCCTAAAAGACCCAAGATCTCTAAAAGACCCCAAAAGACATTAAAAATTGTAAAAAACCCTATGATACCATGAAATACCCTAAAAATATAATAGGGTGTAAAAACAATAAAAACCATACATTCCATAAAAAACATTTAAACCCCCTAAAACACCATAATAAATCTAAAAATTCCAAATGGACCTTAAATAACCTACAACACAAAATAACCAAAAACCCCCTAAAGGGCCCTATGATAATATAAAGGACCCTAAAAACCAAAAAACCCTATATGGACAGAAATCTCAAAATAGATCCTTAAAACCCTAAAGTTTCGTAAAAACTATTAAAATCCCTTAAAGAAACTAAAAAGTCCTAAAACTCTATAGAACCCAGTAACCCTAATAACCCAAAAAACCCTAAACCCACTATATACAATAAATGTCTCTAAAAACTCTAAACAAGCCCTCGAAGACCACAAAACCCCTAAAAGATATAAAGGATTATAAACACCCTAAAAACTATAAATGACCATAATACAATAAATAACCCAAAAATTGAAAACCCCCAAACCCCCTAAAACCCCTAAAACCCCATAAAACCTATTAAAACACGACAAACTCAAAAAATACCTAAAAAATTCTAAAACTTGAAAAATAAAAAATAGATTTAAAAATAGAAATAATTGTAAACAATACCTAAAACCAAATTTCCAAAAATATAAAAACCCCTAAATTTATGAAAACCCCAAAAAAATAGAAAAATATCACTAAACCATAAAAACCCCTAAAAAGCATTAAAACCCTCAAAAACAAAAAAAAAACACTGAAAAAAAAAGAAAACCATAACATCACAAAAAACCCCAAAAATCCAAAAAATCCTTAAAACCCTAAAACCCAAAAAAATCCCTAAAAAAATAAAAAACCCATTAAAGACCCTAAAAAACTAGATTCTATAAAAGAACCAAAAAACCCTAAATTCCTAAAAGACATTGAAAACAATAAAAACCCTAAATATCATAACAAACCAATAAAAACCAAAATACAGTAAAATACCCAAAACCTCTAAAAAATAACCATGAAAAACAATAAAAACCCTAAACATATAAAACCCCCAAAAACATTTAAAACACTAAAATATCATCAAAAATCAAAAAACACATAAAAAACTATTAAAACCCAATAAAACCACAATAAAACATGATAACCCCCAAAATAATAATTATAAATAAGTCCCCTAAAACCAAAAAAAACTCATAAGAAAATCCAAAATATCATTATAAACCCCAAAAAACCAAAATAATTGAATAATAGATAAAAACATGTAAAACCCGAAAACCCCTTAAACAAAATAAATCCTAAACCACAAAACCCTAAAACTATATATACCCATAAAATCTAACATAAGACCATAAAAAACTAAAAATTCCTTAAATTTTATAAAATCTACAAAACCCACATAAAATAACACAACCCCTAAAAACCAAAAAATGCACTACAAAAACCAAAAAACACTAAAACCCCATTAAATTCATAAGAAACTAAAAAACGCTTTAAAACACTAAAGTCACAAAAATCCCCAAAAATACTAAAACAATAAAACCCAAATATCCAAAATCACCTATGAACCCTAAAAACCCTAAAGCCCATATTCTTCACCACAAACCATATTCCCAACAACATGATCACATTACCCAACCCATTTATCCCTAAACCCAATACACTAAACCATATACCCTACAACCTGAACCCTAAAACCAATACCCAAAACCCTATACCTTAAACAATAAACCTTAAACCATATACCCACAACCCTAGTCCTTATACTCTAGACCCTATCAACAAATCCATATACACTACACCACATTTCGTATCCCAAATACCCTAAACCGTCTTTTCTAGACCCTAAATAAAAACCCTAGACCCTAATCCATGTATCCTACAACATAATACTTATTCCCTTCATCAGCAAACCCTATACTATACACCCTAAACTCTCTACCCAACACCCTAAACCCTAATCCCTAAACCATGAACCGTAAACCCTAAACCCTAGACCCTAAACACTATGCCCTAAAAACTATAACCTAAACCCCAAAAGCTACCCCCTATCCCTAAACACTAAACCCTAAACCCTAAACCCTAAACACTAAAACCTAAACCCTAAAACCTAAACCCTAAACCCTAAAACCTAAACCCTACACCATAGACCCTACACCGTAGAGAATACACCCTAAATACAATACCTTACACCCTAAATCCTATTCCATAAACCATAACACCCAAATCCTACACTCTAAACATTATACCCAACACCCAAGACCCTTAACACTAAACCCTAAACCCTACTTCCTATACCGTACATGCTAAACCCTAAACCCTGCACTATAATCCATATACCCTACACACTAAATAGAAAATGAGACCCCCTAAAATATATATCATACACCCTACGCCCAATAACCCACACCCTAAACGCTAAACCACGTACACCAAACCCTATACCATACACCCTAATTCATAAAACATACACCCTCCACCCTAAATCCTAAACCATAAACCCTATACCATAAACCCTAAACCATAAACACTAAACCCTACCCCATAATCCCTATACACTAATCCCTAAACAATACCCCCTAAAACATTTATGATAATCCTAGAAACCTATATCCCACACATTAAACCCTAAAACCTACACCATAATCCCTAAACGCTATATCCTAAACCATATATCCTACACCCTGATCCATGCTCCCTACACCCTAACCCTTAAATTTTAAACCCTAAAAACTATACCATACAACCTAATCCCTTTATCCTAAACAATAAACAAGAAGAACCCTAAAAGCCCCAAAAAACCATAAAAACCCTAAAAAATATTTAAAACCACTAGAATCACATTAAAAATTATAAAACCACTAAAAACCATAAATTCCAAAACAAGTTGTAAAAATCCAAAAAAACACTAAATCCCCTAAAAACCCAAATAACATTCAAAACAATAAATAAGAATAAGAATAATTAAAAACCTAAAACCCTAAAAACTATCTAAGAAAAATAATTAAAAACTTTTGATACCATTAAAACTATAATAAAACCTTAAAAAGTACTAAAATACATTAAAACTCAAAAACCTCAAAAATACTAAAAAAACAACTAATATCCCAAAAACACCGAAGACCCTAAAAACCATTAAACCCCTAAAAATGTTAAAATTCATTAAAACCCTATAAATATAGAAATGAAAAGACTCATAATATCCCTAAAAGGACATAAAAACCACAAAACCTCCTAAAATGCAAAATAAACTGACACCCCCTAAAAGTCCCCAAAAAACTAAACATGCTAATAAAAAATAAAATTCCCTAAAAATATTAAAAGAATCTAAAATATATAAAGAACCATAATGAACAATAATAATCCTTTAAAGGAAACTAAACCCCTAGAAACCCTAATGTACCCTAATATCCTGAATGAAGCTAAAAACACTTAAAAACCCTAATGATAATAAAAAACAAACCACTAAATGACCCTAATGACCCAAACAACCATAAAAGACACTAAAACCCATAAAACCTCTAAAGAACCCTAAAAACCATATAAGACATAAAAGGCCATAAAAACCTAAAAACACTAAAAGTCTCTAAATACCCAAAAATTATAAATACTCTATATCAAATAAAAATCCTAATAGACTTTAAAAAACCCTAAAAATACCCTAAATAACACAAAAAACAACATTGAAAATATAAAATAATAAAAAACCATAAAACAAAAATAAACCCCAAACCCATAAAAGATCCAAAAAACTATTAAAAATTTAATAGACCACAAAAACAATAATACCCCCCAAAAACCATAAAAACAATAAAACAACATAAAAACCCTAAAACTGTAAAAACCCCTAGAACCCCTAAAAACCATAAATACTCAATAAATATCTAAAAACCACAAAAACACTAAAAACCCTAAATGACGAAGACAACCCTAAATACCTAAATTTAATGAAAACCCTAACTCCCCAAAAATATATAAAACTCTAAATATCCAAAAAAACCCATGAACACAAAAAATCCTAAAAACCCTCTGAAGTACCCTTAATGTCTATAAAATACCTTAAAGGGTCCTAAAAACCCGAAAAAACCCAAAAAGACCCAAAAAACCCAAAACTCCAAAAAAACCCAAAACCTTATAAATAATAAAAAAACCCCAAAAAACCTAAAAAATCCTAAAACACTTAACCACCCCCCCTAAAAATCCAAAAAAAATACCAAATATCTTAAAAATTATAAAAACCATTAGAAGACCCAAAAAACATTAAAAACCACTAAAAATTGTATAACCACCCAAAAGAACTTTAAAACCCTAGAACCCTTAAAAAGACTAAGAACCCAAAAAAACAAAAGACACTTAAAAACGATATAAAACATTAAAAATTATAATACCCATAAAATAACTAAAACAAATTAATACAATCGAATCCCTTAAAAACAAACAAAATCTAAAACCCCCTAAAACACTGAAAACCATAAAAATCATAAAATACCCCCCAAACCCAAAAACCTATAAAATCAAAAAGCCCATAAAACCCCATAAACCCCCCCCCAAACCCCTAAATTACCCAAAAAATACCAAATACCATAAATCCCAAAAATCCCCAAAAAACACAAAATCCCCCCAAAACATAAAACCTCATAAAAACCAATAAACCTAAAAAACAAAAAAAACCTAAAAGACCCTAAAAGAATAACACATCCATAAAACTAATAAAACCTTAACCCCCCCCATAAAACTGTAAAAAACAAAAACATCTCAAAAAATATTTAAACCCCAAAAACCCTAGAAACCATAAAAACTGTAAAAATACCAAAAAACCCTTAAACACTAAAAATACCTAAAAAATAAAAAACCAAAAAACCCCTAAAAACTCTAAAAACCCTAATACCGTAAAAACCCTAAAAACTCAAACATAACCCCTAAAATACCCAAGAACCCATAAAACCCCTAAAAGATCATAGAAATCCAATAGAACCCCTAAAACCCTAGATGAACCTAAAACCCATTATAAAACCCAAAAACACCCATACAACCCATTAAAAAGATTCAAACAATAAATTAAATTAATACCCTTACAAACCATAGAAAACATCAAAACAATTAAAACCCCATAAAAATCCAAAAAAACAAAATACCCTTAAAAATAATGAAAAACACTAAAATAACATAAAAACCCTAAAACCACGTAAAAAACTAACAACCTTAAAAAACATGAAATATCTAATTCAACCAAATAACTCTAAAACACCAAAAAAACACTAAAAACTGTAAAATCCTAAAAAAAATCCTAAATACCCACAAAAAAACAAAACAAAAACCAATGAACCCTCAAAATCCCTATAACCCCTAAAAACCCAATAACACCAATACTACAAAAACACCAAAGAACGTCTTCAAAACCAATAAAAACATAAATCCCATAAAAACCCTAAAAATTCTAAAAACCACTAAAATACCATAAAAACACAAAAAACCAAAAAAATACTTAAATAATCCCAAAAAACCCAAAATCCCCAAAATATAGATATACTATCAACCCATAAATTCATTAAATCCGATAAAACATCTTGAAAAATAAATATAATCCCATAAAAATCAAAAACAAATCTATAAAAAATGAACAATCCAAAAACTCAAAAACCCCTAAAACAATAAAAATGAAAATAATTTATAACACTAAAACTCCTTACCAGCCAAAAATGATAAAAAACAAAAAATATTTAATTAAAATAAAAATACCAAAAAAATATAAATACCTTATAAACATTTAAAACCCCTAAACCTGTAGAAAAATGTAAAATCCCAAAAAAACCCCTAAATACCATTAAAAACATTAAAAACCTAAAATACCACAAAAAAACTGAATAATCCATAAAATATTCTACAAAACTTAAAAATTACAAAAAACAAAAAACACATGAAAACCAAACAAAACCATAAAAACCCAAAAAATCCCCACAAAAACCTAAAAAACCCTAAAACCCTACAAACCCCACAAAAAACTCCTTAAATCCAAAAAACCATAAATGAATCCTAAATCCATAAAACCAAAAAAGAATAAAAAATGAACACTAAAATCCTATATATATATATTCTAAAACCCCTAAAAATCTAGAAATTCCATAAAACCCAAAAAACCTGTAAAAGCCCATTAGAACCCAAAATCAATTGAAAATCCATAATAAAACCGAACTAATTTAAAACACTAAAACCCAAAAAATAAATAGAAACCCTATAATCATTAAACCCATAATCACCTAAAAATCCAAAAAACCACTAAAACCATAAAGAAAAAGTAACAGTAAAACCCATAAAATACATTAAGAACCGTTAAAACATAACCCCCTAAAAGACCCTAAAAACCCTAAGAGACCCAACACCGCTTTAAGGAATCCAAAATGACTCTAAAAATATAAAAAAACTAAAAGCACCTTAAAGGCCCTAAGCATCCTAAAAATCGTTTAAAAGCCTATAAAATACACTAAAAGTAGTAAAAAACAATAAATCTACAAAAAGAGTAAAAATAGCCTAAAAACAATAAAAACTCTAAAAGAACATAAATCCGATAAAAACTATAAAAAACCTAAAGGATCCTAATAAACCAAAAAACCACAAAAGGACCCAAAAACCCCAAAATGACCCAAAAATCCCTAAAAACACTAAAACCCCAAAAAATCCTGAACGACCCTAAAAAGCCTAAAAAATCCTAAATGACTAGGGAAAATCTAAACCCCTAAATGACACTAAAACCCATAAAAACCATTAGGAACCCTAAAACCTAAAAAGACCCTAGAAAATAATTAACAACCACAAAAGGCCCTAATACCCATAAAACCACAAAAAGTCCATATAAATAAAAAAATACTAAAAAAATATAGTACAAAAGAAACACTAATATACATTAAAATACCCTATAAACCCAAAAAAACACAAGAAACAAAAAACCCTAAAATACCATAAATACCCATAAAAAAATAAAAACGCCTAAGACCCCCATAAGAAATATGATAGATTTTAAAACCCTAAAACCCAATAGACCCTAAAACCCAAAAAAACACGATACCCATAAACCCCCCCCCCCCCCAAAAAAAAAACACTAAAACCACTTAAAACCACACTGATACTAAAAACTCTAAAAAACTCTTAAAAACTACAAATCCCTTAACTTATCTTAAAAACCATACAAAACCCTAAAAAACTGAAATACCATTAAAACCCTAAAGAACCTTGAAAACCCTTAAACCATTTAAATACCCCTAAAACCATAAAAATATTGACCCCCAAAGCCAAGAAAACCTTGAAAAACCTAAAAACCCTAATCCCCTTAAAAACCCTAAAAACACCTAAATCATTAAAGAATTACTAAAACCCCTTAAAACCTCTAAAGCCCCTAAAAACCCTAAAACCCCCATTAAATCCCTAAAACCCCTAAAAATGATAAAATTTTCTTCAAAACCTATACCCTTAAAAACCATAAAAACCACCAATACCCTATTAAAACGTTAAAACCCTATAAAACTAAAAAACCCAAAGAAAATAAAAAATTCCTTAAAACCCCTATAAATCATTAACTCTCCTTAAAACACTTATCAGTGTTAAAAAATCCTAAAAAACTAAAACCCTAAAACCCTAAAACCCCCAAAACCTTAAGAAACCTATAATCTGTAGAGAATCCTAAAAACCTAAAGGACCATAAAACCACAAAAAACATAAAACCCCTTAAAATCCATAAAATCCATTTAACCCCTAAATACCCTATTATCCCTAAAACCGTAAAAACTGAAAAACAATAAATGAAACAAAAAAAAGTCCATAACCTCATAAAACCCTAAAGGCCCTAGAAACCATTGATATCCTAAAAAACATCCTAAACACCTTTTAAAACATCTATAAGACCCTAAAACCCCTAAAAACATCAAAGACCCTAAAAACCCTGAAACCCCTATAAGATATTAAATACCTTAGAAACCCCAAAAGAACCATGAAATCCTTAAAAAGATTTAAAAACCATTAATGTCTATAATAGAACATAAAAAAAATGAAACCCCTAAAAAATATAATTATGAAAAACACTAAAGCCTCCTCAAAACTCTAAAAGATCCTAAAAATGATAAGAGACTTAAAAACATAAAACCCTAAATAATTAAATAAAAAATCTGAAAAACATAAGATAATAAAAGGAACATGAAATACTAAACACCCTAAAAGGCCTAAAAAAATTATACCCCCTAAAATCTCTAAAATCACTAGAACAAAAAATATACTCAAAAAAGAAAAAAATAACCCATAAAACCGGTAAAAACCACTAAAGACCCTAAAAGAACCTAAAAGACCATAAAAAACCAAAAACCCTTAAAACCCATATAATATCTAACAAAAAATCAAGTATGAACCTAAATAAATTGAAACCGTAATAATACCTAAAACTATAAATATTGTAACACTTTAAAACACTAAAAAAATGTATAATCTTAAAAACAGTAAAATTCCTTAAAATATATAAAACACTAAAAACCTAAAAACCCTAAAAACTATAAAATCACTGAAAAACCCAAAAAATAAAAATGACAAAAAAACCAAAAGAAACCTAAAAACATTTAAATATTAAAAGCCAAAAGACTTTTTAAAAGATCTAAAACCATAAATCCCCCTAAAACCATAAAAATATACAAATCCATAAATCCCTAAAAACACTCAAAACACCTTAAAACCCTAAAAACCCTAAAACCCAAAAGATATTATAAACCCCCATTAAGTATTGTAAAAATGATAAAAACCCACAAAACCCCAAAAAACACAGAATCCCATTAAACTCTAATACACTAAAACATATTAAAAGAATAAAAAATGATAACAACACTAAAAAAAAATAAACATTAAAAAACATAATCACCTAAAGAAATTAAATTCTTAAAAACCCTAAATAATTTTCCCTAAACCCAAAACCCAAAACCCAACATGTTAGAACCAAGACCCTACACCCTAAAACCAAAATCCTACAACATAAAACATAAAAACTTCACCCTAAACCTTGATTCATACACCCAAACCATATCCCAAAATCCAAAAGCATAATTTCTAAATGCTACACCTTAAACCCCAAACCCTACAGCTTAAACCCCATAGTCTATACCCTAAAAAGTAGAAGACCCAAAAAACCCAAAGAAAAATTCCAAAAGTAACCTAAAAACTATAATTGACATTAATAAACCATTAAATCGTAAAACCCCCCAAAAAACCCTAAAATCGAAAAAATCACAAAAACCATAATAACCCAAAATTCCCTAATGACATTAAAAAATAAAAATTAATAAAAACCAATAAAATTAACTTAAATGTACATAAGAAACTAAAAAAATATTAAATAAACATTATAAAAGACAAAAAACCTAAAAAAACCTAAAAAACCTAAAAAATCTAAAAACCTATAAAACCCCAAAAAACCAAAAAAGGAATAAAAAACACAAACAAACACATAAACCCTGTAAAGTAAACTAAACACCCCAAAAGATAAAAAAAGTTTATAAGAACCATTAAATACTGAAAAACACTAAAAACCCATGAATTCCCAAAACCCTAAAACTCCCAAAACAAACCACAAAAACCCTAAACCCCCTATAACACATAAAATTCCCCAAAACCCTAAAAATTCAAATATTTCATAAAAACATTATAAATTTGAAAAAACCTCTTAATTACCTTAAAACCATAGAAATTCCTAAAATCCTTGAAAGTCGCACCCCCCCACAAAAGCCTTAAAACCCAAAAAATCCTAAAATGCTCTTAAAAACACAAAATTCAAAACCCTACAAGTCCACAAATCCATTGAAAACCCTTAGGGCACTAAAACCCTAAAAATGTATAAGACCTTAAAATCCCTAAAGGCCCAAAAAGTCCATAAAAACACTTCAAAGTCCATGAAACCTCTAAAAAACCCAAAACACCTATAAACCCAAGGGAAACTGTAAAACCCCAAAAAACCATGAAACCACTAAAAATAATAAAAAAAACACAGAACCAATATAACCATGATAAAACAAAAATACTAAACAAAACCCTAATAAACCCTAACATCGACACAAAAATCCAAAAAATTCTAAAATATTTAAAATTCTAACATGTAACTATAAAAGACTAAAAATCACATAAAACCCATCAAAACCCAAAAAACCATAAAATAACCCTAAAATAAAAAAAAAACAAAAAAAACACTAAAAAATAAAAGAATCCAACAAACCCTTATATATATCAAAAAATCCTTCAAAAACACTAAACACCCTAAAAACCTAAAAATATCTGAAAACCGAAAATAAAATTAAAACAGAAAAACACTAAACCCTAAAAACCCATAAAAATACAAAAAACTAAAAACACTAAAAACACTCTAAAAAGTCTAAAAAACACTAAGAGCATCATAAAAACAATATAACCACAAAATGTGTATAAACTAATAAAACCTAAAAAGAGCATAAAACGACCAAAAAACCAAAAAACCTCTAAATATTTCCAAAATACCATAAAACCTTAAAAACCCATTAAGAAACCCAAAAATCCACTTTAAAACACCAAAACCCTAAAAAACCAAAAAAAAAAATCTAAAAAACCTAAAAAACCTCAAAACAATAAATCCATAAAACCCCATAGATACCCCAAAAATACTAAAAATGATAAAACTGTTAACAACAACTAAACCACCGAAAAACAAAAAAAAACAATAAAAAGAAATAAAACACAAAAAACTACTGAAAAAAAATTAAAACCTTGAAATCCATAAAAACCCTAAACACCCTTAAAATCCATAATAAACCGAAACACCATAAAAACCCTGAAAACCCTATTAATTATAAAGAAACTCAAAAAATACACCTAAAACCGGGTATCCTGAAAACATAAAACCCCTAAAAAACCTACCAAACAACTTAAATATCAAAAAAAAACACCGAAACACCCTTAAAAACATAAAAACCCTAAAACACAAAAACCTATCAAATCCATAAGGTCACTAGAAACAATAAAAAATAATAAAAGACCATAAACCAAAAAAAATCACTAAATGAACCTTAAATATAATATAGACCCTAAAAACCCTAAAACCTAATGAATTGCAAAAATCCAAAAAACCCCAAAACAACTCAAAAAACACTTTTTAAACCCATAAACTACATGAAAATAATTAAAATATCTTATATAACATTAATAATCCTAAAACCTCCAATAAAACTTTTAGACCCCTATAAAAAGAAAAAAAAATAAAAAAACACTAAAAATCCCTAAAAACACTTCAAATCCTAGTTAAACCTAAAATCTATAGATTTCCTAAATCTCTTGAAACACTTAAATATCCATAAAAACACTAAAACCCCTAAAAATTACCTAAAAATCACAAAAAACATATTTAATCCTCAAAACGCCCAAAACCCCAAAAAACCAAAAAACCATAAAAACTATATAAATTCTAAAAATCATTAAACACCTAAAAATGTATAGTAACCCCATAAAAATAAAAAAAACTCCAAAATTCATAAAATCCCATAAAACACTAAAAATTTATAAAGAACAACATAAATTCAAAAACCAAAAATATAAAGCCCTCTTAAAGGATACTAAAACCCCTAAACCCCTAATAAAAAACATAAAATACCCAAAAACATAAAAACTTGAATAGAAACCCAAAAAACATTAAAATACCCATTAGAAAACAAAAACACAAAACTAAACATAAAATCATTAAAATTTTAAAAATATTTAAAATACTCGAAAACCCTAACACCCCAAAAAACCATAAAAATCCAAAACATCAAAAAAAAATCCTAAAACCCCATAAGAAATCCTAAAAACACTATAAACCTAATAAATACATAAAGGCCCAAAAAATATCTAATTATACTTGAAAAACATAAAATAGTCATGGAACCCAAAAATAACATTAAAATAATTTTAAAACTAAAAAAAAACATATAAACACATTAAGACGCTAAAAACCATATAACCCATGGAACCCCCATTAAAAAAATTAAAATCCATAAAGCGCCCATTAAACTCTAAAAACCACAAAAAAACCCTAAAGTGCACCAGACCCCAAAAATTCCCTAAAATCCATAAACTAATTAAATATTCCAAAATAGAATAAAACTCCAAAAAATCTGAACGCCCCGATAAAAACATAGGGAAATCCCTAAAATTCCAAAAAAACTGCATTGAAAACCCTAAAACCCTCTATCACCATCAAATCCCTAAACCCCCCCAAAAATTCCCTTAAAATCACTAAAAATCCAAAACCCCCTGAAAATACTATAAAACATAAGAACCCTAAAAACCCATTAAAAACCATAACAACCCTAAAACCCATTAATAAATTAAAAACTCTAAAAACTCTAAAAACCCTAAAACCATAAAAATCATAACAGACACTAAAAACAAGAAAATCCCTAAAAATCCCTAAATACCCATAAAAACACTAAAACCCAAAAAATCATAAAATCTCCCAAAACACCTAAAAACCCAAAACCCATATAAAATTCTATAAAACCCATAAAATCCCAATATGACCCTAGAACTCTAGATCCCAAAATGCCCATAAAATGCCAAAAAGATACAAAACAACCCAAGATACCTAAAGGTCATAAAACCATAAATACCTATTAAAACCCATAAAACCTAAAAGGCTATAAGAAACCAAAAAAGACACTAAAATCACTAAAAACCATGAAGGATACTAAAAACTCTAAGAATCCCCTAAATGACCCTAAAACCCCTAAAAAACACAAAACACATAATAGACGCCTAAAGGACCCTAAAACCCCAAAACCTCCTAAAAACCCTTAAACAACAAAAAAACCCTAAAAACCTATCAGACTCAAAAAAACCTAATGGAACCTAAAAACCCAAAAAGACCCAAAACCCTTAAAAACCATAAACCCTATCCCATACACCCTATACCCTAAACAATACACCTATACCCTATACCCTACACCCCAAGACCTAAACCCTATAAATTATACCCTATACACTATACCCAATACCCTACACTATACACCCTAAACCATATTCTATAAACCATAAACACTAAACCATACATCCAAGATACTATACCATACAACGAAAATTTTATACACTACAACCTACTCTATAAACCCAATTATAGAAACCCAAACCCATATAACCTACACCTAAAACACTAAACCTAACACCCTAAACTCAATACTATACACCCTAAACCCTATACCCTACACACTAAACCAAATACCCCAACCCTGAACTCAATACCATACTCTGTAAACCTTAAACATAAATAACCTTTAAACAACCTCAAAAACTCTAAAAATCATAAAAAACACTTAAATACATAAAAAAATACATAAAAAATAAAAAAACATTTAAAACCCTTTTAAAACAATTAAAACCCTTAAATAGCTGAAAACCCCAAGAAAACCTATTAACTGTATAACCCCTAATGACACGAAAATAAATAAAATCTCTAAAATCTCTAAAACCACTACATACTCTAATAAATAAAAAAACCACTAAAAAATAAATCAAATAAAAACCCTAAGTTAACCCTCAAAATTCAAAAAAACAAAAAAATCAAAATCCCCTAGAATCCATAAAACCCCCATTAAAATCAACAGGAAAAAAATACCAAAAAAACCCTAAAATGGTAATAAAACTCTAAAACCCCAATAAACCATAAAAACCTAAAAATCACTAAAACTGTTAAGAAACCATAATAACCTTAAACTCTTAAATCCTTAATAACCCTGAAGCCCTAAATTTCATAATAATACAAAAACCCTATAATCCTAATAAGTCCATAAAATTCAAAAAACGCATTAAAACCCATAAAAGAAATAAAACCTTAAAATATATAAAAACACCTAAAAATCCTTAAAACCCATAAAAAACTAAAATCAATTAAAACCACAAAACCATAGGAACCCAAGAAAACCTTAAAGTCCCTAAAAAACTAAAATCCCTAAAATACCCTAAAAGCTCCTAAAAGACCCTGAAAATAAAAAACTCCAAACTAGCCCCTAAAATGTCAATAATACCCTTAAACCCCTAAAATAACTCTAAAAGTACCTAAAAACTATAAAACACCTAAATTAATGTAGAAATACAAGAAACCCTATTAGATCACAAAAGAGGATAAAATGACAAGGACTCTGAAAACCCTAAAAACCAAAATGGACCAAAAAATTTCTAAACACCCTAAAAGAAAATAAAAATGAAAGAAACCCCAAAAGAACTCTAAATCCACTGAAACCCCTAAACACCAAATCGCTAAAAGAACAAAAAACGCCTTAAATATCTGAAGGGCCAAAAAAACATTAAAGTAACTTTATAAAGCTAAAAATAATATAATATCCTAAAAACCCTAAGAACCTAAAAGACCTTAAAAACAATATATAAAACCTTAAAAACAATAAAACTCCCTAAAAGACTGAAAGTCCCTTAAAAACATTAAAAAAACCCAAAAAATACACTAAAAACATTGAAAACCATGAAAAACATGAAAAAAATGAAAACCCTTTAAAAACCATAGAAGAAACAAAAAAAATATTAAATCTTTAAAGGGCTAAAGAAACACCAAAAAATCCTAAATCCCTAAATTGTAAAATACTATAAAAATCATTAAAAATCCTAAAACCCATAAACCACCATAAAAAAATAATAAACCGAAATACCATAAACCCCATAAAGTAGTAAACAGACCCTAAATACAATTTAAACCCTTCAAAGAACATAATAAACCTAAAAAACAAAACCATAAAAACAAAAAAAAAACCTAAATCATTTAAACACCCTAAACAACCACAAAAAACCTAAAACCCATTAAATTTAAAAAATTTCTTTAATACCACTACAAACCCAAAAAACACTAAATGTCCCTAATGTCCCAAAAAACACTATAATACCATAAAAATCCTAAAACCATTAAAAGACCAAAAAAATAAAAAAAACCCAAAAATCATAAAAAACATAAAAACTCCTAAAACATAAAATCCACCCTAAAACCATAAATCCTAAAAACACTAAAACACTAATAAATAATAAAAAAACTAAAAAACCTAAATCACCCTCCTAATCCCTAAAACCCATAAAAAACCAAAAAAAATACATAAAATCCTGAAAACCCCCTCAAAACAACTAAAACCCCAAATACCCAAAAAAACTTAAAAAATGCAAAAAACTCAAAAGAATGCTAAAAACAATGAAACAATTAAAACAAATACAACCCTAAAACCGTATAAAACCAAAAAAACCAAAAAAAAACCTTAAGACATTAAAACCTGAAAGCCTAAAAATATCTAAAAAACCTAAAAACCCTAAAAACACAAAATCAATAAAAAATAGAAAATCCATAAATACCCAAAAAACTGCAAAAACAACTATAAATAAATAAAAACCCTAAAATCATAAAACCCTAAAAATAATAAAAACACAAGAAAACCATAAAACCCTAAAAAGACCATAAAAACCTAAAAACCATAAATTGTCCTATAATCCTAAATATCACAAGGAAGACAAAACCCTATAAAACTCAAACAGATCGATGAAAACCCTTAAACAACCTAAAACCCCTAAAACCCAAAAAAACACCTACGCCCCCAACACCATTAAAACCCTAAAGACCCATAACACCCTAAAACCCCCTAAAACCACTAAAAATAATACAAACTAATAAAAAATAGGAAAACAATATAATCACTAAAAATCTTTGAAAACCCTAAATGACCTTAAATATCTAAGAAACCCTAAAAATCCAAAAACCCCTCAAAGAAATCCTAAAGAATAAAAACAAATACTATAGACATTAGTAAAACTAAATCCAACTAAAAATATCAAAAAACCCGAGTACCCTAAAAAATCCTAAAAACATCTAAAAAAAAAGAAAACCCTAAATGCATAAAAACTTGTAAAATACCTAAAAAACTAAAAACATAAAAGTCCTAACACCATAAAAACACTAAAAACATTTAATTCACTAAACACCACTTTAAATCGTAAAACCCCTTAAACACCCCATTAAACCTCAGACCCTAAGAACCCTAAAAACATTCCATAACCCCCCAAAAAGACCCTGAAATATATAAAACACAAAAACAACATAAAAAACCTAAAACATCCTCGAACACCATAAACTCTATAAACCCTCAAAAGGCCTTAAATAACCTAATATGAACCATTAAAATCACTAAAACTCTATAATCATAAAACCATAAAAACCCATAAAAACAAAAAAAACTTAAAAACCCAAAATTCGCAAAAAATTACAAAAACACCAAAAACCCTTAAAACACACGAGGCCTTATAAAACCCATAGAACACCAAAAAA
This sequence comes from Viscum album, assembly GCA_963277665.1. NCBI lineage: Eukaryota > Viridiplantae > Streptophyta > Magnoliopsida > Santalales > Viscaceae > Viscum > Viscum album. Next base: position 195,219,637 of record OY728142.1, on the reverse strand, counting down.
TAATCCTAAAAAACCCTATAACCCTAATAAACGTAAAACAACCAAAAAAAATAAAACCATTATCACCCCTAAAAACAGAAAAAAAAATTCAATAAAACCCCTAAATAACTATAAAACCCTTGAAAATCCCTAAACACTGCAAAAAATAGAAATACACCAAAAAGGAAAAAAAATCATAAAACCATAAAACACTAAAATCTTTAAAAACTAATAAAATCCATCAAAAATATTAAACACACCAAAAAACATAAAAACATAAATACCCTAAAAATATAAAACCATTTAAAACCCCCAAAACCATAATAATCTGAAAAAACCCTAAAAAACAAAAAACCCTAAGAAGCCTTAAAACCCCCTACAAAGCCTTAAATCAGAAAAAACCAGAACAGACTAATACATTTAAAAAATATTAAAGAACGCTAAATCCTTGAAAACACTAAATGACTAAAAAACCCAAAAGAAACAATAAAACCCATAAAACCCATAAAACACCTACAAAACAATAAAATAATCCTTAAAAACATTAAACAAAAAACCCAAAAAACCCCCAAATACAGTAAACTCCTAATAGACTGTCTAAAACAATAAAAATATCCTCAGACACCGTAAAAACCCCTGAATACTTTTAAAACCACAAAAGTCCCTAAAATACTCTATAAAATATAATCCACTAATGTCCCTAGAACTCTCTAAAAACCCAAAAAGACAATAAAACCCAAAAAACATTAAAGGACCTAAAAACCCCATAAAACTCTACATGACCCTAAATACTATAAAAACCCTAACATACACTAAATACCTAAAAAAACTAAACAACCATAGAGAACCCTAAAAACAGTTAAACCCCCAAAAGGACCCTAAAAATGATAAAATACCAATTGGTTCCTAAAAACCCTAATGAAAACTAAATAATATAATTAATCCTAAAATCCCTAAAAACATAAAAGACCCACAAATCCCTAAAAGCCTTAAAAACTCTAAAACCACCTAAAACCATAAAAGACCCAAAAAATATTAAATCACATTAATGACCATAAAATTCCTAAACCCCATAAAAGACTATAAAAACATAAACACCCCAAATCCCTTAAGAGATCCAAAACCCAAAAAACCATAAAAAAATTCTAAAACCATAAACACCTCTAAAAACCCCATAAAACCCCTACAGTACCAACACAAATCTATTATAACCCTAAACACTAAAGACCCTTAAAAGAACCCAAAAAATCCAAAAAATAAAAAATAAAATGCTTAAGAACTTAAAAACGCCTGTAGCCATGAATATCCCTAAAAGAAACTAAAACCCCTTAAAAACTTAAAAACCCAAAACCCATAAAATACACTAAAAACTATAAAACCCAAAAATCCCATAAAACAAAAAAATCCAAATGAAACACCCGAAAACAATTAGAATACATCAAAATCCATAAAATTACAAAAAAAATATAAAAAACCTAAAATTAGAAAAAACATTGAAACCCAAAAATCCATTTAAAAAAAATAAAAAATTGCAGAAACCCCTAAAAACTCTAAATACCACTATAATCACTAAAAAATATAAAATAACACTAAAACCTTAAAAAACCTTAAACACCCATAAAACCCCCCCTAAAAAAATTATAACCATTACAACAATAACACCCCAAAAAACAAAAAAAAATCATAAAACCCCCAAAACCATAAGGACCCTTAAAAACAATGAATTCCATAAAATCGATAAATATCCCAAAAGACCAAAAAACCCAATAAAAACCACATGACCTTAAAAACCCCTTAAACATCCTAATACACTGAAAATATTAATTACTATAAAATAATAAAACTATAAAAACCATTAAAACCTAAAAACCCCTAAAACTCCATAAAACCCCAACACCCACAAAACAACCCTTAATCAAATTATACAAAAAATCTAAAAAACACTAAAAATAATTTTAAACCTATAAAACACTAAAACCCCCAAAAAACAATAATGTACTAATACAAAACACCCCCACCCCCTAAATCCTTAAAACCCCCTAAAAATCATTTAAACCCATAAAAACCCAAATATTATCTAATAACCTAAAAAACAATGAAATCCCTTTAAAACCCTAAAACACTAAGAAAAAACATTAAAACCCAAAACAAAATCATAAATACCTTTAAACACTAAAAACCCAAAAAATATCCTAAGAACTCATAAAACCCCTAAAACCCCTAAAAACGAACAAAAATAATTAAAATACTAAAACCCTAAAATAACCCCAAAAACTCTTTAAACACCTAAAAATGTAAAAAACTGAAAAATTATAAAAAAATAGAAAAATTCTTAATGACAAAAAAAATCTAATGAACTCATAAATATCACAAAACCAATAAAACCCATAAAACTGGAAATCCCTAGACAATACCTAAACCCTATACCCAACACCCTAATCCCTACAACCCTAAACCATATACCCCACATCATAAACCATTAAAACTATATGCAAAAAACTACCGTAAACCCTAAACCGTAAAACCTAAACCATAAAACAGAAACCATAATCCCAAGAACCAACTTCAGAAACTGTAAACCCTAAAACCTAAACCCAAAACCCTATACCGTTCACACTAAACACTAAACCTACACTCCAACCATATACCATATACCCTAAACCATACACCCCAAACCCTATAACATAAAACCTAACGCCTAAACAGAACACCCAAAATCGTATTCCCTAAACCACAAAACCTACATCGAAAACCCTACACCCTACACCCATACCTGACAACTACTCACCAAACCCTTTAACTATACCCCCACAACCCTATACCCTACACCATAAAACCTAATCCCTACACACTAAACACTATACTCTACACCCAAAAAAATATACCCTCAACCATAAACCCTATACCCAACACTCTACACCATACAAACACCACCCTAAACCCTATAGCATAAACCTTATACCCATCACCATAGATAGTAAAACCTGTACCCTAAACCCTATACCATACACCCAAACACATAAACTATACAACCTAAACCCAATACCATAAAACCTATTCCACAAACCCTAAACCCTAAACATTCTACCCTACACCTTGAACCTAAATCCCAAAACCATAAACCCAATACCCTATACCCTAAACCCTAAACACTAATCATATACCCTATACACTTAACCCTAAAACCAAATCCCTAAACACCCAAAATAAACCTTAGATAATATTCCATAAACCCTAAAACCAAATTCCAACACCCTCTACCCTACAACCTAAAAAGTATTCCCAAAACCCAAAACCCAAAACCCCAAACCCTACACCATAAATCGTATAGTCTACTCCTTAATACCTAAAACTAACACTCAAAACTCCATTAACCTATACCCTAAACCATATATCCTACACCTTAAACCTAACACCCTACACCATTGAACCTAAACTGTATACCATAAACCCTAAACCCGACACCCTATACCCTAAACAAAAATCCCAATCCCTATACCCAAAACTCTATACCATAAATCATACACCATATACCCGACATAATAAACACTATATAATCTACTTGAAACCTTAACCCTACGCCCCTAACCATACACACCAAACCCAAGACCCAAAATCCTAAACCAAAAAACCTTCACCATAAACCCTATACCCTACACCATAAACCCTAAACCCTACGACAAAACATGATACCATACTCTATAATACCAATACCATACACATTAAACCATATACCCTATATCTTAAACCCTAAACCAAAATCCATACAACCAATCCATAAACCTTACTCCCTAAGCCCGATATTGTACACCCTAAACCATACAACATAAACCCTATATCATACACCATAAACCCTAAACCATATAGCTTAAACCTTTTACCCTAAAACCTAAAACCTAAACCCCATATCCTCAACCCTAAAAATCAAATACTACACTAAAAAACATATACCATCCACTATAAAAAACGCTAAAACAATCCAAATATACCAAGATAACCCTAAAAACACTGAAAATCCAACACCCCCAAATCCTAAAAAATCTAAAATCCCTAAATCCAAACACAAACTAACAACAATAATACACGTAAAACTCTAAAGATCAATAAAACATCTAAAAATATTTAAAAATAACCTAAAACCATTATACATTCTAAAAACCCAAAGAAACCCAAAAAACACAAAAATACAAAAAAATAATAAAACCCCTAAAATACCATAATTTATTAAAAATAATAAAACCCTAAAAATAATTAAAAACCTTTAAAACCCTAAAACCCTAAAAAAACACTAAAAGTATAAATAAAACACTAAAATCCCATAAAACCATTAAAAACTATATTGCTCCTAAAAATCCTAAATACAAGGAAAAGAGTATAAAAACTAAAAATCGTAAAAAACCTCAATATTTATAAAACCATAAAAACAAATCAAATACTAAGAACCTTTAAACCCTTAAAAACCATAAATCTTCCAACAACCCTAAAAAAAATAAAACATCAAGAAACTCTAATAACACTAAAACTCATAAAACCCTAGAAAATACCTAAAATATCTAAAAACCTAAAACACCTAAATAAATAAAAGACCATAAAAACCATAAAAACCTTTAAACCCATTAAAATCTCTAAAAAATAGAAAAAAAACATTTAAAAGATATAAAACTCTAAACACCCTAAAAGACTCTATACTAAAGGACCCTAAAACCCTAAAACCCTAAAAGACTCTAAAACTCTAAAACCCTAAAACCCTAAAAGACTATAAAAGCTCAATAAAAAAATAATGGATAACAAAATAACCTAAACACCCCATAGGACACTAATAACCTAAAAACACTAAAGGACCCTAAAACCCTAAAAAACATTAAAGGAACCTGATATCAATAACAAGACCCTAAAGAACCAAAACCCATCTAAAATCACTAAATACCCTAAATAACCTAAAATACCCACAAATCCCTAAATGTCCATTAATACCCTAAATAACTCCAACCCAAAATTTTAGATAAAAACCAAACTCATCCTAAAAACACCAAATATGAAATAAGATATCATAAAACCCCTAAAACCATAAATATATGAAAAAAAATTAAATCTCCGGAAAACAAAATTGATCCCAAGAAAATATAAAGACCATAAGACCTCTAAAATCCCAAAAAACAAAAAAAAACCTAAAGTACAAAAAAAAATTATGACCCCTAAAAACCCTTAAAATTTATAAACAACCTAAAAAACATTAAAAACATAAAACCCCCCAAAAATCCCATAACCACCAAGGAATTTTAAAAAATGATAAAAGAAATAAAACACATAAAAACATTAAAAACCTAACAAACACCAGAAAACCCAAAAAATCCTAAAAACCTAAAAATAGAAATTTCCTTAAACCCTTGAAAAATAAGAAAATCTAGAAAGACCATAAAAACCCTAAACTAACCTAAAACCCCAAAAAACATTTAAAACTGAAATAACCCCCAAACTCACAAAAATACTAAATTCCCCAAACTATAAAACCCATAAATACAAAAAAACCAAAAAACCTTCAAACTCTAAAACCCCATAAACCACTAAAATACCCAATTAACCCTTAAACACACTAAAAAACATAAAAGAACTTAATGATTGTAAAAATAATAAAAGTCCCTAAAACTGATATAAAACCACTAAATCAAAATAAAATACCACAAAACACATAAAATAGTCAAATACCATAAGAACAATTAAAACCCCTAAAATCCAACACACCCTAAAAAACCTTAAAAACCATAAAAGATCATAAAAATACAAAAACACCTTAACAACCTGAACACCCTAAAAACCTAAAATCCATAAAAACCCCTTAAACCCATGAAACCCCTAAAATCACAAAACCCATTAAAGTCCCCAAAAACAATAAAAAACTAAAACACCCTACTAATGCCAAAAACACTAAAATATCATGAAATCTGAAAAATACAAAAAAACATTAAAAATATTTAAAACCCCTCAAATCCTATAAAATACAATAATGTTCCAAAAATTATATTGAAATGAATATTGTACCAAAAAACCCCTAAAAATACAAAAAACCCTAATAGACACTAAAAAACATTTAAACATTAAAATTCCCAAATAACAAAAAAATCATAAAAGATGCTAAAAACTAAAAAAACTCTATAGGACCATAGAACCAAAAAACTCCATAATTGAATGCAAAGCACTAAAAACCTCAAAGGACAATGAAATTTTTATAACCCATAAATACCCTAAATACTGTAAAAAAAATCCCAAAATGACGCTAAAAATCCTAAAATAGCTAAAGAACACTAAAACTACCTTAAAGATCATTAAAAACTAAAGGACCCTAAAAACCCCTCAGAGACACAAAAAAATCTAAAAATCCATAAAGGACCATAAAAACTGTATAGGAACATGAAACCCCTTAAAAATTAATTTGGGCCCTAAACCCCTTAAAACCCTTAAAACACTAAATGTCCTTAAAATCGAAAAAACTACAAAACCCAAAAACCACTAATGTCTCTAAAAGATACAAAAACACTAAAAACCCTTAAAAACCATAAACCCCTAAAATAACCTAAAACCCTTAAAATCCATAATACCATAAAACAACTTTTTTAAAATAACTGAGAAAAATATAAATATAAAAACCCATAAAGTCCCAAAAAACCTAAAAAATCAAAGAAAAAAACATAAAAGACCCCATTAAACACCTAAAACTCATAAAAACAATAAAAATATTAAATACCTATCAAACCATTAAAAACCAAAACATACCCTAAAAGAACTCTAGACTTCACGAAAACCCTATAAAACCTTAAATATGAATGATCTCTTCATAAATCTAAAGACACCTAAAAAACGTAAATATCATAAAAAAGGAAAAACACATCAAAACCCTAAAACCCCTTAAAAACCATAAAACCCAAAATACATAAGACACATAAACTCGAAAAAACCCGAAATCCCTCAAAAAATTAAAAACCATTAAACACAAAAAAAAAATTAAAATATTCTAATACCCTTAAGAAAATGACCTAAAATATAAAGAAAACATTTTAATACCCTTAAAAAAACAAAAAAACCAAAAAATCCTTAAAACCAGAAAAACAGGTAAAACCCCCTAAATACACTAAAATCCCAAAACCCCCGAAAAACACATAAAACTAGAACATAATTGAAACCCCACTCAAGTACCTAAAAAACTCTAAAAGAGACTAAAATATCAAAAAAACATAAAGACCCAAATACCCTAAAAATGTAAATAATAAAAAAAAAACCATTAAAGACACAAAATTCCCTACAACTAAAAAATTTCCCAGAAATACCATAAGACACCCTAAAAACCATAAAACCCCCTAAAAATCCTAAAATCACATAAAACAAAAATACACAACCAAAAACTCCAACAAACTATAATCATACATAAAGACCCTATAATTCCTACAAACCTTTAAACCCCTAAAAGACCAAAAACAAAAAACCCCTTTAAACCTTAAAAAACCTAAAAACCATAAAACACTAAATCACTAAACTACCTATAAAAACATGAGAATATTCATAAGCCCCCAAATAATCCTAAAAACAATAAAAAATATTAAAAAACATAAAACCACAAAATTTTCTAACAAACCTGAAAAACTATATGAAACCCCCAAAAACCCATAAATTTTTTTGAAGACCCTAAAAACCCAAAAACCAACCCCCCACCCCCACCCAACAAAAAATATAAACCCCCCATATATCACGAAAATCCGAAAAACCCCAAAACCCCTTAAATCCAAAAAAAACCAAAAACCCAAAAAACACCTAAGAATGTTAAAAATCCCTAAAACCACTGAATAACCTGAAACCCTTTATTCCCTAAAAATACACCATAGTCCTTAGTCTATACACTATAATCCCAATATCCTGCAAACTATACTATAAACTCTGCACACCGAACCACATATCCGACACCCAAATCTATATACCCTACACCCTAAAACCAAAAGATTACACCCAAAATCATAGACCCTATAACCAACACCCTAAACAATATACCAGACACCATATACCCTACACTATAAACCCTAATCCCTATAACCTACACCTTAAACCATAAACACTACACTCTACACCCAAAACCCTATACACCATACCTTAAACGTTATACCATACAACACAAATCCTATAACCTACACCCAAAATAGTATATCATACACCATAAATAGTAAACCTTAAAACCTACACTCAATACCCTAAAACCTACACCTAATACACTATACCCTACACCCTAAACCAAAAAAACCAAACATATAATCCCTATACCCAAAACATTAAACACAACACCATAAACCCTATACCAGAAACCTTAAACCCTACACCCTACTCCCTAAACACTGTAACATTCACCCAAAATACTAAACCCTACACCATATACCATACACCCTAAAACAAAAACATTACTAACTAAGCCCTTACCCGACACCCTAAACCAAACAACCAACACCATTAACCATATGCCTTAATCCCCAAACCCTTCTCCTCAAAACATATCCCCAACACAATAAACTGTAAAACCTACACCCTAATCCATACACCAAACATCTTAAACCCTGGACCCTAAACCCAACACCATATACCCTAAACCCAACACCATATACCCTATAAAATACACCCATAATCCATAAAAAATCCATAAAACCTATACTATACACCCTAAACCCTATAGCCTCAGCCCTAAAGCATTAACCCTAAATCATAAAACCTATACCCTACACTCCAAACCCAAAACCTGAAACCCTAATATGTATACCCAACACTCTAAACCCTAAACCCTACAACATTAATCCCATACTCTAGTCCCACAATCCAAAACCCAATACCCTACACTCGGCACCCTACATCCTATATCATACACCCTAAACCATGAACCATGTAGCCTAAAACCCATACCCTAAACCATAAAATATAAACTATACACCCTAAACCCTAAAACCTACACTCTACACCCTATACTATACACCCTAAACCATAAAAAACACAAAACCCCCAAAAAACATAGAAATAATAAAAAACCTAAAAAGCATAACAAACAAAAGCATACCAAAAAAACTCTAAAACCCATAAAACAATAAAATCCATAAAAACCCTAAGAAAAATCTAAAACCCAAAACCCATAAATCCCTAAAAACCCTAAATTCCTTAAAAATATTAAAAACTCTAAAATCCAAAAAAAAACTATAAAAAAATTTAACAAATTATAAGTACTCTTAAAAACCATAAAAAACCTAAAACCCGAAAAATCCATTAACACCCAAAAAAACCATATAATCCATAAAACCATAAAACTATAAACACCCCTAAAATACCAAAAAACCCCTGAAGATCATGAAACACCAGTAAAACCCCTAAAAACACAAAAAACCTGTGAAAAAATAAAATACTACATAATAACCAAGAAACACTAAATGAATCAAAAAAACCTAAACACCCAAAAGGACCTCAAAAACCCCAAGGAGCCTAATAACGCCTAAAAGTCCCCAAATGACCATAAAGACTCTAAAAACATAAAGGTCCCTAAAACCTAAAAACCATAAAGGATGATAAAACCCCCTAAAAACCCTAAAAACTAGAAAAACCCAAAGGCCCTAAACCATAAAACATTAAATAACATTAAAACCATAAACCCCTTAAAACTATAAAAGACCCTATAAGATCCCAAAATACCCAAAATGACCCTAAAACCCAATTAAAACCCTAAAAAAACAATCATGATAGTTAAAAAACAAAAAAAACCCCTAAAATCCATAAAGACCAAAAACCATATAAACATTTAATGACACTAAAATACATAAATAACCTTTAAAATCTATAATGCCTAAATGCCCTTAAAATAGTAAACCCCTAAAAACCCAGAAACACAAAAAAAACCCTTGAACCCATAATACCCTTAAAATCTCTAAAAACCCTTAATCCCCTAAAAACCCAAAAAAACACTAAAAACCATAAAAACACTAACCAACCCCTGAAAATATTAAAAAATTAATAAACCATGAAAAACTTAAAGGACTGTTAAAAGCATTATAATGATCATAAAGGGTACTAAAAACCCTAATAAAACCGCAATGACCATAAACCCCATAAAATCCCTAAAAGACACCAAAAAACCCAAAAAACCCCCTAAAAACTAATAAAACCATAAAAACACTAAAAGGAAAAAAAATCTAAATATGAAAAATCCCAAAAACCCAAAAGAAAATAAAAAATCTTAAAAATATTATAACACCCTAACAACTATAATACCCCCAAAAAAGAAAATATCCTAAAAAACTAAAAAACCTTAAAAACCCTAAAATCCCTAAATCCCCTAAAACCCAAAAAAACCTATAAACAGATAAAAATGATAAAAACCCAATAAAAAAACTACAATACCTAAAACATCTAAAAACAAAAAAAATTGAAAATACCCATGAACATATTAATCCCCTTAAAAATCACAAAACCAAAAAAAAAAACAAAAACCATAAAATAAAATAAAAACCATAAATAACAAAAAAATCCTTAAAATTCCCCCAAATCCCAAAAACCCTTATGATCCTAAAAAATTCTAAGACACCCCTTAAAACACAAAACCCACTGAAACCCCTAAAAACCCCTAAAACCCTTAAACCCCGAAACGCCAAAACCAAAAAAACATTAATAATCAACAATATACATAGAAATAGTATGAAAAAACAAAATATCCTTAAAAACCTATATAAAACTAAAAACCATAATTAAACCAAAAAACTCAAAAAATTCTTAAAACCCCATAATAATATAAAAAAATTTACATACCTCTAAAAAAGGTAAAAAAACCTAAAAATTCCTGAGAATCCTTAAAACCATAAAACACCTAAAATCCAAAATACCCATAAAACCCATGAAAACATAAGAACCCTAAAAATACAAAAAAAATAAAAAACGCATGAAGTTATAAAAACACATCAAACACCAATAAACCCTTAAAACCATGAAAATCCATAAAACCCCTAAATGTTATAAACCATAAAAAATATAAAACACTAAAAACCAAAAAAAAAAAACTAAATACCCATGAAGACCCCAACCCCCCCCCCCCAATGTTAAAGGACCCTGAAACCCCAAAAATATTCCTAAGATCCCTTAAACACAAATAATCCTATAAATCCAAAATACCAATAAAAACTTAAAAATCATTAAAAATAATTAGAAAAAAAAATCGAAAACCCCCAAAATAATCAAGATAACCCCAAAGAATAGTAAAACACCCTAAAACTATAAAACCATAAAAATTACTAAAAATTGTTGAAACACTAAAAAAACTAAAAAAATACATAAACCACTAAATCCCTAAAAAATCTGATAAACCCTAAAAGCCTAAAAAAAATTCATTATAACCCAAAAGCCCCTTTAAAAACATAAAACACCTAAAATAAAAAAAATAAAAAAATACCTAAAAGTCAATAAAAACCCTTAAAATACAAAAAGTCCCTATAATACCATAGATTCCATAAACCCCTAAAACCCTAAAAACCCATAAAACAGGTAAAAACCCTAAATCCTATAAACCCTTAAAAACTCTAAAATCCATAAAAAGTCATAAAAACCTTAAAACCCCAAAAACCCAAAAATCTCTAAAACTATCTAAATTACCATAAAACCCATAAAACCATATAATAACCTAAGAAACATCAACTACCATAAAACCCAAAAAACACTAAAAATCCTAAAAAACATAAACACACAAAAATCCTAAAAATACCCATAAAAAACCTATACAATCGAAAAATACTTTAAATTCCATACAATTAGAAAAATATATAAAATTACTAAAAGAACATTTTAAAACCCAAAACACCATAAAAACCCCAAAAATTCCAAAAAAATAAAAAAACACATAAAACCCATAAAGTCCCTACAAAATTCTAATAACCCTAAAAACACGAAAACACCAAAGAAACGCCATCAAAATACAAGTACCCCCTTAAAACCCATTATAAAACAATTAAAAATTCCAAAAAACCATAAACGACCAAAAAAATCCAAGACCCAACAAAACCCATGAATAAACCTCCAAAACCCTAAATGATCATAAAATCCTCAAAACCCATAAAAAACCTAAAAACCCTATAGATCCCTAAAACTTGAAAAAGTCACTTTAAATCACCGAAACCATAAAAAAATATAAAAAAATAATACTATAACCCCCCCAAACCTAAAATCCCATAAAACCATGAAAAACCATTTAATCCCATAAAACCATAAAAGCCTAAACCCCCAAAAAACCCATATAACCCTCAAAACACTTGAAATTGATAAAAATCCTAAAAATTATGAAAACCCCTAAAAAAATTTAAAACTATAAAATACTTATAAACCAAAAAACACTAAAAATCCCTAAAAACACTAAAATATATAATCTAAACCCTTAACCCTATATCCTACACCTTAATCCCAAAACGATTTACCCTACTCCCCAAACCATAATCCCAACTCCCTAAAACCAATACCCTAATCCCTAAATAGTAAACCCTACACCCTACACTCTAAACCCTAAATCCTATTCCCCAAACCCTATAGGCTAAACCCGAACCCTATACCCAGCCCCCATAAACCCTAGACCCTACATTGAAAATGCTAAACCCTTCACCCAAACCCATATACTCCAAACCATAAACCCTAAACCCGACACACTAACCCTTTACCCTAAACCTTAACAATAAATGAGGCACCGAAAAAACTAAACCCGACTCTTTTAACCATCTATGCTACCACACAAACCCGATACCTAAAAATAGAACCCCAAACCCCACACCCAAAAATATACACCCACTGGCCTAAACACTAAACCATACACACTAAACCATAAACCCTACACACTAATCCCTATACCCTACACACTAAAACCTAAACCCAACACCCTAAACCCATACCTCACACCCAAAAACCAAAACCTGACACCCTAAACCCTATACCCCACCCTCTAAACCCAATATCCTACACCCTAAACCCACTATCATACAACAGACACCCTATACCCTACACTCTAAACCCCAAACACTTAAAAACCAAAAGCACTAATTTTTTTTAAAAAAATAATCCTAAAAACACTAAAAAGAAATAACAAACGAAAATAAAAAAAACATTTAAAAACCATATTTACCATTAAAAACACTAAAATATTAAAAACATTAGTATCAAAAATACATAAAACCCAAAAAATCCCTAAAAACCCTTTAACATATAATAAAACCCCAAAAAATATGAAAAACACCAAAACATGTAAAATACTAAAAAAATAAAAAAAGAAAAAAACCCTAAAACCCTAAAAGACCAAAAAAACTATAAATCCCCAAAAGCACCCTAATCCCCAAAAAAACAAGTAAAATAAAAAAACTAACCCCAAAACCCTTAAATAACCAAAACACCCAAAAAAACATAAAAAACCCAACCCCCTTGAAAAACATGAAATCCCAAAACACCCCTTCAGATCATACAAATATTAAAACCCTAAAATGACACTAAAATCCATAAAACCCTAAAAATTACTAAAAACGAAAAAAACCCAAAACCCTTAAAAATGATAAAAACCCATAAAAACCATAAAAACACAATAAAAATATTAAAAATATAAAAAACATTAAACAAACCTAAAAACCATAATAATTGTAAATTCCTTGAAAACTTATTAAATAACCTAACACCCTAGAAGACACTAAAATCCCTTAAACACACAAAAAACCCCTAAAACCAAAAAAAATTCCTAAAATACCATTCATGTCCCTGAAACCCCCTAAATCCCTATAACACACTAAAAACCAAGATGACCCTAAAACTTTAAAATAGTAAAAGAACCTAAAATACCATAAAACTCTAACGCCCTCTAATAAATTATAAAGGTATCTAGAAAACCAAGAAACCCAAAAGTACGATAAATACTTTAGAAAATACTCAAACAACATAATGGAAATTAAAAACCGTAAAGGACCCAGCAAGGCATAAAACCCCTAAAAACCTAAAAAATAGATAAAACCCAAAATGCCCCCAAAAACATGAATGGAACCTACAAACATTAATGTACCCAACAATCCTAAAAAACCATAAAACCACTAAAAACCCAAAATTCCCATAAAATATTAAAAAACCTAAAACCACTAAAACCCCTAAAAACCCCAAAAATAATTGTAAAAAACCTTGGAAATGATTTGAAAAGATAAAGTTCCATAAAAACACAAAAATACCTACAAGTCCCTTAGAACCCTAAATCCCCCAACACCATAAAGGATATAAAACACCCATAACATTAAAAGAACCTAAAAACAATAAAAACCCTTAAAATCCTAATGAACCTAAATGAAACTAAAAAGTCCATAAAACACTATAAAGACCCCTCCCCCCATAGAAAAAAACCCTAAAGGACCTTGAAAATCCTAAAATCCTAAAAACAACTTAAAACCCCTAAAAACCTTAAAAGACTCCTAAATCATTAAAAATTGTAAACCTCTCTACCACACGCCCCAAATAAAATCCCTTAGTCCCATAAAAACCATTACATCCCCTTAAAACCCCAGAAAACCCAAAAATAACCTCGCACACCATATAAAACCATAAATATACTTGGAACCCTAAAACCCCTAAAAATAAAAAAACCAATTTAATATTTTGAAGACCCTACAACCAGAAAGAACACCAGAATACCATAAAACATAAAATCAAAACACCCCCTAAACCACCCACCCTATAATCCTAAAACCCTTACAAACCAAAAAAACTAGATAAAACCTTATCAAATTTCATAAAACCCCAAAACCATTTAAACCACTATAAAAATTTGAACACTATTAAACACCATAAAACATCTAAAACCATAATAGTCTAAAAACCCCAATAAACCCTAAAACACTAAAACCCCTCAAAATCCCTAAACGAAACTAAAGAACCAAAAACCAATGAAAACCCCAAAAAACCATAAAAACCATTAAAAATTCTTTAAAGGATCTAAAAACAATAAAATATCCTTCGAAGTATTTAAAACCAAAAAGAAATGAAAACCCTAAAACCCCCACAAAACACCCTAACAACCCTAAAAAACTGAAATACACTAAAAACCCTAACTAACTCTAAAATTAAATAATAGACCCCCAAATCCATAGAAGCCTCTAAATACTTTAAAAGAACCTTAAAAACACTAGGAATGAAAAAAAAATCCAAAATAACCATAAAAATAGAAAAACAAGAAAGCCCAAAAAGCCCCAAAAGACCATAATCACAAAAAAACCATTAAAACACTATAAACCATAAAATCCATATAACCCCCTAAAAACATAAAACCCAAAAACCTTAAACACCCTAAAAACACTATAACACTAAAAA
Organism: Viscum album; assembly: GCA_963277665.1. Lineage (NCBI taxonomy): Eukaryota > Viridiplantae > Streptophyta > Magnoliopsida > Santalales > Viscaceae > Viscum > Viscum album. The sequence goes on along the minus strand of OY728142.1, from coordinate 195,204,286 downwards.
CACAAAAAACATAAAAAGAACCTAAACCACCATAAAAACCCTAAAATCACAATAAACACTATAAACAATAATAAAAAAATGAATTTAAAATGACAAAAAAAATAAAAAATAAAACCCTTAAAACCAATTAAAACTTAAAAATAACTAATCCCAAAAAACTAAAAACCAAAAAAAATTATAAAATCCAAATAATCCCCAAAACCCTAAAAAGATCAAAATTCCATAAAACCATAAAAACTCTAAAACCCATGAAGCCTTATAATCCCCCTAAAGACCCTAAAAACATTAAGAACACCTAAAAACCCCTGAAAAAATAAAATCCCTAAAATACCTAGAAACATAAGACCCCTGAAACTGGAAATACCTATAGAAACACAAAGAACCCCTAAAACCCTATAGACCCCTAAAACCTAAAAACCAATAAAATGGCCTAAAACACTAGAAAACCCTAAAATAAATAAATAAAATAAAAATACTAAAACCAAAATAAAACCCTTAAACCCCATAAAAACTTAAAAAACCTCATGTTTATTCTATACTACCTAAATCCGACACCCTAAACCATATACCCTACACAAAAAACATAAACCCTAAACCCAAAATGTAAACCATAAACCCCAAACCCAACAACATAAACCCTATACCCAATGACGTAAACCCAAAAAGAACATAAAATCTCCTAAAAATCAAAAACTAACATAAAATGCAACATCAATCCTATGAAACAAAAATCCTAAAACGCCTGAAAAATATTAAATATGAAAAAATTCTCAAAAAACAAAATACCATAAAAGACAAGAAAACACTTAAAATCATTAAATACCATTAAACCCCCAAAATTAAGGACCCTAAAAATCATTATAACTCATAAAACAACATAGAAACCATAGAAAACGAAAACCCCCCAAAAAAGTATTAAAGAACAAATAAACACTAAAACCACTTAAAATCTTAAAATCCAATAAGACCCCAAAAAAATATCAAAAAACCGAAGAACTTTAAAACAATAAAAAACACTAAAACACCATATAACTCAAAATAAACACATAAAATTTAATAAAACATAAAAAACATAATAGCCTTAAATACCAAAAAATACCATAATCCCCAAAAAACAATTAAAACCCCTAAAATCCAAAAAAAAAACCCTAACAACCAAAAAACAATAAAATGATTCTAAATCCCCAATAAAAACATAAAAACACTATTAATCCATTAAAAATCATGAACCCACTAAAAATTATAAAACCCTAAATAATCCATGAAACCTTTAAAATCTTAAAATCCATCAAAATCCAAAAACACTTATAAAACCCCAAAAATATATTTTTTAAAATATTTTTTTGAAAAGACTAAAAAAATAGAAAATACCAAAAAATACATTAGAAAACCTTATAAACCAGATAAATTTTTAAAGAAACCCAAAGAACCATAAAATACAAAAATACCTTAAAAAACTAAAAGGCCTAAATTTTTTAAAATTCCCTGAAAACCCAAAACCCTACTAAAACCACAAATAACCCTAAATTCCTTAAAAAACCCAATAACCATAAATGATCCTAAAATATCCTAGAACCTGAAAAATTATATAAAGGTACCTAAAAATTTTATAAATAACCTAAAAGGTCCTAAAACCTATAAAAACTAAAAAAAATCTTCAAACACTAAAAACCATAAAAAAACAAAAATACCCTAAACACCCTAAACCCCTAAATCCCATGAAAATCCCATTAAAATCTTAAAAAACCTAAAACCCCCAAAAATCCACACACCACCTAAAACAACTAAAATAGTAAATAAATTAGAACTATGGGTAAAACCTCATTTAGTTTTTCAAATTTATTTGTCTAAAGAGTCCTACCAATCGATCGTGGTGCTATTAATAACCAGGGCCCATCCATCACTGCATGTCCAAAGAATTATTCATATATTATATGGTTGATTTTATTTTGGAAAAATACTTATTATTAGAAAATATCCATATATAATAATTATTAAGTATTTAAAAATATTTCCCTAGTTAGTCAAATAACCCGAAAAGTAAATATCATATGTTTGAAGGATATATAGTTTATCTAATATGTATATCTATTAAAAATGGATATTTAAGGTAAATTAAAAATACAATGATCACTAGATAGGTAATTTTCTAGAAGAAATTAAATTAATTCATTGTAAATGGGATATGATCTTCAATTTAGTAGAATTATAACTGCACGATAAAATTTGGTCTTTTAGAAAATGGATGAAAATATAACTGATCAAATGAAAAATATGATCTGATTATATTTTAAAAATCACACTTGAAAGAATAAATTTTATTGAATAATATATAATCAAGAATAATTCTATATATATATATGTTAAATACCTCAATGGTGTTGTAGATACTGCATATAAAAATGAACTTGTTCATAATTTCATATATATCGAAATAGAGTGGAAATTGAGAAGAGATCCATTAGATCATGTTTTCCATTTGTTGAACAAGATTAAAACTATTGTATAATAATTTTAGGAATATTAATAATTTATAGACAAAAATATTCAAATTTAAAATATATTATATAATCCCTTGAATCATTTTGTCACCCATTTATTAATAATATTTCATTATTTTCAATGCTTCAGGTGTTAGCTACTTTGTTTTCTCTTATGTGTTTTATCAAGAATGCTCATGTTCTTATAAAAAATATATAATTAAAAAAATAACCATAATGGTAATAATGTTATAAATATAAAATTTACCAATTAGAAACATTATATGAACCATTATTAAATTTTTTATATGGAAAATAAATCACATCACATCGTGGATATGGAAGGCCAAATGTATGCACCTGAAATGAAATCATTCCTTAACTAGTGAAAGGGTAAGGGAGTGGATTGTATATTAATTTTTAGTAATCATTATTATTTCATTTATATATATATATAATATATATTTATAAAATTTATAATTCATTTCCATCTATCTAATGTTTTTGTAATAATGAAATCACATCACTTCATGAGGAGGTAGTCCACTATACAGATGGTTGACATTATCATATCCCCCATAGAATGGACAGAATAAATGTATACATGATACAATAATTCAATAAGTATAATTATTCTCTAAATTATATATATATATATTTATTTATTTAAATAATAAATCAATCATTATATCCAACAGTGAGAGGTGGTGATGGAAAACGAATGGCATCTGTTCGTGATGTGGTAGTCCGCTGCACACTTGATCAACCATTTCATTTATCATTTTATTGGAGGGGATATAGATATAGGTTTTTACATTAACATAATAAAATAATATTATATAGTAGATAATGCTGTTATCACATCATCATGATTGAATTATATTCGAATTAGTTGGTAGATGATATAAAATAAAAATCATTTATTATGAATGTTTCCACTTCTTCCGACAACATATTTTTGTTTTTAGTAATAGACTCCATAAAATGGAATTATGATAAAAGAACTCATATTGGATGTTTTTATAGAATTAAAGAATGTATATGGGAAGTTAAAGGGTGATCCAAATGGATTTTTAAGTGTGATAATGGGTGGATATTGGATTGCATTTCTATGTGGGTGAGAGGACACACATGGAATGTTTTAAAAAATGAATTAAACCCACGTTTTTCACATTTCAAAAGGATCCAAAATAGACCATTATCTATTCATGGATGATATAAGGTCGATATATGGCCATAAAATAAGTTTTTCACATGTTTTATGAAATTAATGACAATTATCATCTTAAAACAACCCACGACAATCCCATTTTCTCCTTAATCATTGTAATTAGTTTTTATAGTTTTTACTATTCATTATTGTAAAAAAATTATTTGACGTCATTATATAATTTAAATTAGGATTTTTCCCAATATGGAAACATTTTTTTAAAAATAAATTTAAATAATTGGATGAATTTAATTTCCAAAAAACTCACAGAAGAGTTGAAAATTGGGTTCTAGGGAATAAATTTTCAAGAATACGATGACCATATATTAACATGATGACTTGTAATAATTGTAAAATGTATTTAAATTAATATATTTAGATATATAATCTAGAAATTTAATTTAAATCTATCTTAATTATAATTTATTTTAATTTGTTAAAATGGAGAGACATTATGAACATTAATGCAATTTTTAGAGAAGAATTGTTTTAGAGAAAAAAATATAAACAAATTTTAAAATACAATATAAAGATGAATTAAATGTAAATAATTGAATTAAATATATCTAATTATGTCTTATTTTAAATTTAAATAATATTAAAATAATAATGGTATTTTTAAATTAATTACTTTATTAAAAATAAAATATTATTTTTTAAATGTTTTTTATTTTTCAATATTCATTGCAGAATTTTTTTTATGAAATGTCTTAAAGTTTCTATCTATGGTAATATTGATATTATGACTAAAAATTATATTAATTTTATAAAATAATATTTCTAGTAAATCCAAAATGTAATTATACTATTTTTTTTACAAAATTCAATAAAAAATATTTTTTGATGTGAACAAATTTCTTGATAGAGTAAAATATCATTACTAAAAGATGAGTAACTATTTATTAAGAAATATTAAATAACATTACATTGGATACAAAATTTATATGTTTTTTTATAAATTAGTTAATTCTATTCATACCTTCAAATTATGTGGTCAGGATAAAATGGTCATATTTAAATAATATATTTCATGGGTTGTATAAGCTCAGTATTTCATGTTGTATAAGATATCAAGAACAATGTTATTCTATTAAAATATTGAGGCATTGTTTACAAAATTATACTAAAGATATTGAATTTATTTAAAATACATATACTATAAAATATTAGTTTTTTACAATTTACATCACGGTTTTGGAATTCATAACGTGAATTACTTATACCCCCCTTATTTTCAGTTTCCGACCTCCTAGTCCAACCACAAGATAAAAATGTAAAATAACTACAGTAAAATAGGCCATAAAATGTGATATAGTAAAAAAAACATTTCAACCTATAGATATTAAAATACAAATGTAAATAAAATGGGGGAATAGAACAATACCCCATGAGATATCTCTCAAGTATCTCTATATTATATGAATACTCCCAAAAAAATATGGAATAAGGTCAAAACTCATATAATCAACTATTTGGCACAAATAAATTCTACCAGATGAGATAACCCATAAGCGAAAGGAAAACTATAACAATTACAAGGATGATAAATGATCTCAAAAAACAACATGAGACTTAAAAATCATCACAATAAGTAAAAAATCTCTAACGAAATAAAGGTTAACCACCAATCAACTCCTGATATTGGGCACAACTCCAAGACTATCAGTCTCAAGTGATCTCTTTAAGAACCATCATGATACCATATTAATTGAACCAAAGGGATTACATTCCCATGTATAACCTTCTCTTAACAGTGTTCAACCTATAATGGATGGTTCATAATGGTTTCTACATCTTCAATATCAAATTCTCCCAAACCAATGATGTGTGAATCATCAAGATGATACTGATAATGTTGTGATACATTGAAGAAGTTATGAATTAATACCATCTATTAGGGGAGTGATTACTGATAATACATGAATCTAGCCCAAGATAACTCCACAGTAAGTCTATATAACATATATGTAATATTACTACTACGAAGAAAAATTTTCCTCCCATGATGAGGATACACCATTAACAACTTGCGATATACAACATAAAACTTTAAAGGACAACATATATGATAGTCAAGGGGATTCTAAAAATCATTCACAACCTTCATTATCTCATAGATCACTTGTACCTTATCTATCATACTATTCCCAATTTCTTGTCTAAGAACACCTAACTCATCGACCATGATCTATTAAAATGGATATTATAAATGTTAGACATATAGTACATCAAAATGAGTCATACCAATATCTTAGTGGTAACTATTGTCACAATAAAACTTCTAAAAGGATAGGTGACACAGCCATGTACTTCTAAAATCAAGAATACACATGTGTACAATGTCCCATAGATTTTTGGAAAATTTTAACTATCATGTCATCTATCTATAGATGAAAATAGGTTATCAAGAATAAATTACATCCAAAATAATTTTAGATGACTCTCTATACACTAGATGTAATATAGTGATCATGATTAGAGATGATATTCCTCAAAACATCTGAATCCTCACTGCCTACTATTGATATTGACATTAAAAAACAACCACTGAGCTCAACTCCATAATCATCTTTGAGAGAAATAACTTATCTAGATGGTACATCATCACCCATATAGCATCATAACATCCTTGATATCTATTTAGACTAGTTTTAATGTCCATAAAAATATCATCCCACATACACATGAGAACATCATCTAGATGAGGAAAACAACAAAGAATGTCATGTCCAACCTTACCTTTTGGAGGACTAAACATCGATAGATGTAGTCTACAACTAAGTAACTCAAATAGAACACTAAAAATAAACCATAATTACTTGATAAAACTTGTTACAAAAGGATTTAATATTATTATAGAACATTAAAACACATAAAGAACAACCTCACACATCACTTATAGATTCAAATTATTTCCCTGGAATAACACATTATTTTTTTCATCGTCAAACTATCATTATAGAGAATCACCAAAAAAAATTCAATCATGTCAAACCTCTCTTGTGGAATCCTCAATATGGGTCTCCTCCACATAATTGACTAAAAAAATAACAATTATCTAGTGAAGACAACCCATTCCATCAAATAATAGTATATTGAGGTGAAATGTCATAAACTAATCAATAACTCTCAAAGTGTATATAAAGTCACAAAAAAAACCACATGTCAAATAATTTCTTGAGAAATTATTCAAAAAAATTCTTCTTTTAGTTTCATATTAAATTTCAATGTTACAGTCCAATGAGAATTCAATTCACTATCACTATTATAGATTCACATTTCACTAGGAGAAAAATGTACTTTATGATTTTATGATCAATGAATAATTTTTTTCCAAATATGTTATTGTCCCCACAACATCATATAAAACACTACCATATAAATCATAAGATAATTGGTGGAGTAATTACATTCATGAGGACATAACTACTGTGACACATAACAGATAATTTCCCTCAATGTCATCAGTACCCAACCCAAAAGAATATGTGAATATTTGTAGTTAAACTCAAACCCAACACCCTCATCTTGTAGATAAAGAACCAATTCACTAATCATATTATCTATTAAATACACAATTTTAGTCCTTATTTGGTCAATCCATGAAAATTCCTAATTAATTCTAGTCTATTTTTTCATTAGATTCATATTCATGGAGAAATAACGTAAACATATTCTATAATATATAGTTGGACCAATAAAACTATGGAATTTTAACAAAATAATTTGTGATACCCAAGATACCACCAACTCAAACATCAATTATATTTTTTATAGACCACTAATATATAAAATTCCCTGAGAAATGGACCTCATATGCACCAAAATCAAACTTTTATGCCTTCTTAAACACCTAATTAAACTAGATAACTCCCAATATGGACCATATATTCTATACAATATCCTAAAAAATAATTTAAAACATAAATATTTAATTAATAAAGGACACCATGTAGTAATCTAGAAACTAATAGAATACAATATTTATCAACCTCAAGAACATATCTAGTTCAATCATTATAATTAATAAAATGCAAAAAAAAAAAACTTATAATTCATTTAATGTCATCTCAACCCAGTATTTGGTATATCCTTATAAATTACATGTATTTGATGATACCCAGAATATGTGTAAATTTTATAGAACATGTTTGATACATTAAAATAATTTTAAAATTTTCCAATCTATGGGATATGGTGGTGATTTTTCACCATCACCTGATTAAAATGGAGATAATAAACATACAACCACATATTTTCATCTGCCTTTTTCACAAAAAAAAACTATGGATTCCCTAGGAGACACATTGTGGTGAAGGAATCCTCTATACAAGATATAACCAAACTAGATCCATAGATCATATACATGGATGGGACCATTTGATATGGATACATTGATATAATAGAAATATCTAGCCCTAGATCAATCCCAAACACATTCTCTCATTGACGGGTTAGATCCACAACCTATTTAGAAGAAAACATCATAGGAATCATCTTCAAACCTAGAAAAAACCAAAATATTAAACATTATAGAAAAAAAACCCAACACAACTAGTAAATAATATAGTGACACAATACACCATTGAACCATTTGTGGGAATAATAAGACAACAACACCTCTTATTATCCATCAGCATTATAGAATATGACACATGAGATAAAGAAACAAAAGTTATCAATCACTGAATATAGTTTATCCTTGATGAGGTTGATCTCATATGGATATATCTCTAAACATGGGAAAACTCTACAAGAGAAGTGTTTATTTATCACAAATTTCAATGCCATTCCATAAATGAATCAAGATATCTCGAACTCCAAGAAGAATATTCAATATAGAGGTAACTAGAAGGACATCGAAAAAAATTCCCATAAAATTGAATGTATAAGTTGAAAGAAATGATTGTGTAATTATAGAACAAAAAAATGCATAAAAACAATTATAAAATAGGCATATTGTACCTTATGAGGCATCAAACTCACCCAATGTCGATAATGGTAAAGCATGCATCTTATCACATATTCCTCCATGAACTCTCTAAAACTCATAGATATTGCATATATATATATATGATATATCTTATATCTATTTGAGAGAAGGGTTTCCTGTGGATTTTATCTTCCTATCTCATCCCCTATATATTACAAAAAATCTTTAACACCCTATAACTGCTTCTGACTCGAATGAAAAAGTTGAAAAAGTTGTGGCAGAAATGGGACACCAGCCACTTGCTGACACTGAGTAAAATCAGAAACAATCACTTATAATTATATAGACCTGTAAATAAAATTAAATCTACACCTGATGAAATATTATTGGATCTTGAACAATGATCTAAGGTGAAGTGTGTTAAAGAGGTATGAAACCCACTCCCTTTTGACGGAAACCTCTTATAACCCAGAAACTAAGAACTCATAGACATAACTCTACACCATGATGAGTCTTTATGATACACATCCCACAAAAATACGATCCATTAAAAAATCATATCAATTCCCTCTTCCTTTTGTTTTACCTTATTATATGACATCATAATAAATAGAGTAACATTGTAGCGGAACTGTAGACACAAAGCCTCATCAATATTCATTGCACTAGCCTCATCACATGGTAAATAGTATAAAGTATACTGTATGAGGTTATTTTAGTAGTTAATAATCTATCTATCATTTGAAATCCTATATAAAAGTGTAATAATTTCCTTCATATAATCTACCATATTGTTAACAGGGAAAAAATTAACTTGAAACTAATCCATGATCTTTTACCACAAATAAACTGACTCATTACAATTTATATGGAATATAATCCACCACATATTAATTGACCCATGTTTCACTTTATAGAAAATGAAACTTAATACTCCTTCCTATCAATGATAAAAATGAAAGTTATCACCACCTCCGCTAGCTAATCCCCAATCTCACACACTGAAATGGATACTTTATTCCCCTTCAATCCCTCAAAATTAAAATCTCAAAGTTTCCACCTATACATTTCATCATTTTTGACCTCCAATCTGTGGTTATATATTAGAATATCTAATTTAATTTATTACACAGAAACATAGTGGGGACACGACCTAGTGTCAAATCTATAAGTGAATGAATTCTAATACTCGTTTACCAATGAAGAAATATTTTTTTAGTTTTACTAATTATTATATTAATTCATTTAAATATATTTCCCATGATCTACCTAAATTCAAACACATGCATTGTACAATAAGGATATATGATCCACTCGTATATCTATATGCAAAAAAAGGATCACATCAAGTAAAAAGTTTGGTAAACACGACGTTACTTTCATCAAATCACATGTGGCTATAAAATCAAGTTTCAGAATTGATATCCCTATTCTAGAGTATGTAGTAATCCTATATAATATTATTCCCCAAACAGACCATGAATCTTCACTACATACATACTTTAAACTCCATTCTATTAATCAACCATTATCTTTGATACCACCCTATCATGACCCCCTCCCTCAAATGGTACCCTACCTTGGCTGATAGTGATAGAAAAGAGACAATTCATCCTGAATCCATCATTTCCATTGGTTGGAAACTAGCTCCGAGGGTATTTTAATAACATAAATTAGTGGAATTAACCTTGAAATAATTTAATGTGTAATACATTAGAATGAAAAAACAAAAAAAATCCATTAATATAGTTTAATATATTTCAATACATGTAATGTTATACATAATTTAAATAGAAAAAATCATGTTCCAAAAGAAATACTAGGAAGTGGTAATGAACTCGAAAAACTTTTGACATCTTCTCAGCAACTCCTATTATGTAGTAATATATAGATTGATCACCAACCAATTATTGTTAGACATCAAATATTATATATATTATTGTGATAATTACACATATAATCGGTATGATATTCCGTAAATCCTATAGTAAAAAATGTAAATGAAGTATACTATAGCCCAATGATTATACAAATGAAACTAACTCATCACCTAAAAATTTAATTCTATATCCTCATCTCATAATGATTCACTTCACAAATAAAACATTGGATTAAATAATTTTATATCAAAAGAACATAAATATAATTTAAGGCACCCAAACTAGAATACTCCATAGGTTTTTCACTCTCATGGAAAAATGTCACACAACATGTTCATATCCCTTTCCATAAGTATGTTATAACTACACTGACTTGGATCTTAATAATACCAAACACATCCCCACATAAGGCCCAATATATTTGGATATAATCATTACACAATCAGTCTAATCATCATTTTATTTCCATCTAAATCAAACTATTTCTCTTGAAGGAAATACATCCTGTGAAAATGAATTATACCTCTTTTGATCCCTTCATATACACATACACCCTTGGGAATAGATATAAACTATAGATAGATATAATTATTATCAATACATTATTAATTTTCATCCTATATATAAAATTATTCATATCCCTGATCCATCACATCCCTAGTTAGAACTCACCATAAACAATAATCCATTATCACCTGAGATATGCTTACTTACACCTATGTGCAAGGTGAGTGTACATGAGATGTATATGTCATTAATTTATTCTCTAAACATTATTGATGATGGATTAAACAAATCAAAAAACAATTGGGAATCTGTTTCCTTATTCATGTGAGGGGGGTAACATATCCTATCAGAAAATATAAATAAAAAATATAAGTCATAAAAAACAATAAGGGAAAACCCTAACAAAAGACTAATCTTATACTATAAATTTATATGATCACTAGATTACACTAATAATTACTTGATATAAATTATCACAAAATCATCAGATATCTAGTTAATTAAATCATAAAAATTTAACTAAAACTATTGAATGATTAAAATTTTAGTCATCCTAGGACAACTATTGATGGCACTACTAATTCATTTTCATGCATTCTTAAATATGTTATCTCTTTAAAATTTGGTTTACCATTTACATAAATATAAAACTTATTATTACACCATATGAGAACTTTAAATTTTAGAACCATTCACCTTGGGCCATCGAATTCAACCATCTGATTGTTTACATTAATGAACGTTATTCATTTAACATTACTACTATAAATAAAAATCACCACATAGGTTGATTATTTATTAATTTGTTATTTATAAATTATAAGGGTACACTAGGACTCTACCTGAGCTACCACGTCAGAATCACACTTATCAGGTAGAGATTATATCTATATCCAGTAGTGGGATCCCAACAAATAACATATTTCCTACATGCTATCTTGTAGGAATCAAGAATGAAAAGAAAAATTGACAGGAAATTTTCATTACTAACTTATCCCAACCACCCTGGTGTCCCACACCATTCTAAAAAATATAATCTACCTGGTCACTAAAAACATCAACCATTAGTACAAACTAGGATCCCAACCAAATGCTCATTCATGGTTAGAAAAAATATCAAAATAGTTGTTAGTCAGTTATCCATGTGCTCTTAGCCCATTATTCATCAACATAAACCAATAAAAAAGGATTAAAAAATAAAGGATAATTTTTTTTCCAAATATCAAATACATTTAAAAAATATTTTCCCTACACATGAAAATGATAAAAGGCTATAAATAATGGAATACTAGCCTTACACTGCAAGAACAGACTTGTATGTCCATAATCAATTTATCCTTAGAAAAAATAATTCCAATAAAGAATTAAAAATTTTATGAGGTATATTATTTTAGAAATAAGAAATATTTAACTTATATGATATTAAAATTCTTTGATCAACTTAAATCTTTTTTAAACATTTCATTTTTCCCTAAAAATAATAATATATATATATTTAATATGAATCATTCATTTACGAGGTCTATAAAATAATTAATGATTTATGTTTTTATCAAGTGTATAGTAAACAAAATTTATGAAAAATAATATCCACATCACAAGGATATAATAATACCATTGAAAAACATGAGGAATCACCTGACATATAAAAATGATCACTAACCAAGAGTAAGACATTTTTATTCTATTAAATTCCCAGATCATATCTTTATTGGTTGAATTATACCGTTACCCAAAATATTAAATCATTTTAATCCAAAAATTAATATTAAAATAACAAAAAAGAAATATAACTCATACCTCAGTATAAATATTTCAACATTATCATTGTAAAAACAGAACACCAAGATCCAAAAATCAATTAACTCTTCTATAGGAAACCAATTATCCATACAAAATTGTCTGAACAAGACCCTTCTATAATTAATTGATAAAAACCACAAATGAAATTTAGGGTAGAAACAATCATAGAATAAAATAATATTGAAGGATGAGAAAGAAAATTTTAAAGAATGAAAAACTAAATTTGGATCACCACATATAGATCCCTATAAATAAGAGTTTGAATCTTATCAAAAGGGATTTAAATGACATCAAAAAATATCACCTTGTCACCTAGGATTTGAGATAAGAGAAGTGAAATATGAAAAAATGTGTTGAATCCCTAACTTATTACTAGGATTTTTAATATGGGTTAATGTCATGGAAGGAAATTTTATTCCATGAATACCATAAATCTCACATCCACTAAGAATCCATTCAACTAATGTAGAAAACACAAAAACTCATTTATGTTGTGAATCATAAATTCCTTCTATGAGTTTCTTATACCAAAAACCACTATATTATATATTTAAATCCATTATTCCATTAATAAAAATTAATATCATGGTTAACAAAATCAAGCCACGAATCCCTCATGAAACAAGGATCCTACCTTCCAATAACCCCTCCAACATCATGATCACAAAGGGAAAGTCCCAAGGGAAAATTTTCCCTTAAAAAGAAATACATGATACCATATATAACATATTGGAGTAGATGATACTAAATCTAGAGAAGAAATAAAATCCCAAACCACACCTAATTAACTTCCACATGACCTCATATTACAATCCAATAGCAATATATTTCCATACAATGAGTAAAAAATGAATCAAACAAAGGAGATCCTAGAACATGAAAAACATATGTGTGAGATACATTATATTGTAGGAAACCACCAACAAAAACTATGGAATAATTGCCATATTAAAATCATAAAACTCAAGAATGAAAGAACAAAAATATAAAATTTTCAATATCCATCACAAATTGGAACATGAAACCCAACAAGGTTTTATTAAAACTAATTTTTTTTGTATTTCAATTAATGGAATACAATTTATTTGAAAAAAATATTTCCCATGATATATCCTATTTTTATAGTCATTCGTACAAAATTCCACATCAATATCCATGTCCTAGAACCCACTTCATAAAATGTACACTTTTATATTAAAATTATTTTTTTAGTTATGACTGAATTTCTAAAACATCATTTAAAATTTATTAACATGTAAAAACATGCAAGGTGGGAGAAAAACCTGTTTGAAAATTCATAGACTAGAAATTTTAAAAAAATCATTTATCATTCATTCCAAAAATTATAAAATTTATTTTAAAAATAATCAGTTTTTTAATTTTAAGGAAGTACAACTTTCATAACCTATTTAAAAAGAATTTTTGAAAATCACAAAAAACAATTAAAATTGGAGAAAATAAAGAGAAGGCACCATGGAATCACTGAGATGGAAGAAATTAAACTACAAAATAATATATTTTTTTAATCACATGATAATCACGTGATATAAGTATTGAAAAAAATGAATACCTTAAAAAATCCTAAATAGGATTTTAGCATCAAGGGAATCAACATAGGGATTGTGTAACATGATAAAAACATGTCAAATTTAACCTAGGGCAACACTAAACAACCTAACACACCCCCAAAAGTCTCATCTAACTATATTGATATAATCTAAATGGGATAACACCACTTACATGGTTGAAGATTAATTTCATTTTCTCACTCGGTCTTGCTGGCCACAATCAATGCAACTAGACCCATCAGACCAGAGGGACACACTCCTTAGTTGATGAATAATATAAATCTAGGATTTTAGTTATCCAGGTCTCTACCAATACTCCTAATAAGTACAAGAAATAAAAAAAAGAGGTGAGTATTAATTTATATACTTCTATCAAGTATCAATCAAATTTAATTCATTTGTAATAAAATCATAAACTCACTACAATAACCACGTATGAGATATTCCCTTTTATCATCAACCAAACACCAAATTAACAGTGTACCACCGATAAATGTAAACCAAATCAAATGGGTACAAGAGGGTCATATGTATTTCTACAAATCATTTTTCCCATTTTCAATAGCCGGTTTAAGGCTTCATAGTACCTGTACAAACAACCCCAAAAATCCAGATTTCAAATTTCAAATTCAAACCAAACCACTGTCCATCAACCGTCCCGCGCCTCAAATAATTTTCATTAAGCTCAAAATTTTCATTTAGAATCAATTGAATGGATTTCAAAGCCAATATGTACTATTTAAAATCTCATTTTAATCAATTAATTGATAAAATTAAATAAAACATTACAAAAAACCCAAATAACCATTTCATTAAAAGAATCATTTTGAATCATTCAAAGCTACCAACATGTTTGTAATGGAAACACACATTGTTGAACACAAACATTTTTTCATAAAATTATGCATTTTAATCATTTAAAAAACCACAAAAACATTTTTTTTGAATTAATTTTTGTAAAACAACCCTATAAAAACCTCAAACCAGTGATCACCATTACATTTAAAACCAATTTTTATCCCATAATTTCCATTTATAAATTTTATAAAACAATATATAAGGAATCCTATTATATAAAAAGGGGTAAATCTTTTTAAAAATATCTTTACATACCTTACATGACATATTTATAAGCCTATTACAAATAAATAATAAATTTAAAAGAACCACGAATCTCATAAAATGAATTATAAAGTGGGGAATAGAAACACCTACCTCAACCCAACACAGACTAGTGGAAATTAGTTATATGTTCTAAACTTCAATGGAAAAAATAAATCAAACCACAAGAGGTCACTCTCATGTCCTAATATAAAAAAACAAGATTAAAGTATCCCAAAATCAATATTCAAGGCCCATGGATCCTAGAGTTCGTGGGTGTAAATGAAAAATGAGAGAATGTATAAAGGGGTAAAGGAATAAATAAATACATAGGGATAATACCTTGAATCCTTCTCGAATCAAATGAATATATTATAAAAATGAGATGGAGGAAGGGCGGAAGCTCCCATATCATGAACCCTATCCCCAATCAATTAAGTGTATGAAAATATATGGAGAATGGATAAAAAATAGGGTATTTAAAAGTGGTAATATTCAATTATAATGAATCTAAGAATGACAAATTGTTTGGAATCATGGTTTCCAATCAATTCACTAACCATGTGGGATCCACTTCTAATGAAAACCCACTACACATGATTACTATTGTGGAATATCTACATATTGACATACTATATACTAATCATTTCAAATGAAGCCAGTAAATTACCAAGCCACCTTACATAAATGATTCATTATTAACCTAATTTATGTGTTTGACATGTGTCAATGCCCATTTTCACCAAATGGTCTAACATGGTTTCTACTGGGTTCTGCATGGTTTGGACCGAACTATGTGCTACTTTTGTGGACTAAACCATAAAAGAAGAAAAATAAAAGAAGAGTCAACTACATAGGGTTAATCACATGGTTTCCCAAAATAGTGTTTGAAAACCTTGAAAATGTAGAAAATATCCATATTTTCCACATTTTGAGTATAAAAATTGTGGGAACCCAAATTATACTAAAACATGTATACATAATACAGAATAATGTTCATAGTTAAATGGATGGTGTCTCACTACCTCACTGAAATCATAAATATTCATAGTTATCATCAATGCATCAAAGTACTTGACATATTATATTCATTAATAATAATAATAATTAATTATATGAAACTTTACAAAAATGAAAATATAGGAACATCAAATGAAAAATATAATTATTGATTTATTATTAACATATAATGTTCTTATAAAATCCAATCTAGATTATACAGTTGCTGGAAATTAGGAAAAGAAGTAACAATGTCTTATGATCACCCTATGCCTGATATCATATATCACATATTTCCTCTCAAATAATATCATCCATCCATAGAACATATATTTCTGATTAACATCATAGAAATTTTATGATATCATCATAGTGGGGAACATTTATAATGTTCTAGTGTGACATGCACTCTTAACAGATTATCGCATATAGTACCACACATAATAACTATCACAATGTGGTAAGAACGTGTTTAGTATCTGAAACCATTAATATAAGTAATCGTAATGTATATTTAATTTGGTTATATATAACCATCTCCAACAGTGGGATAACACAGAAATCATTCCCTCACACACTAAGACCTATGGTGGATATCAATTAACATGTTCTTATCAGAATTTTTTCCTTGAGTTGTTCCAACATAGGATCAAATAACACATGTAAGTGTTTTTCCTTATCAACCCAAAAATATTTTACATGGGGTGAGGGTTCCCCATTCACATATACTGAACAAATTTTTCACTTCCACATATGATGGGGGATAACCCGAAGAAATATCCCCAAAATATATAAGTCCCTTAGTTGGACCTCTATAAATCAAATTATACCTATATATTTTGGTGTCTAGTTGTTTAAACATGGGTTCTCACACCACTTGTCAGTGTTTTCTGGACTACTAAACCTCAAAATCTAGTTCTTTAGATGATGGTATCCATAAAACATATATTTAAAACATTCCCCCTTCCATTACTGATGTGGGATATCCCAAAAAATCACACATTTAGAGTGATGATGGATGGGGGAATATGACAGTGGGAGAATAGAGTTAGCATTGAATAAAAAAACGACTTGTGTGACAACTAAAGGGCCTGAATATGATATCCAAGAAGATTATTGGGGGACCAAAAGGGTCAAATTATAATTGATTTGATAATATCATTAATATAATATGAAATAAGGGTTAACTTGAATGTTTACCTATGACTTGTTTAATTTATAAAAAAACATTAATAAAAACCTATATTATTATCATCATTATCATAAGATATTTTGATATTTTTAACATTCCGTTTTTTATATTAGGGTCCAAAAAATAAGGGTTTTATGAGCCTTGGGGATATATATAGTCCTAATCCTATAGGCCATGAGGTATCTATAAACCTCAAAGGTTGCATCTGGGCTATAGACTATAGTCCTTATTGGTTCTATAGATTGAAAACCCCACCAGTGAAGGGATATAGAGATGATGTTTGAGCATGAGATCATCCCCCATTCATGACATACTAGAAATTATACAATCTAGTAGAAAATAATAATTTATTGAGATTTTTTTATTTTTTATATAATATTTTATGAAAATTTACGTTGCAAAATTCTATTGGTTTTTTATCATTTTATTTTTACTAGAAATAAATATATAATGAATGCATTCCCTATAGTGAAAAATTACATTTTACATCATAAAAAACATTTTCTAATAGAATATCTTTTTTTTAAATATAAAAAAATATAAAATACCATGTTATTTAAAATGAACATAAAATTTCAATAAAATTTGATTTATCTTTTAATTTTTAAAATGAAAACCTAATTATTATAAAATTAATAAACATCACTGTAGATTTTTTTTGATATTTAGTGCCAACCATTATCAGTAATTTTTTTTGATAAATGGTTACATTTTGATAGAATATTATATTATCACTAATAATTTTCATCCTTTATCAGTATTTTATATAAACCTGATAAAAGAACTATTTATGAATGATTTTTTTATGAATTGATAAAAGTCATCGTGAAAATTTTAATTTATATATTTTTTAATTTGATTTATATAAAAATAAGTGTATATAATTATAATATATATATATATATATATATTAATTTATACTTCTTTATAAATATACAGAAGATTATAATTTCAAATATATATTAAAAAATGATAATATGATCAATTTAAATAAAATAGAAATGGCATCATCAATGATTTTGGTAGTGAAACACATGGTACCAAAAAAATTATTGTGGAAGTATAGACACACAATGTTCAATGGATGAGAGTTAAATAGAACAAATTCATAAAATTATAAAATCAAATAACCATATATAGTGGTTATCATCCTATCCATGACTCTATGATAAGAATAAAGAAGGGATTTGTCAAAAAGTTTGACCTTATTTCATCAATCATTATGAAGGAAAAACATTAGGGAATATCCACTCCTAAATTTTACCCATTTTATGTGGTCCACTCTTTCATATATGTTATCCAATAATCCATTTTTTAGAATTATACCATGGGTTATCCCATTAACTAATGTCTACTTCCCCTTCAAAATTCTTATCATTATTTGCACTAAATTTCTATGATATGTCTCAAATTCCCACCTTTAGGTTGGACCTGATATATTCTTCAATGTTAAAGGATATGAACACTATAATTGTGAGGAATTATATGAAGCTAAAAATACCAAATATCATTTTTTTTAAAAAAATTACTCAACATGTGAGTAAAACTAGTCAATGTATGACACAGTATTCCCCAAAAGAAACCACTCATGTCCAAGTTCATCTGATGAGAATTTGGACATATTATTCCCATCCAAGCCATATTACTCTTTTTTAGCCTTTATGAAGATATCATAGATGTATTTTATTAAATAAAATAAATAAGGAATGTGAAAAATGTAAAATTAGTTATCTACAACCAATTCTTAAGATAACATTGTGCTTTGGGATTTTATAGAAGTCTTATTACAACCATCCTAAAAATGAGAAAAGTTATAATCACATACCATTGAGATAATATCCTATAGATAAGGAAAACCAACATAACATTAATGTATTTACATTTCATTATTCCCAAAATCCTTGTTAACATAATATTGAGCCGTCTTATGAGGACCCTTCCTAGTAGCATAATAGATAATGTCTAATGTAGCATCTTTCCAGTTTCCAAAGAGAATGAAAAATGGTTCCCTAGATTCAACATTCATACTAGTAGGATGGTGAACTTCAAAAAACATCCCCATATTATTATCAAAAAGATAAAAATATGGATTATAAGTGATGGAAGTGTTTCCCACTTTACATTCAGTTTTCCTATTACTATATTTTTTTCACCTTCATCAAATTGTCCATGAATCTTTTCTTTTTTTCCTTAATCCTCATTTGAATAGTAATGTTCATCCCAATCATAGTATATTACCTCTATGACAACCATACATGAGGAATATATCTTATTTTTTTCATAATATTCTAGAATTGTATCACTTTATGGGATATACATCACCTTCTCATTGTTTTCCTCTTGGAAAATTCTATAAGAGGGACCTAACATGTCCCGGGTATTCCATTATACAGTATACTTATTAGATTTATATTATTTTAATCATCTTAGTCCCCTAAAACTTAAATTTTCAATTATAGATCCATATTCATTGCATTTCCCTGACATTCCCATCCATGGTTATCCACAACATGAGAAAAAATAGCAAGCTTACAAATTATTTTTCCTTAATTGTGAGAGGGTGGAAGACTTTCAGAAGTATTACATTCTTTTTCTTTACTCGTATATTTTTAGGTGGATGAACTTTACTACCATATAAATTAAATAAAAATATCATATGATAATTCTCATTGGAATATAATAGTTTTTTTATTTAAGTATGATATCACAACCAAAATTAGTAGCTGACACTACAATGGTCATAATTTAATGCGTCCTGAGCTTGATACCTAAGAGTATCCTATAAAATGACCATATATTTCCATTTTATTCATATTATGAATATTTTTCACCACACCAACTAGTGTGAAATTTTTTTATAAGAATTTAGTATTCCATAATAAATAATTGAAACCATGGATTCAGATCCTATGTTTTGTAATTGGGTTATTTAAATTAAGTTGATTAAAAAAGGATCACATTCCTTTATTTTGAGGAAAAAATGATTTAAATACATAAATACCTACCCCATCATTTGGATTTCATATCCAAAAAGGGGAAACAGTATGATAAAAATAAAACCCTAATTAAGTCATCCAAAATCATTGCATCCCAAAATATCCATGAGTCTCTTCCAAATATCATGAAAACTAATATTTTATTCATTGGTATTGACACATATTTAGGTAATAAGAGGATTCCTACATTCATTGAGCTTATCAAATCGAAGTTTTAAATTTTCTAACAAACTATATATCCTCTTTCTTACTAATCATGTAAGGTAATGAGAAGGAATCTCTTGATATCCAATCAAAGAATTGATAGTTTGAAGAATGCTCAGGATCTCTCCAATGGTTGGGATATGAAAAGGGATCCTCAACATGAACCTCTTATTTACCCATATCCACTAACTATTGATGAATCAATAGATTAAGAAAAACATGGGCATATGGGATTTGATTCCAACATTTAGAAAAATCCACATATATGAAGGTCTTCTTTAAATAATCTGAAGCATTAAAACACAAAATTAAGAAAAACATGTTGATTAAGATTATCCCCCACATTACCTCTATCAATTTAAATGGTATCCAATTATATTAAAGGAAAATCCATAAGATGTTAGTGCCAATCTCACTAAAGTATTATTTTCTACTCGATAAATAAAATTAAAATATATTTCTTATCATATAAATAATGTTTATTCTTTTATACATGATTATAATTATATATAAATTTATAATATTTAGAGGTTGGGTTCAAAGCCCCATTATTATGTGACACAAAAAGAAAATATAGATGGGGTTAGAAAAACTAATCTACCCTTGAAATATATAAATAAAATTCCACATTTTTTTTCAAATCCCATATTAACTATGAAAATGCTTGTTGTGATGACCCCCCAATTAGTTTGACCTCATTCACTCCCTCAAACCATTAGATATCGACCTCTATTCCATTTCATAACATCTTTTAATGAAAAATTAGATCCTCCATCATATGTGTCATGTAATAGATTTTCATCAGAATCCATATGATCCTACTTCCCTTAGAGAGGTCAGTGTATAGAGATCCCTCCCTACTCAATAACTTATTTAAGGAAGAACCATCTTTCATTGATTTTGAGCATGAATATTGATCAACTATAACAAAAAATTAATTCTTATATAGAGTAATATAAAACTACTCTTAAAAAAAAGACCAATAAAATTTATTTAAATATTCATTGGGAGAGGAAAATACATTGTATGTTATGACTTGGAATACATATTATTATTTTTTTCCATCCATATCCTAATGAACGAATTTACCCATAACTTTATTTGGGTCATCAAAAAAAATATTTGATCTTGTGGTACCCATCAAACCACTATTTAATGAGATGTAAATCACTATACTTATCTTCCCTTTATAACCATTAGCTTCTATAACCTTATCATATTTAATCATATGCTAAAACATTTCAACCTAAATTACTAATTATAATGTATTACATCAAACTTCATCATTTTCATGAGAGGAATTATCCTCTCTATAATCCCAGAAAAAAATTATCTTGCTAGAAAAAATACATTGAACATGTGTTAGAGGCATTTAGCCTATGAGTCAAATCAAAAATAGAATGTAAAACATTCATTAGAAAACCCGGAAAGCTTACAGAAATGCCATGAAAATGTTATCGAACCAAAGGATAAACATTCCTCTTATATGTAGATGTCATTATATAATCAAATCCATAATAAGATTATGTGGACTACTATAGCTACTCATGAATATATTGTATCCCTATAGAGTGCACATTACCTATAACTTCATTCCTCTGGTCAATAGCCAAATCAGACACCCCTCCCCATGTACCATAGACTTTTGAAACTATCAAACAAATTGTGTGTGCATGATTTTGATCTCTTAGTCTAAGGTCCTTGAGTGCCACTTTATCTTTGAGATTTTCAATAAAATGATTAGTATCAAACATTCATTCAGAATCAGTATTCCTAGAAAAAACATTATTGTTCATATTTTTTGTAAATTTATAAAATTGATTCCCATCATATAACATAATTATAATACCAAACCATTTATGCACTTCTATTTCGAGTGAACAATATCGATATTATTACAACAAAATAAAGTAATACCTTTATAAAAATATAAAATTCATGGAATCATCATCAATATAATAGACTGCCCAATAAATTAGAGTATAATTTAAATCCACTTCAATTAGATTTTTATAAAAACGATAATATGATTCCTTAGTATAATTATCCATTTTTACCAGGATACAAATGAATAAAATAATTTCAAAAAGGATTTTTGAATTCCATAAATTATATTGAAGTTAAATATCATTACCAAAAACTAAGCATGAGTGTTTATTATAGAGAATAGGGAAAATAAAGATACCATTTTGAATTCAAATTGGACTTGGTTTTTGTGAAATGGATTCATTCCACCATGTTGTCCACTTATGATCCTCTGATGGATAGATGAAGTGAAAAAAATCCATACACCTTCGGAATACAATCTTAATTGTTGTACCACCATAATAAAGATATCAGGCACAAAAGATCTTCAACCCTCCACTTATTATATGCTATAATTAGTATAACCTATTCTGTAATTGAAAATTCACAAAACCTATAACTTTTAGGTATATCTCCCTGATTTTTAGTGACATGGGATGTACAACCTCTATTGACAGTATGACAAGGAACCCCATATTTTAATGATAATAAAGTGAGATAATTGAAACTATCTAAAGAAAAAACCACCCATGAGAAAACTTCTTCCCTTCACACATTCCATATGTGGAAAAATAGTGACTATAAAATTTCCTTTTAGAGAGGAAAATATCAGCTGATAGAGTATAAAATAAGAGGCCATTTTAAAAAACCCCAGAAATACATCTCAAATACACAAACACACAAA
Source organism: Viscum album (assembly GCA_963277665.1). Lineage (NCBI taxonomy): Eukaryota > Viridiplantae > Streptophyta > Magnoliopsida > Santalales > Viscaceae > Viscum > Viscum album. Next base: position 195,180,703 of record OY728142.1, on the reverse strand, counting down.
CCTACACATATATATATATTATAAAATAATTTGATATGAATAATAATATAAATACATTAAATATAAACTACAAGATATTTTGGCATTTCAATGGAACATTTTTAATGGTAGTCCAATGCAAACATGGCATCGCAAAAAACAACATCATAAATAAAGGTATTTGCAATGGACCATCATAAATTAAAAACTAACTATGATGGGTAATGCAGCTATCACATATAATTATCATTTTATTCAATAATTTAATTTTATATGGTAAGTCACATTTGATATTATTTGTGACATACAGTTGATCTATAACAAATTCTAATATTTTTTTAAAAAAATAAAATGAAAATTTAAAAAAATTTAGGAAAAATTTTCAAAAAATCATATATAATTATAATTATTTGAATATATATAAAAAGTATATGAAAATGAACAAAATTAATAAAAAATTAGAAAAAAAATTATTTTATGATATAAAAAAATTTAGAAAAACTTATAATATTATAGATTATGAAATACAGAAAATAAAATTCAAATAAAATAATAATATATTAAAAATTAAAAAAAATTATAAATAATAATAATTAAAAATTACAAATAATTAATAAAAATTCATAAGAAATAATAATAAAATGCAAACAATTATAAATAATTAAAAAAAGATATAAACAATATATTAAAAAAAATATAATTTTCACCCCAAGTTACAATATAGAAATAAAATATATTATAAATTAATAATTTTTTTTTCTAAACTTCGTGTCCTGAGAAATGCCTTATTTGTGTCAACAATGTCCAAATTTTTCATTACTCATGAACTGAAAATTGGTGACCTATTTAATTTTCACATTTCTTATAATTTATAATTATATATATTTTTCAAAGTAATTTATAACAAATTATACTAATTCAAAATATTTTAAATAACGTATCCATATTTTATATGAATAATTTTTTATCAAAATTTATAAATTTGATTATTAATTTATAATTATTTATAATTATTTATAATATTTAATACTATTTTATATAAATTTATTGTTAATTATATCAATTTCAAAAATCTTTACTGGTTTTTCATAGTTTATACTAATTTTTAATAAATTATATTAATTTTTTATATTTGTGCTCATTTTATGATAATTTGTATTAGATTTTCATATTTTAATTTAAAATTCATCAATTTGTAAATATTTCTATTATTTCAAATAATTTATACTTCATGCAAAAAAACCTTCTGGTAATTTACACAGATCTACAATAATTTATAATATTTTATAGTATTTTTCATTATAAATATATAAAAATGTATTATTATTTAATATAGTTTTTTAATTTATACTATTTTTTATTTTTATATATATATTTTTGGACATTAATACAAATTGATACTACATATTAAAGAGAACCACTAATTATTTCTATGTACCAATAATTAATAATAAGAACCACTGAATACAGATAATTATTACTAAGTATTAGTAATTATTAACTATGATTTTAATTAATATTACATATTTTTTTTAAATTTTTATTTTTTCTTTGATAAGATATTTTTTAGAATTTTTTATACAAACAATTCTTATAAATTATTTTTTTAAAATGTGCTATTTGAATTATTTTTTTCATCATTTATAAAAAGAACTCATTTCAATTTATTACATACATTAAATATATATATGTGTGTGTTACATACTTTTTTAATCAAAACTATTTAAATGAAAATTAATTTTATAAGTTTTTTTTAATCAAATTAACATATCAAATATGTATACGTACAGACACACACACACACTCACACAAAGACACACACATATAGACACACCTATATAGATATATAAAAAACATTACATGTTATAAAAAAAATTATATATGTATATTTAAATGTTAATATACCTATATATATTGAAACATTTAACAAACAGTATTTATATGTTTTAAATAAATGAAATGAAGTCATAATATAAAAAAATACAAACATCAATTTCAAAATCAATGAATTATCATAATAAAAAAATATCAATATAAAAATGTTATACAATTGAAAAATTAAAATTGTTATATAAACGTAATAAATATTAGATATCCCTATAAATAATTATCTAAATCATTATATTTCATATAATAGTTATAAATAGTAAACTTCCTGTAACCCTAGATACCAAAAAAATAATATATTAAATGTAATCAACAAAAAATGATAAAAATGCCTCAAATTATATGAAATCAGCTTGTGTAGAACCAATGGACACTCAAACATGGAATAAGACGTTTATATTAACTATAAATATCAAATGAATTATTTAAATTGGGTAAATTTATTATCAACTAGTTTTACCGATTTTTTTTAAATGATATAAATAAAACACTCAAAAATAATGTAGGATGACATAAACAAAGTATACACCTAGGAGATCTAATCCTAAATCCTCAAACTAAAACAAACAATTGATGTTTTTGGGGAAGATCTATATGTCATCATTGGGTTCATAACATCATTCGGTGAGAGGGGTAGTGGTGGGGAGAATTTTGGAGCAGAGGAAATGGTTCAAATGATTAAATAATTTTTTTTTTGTGTTGGCCTAATTGTGACACAATTAATCCTATCAAAAAGGATCATCCATGGATACATTTTAGGATTGATAAATGTTCCATCACAAATACCTAGCGTTATATATCCTCTCACATGATTGTTCGTAAGCATGCAAAAACCATTATAAATTGTCCAATAACTATTTTCACAAATAAAAAGTTTTTGCGATGGAATACGATATTCGTCATAATAACCCCATCGATGGTACTATTTGCGATGGGTATATGGTTTGTCATAAATATGACCTCCCAAATAGTCTAATTTCTAGTTGTTATAGTACATATATGTACGTATTTATATTCATATTATATGAGTTATTATGTACATATATATGTAATTAGTTGTGTATGTGTTTACTCATATTTCTATATATGAATTTCTATTATAATGTATATAAATAATCAATTAATTATATATAAATATTTGAAAATATAAAATGTATTTTTGGAAATATAAAAATTTTTAAAATAAGAAATTATTATCAATTATATTATTATAATTTATAAGATAAAAAATCATTATATTATTCAATAAAATATTTGATAAGGAATTTTAATATGATAAATATTTTATATGTAAATAAAATTTATTGAAATTTAAATTAATAATTATTTAAATATTTGAATGAACATATATTTATTTTAATATATTTATATTAATGTATGAATATATATTAATTTAATTAGATGTGTTATTATATGAGTTTGATATGTTCTGAAAAGCTTACGGTACTATAAAATAAGAAATTGTTAAAACCATGGGGTTCGTATATGCATATATATAAAAATATGAATGTGGATGTGTATATGTATGTATATATATGTGTATATATGTTTATATATTAGTATATATATTTGTTCATATATTAATATGTGTGTCCAGGTATATGTGTTTCTATGTTTGTGTATGTGTATGTTTGTATATTTGTGTATGCAGTTATATATGTGTATATACTTATGTGTATGTATGCATGTACATATTCTTTTATATTCATATATATATATGTATGTATGTGTATATATGTTTATACATATATATTTATGCATGTGTGTGTGTATGTATATGCATCTGCCTATATGTATGTATGTATATGTGAATGTATGAATGTATGTTTATGTATGTATATGTGTGAATATATATACATATATGTATGTATTTTTATTTATATACAGGAATGTGTATAAATATACATTTAATAATTTTAATGTGTTATTTAATATATGTATGTGTTTTCCTTGTGACTATGGGTGGGTGGGTGTGTGAATGTATGTTTTTTCATGCACATGTCTGTGTTTGTGTTGTATGTTCATGCATGTATGTTTATGTGTATCTATGTATTTCTTGGTGAATTTTGTATATGTATTTGTGTATTGTGTGTGTGTCTGTGTACTTGTGGATTTCTATATATGTATAAAAATACCTATATGTATGTAGGTTCATTTTTATGCATGTGTATACATGTATGTGTATACATATCTATTTGTCTGTGTTTGTGGGAATCTGCATGTGCATCTAGGAAGGTTTGTGTATGTGTATGTGTATGTTTGTGTGTGTGTGTGTGTTGATGTAAGTTTACAAAGTTGACACTCTTTAATGAATTTGTATGTATGTATATATATATATATCAATGTTAATGTATGTGTATATAGATATGTATATGTGAATATTGTGAATGTATGATTACATATGTATTTCTTTTTATTTCTACATCTACATGTTTGGATGTGTATGTGTATATGTATATAAGTATATATGTATGAAAATGTATGTGCCGGTATGTGTGTGTGTGTGTCTATGTGTATCTATGTGTGTGTATGCATGTATATACATGTTTGTTTGTATGTATCTGTATATATATGTGAATTTGTATGTATATGTCTATATGAATGTTGTTGACACTCCAATCCATCACAGCAATAAAAAGTGACAAAGGTAAATTCCCTATAAAATTTAGGATAAAATATATGACGAAAATCATGTTTTTGGAAGGCTTGAAATTTGGATCACTCCAGTCAAGATAAGGATCTGTCAGCTTGCATGGTACCTGTGTGTTACATTTCTAGCGCACGAGCCACTTGCACACCTACTCACTATTCACCCAGGATCACTTATTTTCCAATATATAGTCCCTTGGGGCCTTAATTTGTACAGTCAAATTTCCATGAATCCTAATTGCGACTCTCATTGCCCTAGTGCTTTTCCCATGTCTTTCAAAAACATCAAGGTAGTACTTTCACACCTAGATCAGAGGAATTGAAGGAGGATCATGTGACATAAGTCCTTTTTAGTGTCTAAAATCCATAAAATATTCTCTCCTAATGTGTCCAACCTCCTTAAATCAGAAACACTTGCGCGCCACCATTTCCTCTCAATGGAACTTGACCGTCCCACTGAAGGGAATACCTATGAATAATCTTGAAGGATTGAGTCAAGTCTTCCCCATGCATTAACATATATATTGTTCATCAGTTAAGTCAACATCTGGTCACCCAAGCCTACTTTAATTCCCATACCTATATTCCAGATAATTACTTGGGTGCCCATATTCGATTCACCTTATCCCTTCATTCTATAAAAGCCTTTCATCAATCCTTCTTCAAAGAAATTCATGGAAAGAGTCTTATTCATTGGATACCTTGTCTAAAAGTGATTATGTTGAAACATCCAACACAACCTCGAGACTTATGAAATCGTTAGGAATGGAACATCAGTGTGACTCCTATTTGGGTTTTTATATCTGCAGTTAGAGGTTTCAAACATTTGTTTTGCAATGGGGTTAGGATTCACGGATTGTCTGTGGGTTTATATATCCATAGTCACAAGTACCTTTCTCTCAAAAATAGTGTTGTGGATTTTTTAGTTTGGAGGATTTAGGTTTGGGTCATAACCACCCCTTCTCATCTCGAAAACCCGTAACCTCATATCTCTTATAGGAATGTTACTGTTCACACCTACTCTTCCTTTTGAACAAACGAGAAGCCTCCCTCCCTTACCATGACACATTTGAGGGAAACCATCCTTGTGTAAGCCCATAGAATTTCATGTAAGAGGTTGAAGTCATCCTCAACTCTACTTACTTCACCTTCAATCCTTCCTTACAATGGACCCCTGACTAATGTAAAGTGAATAGAGGGATGGTTCATTCTTCTAGTATCTTCCACTATTTCCATCGTAGGCTCGTCCACTTCCACAAATTAGGAGGAAAACTATGTGTGGATTGTAGAATATTTCACGTCCACTTGTTTGTTACACAGAGTATGACTCATATGGGCTTAGAGAATTGTGATGGTCACAACATCCAAACGATTCACCTTGAATGAACTATGAGAAATTTTATTCCCATAAAAACTAGGATACATAGGAATCCTTCATAAGGCCCAATCTCAAACTCATTTCATCGATAAAAAGGAATAATTTTCAATAATTAATCCCAAACTCATTTTTTAAATGGAATACACTCTCTTATGAGAATTATTGAACTAATGGGCTTTGATTCCCATACAAGTGGGATACGTAAAAAGCCTCCCAGATGTTCAAACCCAACACTTAAAATCAACAATGTTCTTCTAATTCCATATTCCTAATAGGGTCTAATTCAACTTGGAAACTCATATTTTTTTCTGGTTCATTGGGTTAATTATGAATAATTCCCACACCAATATTTTACTAAGCAACTTCCACTTAGACTTCCTTACAACATGACATTAAACTGTGCGGCTAGGACTTTATCACACAACAATAAAAGGTATGATATTCCCAATTAAGCGGTACTAAACTAATTATGATTCCATTGAAAATTATACGTTGGTAGTCCATTCATGGGTACAATCTCAACATATAAACATAATTTTGTCTCCCAAGATGAAAATATATTCCAGAGTGCCCCACTGTGTGGCTTAAAACCCATTATTATCCTAACGATGATTAAAAGAATATCTAAATTGTATATGATAGGATACCAGTAATGGAGAACTTCAAGTAAATATAGATATCTACATTAATGAAGAACCTCCAATACATACTGATGGTTCAAAATTACACAAAATCTAATAATTGATTAGATATTTCAACGGAAACCTATGTTATAAGTGGTAAATTAATAACAATTCACAATATATATCATAAATATAAAAGAGAGTCCTAGAGTAGCAAATAATTCTCCCCAAAAGAGAGTGATGAGTCTCACCTCCCATCCTCTCGAATAATGTATGGTCTCAAGTAGCATAGTCCCAATCCTAATGAATTCCATCCTTTGGAATGTTGATCCCTTTGGATAAATGTATATTGGATATTTACTGTTCCATAAATACTCCAATGGAAAACTCTCAGAATAGTGATTCCTAATCAGAACACATGTTTCGAGGGAGATGAAATAAAAATGGTGAACCCAACGTGAATCCTTAACCAAGTTAATAGTATTACCCATATTTCAGTCCCATATTAATTGATAAATGAAGGTGACATAGAATAATCAGTCACAAATGTGTCCGTCTAAAATATGTATCTTTAATTGATTTCAATGTTTCTCACATTTTCTCCCAAAAATCTCTTAACTCTAAAAGTATTCCTTTAAGTTTGAACCCTTGAATGCCATGAAATTTTCTCAAGCTGGATCCACATCCACCGGAAGGATGTCATCACCAACTCAGTATCGTAAACACCAGGTCTCAAATTTATTGGTATGTGAATAAAATAAACATCATGAAATCCCAACCCTGGAGGTTGCCCGATAGTCTTTCCAAGTTAACAACAACCATCGATCGTCCGGTCAATGATGGCCAATGGCCAAGATGAATAGAGTTCCATCCACATTCTTCAACCATTTTAGGTTCTTATACCCAAAAGGTGATAACTATTACGTCCCATAATATAGTGTGTTGGGTCAAGAGGTCACTCATGGACTCAACTCAAAGACACAAGAGCCCTTCCTGATGGCTCCCACTAATAATCGTTGTCAAAAAAATCATGTGGCAGGAAACCCCCAACATGATGAGGGGTGTTGCCTTCGGTTGTTTGGCCCAAGTCCCTCAAATTCGAGTGCGAAATAAAAATTGTCAAGGATAACATCTGGCCTATATGAATAATTTTCTTACATATTCCCCCTCTAAAGAAGTACATCAAACTAACTTGATGGAAAACAATGAACGAGCACATACACCTATCCGCCCTAATTCAGCCAGTGAGAAGACTCATATGGTATATCACAAAAAATATATCCAATTAAACTCTATGGAGTACCATGAGAAGATGCATAAACCTACTTAAAAACTATAATCCAGACAGGAGGATCGTCTGACTTTATTCATGGAATCCGGCCAATCAAATATAGTGTAAATCTATAAGTTGGAACATATACATTCATCCACACACGAATCATGCCAACAGTCTCATATATCATAATTGAATGAATTCCATCGACCATTCTTATAAGAAAAAAATCAATAGGCACATACACATGACAATATCTATCTAGCCAACCAATAGTCTCGTTACGTAGAACCTAGATAAGTCATTAGAAAAGTTCCAATGACAAACCTAGGTCCAGCTCAACTCTATGCCCCTATACATTAGTACTATCAATATCCTCTAATAGGAATGGGAGGATAGAAGTAGATAGATACACCTACTCCAGATATAGAATGGATGTATATTCCCATTTTGAATGCTATGTCACCAAACACATTTTAGAAATGGTGAAATGGAAGACACAAATTCCTTCCCATATTTTGGAAATCTACCAAAATAACCAAATATAAAATTTAGTAGTACCAGGGGAATATACACATAATTCTATCCATCAGATGACTCATCAGCATACCATCTCGAGGAAAATGCACACCTCTATTCTAGTCTAAGAGGGTTATCGGGCATACTCCCCCTATATCATACGAATAATCGAATTAGGAACAACCACTCTTTCCAATTAGTGATTATCGGACAATTATGTTGACCACTCAAATGTAGGAACATACATCTGCCCATGCTAACCACTTCTCCTAGAAATTGGAAACAACTACGTGTAAAATAACATCTATGAAAATGTCTTGACACGCACAGTTTACAAATCAAGAGTCAATCTTTGATCTCGAACTTCTTAATGTTGGAGTTTTTGGAGCCCTTAGACATTTATCTATAGAAACTCAATATCCTACTATCCTATTACAAAATTATTATAGTAATAGCATTATTTATAAAGTTCATCACTAGAAACTTCATCATGAAGGCTTTCTTCATGAAAATTTGGTCAATCTAGAGAAGAAATCACTTGATGAGATCCATGGTAACACTCCACGTGTCTATAAGAACAAGGAGTAATAGGATTTATCCCCTGTAATTTTACACCATGATGTTCCTCCCCATGACGACATTCATTTTGAATGTTCCCTCTATAGTAGTGTTTCTCTTTGTCATGATAATTCTCTAATTGAAAATGCAGTAATGAGAATGCCCTCTTATTTCAAGGAACTATTCTACAAAAGGCCAATCATGTATGATTCCTTGTCACTAATAGGTGATATAATTTCCCAACCAAAATTCATCCTAAATAGATATACATTATCGGTACCTCCCTTAGGTCATTTTCTTTCTAATTTGGTAGAGGAATGAGAATCTTATTCTATTTTTTGTGATTAAGAAATTGACAAGAATCCACTCTATTCAGACCATGTTAAGAAACCTCTAGAATAAGATGATGATGATATGTTGAATATGAGGAAACAAATGGAGGTGTGGGAAATAATAGTCATGTTCTGGCCTTTGGCAACCTCTCAATACAACATTCTAGAATTGATGGTAGAAGACTACATTCATTATATCTGACTCACCATAAAGAAGAATCTTCGTCATCTGTAATAAATATTATGACCATATGATGAATATAAATGTCATGTAAAGGTAATATATGGTTATAAATTCCAAATTGACATGGCTTCTATCTCTGTTTCCTGACATCCAAAGGTTGAGAAGCTGAAGTGAACCCTTCAGTGTGAATGCGTCGATGCACTAAAGTGACTATTACAGTTAACCTTTGATACCCCATATATTGTATGTATCAGAGGATGGGGTGCACGGTGATAATATCATTTCAATATACTCCAAAATAAGAAAATCCCACAAAAAGTGGTCACATGATTTTTTTTCCAATCGGCTATAATCAACAGATTTTGTGTGTAATCAATGATTCACTCAAGAACATGCCTCAACTACCTCTCTTCATTGTTAGTCCCAAAGAGAGAAAACTGTTGAAATAATTTTTAATCAAGCCTCTAAGAATATTAATTAGGCCTTTCACTTAGAGTATTCCATCCATCTGATTACGAAAATGTCTAAAATATCGCAATGGTCTTCCGAAACCGGTGATATAAGTTGTAGTTGGATAATTCACCCTACAAATTTTCGGTCCAATTTTCATAAAATTAGAAGATTAGTTGTGAAAATATGAGCAATATCAGTTCCAGAGCCACCCTATAATGTATGGTTGGGGGCTTTTTTAACTCAGCCATCAAATTCAATAAATAATGTTTGAAGGTTTGAAGTACAAGAACAACCCCAACCTGTAGGACTTGGGGCCTTTTCATATTCACAATCCCTTCCAAAATGGATGTCAATTTTCTTATGATTAGGGAAGAAGCCACAATGTTAATTACCAACTGAACTATCCATGGATTCCCTTCATGTTACTATTTATCATACAGTTTTCAGGAATTCAATGCATAGGAAAACAAAGTCTCATAGAGGATACATAAATAGATGATCATACAAAGATACTGACATAATTACACCAATTCATTACACCTTCCGTAAATTTAATTAATACCATTAAGAAATATCCTTCAGAATATGAGTCCATTTTAGAGGATTCAGATGATGAATATCTTATTTATAATATAGTACAGACTAATGTAAATGAGCGATGGGTGTGTACCAAAAATCAGAGGCTTAAAAAAATTATATGTATTCCCTCAACAGACTAAATCCCACATTTTCAAAAGGCATATAACAAGGGAAAAGTTAAAGGTGAGATCATGTAACATCCCAAGCTTCCACGATATGCTTCTCTTTGAATAATACAGTAGCGTGTATTGTACGCAACTTTGAGTTCTAACACACCCCAACCTATCAAACTAGCCGCTATGAATATTAATACCCACTTTTTGAAATTTTATAAATTTTATTTTTCAAAATGGATTTCATTATTGGATTTATAATATTGTAATTATATTAGGGTAAATTTTTGATATTTTTCTAAAAACATTCAATTTTTCATGAATAGTTATAAATAATAAATTTTAATTAAAAACAACATTTTTAATCAAAATAATATATAGTGCTAAATTATAATATTGAGTGGTTTTTATGTATACTTATATTATTTTTTACCATTTAATCCAATGTTGGTCATTGGACGTAATTCCACATTTAAAATGGACATAAGCAAGTGTCAATCTTTTGATTGTTATTATTTTTTTAAAACACGCTTTTTTGTTTTGACAATGAGAATTAATTTTAAATAAATTTTTGTCACTTATATGTTTTGAATATAGAAAAAATGGATTCCATATTTAGAATAATGTGGTCCAGATTGTGTAAATAGGTAAGTTTTATTTTTAGACATTATGAATAATTACTTCGGTAAATATTTTATTTACCATGGTTAAAGGGTAAATCCGGTAAATAAGGGAAAAAATAATATTATAATATTAATAAAATACCCTAACACATGTAATAAACCTATTATCGGATACATGTAATACCCTTTGCATCATTGGGTTGATTTTAGGACCCCATGGAGCCACTTATAAGTGATAACGACACTTTATATTAAGTAAGTTAATGTAAATACAAAAACAACATAAGCATATATCTTTTAGTAAAACAATTTTTACATAGGGTTATATATGTTATATTTTTTATTATAAATATTCATTATAAATATAATAATATTTGATACATAATGGTATTTTATTTATAATTTTTAGACATTGAATAATTAAATTTTTGTATGACACAATAATGATGCAGTATTTTCCTTACTAATGAAAGAATCAAATAAATGGTATTATAAATGTTACAATAAATATACTTTGAATTTTATGATTTCATACACAAATTTTCAATGTTAATATGACATTTTAGTATTGATTAAATTAATTTAGTTCTAATTAATAAAGCATTTAGGACATAAAATATCAATTATTAAATAGTGTCAAAATTGATATAAAGGAATTTTTAAAACAAATATTATATTATTAATTTATATAATATTCCTAAAAATCTAAGGATTAGACAAATGACTTATATAATGATAGGTGTATAATTAATGAACAACTTTTTGTTATCTTGGAAGTGTATAGTAAGTTTATTTACAATATAATATAAAAATACAAAGAGACATGGTTAATGTGAAACTGTTTAACTAAGAGTTAAATCTAAAATATAAAGTTAATATGGTGACCCAAACCTATCTAAAACCTATTGGTTGAGTGATTTTAGACCTATACAAACATTATCCATTAAATAATTAATTTTTATCCATTATAAACCGAAAATTATTTTATTATAATATAATATTTCTAGCTTTTCCTAAGCTTCCACTCACCTGTCTTATAAAAGGGCACTCCCCCTTCCCTCAAATTTACATCTTCCAAGCCTTTTGGATCAGCCAACCCATGCCCAAATACCCTCTCAAATATCCTCCCTTAATCCCAGATTCCTTAATTTAGTCATAAATCCAACTTATGCATCCTTTTTGATCAAATAAAAAGGAAGAACCTGAAGAATAGGTAAATATTTCATCACCTCTTTCAAGTTCATTTCTTCTTATACTTCCTTTTTATTTGTTGTTTATATTATAAACTAATAACTAAAATATATTATATATATTTTGATGTTATTATAAATATGGTACAAAATATTCATTATTTTATCCATCCTTTTAATGACATGTCACCATACGTTTGTATGTACGGCTTACCGTCTCCACGTTGTGGTGTAATTGTTATTCAATATATTATAATTTGGATGGGTATAATAATGATATATAATTGATGTAAATAATGAATATAACATGATTATTATTGTGTATATATGATACATCATCCAATTATATATGATTTTAATTTCAAAATAATGATATTATCGTCAGTGCGTACGTACGGATTACCGTCTCAAAGAACGCGATAAGAATCATTCCCCATCGGAATCATTCAAGAATAATTTTTATTTTATGATTAAAAATAATGATAATGAAAAGAATATGATTCTGTATATGAATAAGGTACATCCTATCCATAACAAACATTACTTACATAACAAATCATATAAAGGAAAACAAATCAGTTAACACCCGAAACGAGGATAATACTAAGATATTATTAACAAAGCAATGTGAAAAGATCATATAATATATAATATTAATGTATATGATTATTTTATAATTTAATAACAATTATTTTACCATTATACATGATTTTATCCTAATCTCGACCAAATAAAAGTACAAGGTAAGGGTTAATTTCACAATCTCTTCATTATCCAATGTTGTTTATATAGAATTATCTACTGGGACCTATTTATCATCCACATCCATGTTTCATAAAAATGTATTAAAAAACATTCTTAATATTTTATAGAATATGAGTTAAAGTCATTTATACCTTTTTTTTACTTTTATAATATGTTTATAAAGTAATCTTTCCGTCGTTTTCCAAACGAGGTACATTATGGCCTTTTCAACAAAAGTAAGGTAAGAATGTTTTTTAAACATGTACGGAGGGTGCAGCTATTTTCCACTGTTATAACATCGTCGAAGCTTCTCTTACAAGCTTATAATAATATTTTCAAATATAAATGTTTTATTTTATAATTATGTGACTTTTAAATTATTTCAAAATAGAAAGAGACATTTCTCTTAAAAGGTTTTGATTTCATCTATGTCAACATCCTTTGATGGATTTTAAGTTTGTTTGAAGTTGATTTATTTTGATAAAAAACTTCCATATTGTATTGAAGTTTTTGGGATATGTTTGACTATGGATGTGTTATTTCAATACATTCATGGTTTATGGATAAAGTATTGACATTTCGTATGCTAGTTTTAATACGAATGTTTATGTTTTGTTTAAACCATTTCATATGAGGAATGCATTGGACTTAATAAGTGATGGGTGGAGCCCGCTATAGCTCCTTGATGCATCGGTAGATCTCATGAGACAAACTATTGTCTTGTCACAAGGCCTTAGAAAAATCATATTTTTTGTCTTGGCAGAAGGCCTTGACTATGTGGTTATGAATGTCTGGAATTATGCATTCCATCATTATGAATGTGGATATTGATACTGTGTGTGATTATTCGACTAGTAGAATATCCATAGGAGTAAGTAAATGGTATTATATTTTATTTATATTTTCCATATTGTGATAATTTTTTTTGAAAAGGCTTTTGTTTTAGTTTTATAAACTGCCTTAAATGTTTATGATTATTTTTTAAAGTATCCGCTATATTGTTATCCTTACTAAGCATCTGAACTCACTTATTTATATGTTTTATTTTTTCCAAGATGTGAATATGTATATTATGACTGACATACTTGGATATTCTATGGGATCTTAGTGTTGTCTATGGAAACAATGTTTTTGTAGTTTTCCATTTTATGATGTAATGTACGCCTTATCAATGTATCTAGTACATCTATGGATACTAAAATAATTGGTCTTTCGAGACTTAATATTTTGTGATCATGCTAATGATACGTAATAATGCACTAAATCTGGGCTTCTGGGGTCAGGGCATTACAATTGGTATTAGAGGAAGTTTAATACAAAACATGGAATTTAGAATTATTTAAACTTTTATTTGAGCACATAACATTAATATAGATTTTGAGGATTAGTATAGAAGAACATCGTAGAATTTTGGTATTGTAGATATTTTGTGAGTTTTCCAAAAAATACATCTCTATCTGGATATAAGCAGGTAGAGGAGGCTCTGGCACAGATTTCCCTAGAGGTAAAATATAAAAACACCGCTTTCAGATAGACTCGAACGAGAACTGGTGCACGACAATGGGCTTTGTTGCACTCTTGGTTACGACACTCCTGGGGGATATGGTTAGGACAATTATCATTTTCATTACAACAATTATGAATGGGTTATGAGTATATAATTACTCAAAGAAATAATTTTTATGATTATGGATTATATCCATAAACTTTTCAATTTATGTTAAGTGTTTTACAAACATGGAATTATGTATTTTAATTCATAAACTAAGCTAGTTTATGCCATTGTGTAGAAATGGCACCTAGTTGAAGGAATGGAAACTATATCAACACACGTAATTCATGTAGGGATTTCCCTCCTACTCAAGATAATTATAGTGAATCTGGTGAAGAAACTAGTGCTAATCAGCTTATCACCATACTCGGAAAACTCACTCAGGTTATGAATAATAACATTACCTATAAGGAGCACCCTGATCCACAACATGGAGTATCAATGTTAGATCTATTCATGCGGAAAAAACCACCATAATTCAATGGGAGTAGAAATACATTGGAAGCTGAGCAATGGATATGTTCCTTAGAGAAAATATTTCATGATTTGGGGAGGCACAAAAGGAAAAAAAGTTGTCATGGTAGTTTACCGCCTCACTAGAGATGATGATCAAAGGTGGTAATTGATTCAAAACACAAATGAAGATGATGAAGTATTAAATATGGAATTCAAGGAGTTTAATGAGCTTTTCATATAAAAATACATTCCTCATGACCATCGAGTGGATATGGAAAGACAATTTCTAATCCTGAGGAAAATGGAGGATGAGAATGTCACAAAGTATGAAGTTAACATTAAATGGTTATAGAGGCATGCAGATGATTATATATGTAACCTAAGAAGTAATATTGATTATTTCTTTTATGGGTTAAGAACATTTCTCTATCGAGCATTAGTCTCACAATCCTTCTCGTCATATGAAGACATTGTCTCATGCGCTACCAAGATAGAAAAGGAATTCTCTAAGTCTAACAAAAATAATGCAATGCAAGAGAAGAAGAGATCTATTGAAGACTCTAGAAATGTAAATAAGGGGAAGAAGAGAAATGTTGAATGTCCATCCTGCAGTAAATTTGGGAAGAAACACCCTGGTACATTCCTGAATGTAATGGGAGTCTGCTACAAGTGTGGTGAAAAAGGCCACCAAGCTCGTGATTGCAAGAGGAAGAAAGAGGATGTCGATGTTGAATTCTAAAATTGTAAATAAAAGGGTAATTATGCAAATGAATGTACTAGTCATCAGTAGAAATTACCTTATAAAAGGCTATGGGATCAAGGCCATGATTATGTTATCACTACTATAGAGGTTGAAGCTCTAAAAGACATGGTGGCAGGTAATTTAATGGTTTTCTAAACTTTATAAAATGCTTTATTTGATTCTGGATCATCAGATTGTTTCATATCTTCCCAGTTTCTATGAAAATTAAATATTTCCAATTTTATTTAACAAGGGACTTGTCAGTCAGATCTCCTAAGGGAAGTATAAATTCAACAAATTTTTGAGAATCAGTCCCTATTAAGGAATATAAATGTTCATTATCTACTGATATCATCGTCATACCCATGATTGAATTTGATATAATCCTCAGTATTTATTTTCATTCAGACCATGATGTGAAAATTTATTGTAAGAAGAAGGAGGTTACAATTTAAGATGATGATAAGGAGTACCTTATCATTAGAGCAGAAACCTCACCACCTTATTATTATCTATATCATCCCCCAATAGCTCTACTAAATTAAATTATTGTGGACAATGAGAATGAAATAATTATGGGAGAGTAAAAGAATGTTCGAATAGAGGAAATTCCCATTGTACAATAATATGTTGATGTGCTTCTAGAGGATTTACCTGGAAATCCTCCAGAATGAGAAATTGAGTTTTCCATTGATTTAATTCTTGGTTCAAGGCCCATATCAAAGACCGCTTATATAATGGCCACTGTGGAATTAGTATAACTAAAGAAACAACTGGAGGAATTGAGTAATAAGGGATTTATTCTACCTAGTTTTTCTCCATGGGGATCCCCTTTACTTTTTTTTGTGAATAATGATGGATTTATGAGGTTGTGAATTAACTACAGGGAGATAAATGTTATAACAATAAAGAACAAGTATAAACTACCTCGCATTGATGATTTATTTGAACAACTTCATGGAGCTCAATACTTTTCATAGATTGACCTTCGATCAAGATCTCATCAGTTGTGTGTGATGAAGGAAGACATTCTGAAAATAACATTTCGAACCAGGTATGGGAATTATGAGTTTACAGTAATGCCTTTTGGATTGACTAATGCACCCTCTGTCTTCATGGATCTAATGAATAGAGTTTTCAAGGAAAATGATGATGAACTTGTTGTGGTATTTATTGATGATATCTTGGTATACTCCAAAAGATATGAAGATCATGAAAATCACTTGCGCATTATCCTAAAGACACTTAGAATAAATGAATTATATGGTAAGTTTATGAAGTGTGAATTATGGCTTCAAGAGATTTATTTTCTTGTCCATATTGTCTTTAAGTATGGAATATTTATTGATCCTTTTAAGAACAAGGAAATCCAAGAATGTCCAGAACCGACATGTATAACAGTGGTATGTAGTTGTATTGGTTTAGCAGGTTATTATGGACGTTTCATTCATAATTTTGCCCTATTGGATAACCCGTTAACAAAGCTCACATGAAAAGCGGTTAAATTTGTTTGGACAAAAGAGTGTGAAGAATGTTTTGATGAACTGATGAGAATATTATTCAATTATATTATATTGACTCTACCATCATGGAATGATGGGATTGTTATTTATAGTGATACTTCAAAGAAAGGAATTGGTTGTGTCCTTTTGCAGAATGATAGGGTTATTTCCTATGCGTCACGACAGATAAAAATTAATGAGAAACACTATCCTACTCATGATATTGAGTACGTAGTAGTAATCATTTTTTTGAATGTGTGGAGATTATATCTATTGTGAAAAATATGAGATATATACTGATCACAAGAGTTTGATGTATATTTTCTCACAGAAAGAACTCAACACGTGGAAAAAGAGATGGCTTGAACTACTCAATAATTATGATTGCACTATACACTTCCACCCAGGGAAGGAAAATAATGTGGTAGATTCTTTGAGTAGAAATTATCATGGAGTTTTGAATAAGATGAGGGTTGAAAAGGATCATATATACTTGGATCTAGTAAAGATGGATATGAGAATCACTATGGAAGGTGAAACATCAATACTTTTTC
This sequence comes from Viscum album, assembly GCA_963277665.1. Classification (NCBI taxonomy): domain Eukaryota; kingdom Viridiplantae; phylum Streptophyta; class Magnoliopsida; order Santalales; family Viscaceae; genus Viscum; species Viscum album. Next base: position 195,162,813 of record OY728142.1, on the reverse strand, counting down.
AAATGGTTTCCAAACCATATTTATTAGAAAGGATAAAGAGTTCACAGACCGATGATAAAGAGTATTAAAATAATATTAAATATTTGAATGATGGGAGATAGAGTGTCTTTGTGTATGAAGATGGAAGTTTGAAATTTGGGAAGAGACTTTGTGTTCCCGGTATACTTGATTTAAAAAGGGAATTGTTGGATGATGCTCATACTTCCAATTTCAATATACACCCTGGTAGCACAAAGACATATAGATATATGAAGGAACATTTTTGGTGGGAAAACATGAAGAGAGAGATTTGTGATTTTGTGTCAAGATGTATGGTTTGTAAACAAGTGAAATCAAGAAGGAAACAGCCTAGAGGAGTCACGCAACCTCTTCCCATACTTGAGTGGAAATGGGATAATATTATGATGAAATTTTTCCTAGGACTACCGAAGTCTCCTAGAAGGAACAATGCAATATGGACCATTATTGATCATCTTACCAAGTAATCACATTTTAATTCTATAAGTGAAGATTTACCACTTCAACATCTAGCAAGACTATATATTCATGATGTTGTGAGACTTCAAGGTGTACCACAATCGACTGTTCCTAATCTTGATCCTTGTTTTACATCAAGATTCTAGAAAAGTCTTCAGAAAGCCCTGGATATTGAACTTCATTTGAGCACTACCTAGCACCATCAAATGGTTGGACAATTAGAAAAGACTATTCAAACCTTAGAAGACATGTTGAGATCATGATCACTTTTCTTCCAAGGTATGAGGGTTCAATATTCACCTCTCATTTAATTTTCCTATAACCATAGCTTCCATTCAAGTATTCAGACGACACCATATGAAGCGTTATACAGAAAGAGTTGTCGTATACCAACTTGTTGGGATGATGTTGGTGAAAGAAAACTCATAGGCCTATAACTTGTGGAGGAAACAATGGAAAAGGTGAAGGTAATCCAAAACCACATCAAAGAAGCTCAAATTAGACAAAAGAGTTATGCTACTAACCGAAGTAATGATTTTAAATTTCAGGTAGGAGATCACGTTTTCTTGAATGTATCTCCATGGAAGGGTGTTATACATTTTGGTAAGACGTGTAAATTGAGTCCCAGGTACATCGGACCTTTCAAAATTCTAAAATGAATTGGGGATGTAGCTTACCGTTTGGAAATGCTACCAAGTCTCTTCAAAGTTTACGATGTATTCCACATATCACTATTGAGAAAATACATGCCTAACCCAACACATATACTATCCTATGAGAAATTAAAACTGCAACCCAATATTTCTTATTGCAAAGAGCCTGTCAAGATTTTTGATATAAGAGAAGAAGTGTTGAGAAACCGGATGACTCTTCTGGTAAAAGTTCTATGGAGAAACCGTAAGATGGTAGAGGCAACGTGGGAACCCGAGAAACTTATGATGAAGAACCAACCAAGTCTTTTTACGCTGTAATAATCTATAAATTTCGAGGGCGAAATTATTTTTGGGATGGGAGAATGTAACACCCCGAGCTTCCACGGTAAGCTTCTCTCTTAATAATATAGTAGCGTGTGTTGTACACAATTTCAAGTTGTACACAATTTCAAGTTCTAATAGACCACAACCAATCAAACTAGCCATTATGAATTTTAATACCCAGTTCATGATATTTTATAAATTTTATATCTAAAAATGACTTCATTTTTTGATTCTGACTATCTAAATTAACTTAGGGCAAATTTCTGGTATTTTTCTAAAAAATTTAAATTTTTGATGAATAGTGAAAGATACTAAATTTTAATTAAAAAAAAACCTTTTTAATCATAATAGTTTGTAGTGCTAAATTATACTATTGAGTGGTTTTTAGGTATAATTAGATTATATTTTTAACATTTAAGCCAATTTTTTCCATTGGATGTAATTTCACATCTAAGCTGGACATAAGCAAGTGTCAATCTTTTGATAGTTATTATTTCTTAAAAACACACTTTTTTTTTGGACAATGGAAATTAATTTTAAATTAATTTCGGCCACAATTGTGTTTTGAATTTAAAAAAATGTATTACATATTTATAATCAGGAGGTCCAAATTTTGTAAATATGTTACTTTTTTTTAGACATTTTGAATAATTACTTCGGTAAATATTTTATTTACCATGGTTAAAGGTTAAATTCGGCAAATAAGGATAAACCAATAATATTATAATAATAATAAATTATCCTAACACATGTCCTAACTCTATTAGCTGATTCAATTTCGACCATGGTCATCCTTGTGTAGATTTTGGGACCCCATGGAGCCACATGTAAGTGATAATGACACTTTATATTAATTAAGTTAAAGTAAATACAAAAATGACATAAGCATATATCTTTTAGTAAAACAATTATTACATAGGGTTATATATGTTATCTTTTAGACTATAAATATTCATTAAAAATATATAAATATTTCCTACATAATTTTATTTTATTTATAATTTTTAGACATTGAATAATTAAATTTACTTATGACAAAATAATGATGCAATATTTTTCTTATTAATTAAAGTATCAAATAAATGGTATTATAAATGTTACAATAAATATAATATGGTAGTTTTGATTCCATCCACTAATTATCTAGGTAAATATGACATTTTAGGATTGATTAAATGAATTTATTTTGAATTAATAACGTTTTTAGGACTTCAACAGAAATCAATTATTAAATAGTGTCAAAATTGACATAAAAGAATTTTTTAAACAAATATTATATTATTAATTTATATATTATTCTTAAAAATATAAGGTTTATAAAAATGACTTATATAATTATATATGTATCATTAATAAACCACTTGAGGCTGTCTTGTAATTTTATAGTAAGTTTATTAACCATATAATATAAAAATACAAAGAGACATAATAATTGTCAAATTATTTAACTAAGAGTTAAATCTAGAAGATAAAGTTAATATGGTGAACAAAACATGTCTAAAACATATTTTTTGAGAGTTTTTCGATCTATCCCCTCCCCAGCCATTAAATAATTTATTTTTGATCCATTAGAAATCGAAAATTATTTTATTATAAAATAGTATTTCTAGCTTTTTTATGGTTCCCCTCACCCCTCTTATAAAAGGGAACTCCCCCTTCCCTCAAATTCACACCATAAAAGGATTTTGGCTTGGCCAAACCCTACCAAATACCCTCTCAACTATCATCCCTTCATCTTAGTGGCCTTACATTATTCAGAATTCCAATCTATGGAGCCCTTTTGATCAATTCAAATGGAAGAACCCGGAGAAGAGGTAAATATTTCATCACCTCTTTCAAGTTCCTTTCTTCTTCCACTTCCTCTTTCTTTGTTGGTGCCATTATAATATAATAAATCTAGTATCCTCTATATAATTCTATTTTATTATAAATATGGTAGAACAATATTCATTATTCTATCCATCCTTTTAATGACATGTCACCATATGTGCGTACGTACAGCTTACCGTCTCCACGTCGCGATGTAATTGTTATTCAATACATTATATTTTTGATGGGTATAATAATGATGTATAATTGATGTAAATAATGAATATAACATGATTATTAATCTTTATATATGATATAACATCCAATTATATTCGATTTTAATATCAAAATAATGATATTATCGCTCATGCGTACATACGAAATACCGTCTCCAAAAATGTAATAAGATTAATTCCCAATCGGAATAATAGAAGAATAATTTTCATTTTATGATTAAAAATAATGATTATGAACATAATATCATTCTTTATATGAATAAGATATATAGTATCCATAACTAACATTACTTATGTAACAAATCATATGAAGGAAAATGAATCAGTTTACACCCGAAACAACGATAGTACTAAAATATTATTAAAAAACTATGTTAAAAGATCATATATGATATCATAGTAATGTATTTGATTTTTTTTATATTTTAATAAAAATTATTTCACCATTATACAGGAGGTTAACATTCCCTTGACCAAGAAAAATTACAAGGTAAAGTTTAATTTCACAATCTCTTCATTATCTGAGGTTCTTTATATGTAATAAACTATTGAGACCTCTTTATCACCCACATACATGTTTCTTATAAATGTAATTAAAAAAATTCATACTATTATATATATTATGGTTTAAAGACATTTATAGCCTTGTTTGAATTTTATAATATTTTTATAAAGGAATCTTTCCGTCATTTTTCAAACAAGGTACTTTATAACCTTTTCGATAAAATTAAGGTAATAATGTTTTTTTAACTTATACGGCAGGTGCGGATATTTTCCACCATTATAAAATCGTTGAAGCTTCCCTTACAAGATTATAAGAATATTTTAAAATATAAATGTTTTCTTTTATAATTACGTGAATTTTAAATGATTTCAAAATAGAAAGAGATATTTCTCTTAAAAGGTTTTGATTTCATCTATGTCAACATCCTTTGAGGGATTTTATGTTTTTTGGAAGTTGATTTATTATGATACAAAAAATCCATATTGTATTAATGGTTTTGTGATATGTTTGACTGTGGATGTGTTATTTCCTACCATTCATGGTTTATGGATAAAGTATTGACATTTCTTATGCCAGTTTTAATACGAATGTTTATGTTATGTTTAATCCCTTTTATATGAAGAATGCATTGGACATAGTATGTAACGGGTGGAGCCCGCTATTGCTCCTAGATTCATCGGTAGGTAAAATGAGACAAACTAGTGTATTGGAACAAGGCCTTGACAAAATCTTATTTATTGTCTTGGCACAAGGCCTTGACTATATGGTTATGAAAGACTGGAATTTGGAATTCCATCATTATGAAAGTGGCTATTGATATTGCATGTGATTATTTGACTAGTATAATATCCATGTGAGTAAGTAAATGAAATTATAATTTATTTGTATTTTCCATATTGTGATGATGTATATGTTTAAGAGGCTTTTGTTTTAGTTTTATAAATTGTCGTAAATGTTTATGCTTATTTATGAAAGTTTTTTCTATATTGTTATCCTTACTAAGCATCAGAGCTCACCCCTTTCTATGTTTTATTATTCCCAGGATATGAAGAAGTATATTATGAATAACCTATAGGGATAGCCTATGGGATCTTAGTGTTGTCTATGGAAACAATGCTATTGTAGTTTTTCATTTTATGATGTAATGTAAACCTTATGAATGTATCTAGTACTTCTAAGGCTACTAAACTAATCAGTCTTTGAAGAATCGATCTTTTGTGATCATGCTAATAAAACATAATATTGCACAGACTATGGGATTCTGGAATCGGGTCATTACATAGCACATTTCTAATTTCCACTAGAGAATGACAATATCATTCGCTTGGAGAAAGAATTTCCTTGCAATAGGAGGAGATGCACGTTTTAAAAACAATCAATGTAGAGTTACATGGAAGAAACATTTACAAAAAATAAGATCCAAAGGAGGATCCTCAACATTAACATCCTATAAAAACTCATCAAAAAAGTGTATTTGTGGAAACTACATATGCAGATACTAAATTCCATCCATTGGGTACACATTCAGGATATGACCAAACATTTCCTTATAGGCCAGTCCCCATTGGTTATCCAAGAAAAATACCAGTAGAAACACCACCATTAGTTTTTATTGTATTTGTTTTAGTTCATGCTCCAGCTACTATACCTGTACATGTCCCAACACATCTAGATTTTCCCCAAATGCATATTAATACAATTGAGGCAATAAAAACTTGATTGGAAGATATTGAAGTACTAAATTCACCAATACAACCGGAAAATATTGTTTACTCTAATTGGGTTGATCTGATCACTCCCCCAACAATCAATGAGAAAACCAAATTTCCAATATTTAATTGTTCAGGAGATCCAGAGAAGCACTTAACACATTTTGTTTCTCATTGTAATCCCCTGAGGTGGACACCTCAACAACAAGAAAAATTAATGCTCAGATATTTTGTGCAGTCATTACAGGATCCATACTTTTTCATGTATACATGTTTGTAGTCTTGACCAATTACTGTATAGGATGACCTCCGTTAGAAATTAATTATCCAATTCAGCTTAAAATTACCAATGAAAACTATTTTTTTATTCTACAAATTGAAAAAAGGAAAAAATGAAAGAGTTTAATATTTCATTGATTGATGGAAATGATTAACGTATTCCTTAAATCTATATATCCCTTAAGAAGAGTTACTACCAAATTGTGTGGAAAATCTACATGATGAGTTATACATACCACTAATCACTTTAAAATACATAGGAGGGTTTCAAGTCCTTTTATAAAAAACCCATAAACTAGAGGATTCCATTGTGGAAACCAAAGATAAATCTCATGTAATTCCATCAGCTCTATGAAAGAGAATAGGGAAAGCATAGAATAGTACTGTCACACTCAAACAAGAAACTATATCTTTTTCTTCTTCAAAACCTTCATCATACTGAAGGGCTCCACCTCTCTTGAATCAACATCAATGATCATCTCATCAAGATGGTCGAAACGAACAAAGGCGGAGACAATTTAAGGAATTAATTAAAAAATGATTATTATTCTCAGAATAAACTGGTTCCAGTTTATTTAATTTCAGTTTTGGAAAACAATTTGGTTCAATTTCAAGGTTGATAAAACCCAATAAATATGGAGATAATGATCTCCTAAAATATTTCCATTTTAATCGAATATTGAGGCATCCCATTTATAAGTGTTTTTATGAACGACCTCCTTCAAAATATGGTAGACTCTTGACAAGTGAAACTAAAAATTTCATATGCCCATGTAGCATGTGTTACTGCTACAAATATAGATAGAGAAAAAGAATGGAAGGAAGTAAAAAACAAAAATTCCCATAAGTAATATGATTGGATGGCCAAAAAAATGATTAACCAATCTAATGCCATTCCACAAACACAGTTGAGACAACCAACTAGGTATCCCACCAATTCCACTACAAAAAATCCATCTTCATAAAATGATCAGTCCTCTAATAGTCAATCCTCAAAGAAGGCACAAGATCAGAATTATAAAGAGCATTCCGAAGAAGACAAGCTCCTGTCAAGGCCAAATTTGTCTGTCAATTTGTTAGATTTCATTCCATCAATCTCAAAAGTAGATTCACCACCCACCAAATTGCACAACATGAACTGACCTATCAAGAATAATCATCATCAGATGACGAAATAATCTTTAGTTCTGCTAATGTTATCCACTTAACAGACCCCTATAAAAGGATAATTCCAGTTATGATGAACCTGAGTTCCTTGAAATTGATTAGGGGAACTAGAGGAAGAATCCATGTTCGATGATCTAGGGGAATAAATGGATATTAATGAAACCACTATCTTAACTATACCCCTACTTGAACCATTTATGCAGTATAAACTCATGGGATAGCCCTTTAGTAGGCTCAGCAAGAACACGAAAATTGCCCTCAACATGACAGGATCAGTCCTGATATGTTAATATTGGAAGATCTATTAGATGTTACACCATCACTCTCTCAAAAAATAGATAAACATAGCCAGTCCAATCTACCAAAAGTAGATGTATTTCCAGCTTCTTCCTCGACACCTGATAAATCTAGGTCAAGAGAATCAACTTCAAAGACATTTGAAAAACTGTATTTCCAAGCTAGTAAACATAGAAAATTATACAAAAAATATGATGTTTTGAAATAGTAATCTTATCTAACAGGTATGTTCTCAATCCTAGATTCTTTGAATCTCACAAATGATCTTCGAGAAGAACTTATTGTGGCTCTGTCAAGTCCTCAAGAGTTTGAAATCAAATTTGCTTCTGTTGAGGTTTACTATATAGAGAATGATCCCATAGAATGTAATGAAATTATATATTTCATGGGTGAATATGAGGATGATGTTTCATATGGATGCATCATGAACTTGTGTCATTATGGAAGGGTTAATGATACAAACATATGATGAGCCTTCATTAAAAATGGCTCATGAGTCAACCTCATTCACATCCGTACACTTCGTGGATTAGGTCTCACTAAATTTGACTTATCTATTTAAAATTTTACATTGAAAGTTTATGATAAGAATGAACAAGAACCTCCTAGTGATATTACAATCAAAACAGTATTTGGGGATCTTGTATCTAATTTAGATTTCATGGTTTTCTTTCAAGACGCAGCCTTCAATATTCCGCTTGGAAGGCCTTGGCTAAATCAACATGTGGAAATTCCTTAGTCATATCAACAATGTTTGAAGTAATGATTCAATGGTCTAATTGGGACATTTTATAGTGACAAGGATCTATTCAAAATGTTTGAATCTCAGTATATTGATTCAATATTCTTTCACAGAAACAGAATGTGGTCTGTGATAAAATATTTATCAAGAATTAATGCTCTGAATGGTTTGGAAAAGATCTCATCTAACCCATTAAAACGTCTAAGTATATATTATGTGTTTCATGTCCATAATATTGAATGGATAGTCTCCAATCCAATCTCTAATTTAGTGACTACCATAATTTCAAATGTGACAATTGATCCTATCAACATGGGAGATGTTTTTGATAGTGAATTCTTAATTAGAGATCTTTTCATTTCATCAACTAAACGTCAGAAAATATTTACATCATAAATCATAATAGAATAATTATTCACATTAATAATGGAAGAATTTTTTTTTGATTCAAAATCCATCATCTTCTCTTCAATACTTTTGTAAGACCCTTCATCATCATTATGGTAGGAAATTATTGCATCCTCTTCCAGATGTTAATTTCAGACCCCTCCTCATGTTCTGAATGTTTTTCTTCATCAACTACACTACGAGTAGAAACAAAATAAGCGACACATGTGGGTGAAGAATAAAAAGATCTAAATGAAACTCCTACAACATTTGTGGAAGGCGTCTCTACTACTGTGGATGAGCCCAAAGAAATAAATATCGACCTAGATGTAGATCCATTCCCTACTCCAATTATAGAAACAATGACCTCGTGAGAGTAGGATATGTGTTCTTAATTTCTAAAGAAACATCGATATATATTTTCTTGTAACTATAAATAAATTCCTGGATTTAATCCTGATGTGGTCACTCATCATCAGGGTTTTCCAGAAGAGCATCAAGGGATTATGTAGGTAGTAAGAATAACACAACCAACTCAGGCTTCTATAATTCAAGATGAAATCAATTAGAATATCAATGATAACTTTTTCTGGGAGGTGAAATATCCCAAATTTATGGCCAACATTGTCCCAGTGAAAAAGAAGAATTAGAATATCAATGTATTCATTGATTATAGAGATCTTATCTGGGATTTTCCTAAAGATGACTTTCCAGTTCTAATCCTAAGAACTTTTGATTGATGAAACTACCATATATGAAGCTCTCTTCTTTATGAAAAAATATTTTGGGTGTAATCAAATCTAAATGGCCCCATATGATGAGGAGTATACAACATTCATATCTCATCATGGTGTATTTTACTATCGGGTAATTACCTTTGAATTTAAGAATGCATGTGCAATCTATCAATGTGTCAGGAACCATATATTCAATCCCTTCCTAGGAAAATTTTGTCAAATGTTAAGTGGTTTATCGAGTGGTTAAATCCATACACCGTTTCGATCACCTGACATACCTAGAGAATATATTTGTTAAACATAGATAACATAATTTGAATCCCTTAAAAAGTTCCTTCAGGGTTACCTTGGGAAAATTACTTGGATTTTTAGTATGCCATCATTGAGTTGAAGTTGTTCCTAAGATGACAAAATAAATCCTTTGCATGTCACCATCATGAAATTTGTAATATTTAAGAGGAATTCAAGGACATTTGACCTATATTTGGCACTTTATCACCAATTTGGTAGGAAAGCGTCTACCCTTCCCAATATTAATAAAGAATGGAGATACATATCAATGGATAGAAGACTTCAAAGAGGCATTTAATTCCCTCAAGAAATATCTCTTGAGTCCATAGGTATTAATGCCACATATTGAAGGAAGCCCACTAATTCTCTATGTGACAGATTTAGAGCGATCGTTGTGTGCCTTCTTTTTACAAAAGAATGATGCTGGGAATTAGAATATCCTTTACTATCTTAGTCAAAATATGCTTGACGTAGAGACTCAATATTAAATAATTGAGAAGTGATTCTTGGAATTAATATGTGTAGTTCTGAAGCTACGGAACTACCTATAACATCACGAGGTCCACATAGTATCTTGTAATAACCGAATTCAATTTATCCTTAGACATCCTATACATACAATATGTTTGGCACGATGGGTAGATATTTTGCAGCAGTTTGATATCTAGTTTGTGCCTCAGAAAGCAATAAAATCCCTATCATTGGTAGGATTCCTTTATAAACACCTATCTGTAGAAAATACATCATCGAATATTGAACATCCTGATAATGAAATCTTCTCTATTCAAGAAAATTTCCCAAACATGGGAAATGTACATTGATGGTGCTTCTATAAGTCTAATGGGGAAGAGAATGGAAAACCATAAATGTAACAAAGTTGCGTTACGAATTTTTCCAGTCTCCCTAGAAAAGGTTGTGTTGCCATATTCCATTCTGTTATCTAAAGGTGGTACCAATAATGTGGTATAATATCATGTTGTCATTGCAGGATGAGAATTGGTTCCCTAGGTACACATGAACTACCTAAAAGTGAACGGTGATTCTGAATTTTTAATCAAACTGATCAATGGGGATTATGCTATCAGAAAAATGGAATTAATCCCTTTTTTCATGATGTCAAAGGATTAATGGCTGAATTCCCCTTTGATCAATCATTTTCATATGTCCTATAATCACAAAATTCCCAAGATAATGCACATGTTAATGTAGCCCTAGCCTTGGCAGATTAAAATATGGATGAGACAATAATCAGTATTTCCCATCGTCTTGTGGTTTCAACATTCTTTCACACTAAAATGGAAGATATTAGTGAGATAAAACCTATTTCTGAGCCTTATTGTCATACTATGGGATGGATGACACACATCATGAAATACCATAAAAATTGAGTACATCCACCAAATAGAGTTGAAAAAGAATTGATTCGATGACGAGTAGACAATTTCACTCTTTATAATAGACCAAATCCCATGAATCTACTTTAAAAATGAGGCTTCAACAGAGTCCTCTCCAGATGTATATATGGAGATGAAACTGCAGCTATCATGAAAGAAGTACATGTAGGAGCTTATGTTTCTCACTAGTATGGGCATATGCTTTCAGATCAAATCCAAAGGCTTAGTTAACTCTGGCCTTAAATGATGCTAAATTACATTGATTTATCTAAGAAATTTCATCCCATCAAAATGCATTCCAACTTCATTAACAAACCCCCCAGAGTTTCTACATACAGAAAAATAATCTTGCCCATTTGATAAAAGTGGGATTGATGTAGTGGGACTATATCCTACAACTATAGATAATTATTTCAACTAGATTCTTACTGCTACTAATTTGATCTTCATATGTGATGAGGAAATACCTATCAAGGAAGTCAGGGACAAAATCATTGTTAGAATTTTCAAAGCTAATATCATTACCAGATTTAGTGTCCCTTATTCCATATTAATAGACAACTACATCAATTTCTATTCTGTTGAGGTGATGTAGTCATATTAGGAGAACAATATCAAATACAATGATTCATCTCACTATCATGCGATGGAAAATGGATAGATAGAGGATACCAAAAATAACCTATCAAAACATACTAAATATAATTGTATATAAAGATAATAAATCTTGTTCTCATAAACTTTCACATTATTTATGGTCTTATAAGACTACTACCCATACTGCCACTCAAGAAACTCCATATACATTTGTATACAAAACAAAAGTATTTTTTCCAATTAAAATTAAATTTTTGTCACTCTTAGTTGCTATCTATGATCAGTTATCTACAGATGAATTGTTTTAGAAGTGATTTGATGAGATGAAATGATTATATGAAATGATATTGAAAACTTTGAATCATTTTTATGTCTATCAGAACAGAATAACATGGGAATTTAACAAGAAGGTTCACCTCCGCTCATTTCTTCATTGAGAATTGGTATTCGAACTCGGGACACTGATGATACCAAGAAAAAAACCCCAAAGATTGAGATAAAGTGGGAAAGACCATAGTCTATACATAAGGTATACTCTAATGGAGATTATTCTTTAATTTCAATGGATTGAGACGATTTTATAACTCCATATAATTCAAGATTCTTGAAAACGTAATTTGTGTAATTACACATCATATGTCCTTGCGACATGACTCTAAAGTACAAAACACTATGTCCTAGTTGCAAGACATTAAACTGTATAAAAATCATATGCGTCCACGGCTGATGATGTTAAAATGTATAGAATATTTTTCCTTGTCGTACGATGCTAAACTGCATGACATCATTTGTCATCAGTTCATGACATTAAACCATACAATTAATGTCTTCTTCATTTGAAATAATGAAATCCCATAAGATAACATGAATTGGTATTCCCTGTGATTCTTAAAAAAATTAGAATCTTTCATGTGAAAGAATAACTCACATAATTTCTACTCTTTAGTGGGAAAATTAGTTCCATTTCTCCCTATGTATGAGTCATATCTGCATAGATACCTCATTTAATGAACTACATGTGGATTGATTCTCATTCCAATGGGTTATGTAGATACGTCTCGGTCTTCAATATTGGTCCCAAATATAGCAATAAAGAGATTTTATTTCCCTTTTCTCCTCTTATATATGATCAAAATCTATACAGAGTCCACTTTTAGGATACATGGTTTGATCTTTATACCATTTTGGTGTTATGTTTAACCACTCTTCTAAATTTTGTTAAAAGCACATGTCTCTCACATAAAACTCAATTGGAATGGGAAATGATTTTTTCAAGAAATATGTTTGGATTGACTATAATATCAATGGGATACATATTGACACCTAGATCTCTAATATGAGGCCCAACCATGAATAATGACCCTTTATTCCATGTGTGTATGAATCAAACCTGCATAGGGAATGTTTCAAGAACTACGTGTTACTTGATTATCATCCAAATGAATTATATTGTGATACCTGGGTTTAATTGCCTAGTCAAGGCATAATATTCCTTTTTTCACATTCAAATCACATCATGTCCTTACTGGATGACTCTAAACTACACAACATGATGTCCTTGCTGCACAACATTAAACTGCAAAGTACCCAAATAACTACATATGATTTGATTCTAATCCCATTGAGATACATAGTGAATACATGTCCTTAGTTACTATTCCTAGTCACGAGATAAATTTATATCCCCCTTTTAAATATAATTAACAATCTATGGGGGGTTCATAATTTTGGGTCCTCTCCTTAGACTTCCCACCAAATAAACAAGAAATGTCCCCATTGTACATATGAGTTAGATCTATATATTGGACTCCGAACTCATGGACAATATTAGTTCAATAATTTCACTTCTACATTGAGAATTACTCCCTTTCATATTTCACAGTCTCAAACATTAATACTTTCAGATCTTCAAAAAATTCTTATGGATTGGTGGTAGAGTTTCTTATATCTGAGAACTCTTTTTCCCAAAAATGAAGTATGTAACCCTCGGTGGCCTTGCATAAGTTTCCTGCATAATGTGCTTATCAGTCAAAATATTAAACTATTTGGATATGTAGAATATTCCCCAGTTTTACTGGTATAATACAACCCCATAATGAGATTGGAAAATAATGGAAAATTATTTCTTGGTTAAAGTGTATTTTTTCCATTCAAAAATTGATGACAATAAAAAGAATATGTATCATACAGTAGTCACACATTTATATTTTTCCCATTATCTATCTCTCGATCTGAAAGCCTTCTAGACCATAGTTTACACATTTCGCTCAAAATGTGTTCAAAGCATATGGAAATAACTGTGGATCATTTTCCAACATATCATTTATTGTTTCTATTATATTTTGGTCCTAGATGTATGAAAAAAACAACTGTCTTCATACATCCTACTTTTGGGCCATAAATTCATATACATTATATTCTTCCAATTCAATGGAAATCATAATTGGAAATACTGTTTCTCTGTTCATTTATCATTCCCCATAAATGGAACTATGTGCTGTGGAAAATCTAAATATATGTAAATTTTCTTCGTCTTTTAGCAGTAGAATGTCAAATTTTTGACATCTCTATTGTCTGAATATATAGTACATGAACCCTATGGACTTGCATAAAATTCACAAAAATAATAGGAATGTCAATAAAAAGATGTCACTATATGTCTATGAAGCATATTCCCTAGTCGGCCATTCATAATATGCCCCCATAATGGGTTTTTCAAATAATGGTAACATCATTATTAGAAAATACTTCCTCTAATTCCTTTATTACTTTTACCATATCTTTTTTTGGACTCATAAATTCCCAAATCACAATTTACAATTCTTCCATTCCATAATTAGTCATGTTATTATGTTTCCAAACAATTTATCAAGAAATTGGAGACCGCATGCCACATTCTATCTCATCCTTTATGGCCTATTGTCTTAAAGATATCTCTCCCAACACATTGGGTGATCCAATATGTCAAATTATAGTACAACCAGGGCTATATTGTGGTGATGGAACTTTTGTCAATTATCCTTTAACCAGCTACAAGTTAAAATGAAATTTCTCTTGAGTAATAATGATTTCAATAAATACGAATTGAAAAGTAGAAAAGAATGTGAGAAAAAGAAAACATAAATCTTCATTATCAACAAAATCATGTTATTCTTCATCTAATGAGAGGACAATACCTATAGTGGAACAACAATTTTTCATCTCATTCACTCGTTTTGTGGTGTGAATTGATTCATCAATTTCGTATATGAGAATCTCTAGTTATCAGATATAATTTCTCAATTCATCATGGTTATTATTAAAAAAAATATTATAAGAGGCTCGTAGATCCCCAATTCCAAAAATACATAACCCTTAACCTAAATCTATCTATGTGGTTTCATCATCACAATGCATGATTTTACATGATTGAACTACCTATGGTCATACATATTTAGAGTATATTCCCGAGGGTTGTGAAGATGATCATGTAGATTTTAACTTGAGTTTCATCCAAATTCCTACTATCACATATGTTGGTTGAGAAAATGGGACCCGTTTCTCTTCTATATGATGGAAACTAAACCATCTAAGTAAAACTTATATTAAGATTGATGGTGTTTCTCTCTTGAATTTGACAGGTGGATTGTATCATGCACGAGGTTGATTCGGTGATCTTAGAGCCTCATCACCCTCACCCTCTAACTCAAACAAATCAGCCTCTGATGACGAGGAATTACCTTCCAAATAAAAGGGTTCCATAATACTACCACTCTTTATCTCTACTCAAGGTACAACATGGTTTAACACCACCTTAGGGTATGATTAAACCTAGTTCTCATCATACTAGATAGTCAATATGCTTGTTGCATTGGCTGAATGTAAGTAGAATATTGTCATAGTTTTCTCTACAGTCCTTAGCAACTATAGTTATTAGGCCACCATCAGATGTTTCTCCAATATGACATGCACTAGAGGAGATGCAATATTTTTTTCCAGAAATTTGAATTGATGTTAGAATCTACCAGGAGCATAATCCTCTCATAAGATTTCCCCATTAATCTTGGTGGACAATATTTCATCCCTACAAGCTAACATATACGCCCTTAGCTCTAGGATGGTCATCCCTTCATCAAAAATAACCTAGTAGGTGGATTCCCATAAGAGAAAATATTGAATTCCTTGTACATAATTAAACTGGACTTATTTTTATAATAATTCAAATACATAGGTGAAATACCATTAAAATCTTGAATAGATGGTTAGAACGAACATCCAAATACCTGCACCCCTCTTTTCACAGCATATGATCTGAAATTAGCGGTGATCCTCTCCCATTACACTAGTAATGGTCATACTATTATGAAAGGAGGCTTACCATTATTGATATGCGACATAATCCTATGAATCATTTACAAAATAGTGGTATCCAATGCTACCATCATGTTCTCAGACAACATGTCCATTATAAAAAAAGTTCTTGGACTTAAACTGCCTTTTGAATCTGAGACAAGAAATAGATTTACAATGAGACACATGGCCAGGAATCCTACAAGATGAGTATTCATAGGAATTTTGGAATTGAATTCATAACCCCACATTATAAATTATACTTTCTCTAATGATAGACAGAAAGTGTAGGGTGTAGCACTAATTATAGTGTTTTGACAACTTATTGGATTAGTGCAAGTGAGACCATTCTCCTTCATTTTCCCTAGCAATACTTCCACCCACTCCTTTGGTTGAATATCCCTTCTATTGTGGGACATTATTTTGGCCATATTATTGAGTTTATAAAATCTATTCATTAAATCATAAACCATGGATTATGTCTTTTCTGAGTTATTCATGTCACCATTGGAGGAATAAACTCTTCATACATATCTCTATGGATTGGAGCTCCATAGATCTTGTAGAAAACATAAACAATGATTCGTACTTCTCCATGGATCAAATGGAAGTAATTAGTCTATGGACTCAATCGGGTTAACAACCATGGAATGGAATATTCATTCCTATATACATAGGTTTTCCTGACCCATACATCCTCATACATCCCAAAAACTGTTAACTCATCCACAAACTCTCACATATCTTGCGCAACCAATATGCCCACATTTATATGGGTTTAACACCCCCTCCTAGAAGAAAATACCTACTTTTATTCTATACCTTTGATTAATCTGTCTATGAATCTTAAAAGATGGATGAATAGGAGTGTGGCTATAGATTGGGTGTATGTGCTTTCAAATCTAGAGCATACGGGCTGCGATATATGAAATAGGCCTCTGTTGATGTCCGGACATTGATATATGTGTCCACAATAGAATTATTCGTAGAGGAGAAATTAGTATGGTCCTGAAACCAATTATTTGTGTTCGGTCTGTTGACATCATACAAATGGCCACAACCATACAGATAAAAATAAATACTACATGGAAATTTGATGTGATATTTCCTCATATTTTTTTCCAAATCATGGAGAGTAGTGTCATAGATGTCAATGTAATCAGGACCCAAAATCTTCATTGTATTATCAATTCTCTTACTAGAAAATTCGTCAGCAATTCTAATTCCCTCGGTAGCCATTGAACTTACAAAAGAGATCAAAATTCATCTTTAAAATAATCTTATTTTGGATATTTTGAAAAATTAATTAATAAAATTTGACAATGGCATTAAAGCGCTCATGTATGGATTTAGCGTGCATGTATAAATCCAGTGCACATGTATGGCACCCCATTTTTGGTGCGCAAATAAAAAAACCTACAATAGATGAAAGACTGATATGAGCATCTGAGTGAAAACACATTCGCACCGAGATTTGGATTTCCAGAGTTCTTTTTAATTTTCATTAATGTGAATCCAATATATATAATATATGAATATTACCCTACGCCCCATAACCTACTGCACCCATACCTCATGTGATATCAGTTTGTGTCCCACATAAACCTCTTTAAACAGTTTTCATAACATTACATCGGTATAAGATCCTTTTTTAATTCCAGATCAATTTTTGAGTGTTTGTGTGGGTGGGGGTGGGGGGGATTTTTGGAATTCCATTCCATAAAAGAAATAAAAAGTGACAAAGTGAAATGCATTATAAAAATGGGATAAATTACATGACAAAAATCAAGATGTCCAAAGGAATAAAATTTGGATTTCCCCAGTCATGCCAAGGATCCATCGGAGTGCAGGGTACATGCGCACTACATTTCTGGTATGCAATCCACTTACCCTCTCGATCAATGTTCACACAGGGTCACTTATTTTCATATAAATAGACACTTGGGGCCTTTATTTGTACATATAAAATTTTTTGAATCTCAATTGCTGCTTTGGTCTCCCTAGTGCTTCACTCAAGTCTTCTAAAACCTTCATGGTAGTTCTTTAACCTCTATAGTTCATGAGTTGAAGGAGGATGATAGGACTTAAGTACTTTATAGTATTTTGAATCGATAAAACTTTTGTACCTAAACAACCCAAACTCCCTAAATCATAAATACTTGTGTTCCACACATTCATCTCAAAGGATCTTGAGTGCCCCACTTCTAGAAATACTTGTGACTTCTCTTGATGGATTGAGTCAGGTATCACCCATGTATTAACATCCATGCTGTTTTTCTCTTATGAAAACATCTGGTCACCCAAGACTACATGTGTGCCCATACCTACAGGATAGATACTTACTTGGGCTCCCTTCATTGAATCATCTTATCCCTTCAGTCTATACAAGCCATTCGTCAAGCCTTATTCAATTCCATTAGTGGAAAGGATTCTTCTCCATTAGATCCATTTTTTGAAAGGGATTATGTTGAAACTTCCACTAACACATCTTGACTTATCAAAACATTCGGAAGGGTACATCACTGTGTCTCTTATTTGGGTTTGAATATCTACAGTCAAAGGTTTCCCACCTTTGTTTTCCAAAGGGTTTATAATTCATAGAGTGTTTGTGGGGTTTTATATCCATAGTCACGTGGAACATTGTCCTAGGAACATTGTTTGAGAGATCTTGGTTTGGAGGATTTGGGTTTGGGTCGTGACCTCCCCTTCTCATCTCTAAAACCCGGAACCTCAGGTCTCTAGAATGAAAGGTACGGTTCACACCTAGTTTTCATTTTGGACAAATGAGATGTCTCCCTCCCCTACTAGGACCAATTAGAGGGAAACCATCCTAGTGTAATCCCATAGCATTTCAGGTAGTATGTTGTAGACTTGGTGCCCTATACTTCCTTTACCTTCACTCTTTCTATACATTGGACCCTTTTCTAATGTAAATGGAATAGAGGGAATGCTCATCGTCCCAACCACTTCCACCATTGCCGCCATATTCCCATCTGTTTCCACCAGTAAATGAGGAAAAGTGTGTGTGGTTTGTTGAATCTTTCACATCTATTGTTTCACACACCGATTATGACTCTCATGTTCTTAGAGAACTATGATTATCAAAACATCCACATGAACCACCTTGAATGAACAATGAGAACTTTGATTCCCATCAAAACTGGGATACGTAGGAAGCCTTACTGAGGAATCAACTCCATATCATTTCATACATAAAAGGCATAATTTTTAGGATGTAAACCCAAACTCATTTCTCTCAAAGGACTACACACTTCTATCAGACATATCGAACTACGTGGGCTTTGATTCCCATTCTTGTGGGACATAAAGGAAGCATCCCTAAGGTTCAAACCCAAAACTTCAAATAAACCATATTCTTCCTCTGCCATATTCCCTAGAGGGTCTAATCCAACCTAGAAACTCATATCTTTTCCAAGATCCTTGGGCTTCATATGAATGAGTACCACACCATGCTTTGACTAAGAATCTTCCAGTTACATGTCCTTACCACATGACATTAAACTGTATGGCTAGGACCTTCTCACATGACCTTAAAAGATATGATGTGACCCATTAAGTGGTATTGAACTACGAGGGTTCTGAATCCTTTCCCAAGGATTAATAGGTATCCCATTCATGGGTATGATCCCAATAGAAAAAAAATCATTTGTCTCCCTAGACAATAATAAATTCAAGAGCGCCCCACTAAGTGGCTTAAAAACCAGTATTATCATTACAACATTTAAAAGAATCTCTAAATAGTATATGATAGGATACCTTTGATGGAGAACCTCAAATGCATTAATATATATCCATTAATAAAGAACCTAGAATTCATAGAGATGATCCTAAATTTATCAAATGCTAATAATTGATAACAAATTTAAAGGAAAACCAATGTTATACTTTTTAAGTTAATAAGTATTTACAAGAAATATCTTAAATCTATAAGAGAGTCTTGGAGTAGGCACAATCCCCCCCCAAAGGCTGTGATGAGTCTTACCTCCCATCCTTTTGACCAATGTATGTTCTCAAGTATCGTAGGCCCAAACCTAAAGAATTCATGCCTTTGGAAAGCTGTTCCCTTTGGATAATGAACCATTTGATGTTTCTAGTTAAAAAAATAATTATAATGGAAACTTCTCAGATGTAGTGATTCATAACCGAAACACATGTTCTATGGGAGGCAAAACAAATGTATATGTACATATGTGTATAAATGTTTATGTTTATTGGTTTGTGAATTTATGTGTTTTTATTGAAATTGTTATAAAATTAATATTTATCCAATTTTATGTATTACTTTATCATAAATGAATTTTATTTAAATGTAGTTATATATATATATATATATTCATTTTTATATTAATATATTTATTCATTTTTTTTCTAAAGATAATGTATTCGATTATATTCATTCAGTTCCATTAATATTTTAAAATTTTATTATTTCCTATTTATTTGTTTTTAATCATATTTTATTGTTATTCATTTAATACTATTTATTAATTTTGAATAATTCATCATTTACAATATTTTTATAACTCATTCATTTGTACATATTTATTTATAAATTTGTATATATAATTTATAATATTTTTAATATGTTTGTAATTGGTATAATTAATATCCATTCTTTTTTTATTTTAATACTTATATATAAATAATTATAAATTTATTATTTATTCATTTTTAATTCATAATTTATTATAAATCATTTTTATTTGGATAAGGATTTTAATATTTTTTTCATTTCTAATTTAATAACTGCTCATTTTATAGAGTTTTTGAAAATTAAATATTTAATATTATCTATAAATTGTAATTACTTATTTATATATTGTTATTTAAAATGATTAATTTTATATTAATTTAATAAAAAAATTTATTTATTAATATATAATGTTTTTATACTTTTATAATTTATGTAGTTATTATTTATTCATTTTTATTTTAATTATCATTTATTTAAATCATTATACAATATTTATTAATTAATTTTGAAATTTTAATTTATTGTAAATATTATGTATTAAATTAAAATTTTAAATATTTATTTAGTTTTATTTTAATATTTTTCCATTGGTAATTTTTTTTAATTTTTGTGATTAATATCATGAATTTATTTTATAAAAAGTTCTGTGATTTATTCAAATTTTTAATTTTTGCATTTATATATTCATTCATATAATATTATTTATTCAATATTAATATTTATTAGTTTGATTTATTTATAAGATTAATTCATTAGTTAATATTATCTATTAATTTTTATTTATTATTTTTAAATTTTTTCAAATGATTATAATTTATAAAATTAATATTTTTTCATTCAAAAACTATATATTTATAAGTAAATTTTAATATTTTTTTAATTTATATCATTAATTTTTTTAATTTTTATTATTTTTTATTTTAATATATAATATCATTTTTCATTAATTTTTTATGAGTTAAAAAGCTATGAAAAATGAGTTTCCATGAGAATTTTATTAGTGTCTATAATGGCATGGCATTATTAGTGCTAAAAAACATTCCTAAAAATATTATGTATGAGAATTTAATCATTTAACAATGATTACATCCACTTTTATCAGTGCTTTTGTTTTACCCCTGATAATACTATTTCCCAATTAAAAAATACACTTTAATATATAATGTCACTCATCCTCACATCGTTCAAGCTCTCACAAAACTAAAATTTTACATTATCCAAACACGATTTATTTAGATGTATCATCACTATGAACAAGGGGTATACTTGCCGTTACATAAATCAATGGATTTATATATTGATCATTCATCAGTTTTTAATGATTTTTTTCATTTTCCTTCTCTTGTTTGTCTATAATTATTCTTCCCACACATATTCCTTTAGAATTGATTATTTTTGTGGTCCAACCTATTTTTTTCATGACTTAACACCCAATACAATCAATATTTATCCATAATAGATTTTTAGGGTTTTTTAATTATTGAACCAGTAGTCTTGCAAACCAACCTAAATAACCTATCCATATATGCTACAAACGAAAATGTGTCATGAACTGAAGGGTGTTTTGACCCTATCATTAATAACAACCAATGGGAATGATTTCACCAAACCAAAACAGAACACATGGCATAAATATATATGGAAGAAAGAAATAGTGGAAGAAAAACTAGAAGAAAAATATGCCTTAACAGCATGATGAAAACAAAATCGATACAACTCAATGTTGTCATATCAAACCCAATGTATAAGTCCATAATCAAAAGAAATGTAAAACAAATAAGACTTCTAGATGTGATAATGTGGGAAACAATACCTTATATCTCCTCCATATACTCATACATAGCTGATGTAAAACTAACCACCTCACTGTGGTGTGATTCATTTTTTGACATCAAATGACATAACCATATCTACACACTGCAAAAGGGTTGTTCAAGTTGTCAGATAAACATGACTCATAGGATTAACCCTGGGAGTTCCATATCATGTCTCTATAAAAACAATCCCAATTTTATCATTTCAGTGAAAAAATGGCTTTGATAAATGATAGATCATTTTATATAAAAATCATGGTAAATATTTTACTTTTTCAAAATTCACAAAATAATCCTAACAATATAGTTTCAAAAAATATTTTGAACAAAAAATTATCATTTTCAAACTAGTTATGTCTTATCAATAATAATACAAATCCAAAGAATAGGAAAATCACATCAAATATTAAAAGAGGTCAGGCTGGAAGACTACTCGTATCATTATCAATCACCAATGAATACTCACATCCCTAGTACAAATAGCCTAGGGGTTATAGGAACACCCCATCAAGGTGCCCCTAATGATATCAATATCATTCCCCGTAAACAACAGACCTATAGAGTTTTGGAACACCCCATGAATTATCCCCTCTCCATATAAAAAATGGAAGATTTCTATGAGATACACCTTTCGCCTAATAACCCTAGGCTTCTCAAGTGCTGCATTTCCAAAATCATTTCAAAAGGTATTTTCATATTCAATTTAAAAAAAATAAAACATTCTTTTAAAATCATCTTATGAAAACATGCCTTAATTCTATAAAAACACCATTTTCCATTCCCCAAAATGGCTGGGGAGAAAATATTTTATATAAAATTCATTTATAAATGCCTATAAATCATGCTGATTAATTTATAATTAAATTTATAAAATATGAATAGTTAGTATTCATTAATCAAAGTCTATATATGGAACCACCTAGCTCAAACTCAATTGTCAAATATAAACAACAAGATTGACCAAAACCGTATGGGAATAAAATACCAAAATGGAGGCCCTTGAATTTATTCCCACATCATACAATCACATTCTATAAACAAAATATATGGATGATAAGATAGATTATAACATATCCCAAATAACACACACCCGCCACACCTCAACCAACATTGGAATAAACCTCAGAAGAATATTTCAAAACTGAACAAGAAGGAACATTAAAGCATCAACAACACATGAAAAAAACACATGATTTTAGATCCTCAAATGTAATAAATATAGCGGCCATTACCAAATTAAATTAATAAAAAGAAAAATATATTACCATTAATAAGAAACGTAACTACCATTGAGATCCAATGCTGAGAAGAGTGATATAGATAGAGGGAGAACACCCATAATCACCATGGAACACCGTAGGGTTTTATTGGAAAATCCACCACATCAAATGGATGGATAGAATCTAAATGTACATTAGATAAAATGAAAAGGTCGCACAAAATTCATTATCATAAATAAATATTCATGAGATTAATTCTCATGAGTCACATACAAACCAAAAAAGGATTCTCCTCTTGTTAAACTATATCAATTGACAATTCCATGAAATCGACATCTATTATGGATTGTATCATTCCATGTTTTGTACCAATTTTTTTTCTTGTGCCCAATGTTGATTAAAAACAAGTATCAAAATCATATAATAATATCATATATAGATTCACAATGAGAATAATATTCATTACATTAATGTTTAAAGGATGCATCATTCAATCTAGGTTATTTAGAAAGGCCCCAAGCCAATTCCAACACCCTGTAAACCCGAAAGCACACTATTATACAAGAAAAAGTTTAACATTTAAAACATGATGTTAAAATATACCCTCAATATGGATTTACATCCGTAGGAAGTCAATTTGTAACACACCAAGCTTCCATGATACACTTCTCTTTCAATAATGCAATAGCTTTCATTGTACGCAAGCTTGAGATTCTAACACACCGCAACCAATCAAAGTAGCCGTTATGAATAGTAATACCAACATTTTGAATTATATAAATTATATATTTCAAAATGGACTTCATTTTTTTTGGATTCGGAATATCAAAATTAGCCTAAGTTGATTTTTTGGTATTTTTCTGAGAACATCCAATTTTCGATGAATAGTGAAAGATACTTAAAAACAAATTTTTTAATCAAAATAATGTATAGTGATAAATTATGATATTGG
The DNA here is from genome assembly GCA_963277665.1 of Viscum album. Lineage (NCBI taxonomy): Eukaryota > Viridiplantae > Streptophyta > Magnoliopsida > Santalales > Viscaceae > Viscum > Viscum album. The sequence continues at coordinate 195,138,399 of OY728142.1, read as the reverse complement.
GTGTTTTTAAAGTATAATTAGAATATAATTTTACTATTTTATCCAATGGTGGTCATTAGAATTAATTACACTTTGAAATTTTACATAAACAATTGTCAATCTTTTGATAGATATTGTTTCTTAAAAACACACTATTTGTTTTGACAGCGGGAATAATTTTTAAATTAATTACTGCAATTTCTGTGTTTATAATTTGGTAAAATGGATTCCATATTTGGAATCATAAGGTTCAAATTATGTTATTAAGACTCTTGTTTTTTGACATTATGAATAGTAACGATGACAATTATCTTTAATTATCATGATTAATTAGTAATCGAGTAGTTAAGGGTAATGAAATAATATCATAATAATATAAAATGACCCCAAAATGTGTCCTAATACTATTGGTTGTGTTCAGGCCGACCATGGAATTCCTTGTACCAACTTAGGGACCCCATGGAATCACTTTTGTGTGATAGTGACAGTTTATCATTTTATTTTTTAAAGAAAGGAAAATATAACAAAAGTATGTAACACCAAAGTAAAAAAAATTTAATTATGTATAAATAAATGATATCTTATACTATAAATATTCATTGTAAATCTAAAAAAATTTCATACATCATGGTATTTTTTTTATAATTTTTAGACATTAAGTAAATAAATTTATTTATGACACCATGATGATGCAGTGATTACCTCATTAATGAACGATTTAAATAAAATGAAAAGATAAGGTAAAATAAAATACTTACACTTGTCTAAAGCCTATTGTATGGGTGTATTTAAAAACATTATCACCGTATACTTTAAATATATCATTGTGGGACCTTTAAATTCTGAAAATCATTTCATAATAAAGTAACATTTCAATCTTTCCGAAAGAGCCCCTCCTCTCCTCTTATAAAAGGCCCCCAACTCTACCACCTTATTCAAACCTTTAAAGCCTTTTGGATCAGAAAAACTATGCCCAAATACCCTCTCAAATTTCCTCCCTCCATCCAAGAAGCCTTACCTTAGTTAGAAATAACTTCAAGAAACCCTTTGTTTCAAACCAAGGGGAGTTACCCGATTTAAAGGTAATGTCTTCTCTTGTGTTCTTTTGTTTTATTTTCCTTATCCAACCCCTTAAAATATTTTATTCCATTATTTTGTAACAAAACCAGTATATTAAAAATACTAGGATGTTTTTATTAGAATTATTTTATTTACACTTACACACACCTTCGTCTAATGGTTAAAGAACATACTGTTTCTGTGGGTGGCGAATTACTGCCTCATGAAATGATGATTGTTCAATCTTCTTTTAACACCTCTAATGGTGGCCATTATGATGAAATTATTTTTATATATGATATATATTATGTTTATGTTTTCTTTATGCTTCTTTATTTTTCTTTTATATCATAAATTTATGGTTTCCATTATGGGTAAACACGATAATCTCATTAGAGGAAGTGCGGACTACCACCCCCTCAAAGTGATGTGACTCGTTAATACCATATGTGGTATGTATAAAGGATGGAGTTAATGATATAATATGTGATATTATACCAAAATTATAATATACCTTTATATCATTATGATTTCATTCCATTAAATATGAAATAGAAATGAAAGTAGCGTTCATGCGTACGTACGGCTTACCGTCTCCATGAACGGTGCATTTCATTTATTACCTCTAAATGTTATGTAATATTATAAATGCATGGTTATATTGGATATATATGATATATATGATATCTACATCATGAATATAATTTTTGAGATAATGGATATTTTACCACATAATGAACTTGTAAATATAAGAAGTTTATTTTTGACTCAAGTACCATGGATCGGCAAAACGTCCATTATTAAATTAAATGATTACATAATGTTCATAACATGGTAATAAGTGATGTAAAAGGAATTTCAAAAAGGTTATTAAGCAAATAGAAATTAACTATAGTTTATTATTCAGGATATTAAAGAACGATTGAGTCAAGTCGGACATTGGGTAAGGGACTTCGTCTCAATCTCCTTTCGTTGAGGCATATTTTTTTTATACACTACTTTCTTTTATACGGTGTATAAACCCCATTCACTTTTACTTTTATTCAAATGGAATTTTTTATACAAAGATTTTTTACTAAATAGAAAAAGGAGTGTTTTGTCTTATGTATGCGGCGGCAATGACTTCTCCGCCACCGTGACCATTATTTGAGTTTCAGATTCCTCTATAAGCCATAAATTTTTTAAAATGAAAAATAAATACCATGTTTTACATTTAATTTATTTTGGTATTGAAAATGGTTTTGATAATTTTTTGATTATATCAATGTGTTGTATTAATATACTATGATTTAAATGTAGAAATGTTATGTTTCCTTTATACATGTTTTATGTGATATGATTATGTTATTGTTCTTGGGAATTGTTTATGATATGTTTGAACATTTTCATATTAGGAATGCATAGGACTTAGAAAGTGATGGGTGGAGCCCGCTATAGCTCCTCGATGCATCGGTAGGTCTCATGAGACAAACTAGTGTCTTGGCATAAGGCCTTGACAACATTTTATTTGTAGTCTTGGCACAGGGACTTGACTATGTGGTTATGATAGTTTGGAATTATGCATTCCATCATTCTAAAAGTGGTTATTGATATTGCATGTGATTATTAGACTTGTAGAATATCCATGTGAATAATTAAATTTCATTATTTCATTTTAACTTTTCCATATTATGTCAAAGTTAAATTTTAAAAGGATTTTGTTTTAGTTTTACATTGCCTTAAATGTTTATGTTTATTTATAAAAGTTTCTGCTATATTGTTATCCTTACTGAGAATCTGAGCTCAACCCTTTAAATGTTTAAATTATTCCTAGGATGTGAATAAGTATTTCATGAATGACCTACATGGATAGTATGAGGGGATATGAAGACAAGATGTTTTTGCAGTTTTCTTTTCACTTTATGATGTAATGTAATACATATGAATATATTTTGGGTTTACAAGGATACTAAACTAATCGGTCTTTCGATACTTGATCTTTTTTGATCATGACATTGTTATGTAATAATGCACCGACACTGGCTAACTAGGGTCTGAGAATTATAGTTGGTATCAGAGGAAGTTTAGTACTAACCATGGAAGCTAGATTTAGGTAAACTCTGATTAGATCACATATCCCTAAGATTGACTTTGAATATTAATATAGAAGAACATCCTAGAATTTTGGTATTGTAGAGATTTTGTAAGTTTTTTGAGCAATAAATCCTTGTCTGGATAGGAGCAGGTAGAGGTGGCTGTGGAACAGATGTAACTAGGGGTAAAACCCAAAAACACCGATTTGAGCTAGACTAGAATGAGAACTGGGGCATGAAAATGGGCCTTGCTGCACCCTTGGTTATGAAACTCTCAGGGGATATGCTTAGGATAATTCTCATTTTATTTAAAAACCATTATGAAGGGTTTATGAGTATATAATTCCTCAAAGAAAAAATTTCTTTTTTATGATTATGGATTATATCCATAAATAGTTAAATTTATGTTATGTATTTTACAAGTATATTAATACATATTTCGATTCATAAACCAATCTAGTTTATGAAATTGTTTAAAAATGGAACCTAGTGTAAGGAATTGAAACTGTATCAATGCATGCACTCCATGTAGGGATTTGCCTCATGCTCAAGATAATTATAGTGGAGTTGATGACACAACTGGTTCTGATTAGCTTATCACCATACTGGGACAAATCACTCAGGTTATGAATAATAACCTTACTCATATAGGGCACCCTGATCCGCAATGTGGAGTATCAATGTTAAACCACTTTATGAGGCAACAACCACCAACATTTAATGGGGGTACAAATCCATTAGTAGCTGAGCAATGGATAAATTCACTAGAGAAAATATTTCAGGATTTAGGGAGTAGAGAAAGGGAAAAAGTTGTCATGGAATTTTATCGCCCCAATAGAGATGTTGGTCAATGGTGGTCATTGATTCAAAATAAAAAGTAACATGAAGAAATATCAAGTATGGAATGGAGATATTTTAAATAAATTTTCATATAAAAATACTTTTCTCATGACCATCGAGTGGATAAGTAAATAAAATTTCTAAGTCTGAGGAAAAAGGAGGATGGGAATGTTGAAAGTATGAATCTAATAGTACAAGGTTAGTGAGGCATACTGTAGATTATATACATAACCCAAGAAGTAAGATTGATCATTTTTTAATGGGTTAAAACCATTTCTCTGCCGAGATTTAATATCATAATCCTTCTCATCGTACTAAGTTATTTTCACATGTGCTATCAAGATAGAAAATGAATTCTCCAAGTCTTATGACAACAAAGTAAAACAAGAGAAGAAGAGTACGGTGGATCAAGAGACATATAAAGGGAAAAAGGGAATGAACTATTTTCTATTATGTGATAATTGTGGTATGAAATACCCTGGTACTTGCCTAAAAGGAATGGGAGTTTGTTAAAAATGTGGAGAAAAAGGTCACCAGACTCGTGATTGCAAGGTAAAGAAAGTGGATTTCAATGTTGAATGCTATAATTTTAGAGAAATGTGGCATTATTCAAATTAATTCCCTAATCACCAAAGAAAATTACCTCAGAAAAGGCCATGGGATCAAGTCCAATCTTATGCTATTACTACAGATGAAGTTGAATAATTATTGTATTTGTGTTTTTGGACTCAAGAACAATATTATGGTTATGAGAATAATGTGATATATATATAAGGATTTTATTGCAGTACTTTTTGTTTTCATTATGGTTTTAATATGATTAAGGTAATCATATTTTTAGTATGTGAAAATAAGATAAAATTTACTTTGTTTGGGGAATCTGATGTTTTAAATGATTTTGGAATTTAGAGACCTTTTAGAGAGAGTCTGGACAGAGGTATTTTGGATAACTATAAAGGTTGTAATGGATTAATTTGAACTTTGGATAATATTTTTTAAGGTTAAAACATTTATGATGATTATTTTTGGATTATTATACTATATTTTTATGAAAATCTCATCCTGTAGGTCGGGGGATAACCCGTCGTGTCGAACAAAGCTGCAAGAATCCAACCCACAACCATAGTGCGACAGGACTTTATTACCTACCGCTAGCCTACAGGAAGTCCCTGGTTTTTACAAAATAGTTTTATTAATCTAAATGTAATGTGTTAATATTTGGAACCTTGTATGATTAGGATAAATATACTATTTTTTAATTCTATTACCTTTTGGAGTGAAAGATGGGTTTGTGGTAAAAATTTATTAATGAATGAAAGTCTAAATAGCATGTAAGTATATTTCCTTACATTCTTAGTAAATCTCCAAAATAAATTCCTCAACTTTATGAAAGGTAACTTAAAATAAAAACATTGTCGGTTAACTTTTCATACTGGGGAATCAATGACCGTTTAACCAATCAAAAGTTTGTGATTTTATTGTATTTAACTTTCTCCTAATCTTATTTTATTCAACTCTCCATCTGACCTTGAGGGTTTGTTTCTCCTCTTTATCTATGTTTTCATTTAATCCTAGTATGGGATATGTTGTGTGACCTTTGTACTTTTATTTCTTTCTTTTAATGTTATATTTTTATTAACCCTATTTCCTATATAGGTTTTCCACAAAGGTATTTTCTATTTTCAACCTTTTATTTTTGAAGAAAATTTTCAAATTGTGAGAATACAATTTATTGAAGGAGGGGAGAATGTAACACCCCAAGCTTCCACGATAAGCTTCTCTTTCAATAATGCAATAGCTTGCATTGTAGGCAAGTTTGAGATTCTAACACACTGTATCAAATCAAAGTATCCATTATAAATAGTAATACCCACTTTTTGAATTATATAATATCTATATTTCAAAATGGACTTCATTTTTTGGATTCGGAATATCGAAATTATCCTATGTTGAATTTTTGGTATTTTTTAAGAACATCCAATTATCGATGAATAGTGAAAGATACTTAAAAACAACTTTATTAATCAAAATAATTTATAGTTATAAATTATACTATTGAGTTGTTTTAAAGTATAATTAGAATATACATTCACCATTTTATCCAATGGTGGTCATTAGAACTAATTTCACTTTGACATTGGACATAAACAATTTTCAATATTTTAATAGATATTGTTTCTTAAAAAAACGCAATTTGTTTTGACAGTGGGAATAATTTTTAAATTAATTACTGCAATTTCTATGTTTAGAATATGGTAAAATGGATTCCATATTTTTTATCAGAAGGTCCAAATTATGAAATTAATATGCTTTTGTTTTTGGGAATTATGAATAGTAATGACGGCAACTATCTTTAATTATAATGATTAATTAGTAATCAAGTAGTTAAGGGTAAGAAAATAATATCATAATAATATAAAATGACCCCAAAATGCGTCCTAATGCTATTGGTTGTTTCATGGCCGACCATGGGATGCCTTGTGCCAACTTAGGGACCCCGTGGAATCACTTTTGTGTGATAGTGACATTTTATCATTTTATTTTTTAATGAAAGGAAAATATAACAAAAGTATGTTACACATAAGTAAAACAATTTTAATTTTTTCTACATAAATGATCTCTTAGACTATAAATAGTCATTGTAAATCTAAAAATATTTCATAAATCATGGTATTTTTTTTATAAATTTTAGACATTAAATAAATAAATTTATTTATCACACCATGATGATGCAGTGATTACCTCATTAATGGGCGATTTAAATAAAATGAAAATATAAGGTAAAATCGAAGACTTAGACATGTCTAAAGCCTATTGTGTGGGTGTATTTTGAACCCTTATCACCTTATCTTCGATATATATCATTGTGGGACCTTTAAAATCCAAAAATCATTTCATAATAAAGTAACATTTCAATCTTTCCAAAAGAGCCCCTCCTCTACTCTTATAAAAGGCCCCCAACTATACCACCTTATTCAAACCTTAAAGGCCTTTTGGCTCGGCCAAAATCAGCCCCAATACCCTACCAACTTTCCTCCCTTCATCCTAGAATCCTTACCCTTTTGATTCAAACCAAGGGGAGTTACTCGATTTAAAGGTAATGTCTTATCTTATGTTCTTTTGTATTATTTTTCTTCTCCAACCCCTTAAACTATTTTATTACTTTATTTTGTAACAACACCAGTATATTCAATATACTAGGATGTTTTTATGAGAAGGATTTTATTTACACTTACACACACCTTCATTTAATGGTTAAAGAACATGTTGTTTCTGTGGGTGGCGAATTACTACCTCACAAAACGATGATTGTTCAATATTCTTTTAACACCTCTCATGGTGGCCACTATGATGACACTATTTTTATATATGATATATATTATGTTTATGTTTTCTTTATGCTTCTGTATTTTTCTTTTTTATCATACCTTTTTGGTTCCCATTATGGGTAAACACGAGAATCTAATTAGAGGAAGTGCAGACTACCGCCCCCTCAAAGTGATGTGACTCCTTAATACCATATGTGGTACGTATAAAGGATGGAGTTAATTATATTATATATGATATTATACTATAATTATAATATACCTTTATATCATTATGATTTAATTCCATTAAATATTAAATAGAAATGAAGTAGCGTTAATGAGTACGTACGACTTACCGTCTCCACGAACCGTGCATTTCATTTCAAACCTCCAAATGTTATGTAATATTATAAATGCATGAATATAATGGATATATATGATATATATGATATCTAAACCATGAATATAATTCTAGAGATAATGGATATTTTACCACATAAACAACTTGTAAATATATGAAGTTTATTTTTGACTCAAGTACCAAGGATCGACAAAACGAATGTTATTAAATTAAATTATTACATAATTTTAATAACATGGTAATAAGTGATGTAAAAGAAATTTTAAAAAGTCTCTTAATCAAATAGAAATTAACTATAGTTTATAATTCAGGAGATTAAACAATGATCGAGTCAAGTCGAACACGAGGTTAGGGACTTCATGTCAATGTCTTTTTATTGAGGAATATTTTGTTTTATACATGACATTCTTTTATACGATGTATAAAACCCATTGAATTTTAATTTTATTCAAAAGGAATCTTCTTATACAAATAGTTTTTACTAAATGACAAAAGTAATGTTTTTTCATACATATGCAGCGACAACAACTTCTCTGCCGCCATGACCACTATTTGAGTTTCATCTTCTTCTATAAGCCATAACATTATTTAAATGAAAAATAAATACCATGTTTTACTTTTAATTTATTTTGGTATTGAAAATGGTTTTGATAATATTTTGATTATATCAATGTGTTGTATTGATATCTTGTGATTGAAATGTGGAAATGTTATGTTTCCTTTATGCATGTTTTATGTGATATGATTATGTTATGGTTCTTGGGCACTGTTTGTGATATGTTTAAAAATTTTCATATAAGGAATGAATTGGAATTAGTTAGTGACAGGTGGATCCCGCTATAGCTCCTCGATGCATCCGTAGGTCTCATGAGACAAACTAGTGTCTTGGCATAAGGCCTTGATAAAATCTTATTTGTAGTCTTGGGACAAGGCCTTGACTATGTGGTTTTGATAGTCTGTCATAACACATTACATCATTATGAAAGTGGTTATTGATATTTCATGTGATTATTCGAATAGTAGAATACCCATGTGAATAAGTAAATGGAATTATTTCATTTTATCTTTTCCATATTATGCTGAAGTTCATGTTTAAAAGGCCTTTTTTAGTTATACATTGCCTTAAATGATTATGTTTATTTATGAAAGTTTCCTCTATATTGTTATCCTTACTGATAATCTTAGATCACCGCTTTCAATGTTTTAATTTTTTCCATGATGTGAAGAAGTATTTTATGAATGAATTGCAGGGATAGTATGTGTGGATATGAATACAAGATGTTGTTTTAGTTTTTTTAACTTTATGATGTAATATAAGACTTATGAATATATCTAGTGTTTCCAAGGCTACTAAACAAATTGGTCTTTCGAGACTTGATCTTTTGTGATCATTCCAATGTTATGTAATAATGCACTGACTCTGGGTAACTATGGTCAGGGCATTACAGTTGGTATCAGAGTAAGTTTAGTACTAACCTTGGAACTAGATTTAGATAAACTCTGATTAGAGCACATACCCCTAAGATTTACTTTGATGATTAGTATAGAATAACTTCCTAGAATTTTGGTATTGTAGATATTTTGTGAGTTTTCTGAGAAATACATCCCTGTATGGATATGAAAACACTGCTTTGAGCTTGACTCGAATGAGAACTGGTGCACGACAACGGGCCTTGCTGCACTATTGGTTACGACACTTCTGGGTGATATTCTTAAGATAATTCTCATTTTATATACAAACCATTATGAAGGGTTTATGAGTATATACTTCCTCAAAGAAAACATTTCTTTTTGTGATTATGTATTATATCCATAAATAGTACAATTTATGTTAAGTGTTTTACAAGTATGTTATTATGTATTTTGATTCATAAACTAATCTAGTTTATGAAATTGTTTAGAAATGGCTCCTAGTATAATGAATGGAAACCGTATCAATGAATGAACTCCATGCAGAGATTTCCCTCCAGCTCAAGATAATTATAGTGGAGCCAGTGATACAACTGGTGCTAATCAGCTTATCACCATACTGGGACAACTCACTCAGGTTATGAATAATAACCTTACTCGTATGGAGCACCCTAATCCTCAACGTAGAGTATCAATGTTAGACTGCTTAATGAGGAAACAACCAACAACATTTAATGGGGGTAAAAATACATTAGTAGATAAGCAATGGATACATTCCCAAGATAACATATTTCAGGCTTTAGGGAGTATTGAAAGGGAAAAAGTTGTCATGGCAGTTTACCACCTCACTGGAGATGCTGATCAATGGTGGTCATTGATTAAAAATAAAAATGAATATGGATAAGTACCAATTATGGAATGGAGAGAGTTTAAAGATATTTTCATAGAAAAATACTTTCATCATGACCATCGAGCGGAAATGGAAAGACAATTTCTGAGTCTGAGGCCAAAGGAGGACTAGAATGTTGCAAAGTATGAGTCTAAATTTACAAGGTTAGCGAGGCATGCTGCAGATTATATACATAACCCAAGAAGTAAGATTGATCGTTTCTTTAATGGGTTAAAACCATTTCTCCATCGAGCTTTAGTATCACAATCCTTCTCATCATACAAAGAAATTGTCTCTTGTGCTATCAGGACAGAAAAGGGATTCTCCATGTCTTATGACAACAAAGTAAATCAAGAGAAGAAGAGAACAGTGGAGAAAGAGACAAATAAAGGGAAAAAGGGAAAGTAGGATTTTCCATTATGTGATAATTGTGGTAAGAAACACCCCAGTAGTTGACTAAAAGGAATGGGAGTTTGTTACAAATGTGGAGAAAACGGTCACCAGACTCGTGATTGCAAGGGAAAGAAAGTCGTTGTCAATGTTGAATGCTAAAATTGTAGAGAAATGGGGCATTATGAAAATCAATGCCCTAAGAACCAAGTAAACTTACCTCAGAAAAGGCCAAGGGAGCATGGCCAAGCTTGTGCTGTTACTACAGATGAAGTTGAATAATTATTTTATTTGTGTTTTTGGACTCAAGAACTATATTATGGTTATAAGAATAATGTGATATAGATAAGGATTGTACTGCAATACTTGTTGTTTTCATTAAGGTTTTAATATGATGAAGCTAATTATATTTTTAGTATGTGACAATAAGAGAATCTTTACTATGTATGGGGAATCTGATGTTTCAATAGATTTTGGAATTTTGAGACCTTTTAGAGAGAGTCTCGATAGATGTATTATCGATAACTATAAAGGTTGGAATGGATTAAGTTGAAATTTGGATAATATTGTTTAAGGTTAAAACATTTCTGAAGATTATTTTTGGAATATTATATTATAGTTTTAGGAAAAGGACTACCTGTAGGTCGGGGGATAACCCATCGTGTCAGAAAAAGTTTCCGGAATCAAACCCACAACCATAGTGCGATAGGCCATTATTACTGACCACTAGACTACAGGAAGGCCCTGGTTATTAAAAAATAGTTTTCCTAATCTAAATGGTATGTGTTAATATTTGGAACCTTGTACGATTATGATAAATATTATATTTTGGAATTCTATTAACATTTGGAGTGAATGATGGGTTTGTGGTAAAAATTTATTAAAGAATGAATGTCTACATGACAAGTGAGTATATTTCCTTACGTTCTTATTAAATCTCCTAAATAAATTCCTCAACTTTATGAAAGGTAACTTAAAACAAACACGTTGTGGGTTAACTTTTCCTACAAGGGAATCAATGACCGTTTAACCAATCACATGTTTGTGATTTTCTTGTAGTTAAATTTCTCCTAATCCTGTTTTCTACAACTCTCCACCAGACGTTGATGGTTTGTTTCTCCTCCATATCCATTTTTTCATTTAATCCTAGTATGGGCTATCTTGGGTGACCTTTGTACTTCTCTTTCATTATTTTAAAGTTATATTTTTATTAACCCTATTTCCGATATGGGTTTTCCACAAAGGTATTTTCTATTATCAACCATTTATTTTCAATGAAAATTTTAAAATTGTGAGGACACAATTTATTGAAGGAGGGGAGAATGTAACACCCCAAGCTTCCACGATATGCTTCTCTTTCAATAATGCAATTGGTTTCATTGTACGCAAGTTTGAGATTCTAACACACCACGACCAATCAAAGTATCCAGTATGAATATTAATACCCACTTTTTGAATTATATAAATTCTATATTTCAAAATGAACTTCATTTTTTGGATTCGGAATATCGAAATTAGCCTAAGTTGATTTTTTTTTATTTTTCTGAGAACATCCAATTTTCGATGAATAGTGAAAGATACTTAAAAACAAATTTTTTAATAAAAATAATTTATAGTGATAAATTATACTATTTAGTGGTTTTAAAGTATAATTAGAATATAATTTTACAGTTTTATCCACTGGTGGTCATTAAAATGAATTTCACTTTGATATTAGACATAAACAATTGTCAATCATTTGATAGATATTGTTTCTTAAAAAGACGCTATTTGTTTTGACAGCGGAAATAATTTTTAAATTAATTACTACAATTTCTGTGTTTAGAATTTGGTAAAATGGATTCTATATTTGGAGTCAAAAGGTCTAAATTATGCAATTAAGACTCTTGTTTTTGGACATTATGAATAGTAACGATGACAATTATCTTTAATTATCATGATTAATTAGTAATCGGGTAGTTAAAGGTAATGAAATAATATCATAATAATATACAATGACCCAAACATGTGTCCTAATTCTATTTTTTGTGTCATGGACGACCATGGGATGCCTTGTGACAACTTAGGGACCCCATGGAATTACTTTTGTGTGAAAGTGACCTTTTATAATTATATTTTTTAAAGAAAAGAAAATATAACAAAAGTATGTAACACCTATGTAAAAAAATTTTAATTTTGTCTACATAAATTATCTCTTAGACTATAAATGGTCATTTAAAATATAAAAAGATTTCATACATCAGGGTATTTTTTTATAATTTTTAGACATTAAATAAATAAATTTACTTATGACACCATGATGATGCAGTGATAACCTCATTAATGAACGATTTAAATAAAATGAAAAGATAAGGTAAAATCGACGACTTAAACTTGTCTAAAGCCTAATGTATGGGTGTATATCGAACCCTTATCACCATATCCTCAAAACATATCATTGTGGGACCTTTAAAATCTGAAAATCATTTCATAATAAAGTAACATTTCAAACATTCCAAAAGATCCCCTCCTCTTCTCTTATAATTGGCCCCCACCTCTACCACCTTATTCACACATTCAAAGCCATTTGGATCGGTCAAAATCTACCCAAATACCCTCTCAACTTTCCTCACTTTATCCAATAATCCTTACCTTAGTCAGAAATCACTTCAAGAAACTCTTCTGGTTCAAACCAAGGGGAGTTAACCGATTTAAAGGTAATGTCATCTCTTATGTTCTTTGGTTTTATTTTTCATCTCCAACCCGTTAAACTATTTTATTCCTTTATATTGTAACAACACCAGTATATTAAATATACTAGGATGTTGTTATGAGAAGGATTTGATTTACACTTAAACACACCTTCATCTAATGGTTAAAGAAAAAACTGTTTCTGTGGGTGGCAAATTACTGCCTCACGAAACGATGATTGTTTAATATTATTTTAACACCTCTCATGGTGGCCATTTTGAGGACACTATTTTTATATATGATATATATTATGTTTATTTATTCTTTATTCTTTTATATTTTTCTTTTATATCATACCTTTTTGGTTTCCATTATGGGTAAACACCATAATCTCATTAGAGGAAGTGCGGACTACTGTCCCCTTAAAGTGATGTGACTCGTTAATACCATATGTGGTATATATAAAGGATGGAGTTAATGATATTATATATGATATTATAATAAAATTATAATATACATTTATATCATTATGATTTCATTCCATTAAATATGAAATATAAATAAAAGTAGCGTTCATGCCTACGTACGGCTTACCGTCTCCATGAACGGTACATTTCATTTCTTACCTCTAAATGTTATATAATATTATAAATGAATGTATATACTAGATATATATGATATATATGATATGTACATAATGAATATAATTCTGGATATAATGGATATTTTACCACGTAAACAACTTGTAACTATAAGAAGTTTATTTTTGACTCAAGTACCAAGGATCGAAAAACGACAATTATTAAATTAAATGATTACATAATGTTCATAACATGGTAATAAGTGATGTAAAAGGAATTTCAAAAAGGTTATTAAGAAAATAGAAATTAACTATAGTTTATTATTCAGGATATTAAAGAACGATCGAGTCAAATCGGACATGAGGTAAGGGACTTCGTCTTAATCTCCTTTCATTGAGGCATATTTTGTTTTATAGAAAACTTTTTTTTATAAGGTGTATAAACCCCTTTGAAATTTACTTTTTTTCAAAAGCAATATTTTTATACGAAGAGTTTTTGCATAATGACAAAAGGAATGTTTTTTCTTACGTATGTGGCGACAAAAACTTCTCCACCACCGTGACCATTATTTGAGTTTCATCTTCCTCTATAAGCCATAACTTTTTTTAAATGAATAATAAAAACCATGTTTTACTTTTACTTTATTTTGGTATTGAAAATGGTTTTGATAATTTTTTTATTATGTCAATGTGTTGTATTGATATATTGTGATTGAAATGTGGAAATTTTATGTTTCCATTATGCATGTTTTATGTGATATGATTATGTTATGTTTTTTGGGCATTGTTTATGATATGTTTAAACCTTTTCATATAAGGAATGCATTGGACATAGTAAGTGATGGGTGTAGCCCGCTATAGCTCATCGATGCATCGGTATGTCTCATGAGACAAACTAGTGTCTTGGCACAAGGCCTTGACAAAATCTTATTTGTAGTCTTGGCACAAGGCCTTGACTATGTGGTTATGATAGTCTGGAGTTATGTATTCCATCATTATGAAAGTGGTTATTGGTATTTCATGTGATTATTTGACTAGTATAATATCCATGTGAATAAGTAAATGTCATTATTTCATTTTATCTTTTCCATATTATGCTGAAGTTCATGTTTAAAAGGCTTTTGTTTTAGTTATACATTTCCTTAAAAGTTTATGTTTATTTATGAATGTTTTCTCTATATTGTCATCCTTACTGAACATCTGAGCTCACCCCTTTCAATGTTTTAATTTTTCCCACGATGTGAAGAATATTTTTATGAATGACCTGTAGGGATAGTATGAGGGGATATGAAGACAAGATGTTGTCATTTTTTTTCACTTGATTATGTAATGTATGAATTATGAATATATCTAGTGTTTCCAAGGCTACTAAACTAATCAGTCTTTGGAGACTTGATCTTTTGTGATCATGTCAATGTTATGTAATAATTCACCGACTCTGGGTAACTTGGGTCGGGGTGTTACACAAGTCACATAATGGTGCCTCAGAAAGAGGTGAGGCCACTAATCCCTCACTATCAATTCATGCTACCAAGTCTCATTAGAATCCAATATATGTCTCCATAACACTCTAATCCATGAGATGGAATTCCCTTGAATGGAATTCACCTGATAATATATTATCTTTAGTAGCTTCTATAAAACTAAATTCTACGAGTATAATTCCAAATCTCCCCATCTTAGAACATGAGAGGGATCACGAGGAAGTTGTTGAGTTGAGATAAATGGAAATAATCTTTATTAATTGTTTATAGACATCATATTTCCAACTAATACAAAATATCCTCAAGTCACTCAATGACCTTAAATGGTAGACCATATCATAATCTAGAATTCCTTGTTAAAAATAATATGGTGACCCAATCAATGAAAAACACTCAATAAAACATAGTCACTTATTGAAAACTAAAAGGTATGGAGTTAATGGTCCATATATGAATTATTTTGACTCTTTTCTATATCTAGACATTGAAAAATATCTTCAATCATTACTAAAATCTCTATAATTAGACTCCACACCATAAGTAATGCATCACCTACCTCTACCCAACAAATAGGTGAATGATATGGTTAGTGATAAAAATCATTGACTGGTGTCCTTAGAATCAATTTTAGTTAGATATTATCACAATGTAGCTCGACTAATCCCAGTTGGGTATCTAATGATCCACTAAAATCCAATATGTAGGAATAAATCAAATCCTCTATGATCTGACATGCACACTATGTCCCCCCATTTTTTGGTAGAAGGTATGTTGTACTTACCATACCTGATCATCCATCTCTCTTAGATACGCTCCTAGATCAATTAGGTAATCCTGGGATCCCTATTTTAGATGACAAGATATGGAATCCGAAGTGGATGGATCATACCAAAAGTGTTTAGATGTTGTTCCATTATCTTTTGTAAAGTGTAATAGTTGGTCACATAATCAACAATGGAATGCTTTTTTTACATAACCCTATAAATGATGTCTCATATCATAAAAAAGATTCATAGTTCCAAGATAAATATCCCATGAAAAACTATGATAGTCAATCATAACTGATCTCCTCATCGATGCATGGATGAGAAACCAATCATCAAATTAGAGAATATTATTATAAGGGAGAGACAAATTATAAATGGTCTCTGCATCATAAAGCGTTCAATTGATTCTGTTGAACTTATTATCCTTCCATTGACCCTATAGAATAGACTCGAGGAAATATGATGATAAATTAACACAAATCATAACCATACCTGAAAAAACCTCATACAAATAAAAACACAATAGAGGGAATATTCCTATCATTTTTTACACTTCTCGATTCTAAGATAGTTTTATATGTAACATTCCCACTATGATGATATATAATGAAATTATATATCCTTCGAGTACAAATGATGTCGATGTAAAATATCTCAAGATATTATACCCACAAACTTTATCTGAGATTCATGTTTATATGAGGAATGATGTACCTCAAACTCTTCTATATAGAAATTAATTTTAATCTCTCTATAAAATGATAATACCTCCAAATCTTAAGCCCATAAATAATTAGAAAATTCTATAAACCTTGAGTGTGGTAACTCTTCTTGTGATTTATAGGATGAAAAAACCATTGGTCAACACATGATAATCCTATATAATAATAAAAAATCAAACTAGCACCAGAAGAATTACATTATTCCATCTACCCCTCACTAAGATTGACTAAGATTACAATAAGAGTCATTTTTACAATATATTTAAACACATCAAAAATAGATTTCCATTTTTCATCCCAAATGCTTTTTCCATATTCCTAGTAATAGTAGATTTGTGTGACACCATCTTTGAAAAAGCCATGATGAGCCACTGATAGTATCCAGTAAGACCAAAGAAGATCAAAATGTCAATGATATTTCATAGAACATCATAGGAAATTTAAATCATCACCTTATTAGGATCAACGGATAACCCACATTAATAAATCATGTTTCCCATGAAATTAACTAAATGGATATAGTAATTCATTTCAATAGCTTTCTATAATTTCAGTGACCCTAAGGATTTAAAAAAGTAAACACCAATGGTTGTATTCTCACAATCGGATATCAAATTTACCAAAATATCATATATGAACACAACTAAAAAAGTGTTAATATACTGAAAAAATATTTTATTCATCAAATCTATAAAAAATTCCTGAGTTTTAGAAAGATCAAATGGTATAATATGATATTTGTAATGTCCATATATGCTCTTGAAATCTATCATCGATATATCAGACTTTATATACCATAACTGATTACAACCCAACTAAAGATGAATCATTAAAAACCACATCACCCATTTCAAATGATCAATCAAATCATCATCATGGAGAAAATGATACTTATTCTTAACCATAAAAAAATCAACTTCTTATAGTCCATGGAAAATATTAGTGAACAAACATCTTTAATGGAAAAAAGAACATGGGATGCCTACAGTGAAACTCTAGGGATAAAAAACCATCAACAACCAGATCATCCAACTAATCCTTGAGATCTTTTAGTTCAATTTATTCCATGCGATATGACGGTACCATGATCATCAATGTTTCTGGAATAAAATATATCATTATTTCTAACTACCTCAATAGAGGAATACAAGATATCTCATCTTGATAAAAATAAGGGAAGTCCCAAAGAACCAAAATAAGATAAATGAAATATGAAAACCATATTAGGATAAAATATAGAAAAGGAAAACATACTATTGAGATCTAGGTTGGATTTTCATGCTTTACTAGACCTCAAATTCCTCCCTCCCAAGAACACCTTAGAGCCCCCATTGACAACAAAGAATGAAACACACCAATAATAACAATTATCCTTATAATGATGAGTGAAAATATAATCAAACCATATTATCATGTCAAATATATCTAGTTCAAGAATGAAAAAATTATAGAAAAAGTATAAATCATTTACCAATATATATTATGATAGAAACTGAAACACATTTCTTATACTCTTTCTAAGAGGTGTCTCTAACTCAATGAAAAAATACATGTTATCCATTGGATTGTTTAACAAATCAACCAAATAGGTATATATAATTGAATAGTAGGATCTTTTTCCAAATAATGAAGTCATTACATATAATACAGAAAATATGGTATCTCTCACTATTTAATGAACTAGATCATCCTCCCCCATAAACACATTTATTATGTAAATTTTGTTAACTACTGATGAATATGGATATAGCCATGTGGAATTTAATTACTTTGACTACATTTTATTGTCCAATGGAGAAGTCGATTCCAAACCAGATCAAGTCATGGACATAGCCTAAATGAAAGTCTTTAGATGTACATAGCAGACACAACCATTTCGCGTCATCAGTGGCATGTATAAAAAAAATTAGGTGAACCCAACCTTTCAACTCTAATAGAAAGTCATGGTAATTATAGGGGCAATAGAGGATGGAGTGGAGGAGGCCTAATACTGATAACCACTTCAACTACTCCTATGATTCTCATAACACATACTCTTATTTCCATGTGAATCACAGAAGCTACCTATAGGTGGAATAGAATAAGAATAGAAGCTAATATTTCATGTTGTGTTAATCTATACCATAATATCTCTATCTACAATAACTTCATAGGTATAAATATTCTTCATAAATACATGCTTTCATATATCTAGTCATAAACCCTAAAAGTATATCTTTGCTTTATGATAATCATTTTTACAACTTATAGGGGAAAAAAACCAACTCCACGAACCAATTGGGGTATTATGAAACTGAGCACTCTCCTGGATGCAATGAGTTAAACTCTAGACTATTTTTCATCATCATAGAATCTATAAAAAATACATGGAAGAAGAATGTCATGAATACTTTCCAATAAAAATGTATATTCTTGTCATCTTGAACCATTTACTCTCACTATATCTTATTGGCATTCTCAAGTATGAATGTTTTCAACATTAACATAATATTCTCAATAGTTTCACAAAATTTGAATATCTAACCAATCATATCATTCCATTCCTATTCCTAATGAGAAACATTTGTACCCTTATAGTATGGTGTCTTCTAACATAAGTACTCTTGACAAGAATCCCTTTAACCTCTACCTAGTAGTTGTACCTCAAAAATTACGTTATGGACATGTGGTAAATTTTGTTAAATGGAATGAACATGGTGCACCACAACCACTACAAGATTATAATTTGAAGGATCATTCTCATGAGGATCATCATCTTCACCCCCCATGGAAATCGTTGAATATGTCTTCGAGGCATATCATTATACATAGAATGTAACACCTTGAAAATCTCAAGTAGGAACATTGTATTCGGTAGCATGTATAAAACACGATACCAAGTTCATAATGGAATATAGTCTCCAGGTTACTTATAATATATTTAATATTTTAAATGAATTCAATATATTTTATAGCATGAAATTCACACGACACTGAGTTATCATATGAAACACACCACAATGGGTTTCATCAATAACTTTAATTACAATGAAGAACATGTTTTAAAAAAGATAATAATATATTATTTAAATATTTTTATTCAATATAATAATAAATAAACTAGTAATTATGAATTGTATTAACTAACATATGAGAATATATGGTTGACAAAACTAATTCATTGGTTATAATTAATTATATTTGAATATATGAACCAATTGAATTGAAAAAGAATATTTTTATTAAGAATTATTATTTTTGCTCACTGCGCTATCATATCCTAAAATATTCATAAAATTACATTTAGTGAGTGATAATAATGTAATTTATAAAATATATTCAATGAAATATATTTTCATTCCCCAGATAGATTTTATAAGCATATGTTATGAACAAACTAAAAATTACACGTAAAATACTATATTTTTATAAAGGTGGTTTTTCATACATTTAATTGAGAACAAATATTATATCTACTTTTTGGATGTTTTATAAATATTATTTGTTAAATAAATCTTCATATTTTAAGGAGAAACATAAAAATTGGGTTTGGCTGAGTTTTTGTAATTTTCTAGTAAGTTTCCTTTTTTATTGAATAATTAAAAATACTGAATTTTAGTTCAAAACTAATTTTCTATATAATTTATTTGTAAGTGTATATTTAATTTTAAATTTGTTTTATAGTTTAGTTAGATATATTTTTTTTATCAATTAATCAAATTTTTGTTATTGTAATCAACTTCACTTTGAAATTGATTATAAAAAAATATCAAACTTTCATAAATTCTTACTTTAAAAACTCACATTGTCATCCTATCTGTGGTATTAAATGTCATGACCTAGGCCCGTGTCATGAAAACCCTAAGGCCACCTCCCATAGGCCAAGGTTCGTAGACTAGTTCCAAGTAGGCATACCCCAATCAAATTATATGAACTTTCTTAAGTACCTGTACACATGCACACAACCCCAAGCCACAAATGCTGGAAGGTTTATACACTAAGTAAAAAAATACAAGGTAAAAAAGTAAAAAAATGAAGGTAAATGGGGCTAGAATACAAGCCCAATTGAAATAGAAAAGTAAAAGTACATGTATATGGAAATCCTCCACACGAAACCCTACCTGAATTTCATGTAATGAAACAAATATCTAAATTCACAGAAGCACGTATCATCTGTCGTGCCACTCTAAGCACAACTTGGCCCAGGTCAACCAAGGGCTCTGTCAAAGCAACGATCTTCAGCACAAGACTCAACACATGCAGTTAATGACATGAAAGGGTGAGTAAAACAACACTCAGGAAAGACCTCAAACCACAATGGTATACCACAAGTCAACATACCAAGCAAACTACCAATGATTTTTAACAACGTGTATCTTCTAATAAGTTAAATCAAGATAGTTACTAGAGTAATATTACATAGGAATAGACTATTTTATAGAATGTTAGACAATCAGTATTAATTCTAAACATCATAGACATATGAGGGACTCAACCATGATGAGTCACTACGGCCTGCTAGGCTGCTAAGATCCATTTGTTACTGAGGTCTACTAGGCCACTGAGGTCAGCTCCACAATGAAATCTACTAGGCCAATGAGATCTTCTTTTCTGTTAGGCCACATATGTCTACTCATCTATTGAGCCACATAGGTATGCTCTTATGCTGGGCCACTAATATCTGCTCAACTACTAGGCCACAGATATCTTCTCATCACTAATGTCTATTGGGTTTCTGAGGCCCACTCGACACATAGGTATGTTGGGCCACTGAGGTCCACTCATCACATCGGTCTACTAGGCCACTAAGGTCTACTAGTATCCTAGTTCATTGAGGACCACAAACCTACTGGGCCATTGAGGTCCGCTCATCTACGGGGCCACTAAAATATGATGATCACAATATTCTACTGGGATACTAAGGTTCACTCATTACATTGGACTACCAGGCCACTATGGTATGCTCAACATTTAGGTTTGATGGTTGAAATAGTGTATACAAAAAGGAACACCTCGTTGTGAGTCACCCAATTCTAAAAAATGGCTCATTAATTGGGAATAAAGTTTGGATATTATGGGTGTTTTTGTGAAAATGGTCAGGTTGGGTCCAGGCGTGGTCCGAACGGGATGAACCTACCTATCCCAACTAGGAATGGCCCATTTCGGCTGAACTAACCCAACATGATCTGGCATGGACCACAAATTATGCCCATTGGAATGTGGGTGGAGCTTATCAGGCTACCCAACATCCCTATCACCTTCCTCTAGCCTAGCCTGCACTAGAGGGACAATTTCTATCCATCTAGGCCACACAACATCCCAATTCCCCCTCTGTCGAGACATGCATTAGTGGGCTAGTTCGGTCTAGCCTGGATGTTGCATGTGCCACATATATTTTTCATTCTGTAGCTGGCTCAACCAACCGCCTCCCTGCTCGTAGTCCACTGACCATGTGTCGTCACCCCACCAAAGACGTGACATGTTGCCGCCCCTGTCGATGTACTACGGTCCTCCTATAATGCTTTGGCACACCGCCACCACATGCCAGCAGCCCAGGTCCACCGCCCGGTGGACACCATCGCAGGTTCCACCACCATCGTCCTTCGAGCTGGTGGCCCTTTCCGTTGCCCATGGTCCTCCTGGATGTGGCCTTCTATCGCATTTGCGGCCCAACATGTTTTGGATCTAACTCCACCACTGCCATCTACCATATCGGTGGTCGTTCTCCCGATACCGCTGTCTCCCTCGTCCCCATGCCCTAGATGATCAAAAACCCCAGTCCATCTTGGACCGTAGTTTTTATCTTGTCACGATGAATGGAAGAAAAAGGTTTGAGTAGAACAATGCACAAGGAACACATAAAGGACATACCATAACCTAGGTTCGTGTCCACATGATTTTTCCTTGTTATGAGTTTAATGAAGGAAAAATTAAATGTAAATAGAACTTCCCATAACTCCTCACATGCAATATCACATTCCCACATAGAAGATAAAACCACATGTCAAATTTTTAGTGAATAGACTCGTGTTATTTTTTAAGAAAGGAAGAACGTGGTAGTGGTAAACACATAGAAATAATCCCCAACCTGTGTTGGGATCGATCATGAATGATTAGTGAATCTTTCATTTTTCATTCATTAATCCACTGATGTCTAATCTGAATATTTTCATCAATCCATCGTCGTACTTCATTCATCATTGCTCTCCATTCACCATAGAATTTCCTCGAAGGATTTAGTGAAAAATCTCGGATCCTTCCCAAATCATGTATCCCTATTAATCAATATAATGGTGAAAACTGTTTTAGCAATTATGTTACATTTTGTCACAATGACATTAAAATGTTTCATTTATAAAATTAAATATTGTTTTTTTATGATTGAGTTGCAACATCATTACACTATTTCATTTATGAAATGAAATAGCTGGCATGTTGTTGCATTGCTATGAATTTTTTTTTGAATAAAAATAATTTTCTTATGTTTAGTTTATTTTTCTTTTAAAACCAAAAAATTAACTTTTACCCTAGACTCATGTCAGTCGAGGTCAGGACCCTCCTAAGAAAAGCGGGCACTCACGAGCTCGATGGTACTCTCGGATTTCCAATCATTGTTACTATTTATGAGTTATTTGATTTTGAAAATAATATAACATTTATTTAATTATTTTATTTATAGTCACGTTCCAAATACTGATTTCCATATTTGACCCGCAACGACTAATGTTAGGCTACACCAAAGAAAAAAACCACACTACGAACTCAACGGAGGTCTTATATTTTCAATTAAAGTCACCATTCATGAGTTATAAGGATTTGAAATATAAAATAGTTTATTTCATAATTTTATTTATATTTATTCAATTTTATGGGTTTTCACTGGAGGACCATGCCGACTAAATGTAAGACATTCCTAAGGTAAGAACGCCATAAAAAATGAAATAGTTCCGATTGATTTCTATTCCCGGAACCCTCTTAAGTATTATTCCACTTTTTCAGGAAAAGTTCTCACACTCACTATTTAAAAACATAACAAATTTCTATGGACCATTCCAGGATCACTTACCCTTGGAATACCATTCCATTTCTACGCATTGTCTCATAATTTACCTAGTAATTTTATAAAAATAAAACCATGAAGAATCAGATTCATTATATTCACAACACCTTAAGGATTTACATCCTCGAAGTCTAATCCAAGGGATTCCCAAACATATGATGGTATGAGAATGAACTTGAGCACCCAGCTCCCATGTGATGTCCTGGAAATTACTATGCATCCATCGAATGCACACTAGATGAATCGATCACCCATGGAGGGTCCTTTCCATTCAATCCATGATCTCCACCATAATCATTGAAAATGTCTCCCCCTCACAAACGTCAAACTCACCCTAGAAAAATACGTGTGATGGTTCATGTATGTATCTCCTTAGCTGGGATATGTGGAAAGTGTCATGAACCTTCTCTAACTGAAGAGGTAGAGCTAAGAGGTATACCACCTCGCCAACTCTATGAAGTATCCAAAAATGTCTGATAAACTCAGAGATAAATTTCATCCATTTCCAAATCTCTATACCCCCATCAAAGAGAGACTCAAAGGAACACATGGTCTCCCTCCTCAAACACCAAGGGTCTCCATCACTTATCAATACAAGACTTTTGACGTCTCTCTACTGTCTTCATCCACTTATTGATAACCTGAAACATCTCTATAGTTTCCTTAACCTACTCTGGTCCCATGAGCACTGAATCTCTGGGGTTACTCCAGCAATGTTGTGATCTACAGGGTTTCATTTACAAGGCATCAAATGGTTCTATACTGGTGGTGTAGTGGTAGCTATTTTTGTACGCAAACTCCACCAGAGGTAGGTGATCCTCTCAAATGTGGAAAAGATCGAGGATGTAAGCACACAACATGTCCTCTAGGATTTGAATTGTTTTCTCTATCTGGTCATCTATCTGGAGGAGGAATGTTGGATCAAGGGAAATTGTGTCCCAAATGCCTCTTTAAATCCCTTCCAAAACCGAGATGTAAAGTGTGCATCTCGATCTGACTATATCATCGATGAGACTCCATGGAGTCAAATTATCTCTTGCACTTACATGTGTCCCATGCTCCATACATGACTCTATTCCTTAAAATATAAGAAGTGACTATCATGGTGATTTGGTCAACGATCAAATAGATGGTACCGTGTACCATGGGCATACATGATAAACCCATTATGAAGTCCGTTGATATCTTTTCTGACTCCCTTCTTGGCACCCCAAGGAAGAAAAGAGAAACTCATTCCAAGAACACGGGCTCGACATTGTGCGATGACAATCCATGAAACTAATTTAACAAGATCTCAAATATTATATCATTATTTAAGCCCAACTTCAACCTTTTCCATCATCCCCAGTGTTTTTCTTGACACCCACATGAATATCATGATGCATCTCATTACTCTATGTGTCCACTACTACTACTGTGCATCCTCTAAAATGAACAATGTGATCCCAACCTTTTTAATATCCATAAAGGGTATTCCTTGTGGGAAACTAAGCACTTAAAGACTCATAGTCAGTATCGTAATGTTTTACCTCCAAGAATCGCATTAAGAGTTAAGGGTGTAACAAACACCAATTATAGGTAAGATTCATCATATCTATCCCTGATGGATTGTTTTAATGACGCCAAAATCTCCAATTCCTCATTCATAAAATATGAATTGGATCTCCTGCTAAGATCATCTACTACCATATTTCCCTTACATGGAGAATAGAATACTTCGAAGTATTTATCCTAGAGGAACATCATCCATCCTATCTATCTCAAATTCAAATATTTCGGAGAAAAGGTATAAATTAGTCTCCTATGGTATCAATAGATGGAAAATCATTATCCCAGATGGTCATATCGCTACATCGTCAATGCGAAGACTATAACTGCAAACTCAAGGTCGTGGTTCATATTGTTTTACTCATGCGGTCTCAACTGCTAAGAACCATTTCAATCCCTTTAGATCATACAAGAGATAATTGATGATTGGTAGTGGATTATGATTCTTCATAGTCATTTTATTTGGGTGTGAGAAGATCACACATAACCTGATGCTCCTATCTGCATTCTTGGAAAACAAAAATGATGTTTCCTATGGTGGAACACTGGGTCTCATGAATCCCTTACTCTGCATGTTCCCCCAGTGTACCCATAATTCAAAAATATCTACGGGATCCATCTGATACGTCGGTGTATATATTAGTTTCATCCCAGGGTAAAAGTCAATTTAGAAGTCTACCTCCCTACAAAGAGTTAGCCTGAGAACATGTTCTGGAAAGATGTCCTCTTACTTTTCCACCACTGTTGTAAATTGAGGAATCATGTCATCCACTGCACCGAGGGTCATTCTATCCAACCTAAGAGTGAATGGGTTAACTATACTATGCATTATTATATCATAAGATACATGGGTTTCCTTTTTTTCTAACAAGGAAAACCCAACTCTATCGCTGCATACATACCACATTATTTTTCCTAAATTTGTCAATATAAGCATGAACTGTGTATTACTAGTCCTTACCCAAACTAACGTCTTAAGGCCATGATGAGACCACTAAGAGGTTCCAACCAAAACACTCACTTAAAGGGTCAGATCACACCATCAACATAATTGTGATTATCGAGTCACCTCACATAGGTATATCCTGACGTAAGTGTTAAGTAAACGGTTTTACTAGAAACTCAAGGTCTCTAAAATAATTCATGACTGGAAGGAATGATTAGAACCAATTTCTATTCATATGAAAAATAAGAGTAGACACAGACCATACCATAAATCATTCTTGGGACCCTTGGTCCATATGCCTTGAACGCTTGCAACTTACCCTTCCCATGTTCTTTAGATCCCCTAGCCTTGTGTGGACCACATTGGGGTGGTGGTTCTAAATGTCAATATGTATACCACCTCAAATTGATCCCCCATATCCTATTCCATGTATTCCTCCCTATAAATTCATCTGTTCCTATCACTGTCTCTACCTTGGTGGCCTATCCACCATTTCCCTATCAACTCCCCGATGGGGTGGAGAATCATTACTGAGATTCCATTGGTCGTCTCATGAAAATAATTTCATCCATCTAATATAATTGGAATCATTCTCTGTGTTGTGAGCTATAGATCTTCTATCCTAGGACATCCTCTTAGAATGTCTCATATGTCCATGTTATTGATACTGACACCATCAGCCTGCTTCCATGGTCAATTCTCTTGTTTTTTCACTACTATCATCTACTAGCTGTGTCCACTCAACTAATGGAACATCAAAAAAAAAGGTTCACTCTAACACCCTATAATATTTAAGAGTGCATAGAGTAATAACACTGGCTCAGATGACATTAAACACACCTTTCTCAGAGGACTAAGCCCTCAATCACTGGTCAAATAAAATTCATCAAGTACCTGGAACGGTCTGTATGCCTCTATGAATACATAACTACCGACAAGATGTTTTGCCTAAACCATAGAAGATATTGGGAACACATATCCCTAATATTTTGTTGAAATATCCCATTTTCTAAGAACAGTTCTCATGTTATTTCTATGGAAGAGTCATCCCATCATAAGATGTGGTAATTTAAACCCCAAAATCGCCCTATTGAGCCACATTGAAGGATCAATTCTAAGAACACCATCTGATTTAATGGTGTCTTAATAGGATGGAATACTAGATCACCACCTTAATCTATCCATAGACACCTGTGAGTCATACTCACCTTGGAACTTGAGAGGTCTCTGTCACTGAAACTCATGAAGTGTGCTCAGTCTGCACATCTAATTCATGGGTACTATGAGTAGAATTTGATACTCTATAGGTGGTGTTATAGATGTTACACCACTCCAAGGTGTTTTCACTATTAGGAACCCCTTTACCCATCTCTTCACCCCAGAGGTCATCCTCGCGATCATGCAGTGAAATCCTAATTGGTTGTCTATGTCAAAGCATTTTTAATCAAAACAAGATATATCACAATCAATAGACTATACCAAATGATCTAACTCAATAAGGAAATGTAAAACTCAATGCATTCCAATATGATGAATGCAACATTATTTTTTCCAGCAAATAGTGTTTTCATATATTGAGTCGAAAAGAATAATTCAGGGTCCTAGTGTATGGATATGTTTGCCGTTGCACCAACACAAAATTACATGGTCTAAAACATAAACTCTAATCACTAAACACTGTTTCACCAAAAAATCATATACTATGAGCTCTTATGGTATAAAAGACCTCCTCTAATACCACACTGTCATGAATCATCCCTCAGGGCCTATTCCATGACAACACCAAGCCTGCCTCCCATAGGCTAGGGGCTTGAAGCTAGTGTCGAGTAGACATATCTCAAAAATGGGATGTATTTTCCTATGTACATATACACACACACAAAAATCTAATCCATAATTATGAAAGGTGAATTCAAATGGGACCAGAAGAAAAGCCTGACTAGAACAGGAAAGTAAAACTAAATGTATCTAGAACTCCTCTTCAAAAAACCCTACCTGAAAGGTAGGTACAAAAAAATTGTCTAATGTCGCAGAAGAAGGTCTCATTTTTTGGGTCCCTCTAAGAACATCCAGGCCCCGATCCACCAATGACTCCATCAATGTTTCGATCATCTATACAAGATACTACACATGCTACCAAAGCCTATTCATGGGTGTGTAAAACAATACTCAATAGGGACCCCAAACCACAAAGTTATTCTAGAAATAAATACACAAAGAATACTACCAAACATTTACAAAAAAGTGTAGCCTCTAATTAGTATAGTCTAGAGAGTCACTAGAGTCATATCACACTATTATAACCTATTGTATAAAATTCATGACAATCAGTCACAATGATGAACATCTTGTAATGTTGAGGTCCTCATCCATGACGAGTCATTATGCCCTATTGGGCCAATAAGGTTAGCTCGTCACTGAGGTCTACTGGGCCACTGAGGTCTACTTATTACTAATGTTTTCTAGGGTACTATGGTCCAATCTTGTTCTGGGCCACTGAGGCTTGCTCGTCTGCCGGGCCTATGAGGTCCTCTCATCTTCTAGGCCACAAAGGTCCACTCATCATAGAGGTCTCCTAGACCACTAAGGTATTCTTCTCACTTAGGTTTGTTGGGCCACTAATGACCAATCTTCATATTGGTCTACTAAGCTACTTAGTGTATACTAAAAGGAAATCCTCATCAGGAGGGTCCTAGTACCACAAACGACTCGTCAATTAGATGTATGGTCTTGATTTTATGGGCCTTTTAGTGAAAGGTGGTCAATTGGGTCCATGCCTGATCCACCATGATCAGACTAAAACGAACCGGTCCATCCAGGACAACATGCCAAGCCCATTGGGAATTCTAGTCCCACCTCATTTTTCTATGGGTCCAAACCATCAATCCACCCACCTGACCGATCCCCTTCCCCTATCCCTGCCCTCACTAGAGGGTCAATTTCTCTTGAACTGGGTCAGCTAGCTACTCAGTTCCCCCTCTGGCCTGACCTGTGCTAGAGGGCTGGTTCGGTCCATCTTGGATGAAGTAGGTGCCACGTTCGTTCCCAATCAAGCTAGAAATATTGGTGGCCACCTCCCCGTATGTGGTCTACTGGTCACGTGTCGTTGCCCCACCAAAGCCCACCCTAGTCATGGACTGTCTACTGCCACCACTCGCCGATCAGTTGTGGGCCTCCTCTTCTTCCTCTAATGCCTGCAACCTCCCACACATGGAAAAAACTCTACCTCCACGAGTTTTGGATCCCATGCCAATGGTCGTTTACCTAGATTCTCCATCTCCCTCAGCCACATTCCCGGGTTGATCCACCAATGCGGTCCTGCTTGGATCACTGTTGTCAACATGTCATGAATAATGGATGAAAAAAGGCTAAGTAGAAGGACCCAAAAGGAACACACGAAGGATGGACCATGAACATTTTTCATGTCTGTGTGATTTTTTCTTGGTCGGAGTTTAATAAGGGATAAATAAAGCATGAATCCAACATCCCATAAATCCCCGCATGAAACATCCCATTCCCATTTAGGTGATCAAACTATGTGTCAATTTATTATTGAATTGACTTGCTATATTCATTAAGAAAGTATGAATGGGGGAAAGGTGAACACATAGTAATAAACCCCTACCTCTGCTTGGATAGATCAGTGAAAATGGTGAATAATTAGATCATTTCTCATCAAATGGCCGAAGTCTTATCCAAATTAGTTCATGGATCCATCATTGTTAATCATTCATCGTCGCTCACCATTCACCAACAAATTTCCTCCAAGGATTCAAAAAAAAAATCCCATATCCTCCCCCGATCTCACATCATTGTTAATAGAATTATTGGATGGAATGTGTTTAATCATTTTTTTACTCTGAGTCACCGAGTTGTTACATTGTTTGATTTATTAAATGAAAGAACATTTATGTTACTATGGAGTTGCATCATCATTACACTGCTTCATTTATGAAATGAAATAGCTGGATGGAAATTCTGTCACAGTAAATTTTTTTAAATCAAATAAACATTCCTAAGTTTATTTTTTTTAATTACAATTATTTAAATTTAACTTTTTTTCTTGATCTGCACCGGCCGAGGATAGACCCTGCCTATGGAAAGGACACCCACACGATCTGAATGGTACTCTCAGATTTCAAATTTGATTTGTAGTTTATGAGTTGTAATATTTTTAAAATAGAACAATCTTTATTTAATTATTTTATTTATAGTCACTTCTAAAAAATTATTTTCCACAGTTGACCTAAGCGAGCCACCGTTAGTCTTTGTCTAAAGAAACAACCCCACAAGATCTCAATGGTGGTCTCATATTTTCAATCCATGTCACCATTCCTGAGTTATAAGGATTTGAAAAATAAAATAATTTTATTTATTTATTTTATTTATGGTTATTCTATTTTTAGGTTTTCTCACTAGAGGTTTGCACCAACTATAGTTATGTCATTCATAGGGTAAACATGCCATCCTTAATGCGACGACGCCCTCCGATTTCTAATCCGTGAAACCTCTTAAGATTTATTCCACATTTTCAGTTGACCACTAAATCATGCTATTTAGAACCATAAGATTTTTCAACGGACCTTTCTGGGAAAACTGGGCCTCAGAATCACCTACCTTCTCAGCTCTTGATCTCAGAATTTCCCAGTAATCTTATAAAAATAAAACCTGGAAAATTCGAGTCATTACATTAAATTTAAATAAACTTCTTCCAATTATGTTATTGGAGTTTGGAAAAATTGACTCCATATTTTTCATCAGAATAATTTATAATTTTTAATATGGTCAGAATTGTTTTTGATGAAAAAATATGAGTGAATGTAATTAAAATTAATTTTATTGATTTAAGGTAAAGGTATGCTTAATAAGGGAATAAATTATAATATTAATGGACAAATGGACCTATAAAGTTATCCAATAGCCATTTTATGGCCATGTGTAGACTTTTTCCTCCAATGGATATACAATACTCCATTATGGGAGCTAAATTAAATTTGAAAAACCAATATGGAAATCAATTTTAAAAATATTACAAGATTACCATGCCTCCTCAACTATAAAAGGCCTCCTCCCCTCCCAGTACCTCACACCTCTAAATCCAAATTGGATAGACAATGGTCTAACCCAATAGATCATAAAAATTCATATCCTCATCCCAGAAACCTCCCCTTGGGATGAAATCAATCCAAGGAAGTATTTTCATACAAACCAAAAGGAGTTACCCGATTAAGAGGTAAAATCATTCCTTATTCGCTTTAGTTGTATTTCAATTCTATACTACATAAAATCTTCTTATTCTATTCTTATATAATATCAAAAGTATAAAAAGTAATCTATTGTGTTTTTTTTATAATGTTTTAACCTAGACATATAGACACTCCAATCTAATGGGTAATGAACATTCCATTTATGTGAATGATGAACTAGCTCCCCATGAAATGGTGATTGTTCGTTAATCCTTAGTCTCCTCTCATTATGGTAATTATGATGTAAAATAAATTTATATTTGTTAAATATGATATTTATAATTAATTTATACATAATTATTTATTTTATAACACATATATTTAAGCACTATATTTTATGGGAATACAATAACATCGTTTTAGGAAGTATGGAATACCACCTCCTAAAAGCGATGTGATTAGATCACATGATAAACAGAATTAATAAAGGATGATTTTAATTAATAATTTATGACATCGAAAAAAACTAAATTTAATTTATTTCATAATTACCTTTCTGTAAATGTAATACATAACAAATTCGTTTTCACCCTTCCTAAAACAAAAATTAGTGACAACGCCGATCATTGACGTGTGGACTACCGCCTCCCAAACACGAAGTGATTACTTTTACATAACTAGAATTAAATATATAAATATTTATGATTAAATAAAATATTATTTCTTATAAAAGTATCATTCTGGAATGATATGTTGTTACATACCCACTTCCCATTATAGTTTTTGAAAAAAAGGGACTGGTACTCATGAGTACGTATGGCCTACCATCTTAATGATTGTAACATTGGTTCATTTTCCTAAAAATATTTAATGATTTATTTTAGAAGTATAAATGATGTATAAATATGATAATAATGTCATGATTATTATTTTGAATACGTTATATAATGACCAATTTGACCATAGTTGACCAACAAATGTGTTTTTAACATATGAACCGAATTTGGTCAAAACACATGATGTAAACTTAATGGATTATGTAGTTGTATACAACATGGAAATAAGATAAAAAAAGTCCAGATAAAAATTAAAAATATTATCAATCATGTAAATAGTTAACATTATTATATAGAAATTTAAATGTTGATCACCTGAAAGGAAACGTCAGGTATGGGTTTTCAACTCACTTTTTACATCATAGAGATAAATTCCATGTTCACAATTCACATGTTTTTTTGTGATATATATATTACCCATTTTGAAATATTATATCATGAATTATTTTATCTCCATTTTGTTTGAAAAATTCACATAATATTATTCTTCTGTGAGGTATATGATTTAAAATGTTTCAAAGTTGTATGAGACACTTCATAATGTTTGATGATTTTTTTTCTTAAGAATAATTTTTCTGAACATTCATTTCTCTTTGAGTAAATTATATGTCTATTGTTTAATAAACCGTAAAATTTTCCTCTAATATAGATATTCATGGAATTTTTAATGTATTATTATAATTTTATCACTATTTAATAGTAAACGTGTTTTTGAAAATGTTTTTTAGAATACCTGAATTCATTTCTATGTCTAGTTAGAGAAATTAATATTTTTCTGAATACAATGATAAAATAAAAAAAAATTAAAATATATATTAAGGAAATTTATACCCCATTTTTTCTTTTATCATTATTTTATGTGGAATGTTAATATCTATTTCTGAACAATGAATTTTTCTATCATTTTCCATAAAAATGAAATGTTATTTTACCTAGTACAATATGTGCAGATTTATCGACCATCATTCCATTGAATATTCCTTTGCACGATTAAAATGTTAATTTGTAATGAAGATAATTTTAAAATTGTTTTTCAATGATTTTTTTCAAATGGATTAAAAAAATAACATTTTATTCAAGAATGTTTTTAAAATTTATCTTTATAGAATTTATATTAATCAATGATTTTTTTTACTCTACTTGGATTATGTTGTATTGATTCCATACTTATTTTCCCTCTAGATGGTTTATGATCGATTTATCCAATGATAACATTCACATTCACTTCCATGATTCCATTGTTAGTCCACATTAAAAGTTTTTATATATCGTGATAATTTACCTTTGAATTTCCACTAATTATGCATAAAGTTCATCATATATATGTTCATTTACTAAACCATATAACTTTTTTATACGGTGTTTACTTGAAAATTCATTTGATTATTTTGGGAAATATTGGTAAATACGTAGATTCTACACTATATAGATATTTGATTAGGAACATTGTTAAATTGATTATATGATATGTGTGGAATGCTTTTGAATGGCATGACATGGGTGGGGCCCAGTTATAGAATACACTATGATGCATTGGTAGTCTAATAGGATGATTTAGTTTACTAGCCAATTTAGATTTATTTTTACCTTATATGACAAACCATATAGCGAATGATCATGATGGTACTACTTTCACATACCTTTGAAACATGTATCCCAAAAATTAAGAACATCCCTCATTCATTTTTTGATATTATTTATCAATGAGATCTGCTATCGAAATATCTATGGATACATTGAATTTTATGTTCATTGATTCAATGATATATGTTTATGTATCTTACATTACCATATTTATTTTTCCTTATCTATTTATTTGAATGGAATTTTTTCCATTAACTATCTTCCCAAATTGTTTATGGACTTCTATTCATTTTTTTGGAAACATGGAATTTTTGTTCAGTTATTTACCTTATCATAGTGAATATTCTGGATGATTTAATATAGTTTCCACTGTATTTTACCCTGAATCAGCATTTGAGCTCGCACTTAATATGTATATTTTCAAAAGGAATCTTGTAATGTTAATATAAAAGATATCCAAGGATTTAAAAGATTGAATTATGGTATTATCATGGAAGGAATAAAAAAATTATTTTTAATTATTTTATTCATTTTTTAATACAAGGATCATGTATGTATCTGGTTTGCCAGGACTACTAAACTATTCAGTAATTTAGGATTGGATTCCTTTAACCATGCCAATGTAATTTATAAAAGACATCAGCTTCGAGCTTCAAGGTTCTTGTTTCTACATAGAAAGCATATGAAATGATTAAAAAAAATTTCAATATCAAATCTTAATTAAAATCTATAGGGAAAAAAAATAAACTAAGATATTGAACTTAGCACAATTGACACACATCCCAACATCCTATAGTAACATGATTCTCTTCATCGAAATCGTCATCTAGAAAATCATGGAAAACAGGCACAAAATGTAACAATCTCATAACTTATAGTGTAGATTTTTTCATTAAGGAATTAAATTGTTAAATTCATATAAATTTATAATGAAATAATGGGTATATATAGAAATTGAGGAATCATTACAAATGGAATAGTAATCTAACTATTGGAATAGTAATTTGACCATTTTGTAATAGTTTTATTGATATTAGAATAATAACATCACCTATAAATTATAAATAATATTACTGTATCTCATATATGAAAATATGAAATAATTATATCAAGGAATTAGTAAATAAATGTTTAAAAAAATGTTAATCATGTTTTTCTATATTTTTGAAATGTAAATGTTTATTTATAATTTTATGAATAATATAATGATTTTAAATAAAATTTATTTTATTTATATATGCTCATAAATTAACATTATGTCATATTCTAATAATGAACTAATTTTTTTGTGATGTTATTTAATTTTTCATTGTGTTATAAAATCAGTTATAATATTAAATTCAATATTTTTCAAATAAATGATGATTTTAATTAAAAATTAAATTTCCATTATTAATATAAATATTATATAATAACGGTGTCCATTAATATAATATACACATAAAAAATTGTTAGGGTGAAATATTTGGATTTTGTGAAATAGTTGAATTTTTGGTGAATAGTGTATGATGCATTATGGTATTTAACATTATAAGTTAATTATAGGGATGTTTGCATCATTATTGATGTCAGAATAAATTATTTAAAAGAAACTTGACCTATTTAATATATGAATTCATTAAAATATACACTATTGAAAGTCTTAATCCAAAAAAACAATTAGATAAATATAATAA
The DNA here is from genome assembly GCA_963277665.1 of Viscum album. Classification (NCBI taxonomy): domain Eukaryota; kingdom Viridiplantae; phylum Streptophyta; class Magnoliopsida; order Santalales; family Viscaceae; genus Viscum; species Viscum album. The sequence goes on along the minus strand of OY728142.1, from coordinate 195,103,053 downwards.
TAAAAGACACCCCTCTCTTCTTCCTATAATTACCACCCTCCCCACTAATTTTGTCACACCTAAAAATCATTTCTGATTTTTTAAATTCAAATCAATTACAATATAAATAATTTACCCTATTTCTATGACCTTTTTTTCTACTCAAAATAAAAAACCACGTTCTTTAACAAGGTTCTCGAGGATATAATATTCAATAGGTGAAATCCTCCTACTATATATTTTAGATTCATTATTTCTTTCAATTATTATACCTTATCATCAACTCCCCTATCTAAACTTGAATGATATCTCTAGTATCATATATATTGTAATGTGTGTATATTAATTTAATATCAATAACCAATCCTATCCTCTTTTATTCTTATTCTGAAAAATGAAAGCATCACACATGTCATATCGATTCGCCACTTTCATTGGTGATATTATTTTATTTTCTGTTACCACCTTTATGGCTGGACATAAATAATTACTATTGTTAAATATGATATTCATATGAATATGATAACTTTTTTGATGTTATTGAACTAATTTATGAAGATAATAATTAAATTAAATTATTCTTGTTTTGATGGATGAAAAAATCGCAAACAACCATACATTTATAATTTATGTTTTATCTAATGGATCACCCTCATATCAGATAAATGGTTTTTGGCATAATTTAAAATTCTTGATAAATATTAATACTGATTGTTTCTACTTCTTGTGTATTTATTCCATTTTATAATATCTCCCATAATTATATTTTAGGGAATCTTTACACAAATCCATGAAACCAATTCCCTTGGAATGACGATTCTGATATTTATAACTCATCGAATTGTCCATAAATAAAATAGATAAAATGGATATGAAAAAATTAATTGGAAAAAATTTATAATTATGTAATTAAAGAATCTTATTTTATTAAACTTGACATTACGTTCATATGTATAATTATTTCAGACATAAGGTAAATGACATTGTTTTTAGAAATCCTCTTTTCATGTTACAACTGTTTTTATTAAATAAATATTTTTTACATGTATGAAATAAGTGTATTTTCCAACGTTTATGATTCCTTATTGATTTTATGTTTCTTTTACACGTTTAAAAGTTTATTTTAATGTATAATGTTTTCATTTATAATATTGTGGCTCTATAAAAATGAAATATGATTTAAAAAGAGGTAATTTATTTTCCTAATGAAAAACTATTTTATGAATGATTTATATGTTATAAATATTTTATGGTTCTTGGGAATTGCTAAATTGGTGGTTATTTACATGACATATTTATGGGTGTTGTACCCATTTTAGCTATTTAATGCATTGGGTAAAGGAGAGCTGTTAACCAATTAGCATTCTCCAAAGAGATTATGGGAATATACCGTGATATTTATTCCAAGAATAACTAGGTTGGTTGGTACCTATGTAGCTGAGAGAGATAATATATATGTAATATTTATATGAGTATGATGACATAAGTTACCTTATTTATCTATTTAATCATTCTTTGGTTTTACATAAAACATTGGATTTTATATGGTCGGTTAAAGAGATTATGTTTTATTTGTAAAAGTTATAACATTGTGAAAATCATTTAATTCATAGACTAATAGTTTATTTCTTATATTTTATATACATTACTAAGATTCATGTGCACATCACATGTTTTAAAAATATTTTCATAGGGTTTTTGGATGGGTAATGTAAGATAAGAATTCATGATTAAGGTTGTGATGTTTTATTATTGAAGGAAATCATGTTTTGTTTTAAAAGATTCATATTTTTTATAAAATGGGAATTGAAGGGAATCATATAAATAGTAATATATGAGTTTATATGAATGATTTTATGAAAAAATTATCCGAAACTATATACCTAAAAGATCATTGGGAATGTAAAAAATTGAATTATAGATGAAATAACAAGATTATGTAATGTTTATGGTTTTGTCCTTACAAACATTACCAACAATCCTTTATCCTGTATAAAAACTTTCCCTGACTGAAAATAACTATATTCTGATACCGAATTTTCACATCCAAACCTATATAATCCACCCATCTAGGATCTAAACCAAAATTCATAAATACACAATGGGTGGTCTCGATCCCCATGCGATGGAAACTAGGGATCAAGCATAAAAAAAAAGCAAGAATGATTTCACACAACCTGAAGAAGATACAAGTCATATATATAAATGGAATATATAATGAAATAAAAACAAGAAGAAATATATGTCATAATAGGAATAAAATACCATAATAAATAGTAATATATGCACTTAGAGCAGACCCAAAATAAAATTCCAATAGATATGAAAAACAAAAACAAATACATCTACTCCATGTGATAATTTTGGGAACATCCAACCATATTATAAATAGTTACCCATACCCATCTAGAAAAAAACTCACCACCTCCTTATGACACCATTCATTTTTATACATAAAATACATAACCGTTCTACACATTGTCAAAGGGGTGTGTAATGTGTGAGATAAATAGGACTATTAGGATCTCACCATGATGTTAACTATTAGTTCTATATACTAAAAATTCTAACATGAAAATTTAAATGAAATCATGGTATGATAAATGATAAAATAATTTACATAAAAATAATTGTGAATATTTCGTTTTTTCACTATTCACAAAAAATGTCCAGAGAAAAATATGAAATCATAATTTTCATAAATATATAACAATTTGAAAGTGGTTATATCAAATCTAGAATAATAAAAATTCATATCATTGGTATATCACACATATTATTACTAAAATTCAATCTAGAACACTACTTGTACCATAATAAATGATTAGTGATCATTGAAACCACTAATAGAATAGGACTTGGGAGCAGAGGAACAACTGAGGAGTAATCCCCCCAACTATGTCTATTTCATATCCCTAAAAATGACTTGGAGGCAAAGGAACGCACCATGAGTAAACCCCTCAATAGTAAAAGTGGATGATTTCCAGAATATACACATTCAAAATATTTACCATAGACTTCATATATTCTTTATTTCCAAAATCATTTAAAAAGGGCATTGCAAAAACAATTTCAAATAATGAAATATTATATTCAAACCATTCTCTTAAAAAAATTCATAATGTTTTAAAATACCATATTCCAATACCAAAAATATAGTTGAAAATCTATTTTTATATAAAATTCATTTACACAAACAAATCAACCATGTCAATTTATTTATGAATCAATTAATAATATAGGATATGTCATGATTCATTCAAATCTTTCTAGATACTGAACCACTTACCCTAATCATGGGATGCACATGCCCAAAATGAGATCCACTAATACTTTAAGGGAATAAAATACAATAACTGAGGACCTAGAATTAATTCCCAATTATTAGAATAAAATTCCACCAAAAAATTGACACTAGAGAGGATAGCTCATAACATAACTCAAATAAGATACACTGACCACACCACAACCTTTAATAAACCATCCCTCAGATGAATAATTAACAAAGAATCAAGAATGAATAATTAGAATCATGTACATGTAATCATTACTACAAGATCTCTGATTTACAAAAACCTCGAATACGGTTTATACGACAAGTGGAAATGAATATGTAGAATGTTATCTTAATGGGAAAATGTTATGCAACTGCCGTTGATAAAGAACAATGAATTGAACAACCAAAAAAGAGGTAGATCACCCCAAAACACCCTGTATTATCCATGATTTCAAGAGAAATTATTTTAATTGGAATATATTAATGGTAGTTATGAATTCATCACATAAAATATTATATTCATATACATTTCACGCCATGAAATACGGATTCATGAAATGAATCCCATGAGTCACATGAATGTTGAAAAATGGGTAACTTCTTATTAAATTATATAGATCAACCATTTCGTGACAAGAAATTGTTTTACCACTTTCATTGTTTTTGTTTTGAATCAATTTTTCATATCATAACCATCACATATTGAAAGAATTTACTAAACTCATCAAATCTTCCTAGTGATAGATTAATGACATGAATAATTTTCATGGAGTGAATGTTTCCTATCAGAAACATTCAGCTCAGTCTCAACACAAATATCCCAATCCAATGACAATTCCTTTTAAACTCTAAGCACACTATTAAACAATAAAATAATAATAACCATAACCGTGATGAAATTAGTGACTTGTAATTTTTCATATTAATAATTTTTATTTAAATATTTACTTTACAAATCTTCACTCAAGATTGATCTTTAATCAGTAATAAAGATCCAAAAGACCAAAACAATTAAACCATTATAACATTCTAGTAATACATAACTGATTTATGAAATTAATCAACATAAAAAATTATAAATAAAACATAATATATATAAAAAATTTATAATAAAAAATATAATACTAATATATTAATATTTATAAATAATAAATACTATGTTTTATATGTTTTTTAATATATTAGAATTTCTAAAAATAAATTTCTAAAACAAAACTATTCTAATTTTTAGATGCTAATATAAATTTAAATAATAATGAAATAATAGTTACCTGAATATGGTTAATAATTAAATCTATCATTTTCCTTGGTCCATGGTATTGTTTTGATTTTATCTTAGTCATTTTTTGTAGTTTCATATTCTTTTTACATAATTATGTGATTGAGATTAATGACATGGAATTCAAAAAAATACCCACGTGCTATTAATTATAAATAGGTGATGATATTTAACATTTGTAACCATAAAAATTATTTATAAATTCAATTTTATACAACTATTAGATATAAATTTTTAATTTAAATTTTTAACATTTTATAATATTGTGAAACTAATAAATAATAAGTTTAAAGACTTTAGTATGTTTGTAAATAAAATCCAATCTAAAAACATAATATAACACTACCATGTTATCCTAAAATTAATTGTTTGAGTTTTTTGGATAAATTTTATATTACCTCATAATAAATGATTTATTTAAAATCCATTTCATATATTAACACTAATGTGACATGTAACATGATATTGTAAATACAATACTTATTACTGAATTAAAAATTACATTTATTTCTATTTCATTAAATAAATTGACATTCTTATATTCAGTGATTGAATTATTAGTCTTATTTGAGGGAGTAACAGGAATTTGAAATATTTTTCAGTGTATTATAAAATATAATATTTTTATATATTCATTCATACAATTCATCTATGTATGTTTTATAATTTTAAATTAAATTTTTTAAATTATCTTTTATATAATTTATGTTTGTAAAAAATAATATATGATTTCAATAAATTATCTTTATTTATTTATTTATTTTAAAATATGAATATTTATGAGAAAAATAAAATTTATTTGAATTAAAAATATATCAATGTCAATAAAATTTAAAAATTTTATGAGGATGGGGTTTTATACTCCATTACCTTTGTAACAGAGCATGCATAATACCCTTCAATGGTATTTTTTTGGGTTTACATTATTTTTATTAAACATAAATTTATCTGGGGGAGTGGAATAATGTAAGAGATATAATAAAATAGATTGATGTTATAATTGTTAGAATAAAAATCATGAAAGAACTAAATATAGTTAGTGACTGATATAACATTTTGGTTTGTGGTTAATTTAATATGATTAAAAGAATAAGAAATGAAAAAAATTGTAATGAAGAAATGAAGATGGTAGTTGAAGATAACCATTGTGATTACCGAAATAAGTTTGGGATGTAAAAGAGACCTGAAAATACATTGTTTTATTATCGTCTCACTAAATATATAACTTTTTCAGAACTACTAATGTTATATTTGTTTGAACGGTTCTAATAGATGGAGTGTCACTACCTTCATAGATCTTCTTCGTCACGTGAATAATATACTACTAGAAGATAATTATCATTCTTGTCAGACATATGATATTAAAGGAATTATATGTTTAGTGTTTATTGACTTTAAAAGAACGAATGTATGTATTAATGATAATAAATTAATTTTCAAGTTGTATGAATCAATAAACGAATGCCTTAATTCTGGTGCATCTCAATAAAAGAAAGAATAATAAATTCCTTTAAATGTTTTATAGAAATATACAATTATTACAATTCTTTATTTCTATATAGAATTGAATATACAAAAAAAATTATGTAGAATGAAAATAAAATAAATTGAGATGGGTAACATTATCACTTAGAAAACTCTCCCCTACAACAAAAATTTGATCATGAGTTTTCAAAATTTGTAAACGAGCAAAGATACCCTCATATTGTGATATCAATGGATGGAAAGAATAATTTGGTGTATAAAGTATCATTTAAAAACATGATTGACTATATTGGTAAATAATAAGTTTTCATAGTATTCAAGCGTGAAGTGAAAATACATTATTTTTCTTCTCATTATATTAGAACCAAAACATCTAGGTAAAAATATTCAGGATTATTTAAATCCATTTATTGATGATCTGAAATTAATATTGGATTCTAGTGTTACTCTATATGATTCTAATAGAAATGAATATTTTACATTAGATACCAGTGTTATAGCATGAAATATGAATTTCTTAGGTTTTGGAATTTATTAGGATATAATAATAATGGAATCCATGTGTGTCTGATTTTCAAAGAAGAATCACAATTTGATTAGTTATAACATTCATCAATGCCAACGTCTCTTGAAAAACAGACATTTTACCCTCAAAAAATTAAATACAATTCCAAGATGGAATCATTTTATGGAAATTAAATACAATTCAATACATCATCTAAATTAATAGAAGATCAACATTGTAAGAGAGTAAAAGATATTTTAAATCTTTTAGGTAAAATGATTTGGAAGAATCATAGTATATTGGGTAAGAAAGAGAGGTCATTTTTTCAAGAATTTCCAAACATGATGTTTTTTATATCAAATACTTTTTAGATTCCAATGATGTAGAAACAATTTATGTGATTATGTCATTTTGATGTCATTAATAAATTAGTACAACAAATATATGGAAATATGGCTAGTTTATACTAGATTTACATGGGGATGTGGGAAGTGTTTATTTTAATGATGGGTAAAATATTTATTTTTTATTCTCAAGTCAATTAAACTCTCTTTATAAAAAATATATTTTTCTTTTGAAACATATTGAATTGTTTAATGACACTAAATTTGTATTCAAAAAATATAAATAATATTATATAGATTTTTTAAATATAAAATAGAGTAAAATCACATGGATGTAAAATTGTAATGTATGATTTAATTAATGTGTATTTATGTCTTATTTTTTAAAATTTTCAGACACCCATTAACCATGAATTGGTTTTATTCTAATTTTATTTATAGAAATTCTTTAGGATTGATAATGTTTTAAAAAATAAAGAATAAAGTTATATTCCTATTAAGTAAATTATTTATTTCATCTAACTATTATTCTTTTATATAATGGTTATCCTGAGGGTCCATTTGGTTTTAGATACCAGACTATGTGCTCATATATGCTACATATATATGTACCCCATTGAACCGTATAATATAATATTGAATGGGTAATGGAAAAATGAAATTTGAATAGAATGTTTTTTTTTCAAATTGGATTAATACCCTAATGGGGGTGAATCAGGGTATGACAGATTAAAATATCTATCAATTATTATCATATTTCTTTGAAAAAAAACAATATTCTCTCCCATCCTTGAAGAAATGTATGAAATGAATTGATGTCATGATTGAGACATAAAAACATTACATAGTTCATCTAAACTTGGCTACGTACAAGGAGAATACAAAGGCAATGTCCCTATGTACCAAATCCACTAAACCGCACCGCTATTATAAATTTTGTAGGAGACTCATCATCTCTCTTGGTTTACATCCAATTATAATATGGAATCTCACTTCTCTATCAAATAACGTGTGCTTAATTATTCTATATAAGATCCTCTATTGATCACTTTAATGTGTATGTTTTACAACTCATTAGTTTATCATTAATTTCAACATTCATCCACATGATGAATACAACATTACCATTAATTTTCTAGGAAATCCCCTTTTAAATATATTCAAATACTCACTACCTTCAAAAAGATCACATCTTTCGCAAAGCTCAAATTACCTTCATGAAACATCCAAATTTCATGAATATCACTTGGCCCTCGTGAAGAATAAAACATTTGTGATTCTCACACTCTCCAGTTAGATTTTATACCCTTTGTGAACACCCTTTCTTCCTGATTTTTTTTGCCACATTCATCTTCGCAAACAACATTCTCGAATCTGAACCCTTAATATTTCTGTTAACTATTTCTCATTTCATAAAGGGTCAAGAAATATTTATAGGATTTTATTCTGATTCTATATGATTCTATACATTTCATTAGCATTTAATGATTATATCACTATTTTTTATGATGCACCATACTATGAAAAGTTCTCTGGAAAATTCACTTTTCATGATGCTGGTCATATTCACAGAGATTAATGTCATTTATTTGCACCTCTATGATGCTCTGATTACGATGATCAACAAATTCAAAAAACATCATTCACAAAACCCATGACTTTTCCATGTGTTTAAAAGGCCTTCATGATAATCCATCTTTCACAATGCATGTCATTCAATAAATTTTCAACTCCAAAAATTTGGCAAACACTAGGAAACAATGTCAGGTTTTGTATTCAGTTTTTTGTACCACTCCTGGGGAATCATTTACTTTTTCCAGGATCATTTACAATATTCCTAGTCAATAATATCTATAGACATCCATAAGTATCCTTATAAACCCACTTTTTTAAAAAACACTATCAACTTAGAAACACTTCAATGTAACCTTGATTGCTTTTTTCCAAACAATATCCTCCATTGGGTTTGTTGAAATCTCATCACATTTTGATAGCTCATTAAAGCATCATCCATCTTCCAACACAATTCGTTTCTTTTGATTTTGATAGTAATAAAAGACTCACTCCATAGACACTCTAATACCACATGAGGAATTATCAACTTGATAAAAAATAGTATCATTCCATGTTCATCAATGAACAACTTCATTCCAAAACCACTCAACTTCATTCATAATGGACCTCATCTGTTGTGGTATATATCCATTGATCGATCAATCTTATATTTGTTAGATATAAATATTTTCATCCTTCACTACATTGGTTCTCATGATTTTGAATTTTTAAATATGAATAATCTATGATTTGATAGCCATGATCTATTCCCATACAACACCCTACTCTTTATGACTAAGAAGAATTTCATGGTCTATCAAAAACATTGATCCTTTTAAACTTTTAAACATACCCAAAATCATAACTCTTCCTATATTCTTCTCCCCTATATTGATTAATACATTTACCCCCTTTAATATCCACAATTTCTTTCACATTTGTGTCTATATTTTTAGGTATTTATTGAATGTATTTTGATAATATGTTTATTTCATAGATTTCTTTTTTTTTTCTTGAGAAATATGTAAAATATTTATTTGGAGGATGGTGGAACATGGATTTCACATGGTTAGAGGATACTAATCACCTTTCCTAGGAAGTCATGTGATGGGGTGTCATTTTTGGACCCATCCAAATCACATGGCTAACATATGGTTTTTTAAACTATGTGGCTATCTGTGAAACGTCTACCTTATACATAGTGGAATCCACTTGGTTGTTGTACAATTTGGAAAACCATGCATCAAAACTGTTTGAACTATCCATTCCATTAAAATGTGTATTTTACAACCCCATTTGAATTTAACCCCCAAACACCCAATTTCCTCCCCAATTAGGATTTTCACCCACATGTGCCTCTCCCTCCTCTATTTTATCCCTTATATCTTAAATTTATTGGATGATATGGTGTGATTACTTCAATATTTTTCAAGTAAGTCTCAATATCTCTTTGTCTCCTCCCCCATTATAGGGTTTTATTCGACTTTCATTGGGTTTTCATTTATCCAGTGGGTTGGGAATGTGATTTACATATAAGTATTTTTTATAGGGATTAATCATGATGATTAATGTTTTATCATGCCTATATTTGGATCGTTTAATGGGATGTTGTTGGTTTCCTATAGATACCCAAAATTTATACAATTGAGGTAGGTGGTTCCATTCATTAACATAATTTGAAATTTTTATATCTTTTCTTGTGTGTTTAAATACGGTCTCTGATTTTTATGTGTTGTGTGAATGTTTTTTTTGGATGGTTTTGATATGTTTATGTCTTGAAAGTGGGTTATATATATAAAATTAGATGTATTTCATGTGCTAACCCTTATTGTGAATTTTGAATTTTCATTATAAATTATGAAGCATTTTAAATAAATTGATAAAATGGTGGGGAAGATGTTTTGTAATTGTTTTAGTGTGTGTTGGGATCAAATGTGGTATTGGGTTTGAAGGTAGTTATTTTTAAATCACAGTTATACTTTTTGGAAGATGTTTATGTGAAGGTTATATTGTATGTTATATGTGGAATTAAAATTGGGCATGACGGGAAACCTATGCCTGTAGGTGTTTGGACTAGGACTAGTACATTGGTTTACATAGAAGTGGTTCACCATGGACACATCTATAAGGTTTGAAAATGCAACACTAACTAGAGGATAATGTTTATAGAATACCACTAGGCCAATGGGGTTCCCCTCCTAGTGGCTCACAAAAAAGAAAATGGTTGGTTATGGTTTCAATCCCACCTATTCACAGAGATATTATTTACTAATGGTCCCATTTCTAGATAGTGTCTATAGGGGTTTCCTGTGATAGAATTCTCTTTTTATATATTTTACATACCATTTCCATATCGTATACTTTTTCGGTTATTTAAAAATAAATCATGTTTCTTTTAAAATATTTTCCATAAAAATGATTCTAGTATTTCTATTATGACAAATGCATGTGTATTTTTTTTATAATGTTTATAGGATGGAAACTATTATATTGGGTGGAATCATACTGGTCATTGGCTCACACCCTACTTACACCATCGATTATATATATAATTGGTTATGTTTTACAATGGTATAGTAATAATGTTTGATGATAGTGGTTCATAATGCTTGTGGTATTTTATTTCATGTGTTATGGTAGTGTATTTAGAGCGATGTTACTCTTGTATCATGGTGGTTTCTTGGATAGTTTGGTTTCTCTATTTTTTGTATCCATTTTCATTTTTTGATACCCATGGACCTGTTGCCATCCCATGGGGATTGGTAACGCCCTTTAGGCCTTGCCACAAATGGGGTTAGGTGGTGAGCTTCATTTAAACATGGATTTGTTCATGTGAAAATGGTCACAAAGTAGATATCAATATTATGGGTCAAGTTATTTAAAATTTGTTTGGATAGATGGGAGCTAGGATTTTTGGGACATGATTTTATGGTTTCGAGTAGGATTCCTGGATAACACCCCTTGTGATAGAGCTCGAGTCACTAGGGGATGTTTGTATTTTTGAAATCTTCCCTAGGTGATATGTATGTGATATAGACTGTATAAATATGTTGGGTTGGGGTGGAGTGGTTTGTTTGTTTGTTTTGATATTGTTATTTTATTGGATTTGGTTATGTTTTGATTATTGAAAACATTTGAATTTTTTTTATTGCTAAAACATTTTCAGAATCATTTTGTTGATTTCGTTCAATGTGGTTATTGCCTCTTGTAGAATGATTCCTAATAAGAGAATTCCTATACAATTGTAGGAAGAGGCTTAATAGAGTTCTCTGTCACCAATTGATTAGATTTTAGTGGTAGCTATTGATTAGGATATTCATGAATTGGGATAAGGAGTGTGTCCTAGTCCTACTCCAGTTAAAAATGTTGAAACTAGTCCTAGGATGGAAAATGATCAAGAGAACCTCTTGAAAAAGACTCATTTTGTCCATGGGAGCACATAACCTTAGAAATTAGAGTATTTTATTGAGTAGAGAGAGTGGATGTTTGAATTTAATGACACAAATGAGGAATACGTGTTGAAATTCACATCATTATTGCGAATGGTTACCAGTCGAAGGTGGTGGGACACTGTGGATCAACAAGGAAAGAATTATTAGATGAAGATGAATGACATAAAGGTTATTTTCAATGATCAATACTACCATGATATCTTGGAAAATTATATATCTAGAGAATTTATTGATCTATTATAGGGGTACCAGTCTGTGATGGAGAACACCAACCACTTTATTGAGCTAGTTTAGTACACACCTGAAATCATTTCCAATGAGAAGATGAAGGATTAGATGTTTGAGAAGGGGTTTCACAAATAGATATATTCTCATGTATTTGTATTGATTTTTAATACCTATGTTGAAGTTATTGACAATGAGTTTTTGGATGTGATTAACCATAGGGTTAGGTCAGGTTCCATTGGAACTATTTCAGTAATGGGTTTTGGCAGTTCACCTGATAAAAGTACAAAGTGGCAGAGTAGGGGAAGAATGGGGGTGGTATTACATGCCTTCCTTCTAACAGTCTTTTTTTTTGTGGATTATGATGATGGGTTAGCTTTGTTCCATCAGTTTTGGAAGGAACGACACATATGGCATGGATGTACATGTCATCCTAAACCTTTCCATAAATATGGAACTATGGGACACTTGAATTATTTTTATAATGTGATATTTCTATATCAGAGTGGTGCATGATCTATTTCTTCTAGGGGAATTTCAACTCAGTCAGAGACTACATGGATGGTGGGATATCAATTTTGTGGTTGTGGTTGTAGTAACAGATCCTATACTAGACAAATTTAGTTATGTGTAGAGCCATAAGTTAGTGTTCACACTCAGGCTTAGGTAGAGACATGGAATCTCCATGTTGTGAAACAAGTACCAGCAGAACCAGATACATGGCCTTCGATAGTTTGAGTTACCATTTTTTTTCATAATATACACAGTTTTATTTTTTTATTTTTTTATTCTATTTCATTTATATATTTCCATGTAGTGGATTTTTGTGGTTTCTAATTGAGAATAGGACATATGCGATGGAGCTGGGGACACTGTTAAGTAGGACGTAAGTGCAGGGTTTCAGGTGTCTGTCCTGTGCACTCACCCTGTTAGGGGTCGAGTTGGATTGGGGTTGAAATTTTTTACATAATAATTGTTATGTATTGAATGGTATTCTTTTAGGCACATAATTAATTCAATATGTGGTAGGTGAGTTAAGTGGAACATGGGGGAAGTACCCAGATTTTTCATGGAGAATGGGATCATCTATCTTGTCGTGATGGACCTCTACTAATAAAATTATTTATTCATGTTGTTCAATTATTATGACATTCATTGGAGGATTATGTTAGTTATTATTAGGGGGAGTTACCTCTAGTGGTGGATTAGTAACCATAATAATTAAAAGAATATTTTTTAGGTTTGCCTTCAGAGCGGGCTGTTGAGTTCCTGAATGATTTGTCTCTGGGGATGCAGCAGATATCTCCTACCTCATACTGTATAACACACTCCAAGTAGAGGGAGTTCAAGATTATAATCAATGATTGGGAATCTAATAGATTCCTTCCACTGATAATCTCTCCTTAGGATTCCCTTTTTTCATAAAAATTGTTGATTGATCTATCCTGTTATGCATTGATTTCCAGAAGCTGAATAATGGGAACATAAAAAATCTGCATCCCGTTCCCCAGATTGATTTCATTTTTGATCAACTAAATGGGGAATGTAGGTTCTCCAAAATTGAAATATATTCTTGTTATCACCATGTCAAGGTTAGAAAGGTGGATGTTCTGAAAATAGATTTCAAAAAAGGGTATGACAATTATGAGTATTTAGTCATAAATTTGGGTTTAATAATGCTACAAAAGTCATCATGGTGGTTATGAGCATGGTGTTATATCAGTATATCAAATCCTTCATTGTGGTGTTTATGGATGACATCCAATTTTTTCTAGATCTCAAGAGGAGCATGAGTATCATTTGAGGATTTTTTGTGAAATCATTTGGACCATCATCTCTATGACCTTTTTTATAAATGAACCACTTGGATTAACATGGTGATGTTTCTAGGCCTTCTAATATCAAAATAAGGGGTTTTAGTTGACCTTGAGAAGGTCAATATAGTGATGTATTTTGAGATGCTGATGAATATGTTTGAAATTAGAATCTGTTTGGTCCTAGAGGGATATTATATATAGTTTTTTCATGATTTCCCCTAGATTGATTTATCCATGAAAACACTCACACAAAAGGGGTGATACTGGAATGGAGCCCAGAATACCAAGTCTACTTCAAGGATCATAAGAGACAATTTACCACCATCCATGATTTGGTTCTATCAAAAAATAGAAAGAGTTACATGGTTTATTGGGATGCCTCATGTATTGGTCTTGAGTGTGTGATTAAGTAGAATTATCATATGGTGGAATATGATTCTCACCAACTATAAAAAAATGAAAAGAACTATCCAACCCATGATCCATAATTATAAATGGTGGCGTTTTCTTTTAAAAATAGGCCATAATATCTTTTTGGCGAGAAATATATAGTTTATTCAGATCATAAGTGTTTATCCTCTATTTTCTCCTATAATGATCTAAATATATTAAAACTTCACTAGGTTTATTACCTTCATAGGACTGATTTTGATATCATGTATAACCATGGAAAATGGAATGTTTTTTTGGATTACTTGAGAAGGAAAAATCATGTGTAATTATTGATAAATTTTATTAATGAGTGGGTTATAATGGGGTCTTTTCTCCGATGCACAATGAGACCATGGAGAATTGTGGTGGAACATCCTTGGACAGTGATCAGCTAACTCCTTCACTTCTAAAATTGATTCAGTAAAATAAGCTAAGGGATGATTTGTGCCTATATTCTATGTTGTTTCATCATGTTTGGAGAGATTCCATTCGATTGGTCATTAACCTGAGAGGGAGTTTTATGATTCAAGGGTCATTTTGTAGTGCTTTTATAATTGAGAAATGTGGTGATGTAGAATAGCCACCAGTCTCAGTGGTCCATTCATAAATATATCACCAAAATGTATTATGATGTTCTTATATAGTTCTTGCTTCAAGGTATGAGGGGGGGGGGGTAAAGATGAATTTGTGTTGTTGTCTTATATATGTCAGCAGGTGAACGAAAATAACCAAGGGCTCTCCGATTTTCTTCACTGGCTGTAAATTCTTACCTAGAATTGGGAAAATATCACCATAGAATTTAATATCATATGTCCTCATATACATCAGAGGAGGAATGATATTTGGGAATTGTTCGATCATCTAACGAAATCATCTCATTTTATTATTATTAGAGATTCAACTAATGTGGATGAATTTTTCAAGATATATGTCTTATAGATTACAAGGATCCATGGCCTTCCATCAAGAATAATTTCTAATAGATGCCCCAATTTTACCCATTATTTTGATGAAGTCCTTTAAAAGGAATTTGGGTCATAGGTTAAATAGATCATGACATACTATCCTCAAATTGATTGTCAGGCAGAATGGACATATCAGATTTTAGAAGACATCCTCCTAGAATGTGAGTTTGATTTCATGGGATTGGGGGATAGAACTTTTGTATAGTTCATGTATATATATAACAAAAGTTACATATCATTTATTTGAATGGATCCTTTTTAGGAACCCTATGGTCAGCAGTTTCAATCTCTATGGTGTTGGACTGAGGTAGGTGATACCTCACTACTAGGATCTAGGATAGTGTAAGAGACATCTGATAAGGACTAAATGATAATGTAGTGGTTATTTAGAACACAATGTCACCAAAAATATTATGCTTATCCAATGTGTGGGGATATATAGTATTTTGTGGGTGACATGGTGTTCATAAAAGTGGCACCTCACTTGGGTCATCCCCATATGGGTTAAGAATGTAGGCTATCACCATGCTATGTAGAGAATTTTAATATTACCAAGTTAGCTTGAAAGGAGGAATATTGATTTGATTATATTTCAAATTTTACCTCAATTCATGATGTGTTCTATTTCTCTCAACTGAAGAAGTGTTACCTTGATACTTCTCATGTGATAAATTGGGAAGAATTAGAAATAAAGCCTAATTTAACTATGTTTAAACATCTAGCATGGATTGTAGATTCCAAATTGAAGATTATTCCAGGGAATTATATTCTATTATTCCATATTATTTTTCATGATGGAAATTATGTGCATAATACACGGGTGTAAATGTACCAGGTTGTTCAAAAGTACACATTTTTATTCCATGATCAAGATTTGAGCTGATATTTTAGAGATGGTATGTTTCTAGGGTTAAGATAATTCTCACATTAATGTCATAATTTTTATGTATGTATTCTATTTTTTATCATATATTTATTCTTTGGGATTCTATTTAGTTTCTTCTAAAAAATGGGAAATTTGTATTTAGGTGAGGGTGGTGCACAACTTGCACAGAAATAGGGGAATCATTTTCCTTTCCAATTAAATATTCTCCAAGGTGTCATTTTTTGATTAAGCCAAATACTATATCTAGAACTTGGCATTTAAATTAAAACACCAAACCATGTGACATGTACCTTGAGTTAAGTGGTGACTACAAGGTTTCCCCATTGTTTGGAAAACCATACGGGAGACCATTCACATTGTTTTGGTCATTAAAATTTTGATTTCACCATTCACACTTCATATTTACCACAAAACACCCAATTTCTTCTCAACATGGGATTTTATGCCTTATGCTCCCATACCAACTCCATTTCCCCATTGGATATTCAATTTCATTGTAGATTTGGTGCAATTCCATCATTATTTCTCAAGTAAGTCTCCACCAATCTTAGATTCTCCCAAGTTTCTAGGGGTTTCCTATTCATTAATTTTGTTTCCATATATCTAGTATTTGTTGTGTCCTATTTATATTTAGATATTTATTCTAGGGTTTAATCTGGATTTTTATAGTTCTATATTTCTTCTATAGGCTTCTCTTGTTGTGTGGTAGTTGGATTCTACTTGATTCTAGAAATTTCTACAGTTTAGGTGGGTGGTTCAATTCTTAATCAATATTTAAAAATTTTAATATTTTTTATTGCGAGTTTAAATGTGTTCTATGATTTATGTGTGTGGTTAGAAGGGTGTTTTTAAGGGTTTGGATGTTAATATGGCTTAAATATGGTTTTTCTAAAAGAAATTTGGTGTATTTCAATGGTGAATTCTTGTTGTGAATTTTCAATGTGCCTTATAAATTATGAAACATGATCAATAAATTATAAAATTGGTGAGAAACCTGTTTTTTAATAGTTTTGTTTTGTTTTTTGATTAAAAAGTGGTTTTGGTTCTGGAATTACTTATTTATCAAGCATTATTATATTGTCTGGCATATGTTTATGTGAATGTGATGTTGTATGTGAGATGTGGAATGAAAATTGAGTATGAAGGGGAACCCGATAATCTAGGTGGGAGTACTAGGACAAGTACTCTAGTTGAATTGGAAGTGTCTCATCTCGGATTCATGTAGAAGGTTGGAAAATACAATACTATATAAATGATAATGATAATTGTAGGACACTAGGCGCAAGAGGTTCCCCCTCCTAGTGGATCGTGAACAAGAAAACTATTGGTTGTGGCTTCTATACAACATTTTCACTAAGATATGATTTTCCTAATGTCCCATTCCTAGCTAGTTCCTATAGTTTTTTCCCATAACATAGTTCCCTTTTGAAATATTTTTCTCAACATCGGCATACGGTACACATTATTGGTTATTTGAAAAGAAATGATGTTTTCTTTTAAAAAGTTTTCCATAAATTTTTTTCTAGTTTGTATTTTATAATAAAAGAATTTATATTTATCTAATAATGTATATAGAGTAAAACCTATTAAATTGGGTAACATACTACTGGGGTTTGGTTCACACCCTACTTACACCTTTGGGTGTAAGTAGACTTGGCTATGTTTGACACATGTAAAGGTAAGGTTTTTAGAGATGGTGGTTATTGATGTATGTGGTCTTCCCTTGCAGGTGTAATGGTGGTTCCATAAGGGTGGAATTGATTTTTTTTTAATGGTTGTTTTGTGATATTTTGGTTTCTCAATTTTTTTTAGCCCATTTTGGGTTTTTTAATTATTATAAACATTAATATGAAAATTGATATTCTACATTTTGTTGAGATTTTTCCATTTTGGTTTGTTTATTATATTTGATTGTTTATGATTATGTATATGTGTGAAATAATTATCCAATTTCATTATTGATACCCAGAAACTTGTTTTTAGCCCATTGAGATTGAGAACTCCTTTCAGGACATACAGCAAACAGGGATGGGTGTCGGGATTAATGGAAACCTAAGTTGGTTTGTTGAAATTTCTCCCCCTTTTAAAAAAAACAAGAACATCACCTCATTGATGTTTACAATAGGTTAAAGAATAGAAATCATCCCAGTAGGGAAAAACATCATAACTCAGGTTAGGGGGTCACAAATACAAACTTTTTCATGTGCGGGAGTTGACTAATCTCTAAGAGATAATTGATGTCATTGAAATGTTTCTTTGGGTAAGGTATTTGTCAGAATGTTCTCATCCTATAGTTTTATAGACACAAAATGAAACTTCAAATACCTATGATCCAACTTTTCCTTGATAAATTCATACCAGATTGCAATGTGGTTTGTCCCTTAGTGATGTACTCAATTTTTTCAAATATTTATAGCACTTGAATTATAACAATTTATTTTAATCATAGATATCACTTCAACTCCCATATAATCAATCTATTTATTCATTCATAATAACATTATTCACACTTGAGTAGCCACAAAATATACAAATTTTGTGGTGCTTTAAGAAATTAAATCACTTTTCAAGCTTCTCTAGGTTATACCCTATCCTCCAAAATATTACGCTCCACTGAAAATTGATTTTCTATTATTAGCTGGTCTGACCCAGTCTATATATGTATATCTGAATAACTATTTTAGATATTTTCCAGTGTAAGTCAACCCAAAATCCACTCTCCCATTCAAATACAAAAGGATTATTTTCACTAAAAGTATGTTGCTTTCTTTAGGATTTATTTGGTATTATGATTATTGGTATGTGGAAAAAACAATACACATTCATGTTACTATGAAGTATAACATCTTCCAATGATCTTCCTATATTCCGTGATATTAATTTCTTTTACATCATCATATCATGATAATTTCATCAAAGTGGCTACTAGATTCATTATCTCCATGGAATTATCCATTACAATTATTATCAAAACAACCATGGAATATTTGTATTGAGAAATAAATAGTCCATTTCTTTCTTTAGTCACCTGTAAACCATGGAAAAATTAGTTCAATAATCATTGACATCTTGAACTCATATTTTAGGAAATTTGAAAATTAATTACAATGACCTTCATCTGATCCACCAAAATTTATGTAGTCAATATACACCATCACCATCATCCATTGATTACAATAATTGTTGATAGAAAATTTTAATAAACTCCACCATGATGAAAATAGAGTTTCACTAAAAACTGATCTAGTCTTGAATACCATGCGGTTCATTATTTATTTAACCCATATATTGTCTTTTTTAGCCAAAAAATTCTATTCTCATTTTTATGAATGAGGAACCCATCTAACAATTCAATATAACTTCTTATTTCAGAACCCTATTCTGAAATTTTGACTTGTTTTCCATATGGAAAAATTTGGACATTCTTTTCACAGCTATGTAAAAGAATAATATGATTTTCTCTACCATTGCAACATGTGAAAATGTTTCATCAACATCGATACCCTCAATCCATGAGTACCATTTTCACTCTAGTTGTGCATTTTTTGAATCATAGAACCATATCCATTCATCTTGATGAGAAAGACCCATTTAGTCCTAATGATGTCCTTATATGTTGGTCTTGAAAGTATCTCCCATGCCTGATTATTCCCAGTTCGGCTAGACTACACATTTATTGCCAAATACTTGTTTTAATCACCAACTAATTAATCAAAACAATTTCTCTCTACATGAGTTAACAAAGATGTCTATTATAAATACATAATTATCTATATTTGAACTCCCACTTCATGATAAGTAATTGTATTTTTCATATCATTTTCAGCACGACTCCTAAGCATCTACATAGAAACATATTTTAATTTCACTTTCTCATCATCAATACAATATTCTCAACCATCATTTTCCACTTCTACATCCCCTAGGTTTCTTACCATCTCATCACTTTCATCAGGGAACTGTTCACTATGATATTGATTTTTTTTTAATTTTCAATAATATGAGTACAATCATGTGATAACTTTGGGAGGTCTCAAGATCCATCATATTTGACTAGATCTTCCAGGTATAGTTGAGATAGATGGACAAGTCATTTATTCCACAACATGTTTTCATTATTTATGGATAAAATAATATATCTTATTATCTATTTATAAGGTAGATATTCTCATTTGTTTTTTTCCCTATAGAGAACTCCACTATGTATTCCATTGATGATAAACATATTCTTAGTAAATATTATAGCATTACCTAAGTCACATAGTTGAGTAACACTAAGCATGTTTTGACATAGACCTTCCATTACTAAGACACCAGCATGTTTGATTTCATTTCCCAAAACATGGATTTTCCCGAGCAAATTAAATTCAGGAATTCATCATTTCCATATTTAACAACACTTTCATTTTCATTTTTTATTCCTATAACAAAATAGTTATTTCATATAATATGGGATGTTCATCCACTAACATGTATCTATAATCTAGAATGATTTAATTCTATATGGTATGTTTCTGCAACACATTCCATCTCGTTACATTTCAATTTGATTAATGTTTTGACTTCATACTCAGTATAGATTGAACATATTTATCTTCCGTAGAGTATGATGGAACGTATTCATCTCAAAGAGATGAAAATTAGTTATTCATTATCATATAACTTTATAATTCATTGAGATTCTACTTGTGAACAATTTGGTTATGATTTAGTACATTTCTTGATAGGGTTAAAGTACAATATCTTCCCATTTTTGAAAAACCCCCACATGAAAAATAATGAACCTATTAGGATAAATATATTTTTCTTATACCCTTTAGTATCTCTTGAATATAGAACACACATATTTTGGGGATCCCATTTTCCACAACAATAACACCTGATGTAGTGTGAATTCTTACATGTCACATATACAACACTGGTAATCCCTTAGGTTACATGAATCATAAGATTATACTTCATACCCAAATAAATCATCAATATCAGATTATGATATTACTATTTGACTTTAACAATTACATATTTTTTTGTCAAGAACAATACCATCGTTATCATTTGGATTTGACTATTTCTTCTATTCTACTGGACCTCGATGCTCCACATTCCTATTTTCAACTGCATAAATGATCTTATTCTCAGATTTCATATGTAGAGTTAAGAGTTTTTCTTGATCCATTAAACATTTACATTGGATGAAGACTTCTTCTTCATGTTTTTTGATACATTTGATTTTTTTTCTTTTTCAGTGTTAGTCAAACTATTGATTTCTATATTTTGTTCTTCAATTTTGAGCGTGAAGTCAATATTTTTTCTAACATTTATGTCACACTTATATGTATTTAGAAACTTTTAATATATTTAATGTAATGTTTTATATTACATCACCTTGGTATATATTTTATATGGTATGTATCCCCATAAATAACTGATTCTTATGGTGTCTGTATCCAATTCCCTTCAATCGTATTGTGATAAATCACCACTATCAATGTTGGTTAAAATACCATGAAATGATGCTATAATGACATCCATTCCAAAATATCATAAATAATGATACATCTGAATATTTCATGATGGAAAATTATTCCCATAAAATTACAGAATCACATTGTGATTGACAACCGCTATTAGAGAAACACTGAAATTAAACATTTTTTTTGATTCAAATTATCACCCCAAATAGGAAAAACACATTGATATGTGGGGGTGGGTAAATTAGAGTAGAAAAAATTAAAACAATTACTCATTTTGATCTTTTTTCATTATTAAAAAAATAATTTTCTATCAATTTCCCACTACAATGTATGAAAATAAATGAAGGCAAGCACAAGACATATCAATTTTACATGGTTCACCCACATTATGATACATCCATATGAGCATAAAAAGGTAATGTCTCTATGTAACTAATCCACTAAATCTCATTGTTATTTAAATGTTTGGAGGGAAATCACCATCTCACCAAGTTTACGAACAATAACAATATAAAATCATTCTTTTCTCTCAACTGAAGTGTGATCACTTCTTCTTCATATGATACACCTTTGATCACTAGATTCAATATGTTCTAAAACTCATTTAGTATATCATTAAGATCCAATTTCAACCACATTATGAATAAAACATTTCAATATATTTACTCAGAAATATATTCATAAATTCTTCCAAGATGAGAACTGCCTACATGAAGCTCACCACATCCACAAATCTCAAATTGCCTTTATGAGGCAGCCTCCTTTTACTTAGATCACTTATCCTTCATAATGAACACACCATTCACATTGATGAAAATATTAAATATGATTTTATAGCCTTTGAAAAATCCTTTTCTTCTTGACCTTTTTTTTTCCACAACCACCTTTGTGAACCACCTTCATGAATCTATAGCCTTTGGATTTTGGTTATGTCTCAACACTTTTATAAAGAGGGTATATGCCTTTTTATATGAATTTACTTGAATTCCAGAAGATTCCATCAATTTCATCACCATTTCACAATGCTATACCATTTATCTCCCAATGCTCTCTTCATCATGATTCTCCATGGTAAATTCACTGGTCGTAAAGCTTGTCATAAACACAGAGATTACCATCTACTCTTAATGGAATCATGATTCTCTACTTGTGATCATCCACCCATTTGGGGAATAACCATTGAAAAAAACATTACTTAAAAAACTCATACTTTTTCCATATTTTTACTGGTATTTATTGGAAATCCATATTTTACAATGTTATCCATTCTATTGATTTAGGACCTGAATATTTTTTGAAATAGATGGAAACAACATCATATTTTGTATGGATATTTTTTTACCAATTCCATGGAATCCAATACATTGTCTTAAATCCTTTTCAACAAACAATTTTGATAATATATCTGGACCTCCAATACTATCCTTAGAATAAAAAATTTTCTACAACCATAATCTACCAAAAAACCCCTTTCCATGTTACATTGAGGGATTATTCCCAATATTTTTATTATAAATATATATATTATAGAGGAAGCCATATAATTTTGTACCAACTACCTATTAAATGTAGAATGATTTAGTCTCCCAAAATCTTATAACAAAGGATTCCTTGTGAGTGAAGAAATTTCATATTGATATCTTTGTTCAATTACCATTTTAGATTGGGAGAATACTCACCATTAAATTTTAAATAAAATTATTGAGGTTAATCCAGATGTTGAAATCCAAAATTTAATTATTATTCATTTGAATCCATCAAGGGATGAATGTTGGATATTAAATTCATGTATATAAAAATTTGCAAGATGGGTTCAAGACAATATTTTAAAGTATTTTTCTACAAATATGAATTTAATTTTAGAACCACTTTAATGGCTAGAAAGATTAATATATGTACATGTATTATAATAAAATGGTTATTGAAATAACGATTATATGTTCTATGAAAATTTATAAATTCAACACAATATGATGAAAAATAGTTGATTAACTTTTATGGTTTATGGTATGAATGTATATTTTATCAAGGTAAAAAGAATATTATAATATTTCATTCATGGGAATCATAAATAAATATGGGAGTATGATTATACATCATACCATGTTCCGATTATTCGTTGAAAAAGTATTTATTATTGATATTTTGTTAGCGATAATTATTTTTTATTTTTGAAAGTGAATTTTATTAACTAATGGTAGAGAGGTAAACCATTCCTAATGGAATTATAGGATATAATAGTATATTATCTCGCATATTATAAAAATGGAATCTTTTATTTTCTTATTTTTGACTAAAATAAATATAGGGTCATATGAAAATTACATTGAGGATGATCCTTTCATTGGGAAATCACAATGATTTCATGGTAGACCAAATGTAGAAAACTTCATGTATATAAGAGGTTACCATAAGTTAAGGATTTTTATATATGATATTGTGGCCAAATCCTTACAACCTTTAATAGAAAAATGTGTGTTCAACGAACATGTTGTATTTTATTAATATATAATATTTTTCTAGAAATATTTTTATCCTTGTACATGAAATCAAATATCTACATGTTGTTGTAACCAATCATAAGGATCAATGTATTTAAAATTATGAAAATGAGGAAATGTCAGGAGGCATAAAATTTAAGGATGAAATATTATAAGAGCATTGTAGTGTAGTATTCATAAAATGAATTATTAAGGTGAGGATCAATGGGTTAAAATATAAGGTTGGATATAATTCATATAGACAACCTATTGACCCCAACACACCCATTTTTATTTGTTAAATTTAGTTCACTACTCAAATTCATGTAATGATTGATTTGGATAAATGATATAATGTTGATACTTGATTGATGATGATAATATGGGACACAAATTAGGGTATCATTATGATATAGGTTCTCTAATTTAATATAAAACCACAATAATGAAATATTTATTTACTCTTAATTATACCTTTAAAAAAATATTTATATTAGATAATGATGTGTGAAATTAAAATTAATGGTCACTATAATGGTTCATGGATCCTAGAAGAAAATTCTTACAAAGCGTTTTCTTAAATATGTTGATAGAAATATAAACATGTAGCCACTATCTATATATTAAAACATGATAATATATGAAGCATGGGATACTTTCATTATAAATTTTATATATAAATCTTTTTAGGTACATCAAAATTGATAATATTTTATTTTATATTATTTATATTAATAACATTGATTTAGAATTATTCTTTTATGAAATATAAAATTAGTTTTTAAAATAAATATCATGAATTGAATCATCCATACAGCCACCATAAATTAAAGATAGGGTATGTTTCAATTCAAAAACTTATATGTATTTAATATGTTTAGTAAAAAATTTAAATTATTATATTCCATTTTTATATGTATATTGATGAATTTGTACCACAAACATCAAAAAATTTATTAAATTTATTATGTAAGAAGGATATTGTAAATAAAAAATTTAACATATTACACTAGAATACACAAATGTATGGGAATCCTGTTTAATTATAATATAATATATATTTCTTCATCTTTATAATAGTGTTAATTAATAATGAATAGTTACCTTCCAATATGTTTTATATAGTTTATACATATTAATCATCATTGATTTTACCTAATAAATGTCTACATTTTGTGGATTATAATCAAATTAAAAATATGGCTATTTTAGAGATGAAGTGTAACGCCCTGACCCCAGTTACCTAGAGTCAGTTCATTATTACATAAAATTGGCATGATCACATGAAAGATCAAATTTCAGTAGACCGATTGGTTTATTAGCCTTGGAAACACTAGATATATTCATAAAGTTTTACATTACATCATAAAGTGAAAAACTACTACAACAACATATTGTCTCCATAGTCCACACTATTATCCCCTCATAATATCCCTGTAGGTCATTCATAATTTACTTCTTCACATCCTGGGAAAAATAAAACATAGAAAAGGGGTGAGCTCAAATGCCTAGTAAGGATAACAATATAGCGGAAACTTTCATAAATAAGAATACACATTTATGGTAGTGTATAACTAAAAAAAAATCCTTTTAAACTTGAACTTCAACATAGTTTGGAAAAATTAAAATGAAATAATTCCATTTACTTATTCACATGTATATTCTACTAATCAAATAATCACATGCAATATCAATAACCACATTCATAATAATGGAATGCATAATGCGAGACTATCATAACCACATAGCCAAGGCCTCGTGCCAAGACTACAAATAAGATTTTTCCAAGGCCTTGTGCGAAGACACTTGTTTGTCTCATGAGACCTACCGATGCATGGAGGAGCAATAGTGGGCTCCACCCGTCACATATTAGGTCCAATGCATTCCCATATGAAAAGGTTTAAACATAACATAAACATTAGTATTAAAACTAGCATACGAAATGTCAATACTTTCACCATAAAACATGAATGGTATAAAAATAGAACATCCACAGACAAACATATCACAAAACCTTCAATACAATATAGAAGTTTTGTATCATAATAAATCAACTTCAAATAAGCGTAAAATCAATCAAAGGATGTTGACATAGATGAAATCAAAACACTTTTTAGAGAAATATCTCTTCCTATTTTGAAATCATTTAAGAGTCATATACTTATAAAATAAAACATTTTCTTTGAAAATATTCTTATAAGGTTTTAAGGTAAGATTCAAAGATTTTATAATGGCAGAAAATAGCCGCACCTGCCGTATAAGTTAAAAAAACATTCTTACCTTAATTCTGTCGAAAAGGATAAAAAGGACCTTGTTTGGAAAATGATGGAATGATTCATTTATAAACCACTTATAAAATTCAAAAAGAGTATAAATGAATTTATACCATAGTCTATAAAATAGAAATAATTATTTGAAATACATTTTTAAGAAACATAGATGTGGATGATAAAGAAGTCCCATTAGATAATCACGTATAAACAACCTCGGATAATGAAGAGATTGCGAAATAAACCCTTACCTTGTACTTTTCTTTGGTTGGGGGTAGGTTAACCTCCTGTATAATGGTGTAATAATTTTTATTAAATTATACAAGAATCATATATATTAATATGATATCATATATGATCTTTTAACATTGATTTGTTAATAATATCTTAGTATTATCGTTGTTTCGGGTGTTAACTTACTCGTTTTATTTTATATGGTTTGTTACATAAGCCATGTTTGTAATGGATAGGTTGTATATTATTCATATCCATAATTATATCAAGTACTTAAACATTATTTTTAAATCATCAAATGATATTTATAATTGAATGGATATGATGGAGAATGAATCTCATCGCGTTCATGGAGACGGTAGTCCGTACGTACGCACGAGTGACAATATCATTCTTTTGATATTAAAATATTATATAATTGGATGGTATACCATATATACAGAATTATTATCATGTTATATTTATTATTTACATGAATTATAAATCATTATTATACCCATCCAAATAATAATTTATTGAATAACAATTACACCACGATGTGGAGACGGTAATCCGTACACACGCACGTATGGTGACATGTTATTCAAAGTATGGATAAAATACTGAATATGGTTGTACCATATTTATAATAACATCATAGTATATATAAGATTCTGGAGTTATTATTTTAGAATGGTAATAACAAAGGAAGAAGAAGTGGAAGAAGAAAGGAACTTGAAAAAGTGTGGTGAAATCATTACCTCTTCTTCGGGTTATTCCTTTTGATTTGATTAAAAGGGAACCTTATGTTGGCTTTCTGACTAAAAGAAGGCCTCTTGAATGAATTGAGGGAAGTTTAGAGAGTATTTGGGCAGAGTTTGACCGAACCAAAAGGCTTTTAAGGTGTGAGTTAATGAGAAGGGGGAGTGCCGTTTTATAAGAGGGGTGAGGGGCACCTTTGGAAAAGCTAGAAATATTATTTTATAATAAATTCATATCCGGTTTTTAATGTCTCAAAAGTGGATTATTTAAATGTTAAGGTGGGGATAGGTCTAAAACCACTCAACCAATATAATTTAGACAGGTTTGGGTCATTATACTAACCTTATCTTTAAGTATTAACTCTTAGTTAATTAGTTTCACTTTTACAATGTATCTTTGTATTTTTATATTATATGGTTAATAAACATACTATATACATCCAAGAGACCCCCAAGTGTCCATTGATGATACACCTATCATGATATAAGTCTTTTGGCCGAACCTTATATTTTTAAGAATTTAATATCAATTAATAATATGACATTTTTTTTAAAAACTCTTTTATTTCAATTTTGACACAATTCAATAATTGATATTTTTAAAAATCATAACAGAATTATTACTTAGAAAAAAATTAATTAAATCATTACTAAAATTTCATATTAACCTAGAAAATTAGTGTAATTCATAAAATGTCTCAAGTTATATTTATTTGGGTATCTACAATATCAATCATTTTAATTATTCACTATTATGGTAATTACTGCACCACCATTGTGTCATAAATAAATTAAATTATTTAATGTCTAAAAATTATAAATAAAATACCATTATGTAGTAAATCTTGTTATATTTCTAATAAATATTTATAGTCGAAAATCCAACATATATAACCCCATGTAAACTTGTTTTTCTAAAAGATATATGCTTGTGTCATTTTTGTATTTATTTTAACTTAATTAAAATAAAGTGTCCCTATCACTTACAAGTGGCACCATGGGGTCCCAAAATCGACCCAAGGATTCCCATGGTCGGAAATGTATCATAAAATAAGGTTAGAAAATTTTTTAGGGTAATTTGTTATTATTATAATATTATTTTATAACCCTTATTTACCAGATTTACCCTTTAACTATGGTAAATAAAATATTTACCGAAGTAATTATCCAAAATGTCTAAAAATAAAAGTTACCTATTTACACAATTTTAACATCCTGATTCCAAATTTGGAATCCATTTTTCCAAATTCAAAACACAGAAGTGGCAGAAATTAATTTAATATTAATTCCCGCTGTCAAAACAAAAAGCGTGTTTTAATGATATAATAACTATCAAAAGATTGATACTTGTTTATGTTCGGTTTAATTGTGAAATTATGCCCAATGACCAAAATTGTATTAAATGGTAAAAATATATTCTAAATATACCTTAAAACCACTCATGTTCATAATTTATCTCTATTAATTATTTTGATTAAAATTTTTTTTTTAAGTATTTTTCACTATTCATAAAAATTGGAAGTTCTCAGAAAAATACCAAAAATTCAACTTAGGATAATTTCGATATTCTGAATCCAAAAAATGAAGTCCATTTTGAAATATAAAATATATATAATTTCAAAAAGTAGGTATTACTATTCATAATGGCTAGTTTTATTGGTTGTGGTGTGTTAGAACTCGATGTTGCGTACAACACATGCTATCACATTATTCAAAGAGAAGCGTACCGTAGAAGATTGTGGTGTTACATTATCCTCTCCTTCAAATAATTTCATCCTCGAAATGTCTAGAATACTACCGCATGAAAAGACTCGGGTGGTTCTTCATCATAATTTCCTCAGTTTCCCACGTTGCCTCTTCCATCTTATGGTTTCTCCACAAAACTTTTACCAGATGCGTCGTCCAGTTTCTCAGTACTTGTTCTCTCGTATCAATAATCTTGACGGGTTCTTCACAATAAGATAGATCGAGTTCCAGTTCTAATTCCTCATAGGTGAGTACATGCATTGGGTCAGGCATGTATTTCCTTAACAGAGATCCATGGAACACATCGTGAACTTTGGAGAGACTTGGCGGCATTGCCAATCGGTAAGCTACAACCCCAATTCGTTCTAGAATTTTGAAAGGTCCGATGTACCTGTGACTCAATTTACCTTTCTTACCAAAACGTATGACTCCCTTCCATGGAGATACCTTCAGGAAAACATGATCACCGACTTGAAATTCCAAATCCTTCCTTTGATTATTAGCATAACTCTTCTTCCTACTTTGAGATGCTTTGATGTGATTTTGGATTACCTTCACCTTTTCCATCGTTTCCTCCACCAGTTATGGGCCTACAAGTTTTCATTCACCAACGTCATCCCAATAGGTTGGTGTACGAAATATCTTTCTGTATAACTCTTCATATAGTGCCATCTGAATACTCGAATGGAAGCTATTGTTATAGGAAAATTCTACCAGAGGTAAATATTGATCCCACATACCCTGAAAGACAAGTGACCAGGATCTCAACATGTCTTATAAGGATTGAATAGTTCGTTCTTATTGTCCATCTGTTTGAGGGTGGTAGGCAGTGCTCAAATGAATTTCAGTATCCAAGGCTTTCTAAAGACTTTTCTAGAATCTTAAAGTAAAACAGGGATCACGATCAGAAACAATCGATAGGGGTACTCAATGAAGTCTCACAACTTCATCAATATATAGTCTTTCTAGACGTTCTAGTGGTAGATCTTCTCTTATAGCAAGAAAATGTGCTGACTTGGTAAGATGATCAACAATGACCCATATTGCATCATTCCTTCTAGGAGTCTTTGGTAGCCCCATGAAAAAGTCCATCGTAATATTGTCCCATTTCCACTCTAGTATGGGAAGAGGTTGCATGACTCCTCCAGGTTGTTTCCTTCCAGCTTTCACTTGTTGACAAACCATACATCTTGACAAAAAATCAGCAATTTTTCTCTTCATGTTGTCACACCAAAAATGTTTCTTCAAATCTCTATACATTTTTGTGCTCCCAGGGTGTATTGAGAAATTGGAACTATGAGCATCATCCAGCAATTCCCTTTTTAGATCAGGTATATTAGGAACACAAAATATCTTCCCAAATTTCAAAATTCCTTCTTCATACCTAAAGTCTCTCAATCTCCCATCATTCACAGCTTTAAACTTATTTTGAAATTCTTCATCATCAGTTTTAGAACTCTTAATCCTTTCTAGTAAAGATGGTTTGGAAACCATTTGAAAAAGCATTGATGTTTCACCTTCCCTGGTTATTCCCATGTCCATCTTCACTAGATCCATGAAAATTGGATCCCATTCAATTCTCATATTGTTCAAAACTCCATGATCTTTTCTTCTCAAATCATCCTCCACCTTGGTTGCTTTCCCCGGTTGGTAGTGTATCTTACAATCATAATCCTTGAGTAATTCAAGCCATCTCCTTTTCCTCATGTTGAGTTCTTTTTGTTATAAAATATACTTCAAACTCTTGTAATCAGTATAAATCTCACATTTTTCACCATAGAGGTAGTGCCTCCATATCTTCAAAGAAAAGAGCACAACTGCTAACTCGAGATCATGAGTAGGATATTTTTTCTCATTAATTTTCAACTGTCGTGATGCATAGGCAATAACCCTATCATTCTTCATAAGGACACAACCAAGTCCTTTCTTCGATGCATCACTATAAATAACGAACCTATCATTCCCCGATGGTAGAGTCAATATAGGAGAATTGAATAATCTTTTATTCAGTTCTTCGAAACATTCTTCACACTCTTTTTTCCAAACAAATTTAACCCCTTTACGCGTGAGCTTCGTTAATGGGTTAGCCAATCGGGCAAAATTCTGGACGAAATGTCGATAATAACCTGCCAAACCAATAAAAATGCATACCTCAGTTATACTCGTAGGTGCTGGACATTCTTGGATTGCCTTGGTCATAGAAGGATCAACAGAGATTCCATCTTTAGAGACAATATGGACAAGAAAAGAAATCTCATGAAGCCAGAATTCACACTTGCTAAACTTCCCATATAATTCATGCCTTCTCAGAGTCTTCAGGATAATGCGCAAGTGATTTTCATGATCTTAGTAGATATTGGAGTATACCAAGATATCATCAATAAATGCCACCACAAATTCATCAAGATATTCCTTGAAAACTCTATTAATCAGATCCATGAATATAGAGGGTTCATTAGTCAATCCAAAAGGCATTACAGTAAACTTGTAATGCCCGTACCTGGTTCGAAATGCTGTCTTCGGAATGTCTTCCTTCTTTACACACAATTGATGGTATCCAGATCGAAGGTCAATCTTTGAAAATTATTTAGCTCCATGCAGTTGGTCAAATAAATCATCAATGCGAGGTAGGGGATACTTTTTCTTTATTGTTATAGCATTGATATCCCTATAGTCGATACATAACCTCATAGATCCATCTTTCTTTTTAACAAAAAGAACAGGGGATCCCCATGGAGAAACACTAGGGTGAATAAATCCCTTATTACTCAATTCCTCTTGTTGTTTATTTAGTTCAACTAATTATACAGTGGCCATCCTATAATGGGTCTTCGATATAGGCCTTGATACAGGAATTAAATCGATGGAAAACTCAACTTCTTATTCCGGAGGATGTCCAGGTAAATCTTCCGAAAATAAATCTACATATTCTTTCACAAAAGGTACATCCTCTATTTGAACATTCCTTTCCTCACCCACAGTCATTTAATTCTCTTACTCCCCAATAATTGAATTTAGTTGAGCTATTGGGGGTGGATCTAGATAAGAATTAGGCGGTGACGATTCTGCTCTAAAGATAAGGTGTTCCTTATCATCATCATCAAAAATCATAACCTCCTTCTTCTTACAATAAATCTTCACATAATAATTCGAAAGCCAATCCATACCGAGGATTATATAAAATTCAATCATAGGTATGACGATGAGATCAACAGATAAAGAACATTTATGTGCTCTAATGGGGACTGATTCACAAAACTTTGTTGCAATGATACTTCCCTTATGAGTTTTAACTGACAACTCTCTTGTTAATTCAAATTGGAAATATCTAATTTTCTTAGCAAACTGGGATGATATGAAATAATGCGATGATCCAGAATCAAATAATGCATTTGCTAAACTTGAGGAAACCATTAAATTACCTGCCACCACGTCTTTCAGAGCTTCTACCTCAGTAGTAGTGATAGCAAAATCATGGCTTTGATCCCTTGGACTTTTCTGAGGTAAGTTCCCCTGACGATTTGCATAATGACCCATCTCCCTGTAATTGTAGCACTGAACATTGGTAGCTTCTTTCTTCCCTTTTAAATCACGAGCTTGGTGGCCTTTTTCACCACATTTGTAATAGACACCCATTCCCTTCAAGAAAGTATTGGGGTGTTTCATCCCACATTTACCACAGGATGTGTATTCAACCATTCCCTTATTACCTTATTTACATTCCTAGATTGATCAGTAGATCTCTTCTTCTCTTGCTTTTATTTAAATTCATAAGACTTAGAGAATTCCTTTTCTGTCTTGATAGCACATGAGACAATGTCTTTGTACGACGAGAAGGATTGTGAGACTAATGCTGGACGGAGAAATGGTTTTAACCCATCAAAGAAATGATCAATCTTACTTCTTGGGTTACGTATATAATCTCCATAATACCTTTCCAACCCTGTAAAGTTAGCCTCATACTTTGCGACATTTTCATCCTCCTTTTGTCTCAGACTCAGAAATTGCCTTTCCATACCTGCTCGATGGTCACGAGGAAATTATTTTTCTAAAAACAGATCATTGAACTCTCTCCATTCCATATTTGATACTTCATCATCTTCCTTTATGTTTTGAATCAATGAACACCATTGATTAGAATCTCCAGTGAGGCGGTAAACTGCCATGATAACTTTTTCCCTTTCACTACTCCACAAAGCCTGAAATATTTTCTCTAGGGAATTTATCCATTTCTTAGCTACTAAGAGATTTTTACTACCATTGAACGTTGGTGGGTTTTCCTCATGAATTGATCTAACATTGATCCTCCACAATGAGGATCAGGGTGCTCCATACGGGTAAGGTTATTATTCATAACCCGAGTGAGTTGTCCCAGTATGGTGATTAGCTGATCGGCACCAGTTGCATCACCAGCTCCACTATAATTATATTGAACAGGAGGGAAATCCCTACATGGAGTGCGTGAATTGATACTGTTTCCATTTCTTCCACTAGGTGCCATTTCTAAACAATGGCATAAACTAGATCAGTTTATGAATCAAAATACATATTCCATACTTATAATACACTTAACATAAATTGAACTATTTATGGATATAATCCATAATCATAAAAATGTTTTCTTTGAGGAAGTATATACTCATAAACCCATCATAATGATTTGTAAATAAAATGAGAGTTATCCTAATAATATCCCCCAGGAGTGTCGTAACTAAGAGTGTAGCAAGGCCCGTTGTCGTGCACCAATTCACGTTCGAGTCTAGCTCAAAGCGGTGTTTTCAAGTTTTACCCCTAGGTACATCTGTGCCAGATCCGCCTCTACCTGCTCGTATCCAGACAGGGATGTATTGCTCGGAAAACTCACAAAATCTATACAATACCAAAATTATAGGAAGTTCTTCTATTCTAATCCTCAAAGTACATCTTAGTTTTATGTGCTCTAATCAGAGTTTATCTAAATCTAGCTTCCATGGTTTGTACTAAACTTCCTATGATACCAACTTTAACGCCCCGACCCCAGTTACCTAGAGTCGGTGCATTATTACATAACATTGGCATGATCACAAGAATGATCAAATCTCAAAAGATCGATTGGTTTAGTAGCCTTGGAAACACTAGATATATTCATAAAGTTTTACATTAAATTATAAAGTGAAAATCTACTACAACAATATATTGTCTCCATAGTCCACACTATTATCCCCTCATAATATCCCTGTAGGTCATTCATAATTTACTTCTTCACATCCTGGGAAAAATAAAACATAGAAAAGGGGTGAGCTCAAATGGCCAGTAAGGATAACAATATAGCAGAAACTTTCATAAATAAGAACAAACATTTAGGGCAGTGTATAACTAAAACAAAAGCCTTTTAAACTTGAACTTCAACATAGTATGGAAAAAATAAAATTAAATAATTCCATTTACTTATTCACATGGATATTCTACTAATCGAATAATCACATTCACTATCAATAACCACTTTCATAATGATGGAATGCATAATGCCATACTATCATAACCACATAGCCAAGGCCTCGTGCCAAGACTAAAAATAAGATTTTTCCAAGGCCTTGTTCCAAGACACTAGTTTGTCTCATGAGACCTACCGATGCATCGAGGAGCTATAGAGGGCTCCACCCGTCACATATTAAGTCCAATTCATTCTCATATGAATAGGTTTAAACATAACATAAAAATTCGTATTAAAACTAGCATACGAAATGTCAATAATTTCACCATAAACCATGAATGGTATAAAAATAGCACATCCACAGTCAAACATATCACAAAAAATTCAATACAATATAGAAGTTTTGTATCATAATAAATCAACTTCAAATAAGCGTAAAATCCATCAAAGGATGTTGACATAGATGAAATCAAAACTCTTTTTAGAGAAATATCTCTTTCTATTTTGAAATCATTTAAGAGTAATATATTTATAGAATAAAACATTTTCTTTGAAAATATTCTTATAAGATTGTAAGGGAATCTTCAAAGATTTTATAACGGTGGGAAATAGCCGCACCCACCGTATAAGTTAAAAAAATATTCTTACCTTAATTCTGTCGAAAAGGTTAAAAAGGACCTTGTTTGGAAAACGACGGAAAGATTCCTTTATAAGCCACTTATAAAAGTCAACAAGGGTATAAATGAATTTATACCATAGTATATAAAATAGAAAGAATGATTTGAAATACATTTTTAAGAAATATGGATGTCGATGATAAAGAGGTCCCAGTAGATAATCACGTATAAACAACCTCGGATAATGAAGAGATTGCGAAATAAACCCTTACCTTGTACTTTTCCTTGGTTGGGGGTAGGTTAAACTCCTGTATAATGGTGAAATAATTGTTATTAAATTATACAAGAATCATATACATTAATATCATATCATATATGATCTTTTAACATTGATTTGTTAATAATATCTTAGTATTATTGTTGTTTTGAGTGTTAATTTACTCATTTTCTTTTATATGGTTTGTTACGTAAGCCATGTTTGTAATGGATAGGTTGTATCTTATTCATATCCAGAATGATATCAAGTCATTAAACCTTATTTTTAAATCATCTAATCATAATTATACTTTAATGGATACGATGGAAATGAATCTCATCGCATTCGTGGAGATGGTAGTCCGTACGTACGCACGAGCGACAATATCATTCTTTTGATATTAAAATAATATATAATTGGATGGTATATAATATATAAAGAATTATTATCATGTTATATTTATTATTTAAATGAATTATAAATCATTATTATACCCATCCAAATAATAATTTATTGAATAACAATTACACCACGACGTGGAGACAGTAAACAGTACGTACGCACGTATGGTGACATGTTATTCAAAGGATGGATAGAATAATGAATATGGTTATACCATATTTATAATAACATCATAGTGTATATAAGATACTGGATTTATTATTTTAGAATGATAATAACAAAGGAAGAATAAGTGGAAGAAGAAAGAAACTTGAAAAAGGGTGGTGAAATCATTACATCATCTTCTGGTTCTTCCTTTTGATTTGATCAAAAGGGCTCCTTAAGTTGGCTTTCTGACTAAAGTAAGGCCTCTATGTTGAAGTTAGGGAAGTTTAGAGAGTATTTGGGTAGAGTTTGGTCGAACCAAAAGGATTTTATGTTTTTAGTTAATGAGAAGTGGGAGTGCCCTTTTATAAGAGGGGTGAGGGGCCCCTTTGGAAAAGTTAGAAATATTATTTTATAATAAATTCATATTCAGTTTCTAATGTCTCCAAAGTGGATTATTTAAATTTTAAGGCGGGGATAGGTCGAAAACCACTCAACCAATAGAATTTACACAGATTTTGTTCATTATACTAACCTTATATTTAAGTATTAACTCTTAGTTAATTAGTTTCACTTTTACAATGTCTCTTTGTATTTTTATTTTATATGGTTAATAAACATACTATATACATCCAAGAGACCCCAAGAGGTCCATTAATGATACACCTATCATGATATAAGTCTCTTTGCCTAAAATTATATTTTTAGTAATTTAATATCAATTAATAATATAATAGTTTTTTTAAAAACTCTTTTGTGTCAATTTTGACACTATTCAATAATTGATTTTTTTTAAAAATCATAACAGAATGATTACTTCAAAAAAAGTTAATTAAATCATTCCTAACATGTCATATTGACCTATAAAATTAGTTTAATTCACGAAAAGTCTCAAATTATATTTATTTGGGTATCTATAATATCAATCATTTTAATTTTTCACTATTATAGTAATTACTGCATCACCATTGTGTCATAAATAAATTAAATTATTTAATGTCTAAAAATTATAAATAAAATACAATTATGTAGTAAATCTTGTTATATTTCTAATGAATATTTATAGTCGAAAATAAAACATATATAACCCTATGTAAAAATTGTTTTTCTAAAAGCTATATGCTTGTTTTATTTTTGTATTCATTTTAACTTAATTAAAATAAAGTGTCCCTATCACTTACAATTGGAACCATGGGGTCCCAAAATCGACCCAAATATTCACATGGTCGGACATGTATCAACCAATAAGGTTAGGAAACATTTTAGGTTAATTTGTTTGTTATTATAATAATATTTTTTAACCCTTATTTACCGGATTTACCCTTTAACCATGGTAAATAAAATATTTACCGAAGTAATTATTCAAAATGTATAGAAATAAAAGTTATTTATTTACACAATTTGAACATCCAGATTCCAAATATTGAATCCATTTTTCCAAATTCAAAACACATAAGTGGCAAAAATTAATTTGAAATTAATTCCCGCTGTCAAAACAAAAAGTGTGTTTTTAAGATATAATAACTATCAAAAGATTGATACTTGTTTATGTTTGGTTTAATTTTAAAATTATGTACAATGACCAACATTGTATTAAATGGTAAAAATATATTCTACATATACTTTAAAACCACTCAAATTCATAATTTATCACTATTAATTATTTTGATTAAAAAAATTGTTTTTAAGTATTTTTCACTATTCATAAAAATTGGAAGTTCTCAGAAAAATACAAAAAATTCAACTTAGGATAATTTCGATATTCTGAATCCAAAAATGAAGTCCATTTTGAAATATAAAATATATATAATTTCAAAAAGTAGGTATTACTATTCATAACGGCTAGTTTGATTGGTTGTGGTGTGTTAGAACTCAATGTTGCGTACAACACATGCTATAACATTATTCAAAGAGAAGTGTACCGTAGAAGCTTGGGGTGTTACATGATGTTTTTGGCATGTGTCCAAGGGAATATTTTGGGAATGAAATCCCACAATGGGATACAAATAAGAAAATTAATGGCATAAAGGTAATAATATATGTTATAAGAGAAAAAATTTATATGGTATTCTAGTTTGATAGGGATGCTTCTTAGAAGGTTTCAATGGTATAAAACACAAAAGAAACAAACACATATAGAATCAACCCACATATTTGAGTCTTTAAATTCATATAAAATTCCTACCTCACATGACATAATTGATTTTGTAATAACTGTTTATTCTAAATGTGAATGAAACAAATACTGATACATTTATTGCATAGAAATTATCTAAGGTGATATTCAATGTGATTTATATGTATCGTTAGTCACACATCACCTTATTGAAATTGGTGGAATATTAAATATAAAAGTATATATTATATTAAATTAAAAATATCTAAATTATAATTTGAGTTTAAGGATTCATATGTCATTGTCCAAGGGATGAGCTATATGTTTCTCTTAGGATTTAGATATTGGAATAGTAGAATAGGATTCTAGAACTATCATATAATGGTTTTAATATTATAATGATATAGGAGGATTTCTAGGTATGTCATTTAGAAGAAATTTAACATTTAAAACCCCTAAACATTAATGAATAGTATGGAATAAGTTATTTTATAATAAAAGGAGAAATAGAAGGGGGGATAGAATTTCGAGTCACAAAAATCATGCGGATCAGGCAGTAAAATGATAGTTACATCCAATATTTTCTTCACACCACCAATTACTCTTCCACATTAACTAACATTACATATTCTTATGGATAAAATTATCAATGACCCAAATATAAAATACATTAAAATTCATGAAAAAATATAAGGATATACCATTATAGATATAATATTGGGTAATGATTTTATAATTGAGATATTGAATCATGAATGTCTAGAACCATAGTTATAAATTTATATATTATATACATTTTCATAAATTTTATCCAATAATTGGGATACTATTTCAATTTTATTTTTCATGACCCGGCCCCAATGGGGCGAATACTATGACTACCACAAGCCCACCTCCAATAAGATATTGTCTAGTGACATACATATAGTAGGTAAATCAGATACATTGGATGCATTATTCTAATGTACCTTCACATAAGAAAACATGTCTCGTAAAATAAAATGCGAAAATCGAAATCAATGGAAACCAATGCATGCATACATTTATAATCTCATAGTCAGATTACAATATTTATGTAGTATAAGTGATAAATAGGACCATATAAAATCCCATCCAAAACCATTACTGAGTAAAATCTAGTATAAGGGAAATGAATACAATAAAATGAAACCCCCTAGAAATACTATTATTATATAATGCTAAATCTATTCTATACTAGATCCATGATCTCTAAGGACAATTCCAAATGGGTTGTGGTTATAAAAATACCTGACACATGCCGGAAGAACCCATTCAGGGGTGAGTATAACAATACATAGTAGAATAACCTAAAAACAATAAAAATTATTCATCTAGAATATTCATATCATAATAATGTTATAGTAATTAGTGCGTAACAAAAAACTATTTATAGTCAACAAGAACACTTCCCCTCCCAGTGATCACAACCAAACTACGTGACACAAGATTCTTCTCAAAGTAATAATCATTCCAGAAGAATACACTTAGTGAGACATTTCGTCAACCGATAAACTCATACAGGAGGTCATTATCAATGGAACCTGCCCATGAAATATCATGGGTCTCAAAATAACTCGATACTCAGATTGGGATCACTCATAGAACCATTTGGGGATACATAAAACCATATTTTGATCAACCCTGTAAATACCTAGAAATTTGAAGGAATTTTTTTTTCTTAAATACCTTGGAATTTTACGAGTCTGTGGCTTCTGACGGCACTTGATTCTGAGGCCCGGTGTGTCTGGAATCAATTTCCGAAGTTAAGCTCGGGTATGTTCAGTAAAAGAACAAGAGAGTTTTTCGATCTTTTGAACCGGTGCTCAGAATCGAAACCCAAGGGCACCGATAAACTCACTGCACCGGTAATTACTTAAAGGGACCTTTACCGCATTTGCGTTTTAAGCGGGTTGAGAATTAATTTTTGGGGATTTAGTTTAAAATAAATAAAATTGGTGGAACAATTTTATTTGTATGGTTGGTGGTTAATTCCTCCCAAGGGGAGTTGAAGGTGGGGCCCACACCCACATAACCTCCCATGGGAGGATATTTGTGGGGGGGGGGGCACACGTGACCAAAACCCTTGATCTTCTCTAAACCCCTTAAACCCCCCCATTAAACTCATTTGTTTAATGTTGACAACCCCTTGAATTTAAATGTGTGACTTTTCCACTTCCCCTCTCTCTCCCTCTTTAATTCTTGCAAACACACACAAATTAATAGTTATAAACTCTTCAATTAAATCAATTAAGTGTTTTAATTTTATGTTTTGAATGCATGACAAGTTTAATTAAAATAAGGGGTAGCCTTATTTTAATTTTGGATGGCTTGTTGTGTGGGTAATATTGGAGAGATCTTATCTGTGAAATAAGAAGGATATTCTCTTTCATTAAAGAACATCATCCTCCACGAAGAATGGTTCTTCTTCGACGAAGGACATTTTTCCTTCAACGTAGAACGACTCGGCAACCACGGTTCTCCATCCTCTTATTCCTCCACGACAAGAGAGGAGACAACGATGTGGGGAACTCGCCAACAACGGAACACCTTATTTTTCTTTTCTCCATGATAAAAGAGGAGACGTCACTTCCTCGGGTTCACTCTGACGACAATGGAGACGACACCATCATTCACGACACTTGTCAACCGCAGACCTTATCGAGGTAGGGGAAATTATACAATTTTAGTTGATTAAAATTGTACTTGTTCCTCGTTGAATTCTCCGAAATGATTTTAGCCATGTGTTACCGCCTAACGCGGAGGGCGCGGGCCGAACAAAAATAGACCGATGACCCTCTGCTAGAAATTGATCTTTTTGGAATCGGAGACCATTGGCGAAGGAAGCACAGTGTCGTTGCGCCGTGCCAGGATCGCGGTGGAGGAAGCCGGTGCCAACGTGCCGGCTGTACGGAAGGAACCACGGCCCATCGGCCGGCTGGGACAAGGGAAGCCGCGGAGCCAAGAGGGCGCCATGCTAAAGAAGCCGCAACACGCCGTGCGGGCCGCGTGCGTCAGAAGGTATGCCGGTTTGGAAAGGGGGGCACCGAATGGCGCCGCTGGTGCGGACAGCCGGGGGGCTACCCCCCGGAACCGCTCGGACGGCCGGTCGGGCTGCGCACCCTGCAGGCCGGGAAAGCTGGGTCGCGCGCCCCGTAGGCCGGGCCAGCCGAACCGCACGCCCCGCCGGGCTAGGCCGCGCACCGCCGGGCCGCGCCGCGCCCCGATGGGCCGGGCTGCACCCCTTCGGTCCAGGCCATGCCCCTTTAGGCCAAGTTATGTTTTCCTTCAGACCGGTCTGACAACCCTTCCGGGTCGGATCCGTCAAACTGGGTGAACCCGACCTGTCGGCCCACTGGGATAAACGGGTCAGGCCTGTTATTCACTTTAACGTGAATAACTTAAAGACCGCGCGCCTGATAAACACGATATCTACGAAACTGGGACTCTTTCGACGAGACGGTCCTTTTGAGATACTCTAAGTGAGTTTTGGTCAACTTTGTTAAATGGACGGGTTTGAAACGAGCATATTTCCAACTGGGCCCCTGGAACGGAAAAAACAATATATCTCAGACCGGGTGTCTGTTTGATGCGCCGTTTGTCGCACTGAGTTCCTTTTGACGAGAAGGAACTTTGGTATACATTAACTTCGGACATCGTGATAGTTGATGTATCGACCCCTTTTACTCGTGGAGCGGACCCTCCCAGAAATGAGTACGTTGTGTGCAGGAACCCAAGAGCTGGTTGCGACTGCGATGACGATGACGATTGTACTTGGATCCTACGTGGGTTCGACAGCGAGGACAACTGTACATGGAACTGTTGTGGGTTCGGTAGCGATGATGACTGTACTTGGATCCTACGTGGCTTCGGCAGTGATGGTTACTTTAATTGGATCCTATGTGGGTTCGACAGTGATGACTAATGTACTTGGATCCTACATGGGATCAGCATCGATGACTTCTGTACATTGATCCTTTGTGGGTTCAACAGAGGAGATTATTAAGAGGCTAAATCTAGTCATCTTCACCCTTCTTCGTGAGTAGTATCCCAGTGTGAGCTGATTTTTTTACTTTCAATCATTATCAATGGTATGATTGACTTATTTCTTATGTGGACTAGTTATGCTTGGGCTCGGAAGTTAGAGCCGTACTGACATTGATGACTTAGATATATGTATGGGCATATACCTAAGTATATTTGGTTGATACATCGTGTTTGTATCTTTCTTTTTTGGTTTATCCTTTGTGGATTCCGGGAGAAATTTGGGGGTCTCGATGTTCCTACTGAGTATCGTTATACTAATCCCTGCACGGGCTTTGCCCGCACTACGTAGTGTTGGTTGCAGATGACGGACAACACTGATCGTGGTCGAGGCTTGTGGAGATGGACGGTATCCAGAGGTGGACAACCTGGTGGGACGTACATGGAGTGGACGGACAGACCTGAGGTACCAGTGATACTATATGTACCCACCCTTCAGATGGGATTCCCGGAGGACGACTCAATGGTTGCTGCTTTACTTTTCAGCTGTTTTACTTTCATTCTTAGTTGTACTGTACTTTCAGTTGGGTTTGTATTCTGGCCCATTTACTTTTTAGCACTTTCTGTTGTACTTAGTGTATTACTTCCGCTTGTAATCTGGTTGGATGTGTTTATGTTTTATAAAGGAAATTCCTTCCTAGTTATTGGGATTTACGCCTTTGGTGATAGTTGCCAGCCCCTTGCCTATGGAAAGTGGGCATGGGGTAGTCACGACACGGCCCCCGAGGACGGGTCGTGAAAAATTGGTATCAGAGGAGTCAGTTATACCGCAGAACTCAGGAATCTGATAATTTCTTCTCTGTGATGCAATAGTGTAAAGAATATTGAGTGTGGTTTTTAGTCTAGGGAGTCTAGTGTTGGTGCGGCGGTCAAAGTATCTATACACCAGGACCCTGACTTCTGATTTCCGACTCAGTGCACGAAAACACTGATTGCATGTGTGTTGCAAAAGTTTTCTTTGTGATTACTTTGTGTTAGATCACCAAGTTTAAATCGTTTGACCATGTCGAATCTGTTCAGGATGTCTCCACACATACAGTCAGTTGGAGTTCCGAGAGAGTACTCGATAACGGACCACTAAGGAATGAAAATCCAGTGCAGGTCCCTCTTTCTATGTTGGAACCTTCAGGTGGTGTACCAGCAGCACCACCACCCGTTATGCAGCAGATGCCACCAGCCATACTAGTGGACAGTGCACGCTGATAGAGCGCATTTCACATGTTCCAGCAGTATAAGCTTTCGAGGTTACGAGGCGAGACAGATTCCCATGAAGCAGTGTACTGGCTGGAGGTGATTTCTAGAGTTCTACACCTAGTTTAGACACTAGTAGAGTAGATGGTGATCTTAGCTACCGGTGTTTTCTCAGTGAGTGACCTTGATGATGGTCGACATAGTGATGTTTCTTTGGTACGTGGACCGATGCCTGATATAGTTCCTTTGGGTAGTGTTCTAGCTATATCAATACCTGTTGGTCAGCAGTTTCAACCGGTGGTACTGGTAGATGACACATATAGGTTTAGTTACTTACATGTGTTTCAGAATCAGATACCCCTCATGTTTCGAGGAGAGCCTGACTCAAAGGCGGATGAGGACTGGCTTGAGGAGGTGGCTAAGAGTTTTCTAGAGCTTATACAGCTTCGGCAGGATGACATGTCCGTAGATGAGTATTTATCGAGGTAGTACTTGCTTGGGAGCTACCCAAGAGCGTGATGGAGGTGCGGAGTTTCCTAGGTCTGGCTGGATACTATCAGAGATTTGTTCCAGACCTCTCCAGATTTGCAGCACCACTTTCAGCTTTGAAAAAGAAGGGAAAGACCTTTTTTGGTTAGATAGATGTCAGCAAAGCTTCCATGAGCTGAGATAGAGATTGACTAGTGCACCCATCTTGAGGATACCCGAGGAGGGCATAGGGCACATAGTTTACTACGATGCATCAGAGACCAGACTCGGGTGTGTCCTGATGTAGGAGCGAGAAGTGATCACCTATGGTTCACGATAGTTGAGGAAGCATGAGTAGAACTACGATTCCCATGACCTAGAGTTAGCAGCAATGGTCTTCGCTTTGAAGATGTGGTGGCACTATTTGATGGGCGAGCACTTTACAGTCTACTTTGACCACCAGAGTCTCATGTACATCAACTCATAGATGGACATGAACTTGAGATAGCAGCGATGGCTCGAGTTCCTCTGGGACTATGACTTTGAGATAGTCTATACTCCTAGAAAGGGGAACATTGTGGCTAATTCTCTCAGCAGGAGATCGGGAATTCATCTACTTGGAGAGGCGACGAAGTAGTTAGCCGCATTGTAGATATACTTCGTGTATAGAGATGGGACAACCTTTCTATAGTCTCTCACAGTCAATCCTCCAATACTTCAGTGGGTCAGAGAGGCACAATGTGGGGACATTGACTGTGAGACGCGACGTGTTCAGATTTCCATAGGGCAGGCGCCTGATGGATTTTTTAAAGGAGGAGAGCATGTCATCCTCTTTATGGGAAGTACCATGCACTACTACAAATACGCCCTTTATCAGCGCTAAAAAGGGCCTTTAACAGCGCTAGGAAAAGCACTGTTAATGTTGATGAA
Organism: Viscum album; assembly: GCA_963277665.1. Classification (NCBI taxonomy): domain Eukaryota; kingdom Viridiplantae; phylum Streptophyta; class Magnoliopsida; order Santalales; family Viscaceae; genus Viscum; species Viscum album. The sequence goes on along the minus strand of OY728142.1, from coordinate 195,058,310 downwards.
GATAAAGGTGGGGGGTCCCTTTTATCACCACTCAAAAAAAGCACTGATAAAGACCCCTTTTATCATCGTTTTTTTTAGCGATGATAAAGGGGTCCTATATCAGCGCTTCTTTTATCATCGCTTTAGTTTTAGCACTGATAAAGGACCAGTTTATCAGCGCTTTTAAAAAACCTCTGATAAAACTTAAAAAAAATTAAAAAAAATATAAAAATATAAAAAAAAATTAAAAAAATTTAAAAAAATTAAAAAAATCATGCCAATCGTGGGGGGGGGGGTTTATAGCGCTTGATACCCCCTTTTAACAGCGCCTTTTAGCCCCTCTAGCGCCCGCACGTACCTCCTCCACCCTTTATCAGCGCTAGCCCCCAACATCCACCCCCATGTGCGGGCCTCTGCCTCCAGCAGGTTTTGAACTCAAGACCTCCCCCATGCACGCCTAAGCCCTTACCACTACTCTATTTTGATTTGTTTTCTATTTCATGATATCTATATATATATATATTTATTTATTTATATTTATTCGTATAGTAATACATATTTATATTAATATATATATAGTTATATTAATATATATATAGTTATATTAATATATATATAGTGATATTAATATATATATAGTTATATTAATATATATCTCTATTTATATATATATAGTTATATTTATTCGTATAGTAATATATATTTATATTAATATATATATAGTTATATTAATATATCTATATATAGTTATATTAATATATCTATATATAGTTATATTAATATATATCTCTATTTATATATATATATAGTTATATTTATTCGTATAGTAATATATATTTATATTAATATACATATATATATAGTTATATGAATATATGTATTTATAGTGATATTAATATATATACATATAGTAATATTAATATATATGTATTTATATTAATATATATATATATATGTAGATTAATATATATATATATTTATATTAATATATAGTAGTTATATAAATATTCATATATTGGTATTTTAAATAAAATAGATATTAGATATTATTTAGATAGAGATAATATATTTTATATGTAAATATGTTTAATTATTTATTTTAAAAATTTAATTTTTAGGTGTGAATATATAAAAAATATGTACATATTGTTATATATTTGATTATAAATAGTAGTGCATTATAAAAAATGATAAAATTTCAAATACATAATATCAATATGAATGTAATACCTTGGAATAAATTCAGTACCCACCAAAAAATCCAATAATACCCCCTCAAACGAGGCCGAAAACCCAACAAATGTTAAACAATCTGGGTACCCCGACTAAAAACTCAGTTTTGGAGGCCTTTTGGGTCTCTTTTGGCCTTGAAAAACGCTTGAATAGGGTCCCCCGGATCATAGCGACGTAGGGCACGTCACAGGCTTCGATTTGATATGGAGTAGAGCTCAAACGGACACACAGATCAAAAGTTATGGCCGTTTAAATTTTGTGTTGCGTTTTCAACTTATTTTGGATGTTTTTTTTAATTTTTTTAATTTTATTAGTCTTCAAATTGTTATTAAATCACTACTACTCCATAATAATTAGAAAATTTTTAATTAAAAATATTTTTTTAATTTTTTAAGAAGCCATTTTCACTAAATATCTTATATAATAAGTATATTAAGTGTTAATGTACATTTATACTTATCTAAAATATATTTAAAAATTATATATTATATCTATATCAATATAACTATATTTATATATTAATATATTAATATATATTTTTTAATTTTTTTTGAATTTGACCCTTTGTCAGCGCTTTTAAAAAAAGCACTGATAAAGGGCCCCTCTTTATCAGCGCTACTAAACAAGCGCTGATAAAGGTACCCTTTATCAGTGCTTTTTTGAGCACTGATAAAGGCCCCCCATTTATCAGCGCTTTTTCGTTAGCGCTAAAAGGGGGGGGGGCGCTGAAAAAAACCGTTTTTGTAGTAGTGGTGGTACCAGTTGCACTATAGGAGGAAGTGCTGAGGGGTTTTCACACATCCCCTCTATCGGTACATCCTGGAGTGGCGAAGATGTACCAGGACCTCAGACGACAGCACTGGTGGCCGGGTATGAAGAAGGCTGTAGCAGAGTTCGTTTCACGAAGCCTCACTTACCAGCAAGTGAAGCCGGTGCACCATGTACCAGCTGGCATAGTACAACGCTTAGAGGTTCCAGAGTGGAAGTGGGATGGAATATCCATGGATTTTGTGACGGGGCTCCCATGTACTTTCAAAGGACACGACTTCATCTGGGTGATCGTAGACCAACTCACCAAGTCGGCCCACTTCCTACCAATCAGAGAGCAGGGCTCCGTAGAAATCTTGGGACACCTCTACATTCTGGAGATCATACGGCTTCAGGGTGTGCCATCGTCTATCGTCTCCAATCGAGACTCTCGCTTTACTTCCCACCTTTGGAAGGGGTTGTAAGAGGAATTTGGGACGTAGCTATGCCTGATCACCGCCTTTCATCCTTTGACGGATGGACAGACGGAGAGGACCATTCAGACACTCGAGGACATGCTCTGTGCATGTGTCATTGACTTTGGTCGCAGCTGGGAGGATCACCTACCCTTGGTGGAGTTTGTGAACAACAAAAACTATCACTCCACCATTGGGATGGCACCTTACAAGGCATTGTACGACCGACCATGCAGATCACCTCTGTGTTGGATTGACCCTGGGGAGTCAGCACTCGTAGACCAAAGATGGTTTAGGCTACAATAGAGAAGGTCCAGATCATCCAGGACCGGATGAGGACTACACAGAGTATACCGAAGTCCTATTATGATAGGAGGTGGAGACCACTGGAGTTCGAGGATGGCGACCAAGTTTTCTTACGGGTCTCACCTCGACGAGGTTTACAGAGATGTGGCCGAGGAATAAAGTTATTTTTGAGGTTCATCGGACCCTTCTAGGTCCTAATAAGGGTAGGCGAGGTGGCATACTATTTGAACTTTCCACCATAGTTGCATTAGGTGCACGACGTCTTCCACATATCTCAGCTGAGGAGATACGTGAACGAACCTTCACACATCGTCGACCACAGGGAGCTGGATATCGATGACGCGGCGACATTCATGGAGGTTCTGGTGGAGATCGAGGATCTACAAGACTGGGTCATACGAGGACAGTCAATTCCTATGGTGCGCATTCACTAGCAGCATGGGAACCTCCTGAAGAGCACTTGGGAGCAGAATGCTCAGATGCGTGCTCAGTACCTCATTTGTTTTTCCTAGTGTGTTTTGATGCTTTACGGGGATGTAAAGCACTGAGTTGGGAGTAATGTAAAGACCCTGAAATTTTACGGAATTTTTTTTTCTTAAATACCAGGGAATTTTACGAGTCTGTGGCTTCTGACAACACTTGATTCCAAGGGCCGATGTGTCCGAAATCAATTTCCGATGTTATTCTCGGGTACGTTTAGTAAACGAATGAGCTGGTTTTTATATCTTTTGAACTGGTGCTCAGATTCGAAATCTGAGGGCACCGATGAACTCGCAGCGCCGTAATTGCTTAAGGGGACCTTTACCGTAGTTGCGTTTAAGAAGGTTGAGATTTAATTTTAGGGGATTTAGTTTAAAATATATAAAATTTGTGGCACAATTTTATTTTTATGGTTGGTGGTTAATTCCTCCCAAGGGGAGTTGAAGGTGGGTCCCACACCCACATAACCTCCCATGGGATGATATTTGTGGGGTGGGGCCCACATGTGACCTAAACCATTGATCTTCCCTAAACCCCTTAAACCCCCCATTAGACTTCTTTGTTTAATGGTTACAACTCCTTGAATTTAAATGTGTAATCTTTACACATCCTCTCTCTCTCCCTCTTTAATTATTGCCAACACACACCTTAATTAATAGTTTGAACCTCTTCAATTAAATTAATTAAGTGTTTGAATTTTAAATTTTGAATTCATGACAAGTTTAATGAAAATAAGGGGTAGCCTTATTTTAATTTTGGTTGGATAGTAGTGTGGGGAATATTGGAGAGAGATTTTGTGTGAAAGAAGAATGAAAATTCTACTTAATTGAAGAACATCATCCTCAACGAAGAATGGTTCTTCTTCGACGAAGGACATCTTTCCTTAAACGTAGAATGACTTGGAGACCACAGCTCTCCATCCCCATATTCCTCAGTGACAAGTGAGGAGACACCGATGTGGGGAACTCCCCAAAAATGACACACCTTATTTTTCTTTTCTCCACGACAAAAGAGGAGACATCACTTCCTCGGGTGCACTCCGACAATGATGGAGACGACACCGTCATCCACAAAACTTGTCAACAGAAGACCTTATTGTGGTAGGGGAAATTATAAAATTTTAGTTGATTAAAATTGTACTTGTTCCTCGTTGAATTCTCTGAAATTATTTTAGCCATGTGTTACTGCCTAACGCGGAGGGTGTGGGCCGAACAAACACGGCCCAACGACCCTCCACTAGAACATGATATTTTTGGAATCGGCGACCAGCGGAGAAGGAAGCACGATGCTGTCACGCCATGCCGTGATCATGGTGGAGGAAGCTAGTGCCAACACGCTAGATGTACGGAAGGAACCACAGGCCGTCGGCCGGCCGGGCAGAGCCGGACCGCAGTGCCAGGAGGACGACACGGTCCGCCATTAGGGCCGCATGCACCATAAGGCTGACCAGTTGGGGAAGGGCGGCACCACTCGGTGCCGCCAGTGCAGACAGCCGGGGGGCCGCCCCACCCCCCCTCGGAATCGCTCAGCCGGCCGGCTAGGCTGGCCGAACCGCACCACTTCAAGCTGAGTTGTGTTTTCCTTTGGACCAATCTAACACCCCTTCTGGGTCGGACATGTCAAACTATTTTATCCCAACTCGTCGGCCCACTGGGCTAAACGGGTCGGGCCGGTTATTCACTTAAACGTGAATAACTTAAAGACCGTGCCTCCGATCGACGCGCCCTCTGTGGAATAGGGACTCTTTCGATGAGATGGTCCTTTTTTATAATCTAAGTGAGTTTTGGAAAACTTTGGTAAACGGTTGGGTTTGGAACGAGCATATATCCAACCGGGCCCCTGGAACAGAAAAGCCAATATCTCTCAGACCGAGCGTTTGTTTGACGCGCCGTCTGTCGCGTTGAGTTCCTTTGGACGAGCCGGAACTTCGAGATACATCAACTTCAGACTATATGACAGTTTATGTATCGAACCCTTTTAGTCATGGAGTGGACCCTCCTGGAAATGAGTATGCTGTATGTGGGAACCCTAGAGCTGACTGCGACTACGATGACGATGAAGATTGTACATGAATCCTACGTGGGTTCGGCAACAAGGATGACTATAATTGGATCCTCCGTGGGTTCGATAGTGATGAAAACTATACTTGGATTGTAGAGACCCTAAGCTTATCGTACATGGACATTACATTACTTTTGCGGAATACTTAGTACATAACAAAAACACACACACAAGGATCGTAATAGTTTAGTGTCTTTGGAAACTCGGAACGTAATCTTCTAATAGTGGTGAAAGATCTTCAATATCTCCCATAAAGATCTTCCCTTTTTTTTTACCTAAAAACCTTTCTTTATATCCTGGGGAAAAGAAAACATAAAAGGGTGAGCTCAAATGCTCAGTAAGGGTAAACAAAAGAAATATCAATCACATCATATACATAAGAACATAGCTTTTGGAAATCTTAACCTGCAAAAGAGCTCATAATATCATAACATGGGATAAATCATAGAAGTGAAAATGAGATCCCCATAATCATAACATAAAACTTGAAACTTTGTGGCATGCACACATAATCATGGAAAATCATTTCTTGTTAGTCATGACTTATTGCCAAGACTATCTTAGTGGACAAAGTCCCTTTCTGAACCGAGTTCACTCCTCGTTTCAGTCCTGTATCACTGAACCGAAATAACCTTCCGTTCCAGCCATGTCTATCTCATGAGATATAAAATCTTTACCCAATGCATTGGAGGGAGATATAGGTCCCACCCATCTTATAATGAATCCTTTCTTATGTGTGCCACATAATCATAAATCATACATCATAGCATAACCCATGTAATAAAAATGGGATTCTTAAACAACATGACATCATAAAACAATTCATATAAGATAAAGGAATTCATAAAAATAATTCCATCACAACATGAACAAATCAATTTAATAATAGGGATAAAAACAGAACCCTTTATTATCTTAGATGGAAAATAATTTTGATAAAACACTTGAACTCCATTCTTGAGGAAAATATCCTTTCTTCTTCAAAAACATTTTTCCTTTCATAACATGTCATACAACTTTAAAATAAAAGAAGTTGATTAAAAATAAACTTGAAAACTTGTAAAGGAAGCTTCTTGGAAACAATGTTTTGAAAATCCATTCATTCCGTATAAGTTAAAAAAAACATTTTTCGTACTTTTGTCGGAAAAGTCAAAAAGTACCTCGTATGAAAAACGACAAAAGATTACTTTCATATCTTTTACAAAAAACTCATCGAAGGGTAAAATTGGATATAAAATATTTTAGGTGGATGGAAATAATATTACATATTGAGGAAATATGGATTTGGATAATAAAATACACCCCAGTAAATTTCAAAGTATAAACAATCTCGGATAAAAATGAGATTGTGATATTTCCCTTACCTTAGGTCCGACTTGCTTTGTAAGTGTCCGAACCTCCTGTATAATGATTTAAATAATGTTATTGACTTATTACAGAATCATATTCATTGTTATGATATAATATATGGTTCACTTATGACATTATATTACCCGTTCTTTTGTAAATTCCATGTTAAAGAAGCGTTTTGGGTAAAATCGTTTCATTTATCGTAGGTGTTTTGACTTGTTGTTCTTGACATCATTATTACTTATATCATGATTTAATCACTTCCAGAATATAAAATATGGTTTATATATCATATATATTCAGTATATATATATATATAATAGGTAGATAAATAAAATGAAAAACACCGTTCATGGAGACGGTAGTCCGTACGTACGCATGAACGCTGTTTTCCTTTCCTTATTGTCTTGAAATGGAAGTAAGTAGATGACATACATATGTATATATATACATAAATCCAGTATATTTATAATGTCATATATTTCATTATTATTTCTTATATATACATTATAATCATTCTTAAATGGTTAACATGGAGAATGAATCTCATCGCGTCGTGGAGACGGTAGACCGTACGTACGCACGAGCGATGATATCATTTCTATAAATATTGAATTGAATTGGAGTGGATCATACAATATATCAGAATCAATATGATGTTGTAATAACTATGTATAGTTATTCTTTACACCATTATACCCATCCATGTAAGGTGGTGGTGGAAAATAGATTACACCACGACGTGGAGACGGTATTCCGTACGTACGCACGCGGGGTGATTTCTTTTTCCGTAGGATGGATAGATGGTGAAATAGGGTTGTTTCATACTTATAATAACATATCAGTATATGAGTGATACTGATGTTATTACTTCATAATGAAACAACCTAAGAATAAGAAGTGGAAGAAGAAATAAAGATGAAAGAATTGGTAACGGTAATTACCTCTTCTTTGAAGTGCCTCTTTGAGACCTCCTCTTAGGGCACTAAAATTGGTCTTTGAGGAAGACCAGAACCTCTAGGATGTTTTTAGGGAAGTGGAGAAGAGATTTTGGCAGGGGTTGGCCGAGCTTGAGTGCTCAAATTGGTGTGAGGAGAAGGGAGAGGAGGTGTCCTTTTATAAGGGAGGAGAGGGGCACCTTAGGAATACCTCAAAATATTATTTTATTTTAAAGTCAAAATCGGTTTATAATGGTTCCAAAGGGTCTTATTTCGAAGATAAAGTGGGGATGGGTCGAAATCCTATCAAGCAATAGGATTTAGACAAGTTTAGGTTATTATTTTAACCTTATCAATTAGATTTAACTCTAAGTTAAATAATTTAAATTTACCGTGTCTTTTTGTTTTCTTTCACTATATGGTTAATACACTTACTATAACATGCAAAACGAACCCCAAACTGTTTATTATTAAAATATATATCCTTATCTAAGTCATTTGGCCGAACCTTAGATTTTTAGGAATAAAATAACAATTAATAATATAATATTTGATTTAAAAACTATTTTGTGTCAATTTTGACACTATTTGATATATGATTTTTGTGAAAGCCATAACAGAATTATATGTTCGAACCAAGTTGATTAAATCAACACTAATATATCATAGTAACCTAGAAAATTAGTGGAATTCATAAAATGTCTCAAATTATATTTATTTTGGTGTTTATAACATCAATTATGTCAATATTTCATTAATAAGATAATTACTGCATCATCATTGTGTCATAAATAAATTAAATTATTTGATGTCTAAAAATTACAAATAAAATACCATCATGTAGTAAATCTTTTTATATTTCTAATGAATATTTACAATAGAATTTATCTTATGTATAACCCCATATTAAAAATGATTTACTTATTAAACTTTGATTTTAACTATTTTAACCCTTCTTTAAATAAATTAATAATAAATGTCCTAATCTAATCCAAGTGGGCCTAAATGGTCATATTTTATTCCTAAGTTTGTTTTTGGTCTAATTACACTTGTCCAATAGAATTAGGACATGTGTTAGGGTAATATTAATATCATATTTACCCTTAGTTACCCTATTTACTATTAACCGCGGTAAAAAAAAGTAAAAAGTTACTATTCACCAAAAATTATTTTCATCTCATTGAACCACATTTTACTTACTGACATCAACCGTGTCTCTCGGATTTTTGAAATTCCATTCACAGAAGTGGTAAAATTAAGTTTTATGAAAAATTCAGTTTTTTAACTACCACTTAGTAGTTTCACTATTCATCAAAAATTGATGTTTTTCAGAACAGTGCCAAAATTTCATCCCAAGCTATATTTCATATTCCGAATTCAAAAATGAAGTCTATTTTACCAAATTCATTACATAAAAGTTGCATTAATTTTATAATTAAATCCCGCTGTTAAAACAAATAGCGTGTTTTTAAGAAACAATATCTATCAAAAGATTGACACTTGTTTATGTCTAGTTTAAATGTGAAATTACATCCAATGACCAACATTGTATTAAATTGTAAAAATATATTCTAAATATACTTTAAAACCACTAAAATTAATGATTTATCACTGTTAATTATTTCGATTAAAAAAGTTTTTTTTAATTATAATTTAGTAATTTTCACTATTCATCAGAATATGAAAGTTATCCGAAAAGTACCAAAATTTCACCTTAGGCTAAATTCGATACTCCGAATCCAAAAATGAAGTCCATTTTAAAATTTCTAAAATTTAAAAAGTGGTTATTACTATTCATAACGGCTAGTTTTAATAATATTTTAATAGCATATCATTGTTTCGTGAAACTCGGTATTACGTACCACACACGCTATCGAGGAAGGTTGCGATTGCGTGTAATGCAAGGAAAGTCAAGGATGCGTGTTGTGCAAGCTCCTTTTGGTGTAGCGTACAACACAAGACATTAATAAAAAAGAATATTTTTCATAAAATCTCGGGCTGTTACATTCTACCCCCCTTAAAATGAATTTCGCCCTCGAAATTCGTCGGGGTTATAAATGGTTTACTATTCGAAAGTTTCTTTAATAGAAACCCACATCGTAAAAAGGAATACCAAAACTTGGCTTTAAAAACTAAAGTATGAAATGTAACGATTACCCAAATAAACTAATCACTGGGTTTCCACATAGGTGAAAATATGGATATGGAAGTGAAATCTAACCATCATGTTCTGATGGAGAGTGGTAGAGAACATGGCTATGGAAAAGCCAGTAATCACAAATCCATAAATTTGTGATGATCTAAGGTACCATTTGATTCATCAGGTATAAGAGAACTAGGACAACATTTTTGGTTTTCAAGATCATTTCCCTAAAGTTAAAGAATTTGAATTAGAATAAATAATTACTTTATTTTGGTACAATCTCACTGTTGTTCGTGCCTTTAACAATTTCCACTTCATCTCTTAAATAAATGAAGTTGAATTTGTTATTCGTGAAGTGTTAGCAGATCATGTGATAGAATGACGGGTCATTCCATCTGTCTCAAAATGTTAGAAAAATTTATATACATAAGTCGATCTATAGTGGGATTAATCATATATGGTTCCTAAAATGGGCTTATACTTCATATATCATACTGCTTAATATAATAACACTAGTTTCTACTAAACAGGGACTTCCTGTAGGTCAGTGGTAGGCGATAAAGGCCAGTCGCACTTCGGTTGTGGGTTCGATTCCTACAGCCTTGTCCGAAGCGATGGGCTGTCGCCCGTCCTGCAGGTTGTCCTTTTTCTAAAACTACGTTACTATAACATCCCATCAATAATATCGAAAATCTTCTATCCTTAAACAATACAAACTTATGTCCAACATAATCCAGTCTAATCTTTAGGCTTATACATAATACTGCAGTCCACTCTCATAATATAGTGACAACGATTACCAGAGATTTAATACTGTCGTTGATCCCCACATATCATAAGATATGTCTTGTTGGTCACATTCCAAACATTCAAAGTCCTTAATCGTGTATTCTCTTGAATAACTTAGTGAAAACATGAGTGCAGTTAAAAGTTAACACTTTCCACATACCAAAATCCTCAAAATTCTATATACTCAAACCATGATATCACTTAGTCCTTATATCAATCATGAGCTCATGAATACTATTAAACATTTCATTTTCTCATCTTCATTATGCGCATATCATCTTATTTCCAAAAAAATATCTCAATCACTTTGAATACCACATCAATAAATATTGCAATACTCAATGATACAACATTATTTTGGAATCCCATTACATAAACACTTAATCATTCCACCACATCGTTGTCATATTCAACATTGCCAATAGTGATCGCATGTGATTTCCCTTTGTCCTTTTCCTTCAGTGGTTGCTCATGTTGATCATCACTAACCCTTGGATTAGGGAAATTATTAGCATAATGCCCCATTTCCTTGCACTTGAAGCATTGAAGTGTTGGCGGTGCGTTCTCTGCAGTGTTTTCTTTATTCACATCATTAGAAACCCTTTTTCCATTACTTCGACACTCAGCTTCTCGATGACCTTCTTTTCCACACTTAAAACATTTTCTAGTCCCTTTAAGACAATCTCCACCATGCTTCTTTCCACACTTTGTGCATAAGGAAACATTCATCTTCTTTTCACCATTATTCTGAGATTTCTCCTTGAACTCCATCTTTCGTTTCTTGTCAAAACCATGAGATGGATATGTAACACCAACTTCCATTTCTACCTTGATAGCACAACGCACAATTTCTTCATAGCTACTGAAGTCTCTTATAGCTAATGCCCTTCGAAGACTTGGTTTTAAGCCACTGAAAAATCGATCAACTTTACTTTCAGGTTGGATGATAATTCCAGAAGCATACCTTGCAAGTCTTGTAAAATTTGCTTCATAGGTACCAACAGATTCATCGTCCCTTTGCTTCAGTTCAAGAAACTCTTTCTCCATCTTTGTTCGAAGAATACGAGGGAAGTACTTACTGAAAAACAAGTTCTTGAACTCGTCCCATTCCATGGACTCAATTTCATCTCTTGGCCTCGTATTCTTGATAAGATTCCTCCATTGATCAGCTTCACCTTCCAAACGATATACTACTAAGATGACTTTATCATGTTCAGAACATTGAAGAACTGAAAATATCTTTTCAGTAGTACTGATCCATTGTTCAGCCACAAGTGGATCAGAAGACCCACTGAAAGAAGGTGGACGTTGCCTCATGAAGGACTCAATAGAATATTGTTCCCTTCTCTGCTCATTTAGAAGTCCAGAATGATTCATAGCTTGTGTAAGTATAGCAATAAGATTTTTCACTCCATTTCCCATAACATTTGTTTGTTCAGGAGGGCAATCATTGCATTGTCCATTGCATTGATCAACACGGTTCCTTCGGGTTCCAGCCATCGTCTAAAACCCAAAAAGAATAGTGTGAGAGGCAAAAATCATGCTAGGGAAAACAACATAATAAAGGGGGAGTACATTCAATATCCAACATCTTAGGTTTAATTCTATGATCGTTAGCGTAATTCTATTACTATAACCTATACGTATACTTATCCCTAGGGACATCCCTAGACATACCTTAGAAATATCTCTAGGGATCTCACTAACGTTTTCGCATCCTAGTTTCCAAAGGTTGACTAAACCTTTCCTCTGATACCAACTGTAGAGACCCTAAGCTTATCGTACATGGACATTACATTACTTTTGCGGAATACTTAGTACATAACAAAAACACACACACAAGGATCGTAATAGTTTAGTGTCTTTGGAAACTCGGAACGTAATCTTCTAATCGTGGTGAAAGATCTTCAATATCTCCCATAAAGATCTTCCCTTTTTTTTACCTAAAAACTTTTCTTTATATCCTGGGGAAAAGAAAACATAAAAGGGTGAGCTCAAATGCTCAGTAAGGGTAAACAAAAGAAATATCAATCACATCATATACATAAGAACATAGCTTTTGGAAATCTTAACCTGGAAAAGAGCTCATAATATCATAACATGGGATAAATCATAGAAGTGAAAATGAGATCCCCATAATCATAACATAAAACTTGAAACTTTGTGGCATGCACAAATAATCATGGAAAATCATTTCTTGTTAGTCATGACTCATTGCCAAGACTATCTTAGTGGACAAAGTCCCTTTCTGAACCGAGTTCACTCCTCGTTTCAGTCCTGTATCACTGAACCGAAATAACCTTCCGTTCCAGCCATGTCTATCTCATGAGATATAAAATCTTTACCCAATGCATTGGAGGGAGATATAGGTCCCACCCATCTTATAATGAATCCTTTCTTATGTGTGCCACATAATCATAAATCATACATCATAGCATAACCCATGTAATAAAAATGGGATTCTTAAACAACATGACATCATAAAACAATTCATATAAGATAAAGGAATTCATAAAAATAATTCCATCACAACATGAAAAAATCAATTTAATAATAGGGATAAAAACAGAACCCTTTATTATCTTAGATGGAAAATAATTTTGATAAAACACTTGAACTCCATTCTTGAGGAAAATATCCTTTCTTCTTCAAAAACATTTTTCCTTTCATAACATGTCATACAACTTTAAAATAAAAGAAGTTGATTAAAAATAAACTTGAAAACTTGTAAAGGAAGCTTCTTGGAAACAATGTTTTAAAAATCCATTCATGCCGTATAAGTTAAAAAAAACATTCTTCGTACTTTTGTCGGAAAAGTCAAAAAGTACCTCGTATGAAAAACGACAAAAGATTACTTTCATATCTTTTACAAAAAACTCATAGAAGGGTAAAATTGGATATAAAATATTTTAGGTGGATGGAAATAATATTACATATTGAGGAAACATGGATTTGGATAATAAAATACACCCCAGTAAATTTCAAAGTATAAACAATCTCGGATAAAAATGAGATTGTGATATTTCCCTTACCTTAGGTCCGACTTGCTTTGTAAGTGTCCGAACCTCCTGTATAATGATTTAAATCATGTTATTGACTTATTACAGAATAATATTCATTGTTATGATATCATATATGGTTCACTTATGACATTATATTACCCGTTCTTTTGTAAATTCCATGTTAAAGAAGCGTTTTGGGTAAAATCGTTTCATTTATCGTAGGTGTTTTGACTTGTTGTTCTTGACATAATTATTACTTATATCATGATTTACTCACTTCCAGAATATAAAATATGGTTTATATATCATATATATTCAGTATATATATATATATATAATAGGTAGATAAATAAAATGAAAAACACCGTTCATGGAGACGGTAGTCCGTACGTACGCATGAACGCTGTTTTCCTTTCCTTATTGTCTTGAAATGGAAGTAAGTAGATGACATACATATGTATATATATACATAAATCTAGTAGATTTATAATGTCATATATTTCATTATTATTTCTTATATATACATTATAATCATTCTTAAATGGTTAACATGGAGAATGAATCTCATCGCGTCGTGGAGACGGTAGTCCGTACGTACGCACGAGCGATGATATCATTTCTATAAATATTGAATTGAATTGGAGTGGATCATACAATATATCAGAATCAATATGATGTTGTAATAACTATGTATAGTTATTCTTTACACCATTATACCCATCCATGTAAGGTGGTGGTGGAAAATAGATTACACCACGGCGTGGAGACGGTATTCCGTACGTACGCACGCGCGGTGATTTCTTTTTCCGTAGGATGGATAGATGGTGAAATAGGGCTGTTTCATACTTATAATAACATATCAGTATATGAATGATACTGATGTTATTACTTCATAATGAAACAACCTAAGAAGAAGAAGTGGAAGAAGAAATAAAGATGAAAGAATTGGTAACGGTAATTACCTCTTCTTTGAAGTGCCTCTTTGAGACCTCCTCTTAGGGCACTAAAATTGGTCTTTGAGGAAGACCAGAACCTCTAGTATGTTTTTAGGGAAGTGGAGAAGAGATTTTGTCAGGGGTTGGCCGAGCTTGAGTGCTGAAATTGGTGTGAGGAGGAGGGAGAGGAGGTGTCCTTTTATAAGGGAGGAGAGGGGCACCTTAGGAATACCTCAAAATATTATTTTATTTTAAAGTCAAAATCGGTTTATAATGGTTACAAAGGGTCTTATTTCGAAGATAAAGTGGGGATGGGTCGAAATCCTATCAAGCAATAGGATTTAGACAAGTTTAGGTTATTATTTTAACCTTATCAATTAGATTTAACTCTAAGTTAAATAATTTAAATTTACCGTGTCTTTTTGTTTTCTTTCACTATATGGTTAATACACTTACTATAACATGCCAAACGAACCCCAAATTGTTTATTATTAAAATATATATCCTTATCTAAGTCATTTGGCCGAACCTTAGATTTTTAGGAATAAAATAACAATTAATAATATAATATTTGATTTAAAAACTATTTTGTGTCAATTTTGAAACTATTTGATATATGATTTTTGTGAAAGTCATAACAGAATTATATGTTCGAACCAAGTTTATTAAATCAACACTAATATATCATAGTAACCTAGAAAATTAGTGTAATTCATAAAAAGTCTCAAATTATATTTATTTTGGTGTTTATAACATCAATTATGTCAATATTTCATTAATAAGATAATTACTGCATCATCATTGTGTCATAAATAAATTAAATTATTTGATGTCTAAAAATTACAAATAAAATACCATCATGTAGTAAATCTTTTTATCATTCTAATGAATATTTACAATCGAATTTATCTTATGTATAACCCCATATTAAAAATGATTTACTTATTAAACTTTGATTTTAACTATTTTAACCCTTCTTTAAATAAATTAATAATAAATGTCCTAATCTAATCCAAGTGGGCCTAAATGGTCATATTTTATTCCTAAGTTTGTTTTTGGTCGAATTACACTTGTCCAATAGAATTAGGACATGTGTTAGGGTAATATTAATATCATATTTACCCTTAGTTACCCTATTTACTATTAACCGCGGTAAAAAAAAGTAAAAAGTTACTATTCACCAAAAATTATTTTCATCTCATTGAACCACATTTTACTTAATAACATCAACCGTGTCTCTCGGATTTTTGAAATTCCATTCACAGAAGCGGTAAAATTATGTTTTATGAAAAATTCAGTTTTTTAACTACCACTTAGTAGTTTCACTATTCATCAAAAATTGATGTTTTTCAGAACAGTGCCAAAATTTCATCCCAAGCTATATTTCATATTCCGAATTCAAAAATGAAGTCTATTTTACCAAATTCATTACATAAAAGTTGCATTAATTTTATAATTAAATCCCGCTGTTAAAACAAATAGCGTGTTTTTAAGAAACAATATCTATCAAAAGATTGACACTTGTTTATGTCTAGTTTAAATGTGAAATTACATCCAATGACCAACATTGTATTAAATTGTAAAAATATATTCTAAATATACTTTAAAACCACTCAAATTAATGATTTATCACTGTTAATTATTTCGATTAAAAAAGTTTTTTTTAATTATAATTTAGTAATTTTCACTATTCATCAGAATATGAAAGTTATCCGAAAAGTACCAAAATTTCACCTTAGGCTAAATTCGATACTCCGAATCCAAAAATGAAGTCCATTTTAAAATTTCTAAAATTTAAAAAGTGGTTATTACTATTCATAATGGCTAGTTTTAATAATATTTTAATAGCATATCATTGTTTCGTGAAACTCAGTATTACGTACCACACACGCTATCGAGGAAGGTTGCGATTGCGTGTAATGCAAGGCAAGTCAAGGATGCGTGTTGTGCAAACTCCTTTTGGTGTAGCGTACAACACAAGACATTAATAAAAAAGAATATTTTTCATAAAATCTCGGGCTGTTACATGGATCCTATGTGGATTTGGCAGTGATGGTTACTGTATGTGGATCCTACATGGGTTCGGCAGCAACGACTACTCTACTTGGATTCTACGTGGGTTCGGCAGCGACGACTTCTGTACTTGGATCCTTTGTGGGTTTGGTAGAGGAGATGATTCAGAGGCTACATCTAATCATCTCCACCCTTCTTCCTGAGTAGTATACCTGTGTGAGATGAGTTTTGACTTTCAATCATTATCAATGATATGATTGACTTATTTCCTATGTGGACTAGTTATGCTTGGGCTCGGAAGTTGGAGCCATAATGAGATTGATGACTTAGGTATATGTATGGGCATATAGATAAGTAGATTTGGTTGATAATTTTTGTTTGTATCTTTCTAGTGTGGTTTATCCTTTGTGGATTCTGGGAGACCTTCAGGGGTCTCGGGGTTCCTACTAAGTATCGTTATACTCACCCCTGCACGGGCTTTGCCCGCACTACATTGTGTTGGTTGTAGACGACGGACATCACTGATCATGGTCGAGGCTTATGGAGCTGGACGTATATGGAGGTGGACCACCTGGCGGGACGTACACGAAGTGGACGGACGGACCCGAGGTACCGATGATACTATCTGTACCCACCCTTCAGATGGGATTCCCAGAGGACGACTCAATGGTTGCTGCTTTACTTTTCAGCTGTAGTACTTTTATTCTTAGTTGTACTCTACTTTCAGTTGGGTTTGTATTATGACCCATTTACATTTCAGCACTTTCTTTTGTACATAGTGTATTAATTCCTCTTGTACTCTGGTTGGATGTGTTTATGTTTTAAAAAGGAAATGCCTTCCCAGTTATCGGGATTTACTCCTTTGGTGCTAGTCGCTAGCCCCTGTCCTATGGAAGGCGGGCATGGGGTAGTCACGGAACGAGCCCCGAGGATGGGTCATGACAAATTGTTATCAGAGGAGTCGGTTCTACCGCAGAACTGAGGACTCTGATAATTTATTTTTTGTGAGGCAATAATGTTAAGAATATTGAGTGTGGTTTTCAGTTTAGGGAGTCCAGTGTTGGTACGGCGGTCGACGTAACCATACACTAGGACCCTGACTTCTGATTTCCGACTCAGTGCACAAAAACACTGATTGCATTTGTGTTTCAAAAGTTTTCTTTGTGATTAATTTGTGCCAGCTCACCAGGTTTAAATCGTTTGACCATGTCTCATCTGTTCAGGATGTCTCCACTCATACAGTCAGTTGGAGTTCTGAGAGAGTACTCGATGATGGCCCACCGAGGGATGAGACTCTGGTACAGGGCCTTCTTTCTATGTTGGCATCTTCAGGTGGTGTACCAGCAGCCCCACCACCCTTTATGCAGCAGATGACACCATCCGTACTAGTGGATGGTGCACGCTGATAGCGCGCGTTGCATGAGTTCTAGCAGCAGAGGTCTTTGAGGTTATGAGGTGAGACAGATTCCCTGGAACCAGTGGACTGGCTGAAGGTGATTTCTAGAGTTCTACGCCTAGTTTATACACTTGTAGAGCAACTAGTGATCTTAGCTACCAGTGTTTTCTCAGTGAGTGACCATGAGGATGGTCGACATATTGATGGTACTTCGGTACATGGACCGATTCCTGATATAGTACCTTCGGGTAGTGTGCCAGCAATATCACTACTTGTTGGTCAGTAGTTTCAATCGGTGGCACCGGTAGATGACACATGTAGGTTCAGTTCCTTATATGTATTTCAAAATCAGATGCCCCTTAGGTTCTGAGGCGAGCTCGACTCCTAGGCAGCTGAGGTCTGTCTTGAAAAGGTGGATAAGAGTTTTCTAGAGCTTATATAGATTCATCAGAATGACATGTCGGTAGATGAGTATTTATCGAGGCAGTACTTGCTTGGGAACCCCCCAGGAGCATGACAGAGGTGCGGAGTTTCCAAGGTCTGGATGGATACTATCAGAGATTTGTGCCAAACTTCTCCAGAGTTGCAGCACCACTTTCATCTTTGACGAAGAAGGGAAAGCCCTTTGTGTTGTCAGATAGATGTCAGCAGAGCTTCCAGAAGCTGAGACAAAGATTGACCAGTGCACCCATCTTGAGGCTACCAGAGCAGGGCGTAGGGAACGTAGTTTACTGCGATGCATAGGGGACCGGACTTGGGTGTGTTCTGATGCAGGAGCGGGCACTGATCGCCTATGGTTCACGATAGTTTAGGCATCATGAGTAGAACTACACTACCCATGACCTGGAGTTTTCAACAGTGGTCTTAGCCTTGAATATTTGGTGGAACTATTTGATGGGCGAGCACTTTAGAGTCTACTCTGAACACCAGAGACTCATGTACATCTTCTCGTAGAAGGACCTGAACATGAGATAGAGGCGATGGCTCGAGTTCCTCCGGGACTATAACTTTGAGATAGTCTATACTCCTGGAAAGGGGAACATTGTGGCTGATTCTCTCAGCAGGATATCGGGCATTCAACTACTTGGAGAGGCGATGAAGCAGTTAGCCTCTTTGCAGATATCCTTCATGGATAGAGATGGGGCAGCCTTTCTATAGTCCCTCACAGTCCCTCCTCCACATCTTCAGTGGTTCAGAGAGGCACAATGTGGGGACGTTTACTGTGAGACGCGACGTGTTCAGATTTCCACAGGGCAGGCGCCTGATGGATTTTCTAAAGGCGGAGAGCACGTCATCCTCTTCAGGGGACGTACCACGGTACTAGTTTCACTGTAGGAGGAAGTTTTGAGGGAGTTTCACATGTCCCATCTAGTGGTACATCCTGGAGTGGCGAAGATGTACCAGGACCTCAAACGACAGCACTGGTGGCCGGGTATGAAGAAGGCTATAGCAGAGGTCATTTCACGATTCCTCACTTGCCAGCAAGTGAAGGCAGAGCACCAGGTACCAGCTGTCTTAGTACGGCCCTTAGAGGTTCCAGAGTGGAAGGCGGATAGAATATCCATGGATTTCGTGACAGGGATCCCACGTACTTTCAGAGGACACGACTCTATTTGGGTGATCGTAGACCGACTCACCAAGTCGGCCCACTTCCTACTGATCAGAGATCAGGGATCAGTAGAAATCTTGGGATGAATCAACATTCTGGAGATCATACGACTCCATGGTGTGCCATCTTCTATCGTCTCCAATCGAGACTCTCGCTTTACTTCCCGGTTTTGGAAGGGGTTGTAGGAGGCATTTGGGACGCAGCTACGCCTGAGCACCACCTTTCATCCTTAGACGGATGACCAGATGGATAGGACCATTTAGACACTCGAGGACATACTCAGTGCATGTGTCCTTGACTTTGTCCGCAGCTGGGAGGATCACCTACCCTTGGTGGAGTTTTGGTACAATAATAACTATCACTCCACCATCAGGATGGAACCTTACAAGGCATTGTATGACGGACCTTGCAGATCACCTCTGTGTTGGACTGACCCTGGTGAGTCAACACTCGTAGACCAGAGATGGCTCATTCTATGACCGAGAAGGTGTATATCATCAAGGAGCAAATGAGGACTGCACAGAGCAGACATAAGTCCTATTATGATAGGAGGCGGAGACCACTAGAGTTTGAGGATGGTGACCACGTTTTCTTACAGGTCTCACCTCGACAAGGTCTACAGAGATGTAGCCAGGTGGAAAGATATCTCCGAGGTTCATTGGACCCATCTAGGTCCTCAGTAGGGTAAGAGAAGTGGCTTACCATTTGACCTTTACAGCACAGTTACATTAGGTGCACGACGTCTTCCACATATCTCAGCTGAGGAGATACGTGTACGGCCCTTCACACATCATCGACCACAAGGATATGGATATCGATGATGGGGAGACATTCATGAAGGTTCTAGTGGAGATCGAGGATCGACAGGACTGGGTCCTACGAGGATGGTCAATTCCTCTAGTGCGCATTCGCTAGAAGCAGGGGAACCTCTAGAAGAGAACATGGGAGCGGAATGCTCAGATGTGTGATCAGTACCTAATTTGTTTTCACTAGTGTGTGTTAAAGGTTTTTGGGGATGTAAAGATCTGAGGTGGGGGTAATGTAAAGACCTGGCAATTTCAAGGATATTTTTTTCTTAAATACCATGGAATTTTACGAGTCTGTGGCTTCTGAAAGCACTTGATTCTGAGGCCCAATGTGTCCGAAATAAATTTTCGAAGTTAAGCTCAGGTATGTTCAGTAAACGATTGAGCGGGTTTTTATATCTTTTGAACTGGTTCTCAGAATCGAAATCTGAGGGCATTGATGAACTCGCAACACCATAATTTCTTAAGGGGACCTTTACTGCAGTTGCGTTTTAAGCGGGTTGAGAGTTAATTTTTGGGGATTTAGTTTAAAATATATAAAATTTGTGGCACAATTTTATTTTTATGGTTGGTGGTTAATTCCTCCCAAGGAGAGTTGAAGGTGGTCCCCACACCCACATAACCTCCCATGGGATGATATTTGTGGGGTGGGGCCCACATGTGACCTAAACTCTTAATCTTCCCTAAACCCCTTAAAGCCCCCATTAAACTTCTTTGTTTAATGTTGACAAACCCTTGAATTTAAATGTGTATTCTTTCCACTTCCTCTCTCTCTCCCTCTGTAATTCTTTCCAACACACACCTTAATTAATAGTTTGAACCTCTTCAATTAAATTAATTAAGTGTTCAAATTTTAAATTTTGAATGCATGAAAAGTTTAATTAAAATAAGGGGTAGCCTTATTTTAATTTTGGTTGGCTTGTTGTGTGGGGAATATTGGAGAGAGATTTTGTGTGAAAGAAGAAAGAAAATTCCTCTTTCATTGAAGAACATCATCCTCAATGAAGAACTATTCTTCTTCGATGAAGGACATCTTTCTTTCAATGTAGAACGACTCGGAGACCACGGTTCTCTATCCCCATCTTCCTCCACGACAAGAGAGGAGACACCGATGTGGGGAACTCGCCAACGATGACGCGCCTTAATTTTCTTTTCTCCATGACAAAAGAGGAGACGTCACTTCCTCGGGTACACCCCGATGATAATGGAGACGACACCGTCATCCACAATGCTTGTCAACCGCAGACCTTATCGTGGTAGCAGAAATTATAAAATTTTAGTTGATTAAAATTGTACACATTCCTCGTTGAATTCTACGAAATTATTTTAGCCATGTGTTACCGCCTAACGCGGAGGGCACGAGCCAAACAAACATGGCCCGACGACCCTCCCCTAGAACTTGATATTTTTGGAATTGGAGACCAGCAGTGAAGTAAGCACGGTGTCGTCGCGCCATGCCGAGATCGTGGCGGAGGAAGCCAGTGCCGATGCACCGGCTTTACGGAAGGAACCGCGGACTATCGGCCGGCCGAGCGGAGCCGGACCGTAGTTCCAGGAGGGCGCCACGCTGAAGAAGCTGTGGCCCGCCGATCGGGCCGCGTGCTCCAGATGGCCGACCGGTTTGGGAAGGGCGGAGCTTCTTGGAACCACTGGTGCGGAAATCCGGGGGTCCGCCCCCCTCCCTTAGAACTACTCAGCCGGCCGACTGAGCCAGTCGGGCCGCGTCCCGCCCCGCCGGGCCGTGCCACTTCTGGTCGGGATGCGCCACTTCTGGCCAGGCCGCGCCCCATCGGGCCGAGTTGTGTTTTCCTTCGGACCGGTCTAACAACCCTGCCAGGTCGGACCCGTCAAACTGGGTTAACCCGACCCGTCGGCCCACTGGGCTAAATGGGCCGGGCCAGTTATTCACTTCAACGTGAATAACTTAAAGACCATGCGTCTGATCGACACACCGTCTGCGGCACTGTGACTCTTTCTATGAGACGGTCTTTCTCGATTATCTAAGTGATTTTTTGACAACTTTGGTAAATGGCTGGGTTTGGAACGAGAATATATCCAACTGGGCCCCTGGAATGGAAAAGCCAATATCTCTCAGGCCGGGGGTCCGTTTGACGCATCGTCTATCATGTTGAGTTCCTTTGGATGAGATGGAACTTCAGGATACATCAACTTTGGACTTTGTGATAGTTGATGTATCGACTCCTTTTACTCATACAGCGAACCCTCCTGGAAATGAGTACGCTGTGTGCGGGAACCCTATAGCTGGTTACCACTGCGACGACGATCACGACTGTACTTGGATCCTACGTGGGTTCGGCAGCGAGAATGACTATAATTGGATCCTCTGTGGGTTCGACAGTGATGAAAATTGTACTTGGATCCTACATGGGTTTGGAAGCGATGGTTACTGTACATGGATCCTACGTGGGTTCGTCAACAATGAATACTGTACTTGGATCCTACGTGGGTTCGGCAGCGATGACTTCTGTACATGGATCCTTTGTGGGTTCAGTAGAGGAGATGATTCATAGGCTATATCTAATCATATCTACCCTTCTTCCTGAGTAGTATACCTGTGTGAGCTGAGTTTTGACTTTCAATCATTATCAATGGTATGATTGACTTATTTCCTGTGTGGACAGGTTATGCGTGGGCTCATAAGTTGGAATCGTACTGAGATTGATGACTTAGGTATATGTATAGGCATAAATATAAGTAGAGTTGGTTGATACTTTGTGTTTGTATATTTATTTTTCGGTTTATCCTTTTTGGATTCTGGGAGACCTTCGGGGGTCTCGGGTACCTATTGAGTATTGTTATTCTCACCCCTGCACGGGCTTTGCCCGCATTACGTTGTGTTGGTTATAGACGACAGACAACACATATTGTGGTCGAGGCTTGTAGAGTTGGACAGTATCCGGAGGTGGACCACCTGGCAGGACATACACAGAGTGAACGGATGGTCCCGAGGTTCCGACGATACTATCTATACCCACCCTTCAGATGGGATTCCCGGAGGATGGCTCAGTGGTTGCTGCTTTAATTTTTACCTGTTGTACTTTTTTTTACAATTGTACTATACATTCAGTTGGGTTTGTATTCTGGACCATTTACTTTTCTTAACTTTCTTGTGTACTCAGTGCATTACTTCCTCTTGTACTCTGGTTGGATGTGTTTATGTTTTATAAAGGCAATTCCTTCCCAGTTATCAGGATTTACGCCTTTGGTGCTAGTCTCCAACCCCTGGCCTATGGAAGGCGGGCTTCGGGTAGTCACGGCACGGGCCCCAAGGACGGGTCGTGACAAACCCACCATATAAGGGATCATTATACCATGATTCCATGAACCCTATGGAGATGACCTAATTTAAAAAGGATCAATTCCCTACTCTAAAATGTCATACCAGTTAAAAAACCCCCACATTGGGTATAGAATGATAGAGCATCGCACATTAGTATCATGGAGGGACACCAAAAAATATACATGAGACACATCCTCCATAGAGAATCATAATCCTCTGATATAGAAATAATTTTATAATGTACCATCTAGGGGATTGACCAAGGGACCACACTAAACTGATGTTAGTACAAACAGAATAAGTTATAGGATCCAAAAATGATAAATGGGAGAACACAATGTGTATTGGGTGTAGATGGAATGTCCAACCACCCCCTGGTCAACTGATGTGGTGATTCCTCACATTACATTTAAATCACCATATAAACAGTGTGTTGGAATAGTGCACAATGTGTACAAATAACCTAACACACATCCCATTCCATTTGTTTCTCCCATGTAAATTGAATAGTTTCCATGTTCTCTAGTTGTCTCTATGTATTTTTTCTATGTCCATGCCCATGTCACATCAAAGCTAAACTCTAATCCTCAGATCACATGATACATGATGTGTGATTGGATCAAATGGTGTGTGATATTTTTCTCCCTTTGGAAACCCTCATTCTATTTCTAGGGTCCCACAAAACATGTGATCATGGATAACCGAATTTTTAATCCTGAAATTTATAGACACAATGAGATTTCTTCTATATCATCCTTCACATCAACATATGCACCATACTCATTGGATATAGTATATTAGGGGTCACCCCACTCTCCCATCACTGGATATTAGGATATTATGCATCGAATCCACTCAAGAAATTAATGAATGTGTTGTTCATAGACACACAATCAACACTGGGATGAGAGAAAATCAACAATATATTCTGATCCACCTCTCATCATCCTCTATTATCATTTTACCTCGATCTAATCATTGATCATGAAACACACCCATGATAATGATCTGTTTCATTGAAGAATATTCACACAAAAATCAATTTCTGGGTAACAATTATACCATGGGACAATGAAAAAAAATTTAATGCTCATGCATATAATGGGGTAGAAATCCATAAGCTTCCAAATGTTGGGGAAACCCCAGGAATTTTTTCCTCAATCTACTGTCATAGATTTAGATGAAATAATAAAAAATAATAAATAAAAAATATATATCCATTGAAAATTAGACCACCATCAATGTGCAGATCAACTATTGTTTAATTAGTCGATGTTTGTTCACTAAGGATAAAAAAATGAGATGAATTGCAAAAATAAAACTTCTTAAGTTGTTATTGGATTGATTTAAAATTAATAATGTTTTTATGTCACTTTCTTTAATGAGATCCACATGTTCTTTTGCACACCAATCACCAATCCACAATATGATCATCATAATCCTACAAAACCCCACCAATACACTTGAATAGCTCCTCTCGATTTCCTAATTTATACATTTAACTCTGCAATTTTCAATAATAGAGGATTTATAAGTTACCATAACATTTTGGATTTTAATTTAATAATTAAATAAATAAAATTTAAATTATTTAATTATTCTCCCATCGATGTTCTTAATCCCTACCCCCTATGATGACATATATTATGACACTCCTAGGGTAAAACACATAATACGATCTAAATGGTGCCAAAATATATCTAACCAGGTCACCATTCGGGTGTTATTCCACATGTTAGGGGAACTACACATGTATGATATTTATATATTAAATATATTTTAAAAATTAATTTCAAGAACACTGATCCTCAAAATCTCATGTCATCTCCAAAACTAGCCTTGAAAATAATACATATAATATTAAAAAATGTAATATATGAAAAAAATAGTATTTTAAAATTGTACCCACATTAAGAATTTATTTTCTAGAAAATAAAGAATCCTACTCAAAATTATTAGGTTACTGGGCCAACATCTAGGACTCCCTCTCCAATGTTTTCTCATGAATATTTTCATGCATCCACCAAACATGCACTTGGTTAATCGATACCCCATTAAAGATCCTATTTTGGAGGACATTTTACTCAAATAAGTACTCATCAAATTTAGGAATATCCTCATGGTCGTGGTCACCCCATTTGACAACATGTGATGGGTCATGCACGTACCTCCTCATATATGATGTGTGGAAGACATGCTCAACCTTGTCAAACTACAACGATGGATCTATATGGTACATCACCTTAACAAAATTATGCAGTATCTATAAAGTACCAATGAAATGTTGAGATAAATTTTGGCACCATACAAATCACCATAAACCACATTGTTATGAGACCCTCAAGAACACATAGTCTCCTTCATTGAACTCAATAGGTCGTTCTCATTTTTACCCAAAAACCATTTGATAGCTCTGTGAAATCCTTATCCACTCCATGTTGATATTAACCTTCTCTGTAGTATCCCATACTATCTTTGGCCTCATGAGTGCTAACTCCCCTAAATCATTCCAACAGAGTTGTGACCGTCATGGTCATCCATATAAGTCCTCGATTGGTACCATATAAATTGGGAATTTTAATATATTATAGTTTGTTAACTCAACCAAGTCCAGGTGATCATCCCAAATATGGGAAAAATCCAACATAGAAGATCAAAATATTTCATCAAATACATGAATGGTCATCTTAGTATAGCTATCATATTAGGGGTAACATGACATGCTCAAATGAAAAGGATTACCAAAAGACTCATGTAAAGATCTCTATAACTGAAATGTGACGTGAACATCCTAGTATGAGATGATCATTGAGAGGAATCAAAGGAGCTAGACTATCTATTATATATACAAGCATCCCTAGCTCCTTAATTATATCTGATTTCAAATAGTTAGGAAGTGAACCAACATGGTGATATGGTTTATGATCACCCAGATGGAATCGTGTCCCCAAGATAGAGGTCATAACCACATCATGTTGTCTATGGATGTGACATATAAAATCCAATATGGCACTTGAAGGGGTTTATCTAAACCCATTAGAACCAAAATTTTATAATTCTCTCACTAACAGGTGAGGCATCAAGTGAAAAACACTACAAAAAAAGTCCTCATGCATTACCCCCAAAACTGACATCAGAGGTCCAAATACCTCTTGGCCACATATGGATATTCCAGTAAAAGGGATGTATTTATTTCTTGCATCACCTCCTCTATAAATTATAATGGTACCATCATTCAACCTTTGAAAATGATATTGTGTTATCCACTATTAAAATATCCATCAGTAGAATGTCCAGTGAGTATATAACTATATACTATCTCATAGTTGATATCTCTATGATGATCATCCATGGCATATATAAAAATCACTGTGTAACAACATTGAATGTATATATGATGAAACATCCATTTACAATGAGAAATATATAGTGACGATAACAGATCTGATACATTGACCAACCACTGAGAACAATATCTCTTACTAAAAGCATCTTCCACTATGTTCTCCTTCCCAGGTGTATAGAAAGTATTAAAGTCATATTCATGAAAAAACTCTACCCATATCCACTATATCATGTTAAGATCCATCTCTAAGAACATATTATTTATACGGTTGTCGTCAGAGTAGATGATAAACTAGTATCCCATCACATAGTTTCATAAAATATTTAGTGTAAAGACTATCTATTATATCTCGAAACCATTGGTAACATAGTTCATCTCTTGTGATGTCAACTAACATGATCCATAGTCAATCACCACCTGCATCTACATCAAGAGACATCCTATACTGGTTCAGGACTCAACATAAAACACTATATGCTCGAACACCCACCTCTGGTAATCTCAAGTTGGAAGTTCACATTGACATCCACCCCAACATTGGGAATCAGTATTTCCACCTTTTCATCCCCAAGAAAGTCCTTCCCTTTTAATTCAACATTGTGATGTGTACTTCCACTTTAGATAAATTGGGTTCAATCCTTTTATAGTACCCTTTAAAACCAAAGAATCTATATACCTATGTAACACTCAAAGGTGGATTCCAAGAAAATATATCCTCAGCCTTCAATAGTTCCACTACCACTCCTACCTAAGAGAATATGTGTCTTAGAAAGTTGACCACTCGTGTCCAAAAATGACTCTTCAATAGAAAAAATTAAATCTGGTTCTCTGGAAGTGTGTCCATGAATATCATCAACTGTCTTTTATGCTCCTCCAACAATTCAATGAACACTTGGATACTCTTGATAAGGACCCCCAAAAACGGGTCTAATAATGGTTGAAATATTTGGATCTTGAGTCCCATGAACACTACTAGAGAGTTTTTCATATGAAAGATAATCTCAATGTAAACATAGCGATAATAATTATGTCAAAATATTGTATTTATTTTAACCTCATCATTGACACATAACTGGTGATAGTGTAATATGACGTCAATCTCTGAGAACCATCACACCCCAATCAAATAATCAAAAAGTTCATCAATCCTTAGTAATGTATACTTATTAGTCGTGGTCAACTATTTTAATATCTGTTTCTACTTAGATAACCTCATGATTCTATCTTCCTTATCTATGAATAAAAATGATTATTTCTATAGGAAACACTGATTCTAATAAATCCCTTCTCATGTAAGCCATGAAACTATACCATTTGCTCACGAAGCTCTATGGGATCCATCTGATGTGATGGTGAAGATATTGGTGATATCATATAGATAATGTAAAGGAAAAAGTCCATATCTTGGATGAGATAAATTCTAAAAATTTCATTTGGAATGGTGTCCTCATACTCTTCCACCATCACAAGGAACTAGTGGCTCTTACCATCCACTACATTAATAGTAATGGTAGAAAACTGGTGAGTAATCAACTTCAACACCCTATTCTCGATCCCGTCATCCTCTTCCATGATTTCCCATTTTACCAAAAAGGACAACCATATCCCATAATTATGGACACATTGCATCCACTTGTTAAAATAATAATTCTAGACATAAACCATGGATAGACAATCCATACCTAATATAGAGTCATATGGCCTCATCACTACTACAATGAGATCCCATAAAAATATATTAGCTGAATGTGTTATATCTCATTGTTGTTTTGAGTGTCAAATCATAGATTCACCTCCCTTAAGATTCACTATGTGTAAGAGCTAAGCTAAAGGATCAACAAGAATCACCAAATCTCGAAACAGAGAATTGAAAAGAAATAATTGAATCAAACCTGTGTATATCAATACTATAGATAATGAAGAAAATACTGAGATCACACATTGAATAATCCCTAAATCCTTAGGGTCATATGCCTACATAGAATAAAAATGGCCCTGTCCCTGACCACAAGTTCCCGGATCGTTACATGGACCACCTAGGTACGACAATGAAAATAAGTAAAACCTCTAAACACCACATGCTTCTATGTCATCCCAACGGCACATCCTACACAGTATGTACCACCATGATCTTACCTCCATCACTACCTATGTGCCCCCTCTTCATTCTCCCTATCATCATTATGATAGTTTAGGAAATATTTTGCAATATTTCCCTTATCCTCGATAGAAAAAGACTACCTATCAATTGGATAATTCAAACCATCGGGGGAGCACATAACTCAGAACCATATATTTTGTGATCTTCTGATAAAGTGTATGGCACACCCAGATGCCTATGAATCCAAATGTATTCATTCATATGAGGTCTCCGCACATGGGTGGCCACTACTAGTGCCCACTATTAGTACCTTCTCTAACTGTAATATCCCCAAAAATGAAAGACATCTCAACCAATCATACATAAGTGGGGATTTAGATTGTTTTCACTATGGTCCTAATGTACCAATGTAAGATCTAATCAAATTTCTAAGATCAGATGAATAGATCATTCACTATATCCATTTCCTATCACAAGAGATTATTTATCCTCTTTAAATACTATTCCATGGTTAGAATACCTTTCTACAAATTAATAAGATCCATGACGTGCACCAATCAAAACATGGTTGAATAAAACTGCTCTCTATTGAAACAATCAATTTTTAAATAAGAGAGAGATGTCTAATCATTTGAATGAGTCACTATACTCCACCATTTCCCAAAAAAAATCAATGAAGAAGTCTTGTTTGTAAGATACCAATTTTATCTAAAGGATTCCTCACATGGTTGAAATCTTGAGTGACTCCCCCAATATAGTCCTCAATCACCTCAGGGACATGGTCACACTAAAAACTAGGAGGTCGCAACCTCTGGAACTCATGTAGCACACTCACCCTGAATGCATCCTCTACAAGAACCACTAGTTCTAACTACTTACTAAGGGGTGTTGGAATATCTGTTAAACCACATGGAGGTCTTATCAATGGTTCATGCCTCTGTACTCAAGAATTTTCACTTAGTGGATCCTCTACGTGATAATGTGGTGAAATATTTTATAGATATCTTCATAGAGGTATCCTGGAATAAACAAGATTTAATACAGTTAAAGAGTATATCAGGGGAGATAATGAAAAAATGAAATAGAAACCACATCCAATTACTATATTATTCATGTTCCAATTTTATCACTTAAACCAACGCATATATGTACCAATTGAAAAGGTAGGTGATAAGAGTCCTCGTTTATGGATATTTCAAAAACTACACCAAAAATGTAGTCCATAGCATGATATCCAAACTCGAGACACATTACCCAAACCAATATCTCAAATTGTGGTCCTAAGGTACAACTGATTCCTTCAATGCCACTATATCATGGCCCATATCCTATGGGGCTTGGACCACAACTACCCCAAGACCGCCTAAAATAATACAGTGTCTAGAAACCAATGCCAAGTAGTAATTTCACACTCATAGGAGGAATTATACAAATATACTTGTACAAACTCATGCATCTCTAGTATCATACAATTCTAAAATATAAATTAACTAAAACTAATGCAATCATACATATACAATCCCACAAATAGATTATGATATTAATGTATATCAATTGAAAAATATAGCCAAATAAAATCCCAATAAAAAAACTATTGGAACCAAACTACTCAAAGGGATTGGACTATGATCAAATGTAACCACTAAAAAAATTCATTATGACAAGCTCAATCTATGCTCAATTGTCACCCTTTCATCCTAGGACACCAGCAAAGGGGTCATAATTTTCATAATTCAGGAAAAATTCTTCTAGATTTCATGCATACATGAGTATAAAAATACCCCCAAAAGCACTAAACATGAATAATCAAGAATAATTATCTCATAAAAATTATATAGAAATATGTGCATAATATATTCATAGATTTATTTACGAAGGAAATCGTTCTTCTAGGTGGTTAACCAAACACCCAACTATAGGATTATAATTGAAGAAATATTCATTCTACGATAATCCACTCCACGATCCATTCCATAAACATATAAACTCATCAAATAGGTCATGATCATTTGGCTGTAACAAAGAAATATCACTTCCTTCCTTATAATCTAATACTCAGATATGAGACTACACCCAAAAACCACAAGGGTACACCATGAACCTAATATGGACCAACCTTCTATTAAGGGGATTATAATCCAATTAGAAAAAGGACCCTACATAAATGAATATAAAGATTTTGGATAAATTCACATCTCAAGTAGTTCATAACAATCCAAAAACTTAACATATGGTATATAATGATAGAGGATAACACTCTAGAATCATGGAGGGAAATCAGAAACTCTATATGAGAATCATCATATAGAGGGGATTAGAAACATATGGTGTGGATATAATATTATGTTATAACCACAAGGGGATGTAAAAATAAAAATGACACAACTAATATTGTTACAAATAGAAGAAATTCAAGGCTCAATAAACACTCTAAGGATGGAACACAACTTTTACTAGGGGCAGACGATATGTCCAACCAACCCATGGTCTACCTGTGTACTACTACCGCACATGACATATAAATATACATATACAGAGTGTGTAGGAATAGTACACATCATGTATATATCACCTAGAACTCATCATGTTCCCTTTGGTTGTGCCCATGTACATTGGACCATGTTCACGTACTCTAGAACTGTCAGTGTACTCTAGTTATGCCCCTAAAAATACAACCACCAGGTTACACACCAAGATTTAAATAACTTGTCAAATTACAATATACAGGGTCACACAAAGTATGATTTTCAAATCCTTTTATAAACCCATGTTCCTCAGCTAGGGGTCCAACACGACATCTGATCTTGAATGTGGCGCATGTAAACAAGAAATTTCGACATCCACTAGGATTTGTTTTGAATTATCGCACACATCACCAACGCCACAATAACTAATAGAGATGGAAGATATATAGTTGGAAAAAACTCTTGTCAAAATAGATCAGGATTTTGGTCTTCAAATCACTCATGAAATTACCCCATGCACCTTCTATAGCTGAACTATTGAAAGTAGAATGTATAAGAATCTCCAATAAATTTTGATCTCCCTATCATCATCCTCTATCATTTTTTCACCTTGATCTCACCCGTGATGGTGTACCAATACCATGGTATTGATCCATTTCACTGAATAATGATCTTGTAACAATCAATTATTGGGTAATCAGTAAAACATGAGACAAACAAAATTTCCTAAATGGATTTACAAAGAACATGGGTTATAGATCCATAATCCACCAGATGTGGGAAGGAAACATAGAATTTGATTTTTATGACTCAATCCATCATAAAAGATTTATAAGAATGAGGATGAATTAATAAATGATAAAAAATAAATCCACTATAAATAAATCCACCATCAATGCGTAAATCAATCATTGTTCATGGAAATGATTCATGTTCATATGTGATAAAAATGAAATATGGAATTTCAAAAATCAACCATCCTTCTTTGAGTTTTGATATTTTAGTAAATAATCGAGTTTTCATGTTTCTATCATTTACATAGATCCTCATATTTTGTTTCATAACAATCATGGATCCACGACCCAGACATCATTTATCCATGGATTCTCCTCCAGCCCATTCTAACTACTCCTCTAGTTCTTTAGGGTTATGAAAATAACCCTAAAAATTTTCTATAAGAAAGTATTTATAGGTTACCATTAGTTTTATATGTTTAATTTAATAATAACATGTAAAATTTAATTTATTTAATTATTCTCCCACAGAGGATCTGAATCACAACACCAACGCCGATATAGATCATGTTACACAAAGGAAAAATCCAAACCTTGAACTCACTAATTCCCAAAAATATCTAATACATGACCCCATTTGGTAGTTATTACACTTTTTTATGAAATCTTCAATCCCAAGATATTAGTTTGTTTAATATATTTTAAAAAATAATTTTGGGCACACCATTCCTCAGAATCTCAAGCTATCATATATTATCTCTTTGACAATAATCTATATAATATCTAATATAAACCACATGAGAAATCAATGTCATTCAAACATTTAAAAACTGTTCATATTTTCTATAGGAATATATTTCACAATAACCAAAAGGGAAAATCATGGGATGAAAAATATTGAATCAATTTCCTCCATGTCAACTATACAAAAAAAATCATTGGATGAAGATAAAATTTGATCAAAAAGTTGATCTAGTACGCATGATGTTTGAAAAAAATAACAGACAAGGGATAATTCTTTATACCAACAATACATGCATACAAAACTATATTCTAATCACATAAAATATATATTCATTTCATTTTTATTTATTGTTTTTTATAACAAATTAGATGCAAATTAGGATCTGTTTGGATACACTGAGCGTTTATTTTCTAGATATAAATAATAGATATACAAAATATCTACCACATATGATGTCTTTTGTGAATTTTTATTGAAAAAAATTCAACATTTTACAAATATAAGCCAAACTATATTTTTTAAATTACATTTTAATGTGAATAATTTTTTTGGTATGGATGTGTTTTAATATATTCAAAATCATAGTATGTAGATTGGAAATAAACACAAGATGAGTCCAGATTTTAATAAATCGATAAATGTTAGGGTAAATATTGTATAAATTCAATATCAAAACATATAAAAAATACATATTTTTATTAATTTTTTACAATTTCTGAAACCAATTTATGAAAAAGTATGTTATTTTATTACATTTATATATTAATGAAATATATTGATTTCTATAAATAATATTAGCATCCATAAAGTATTTTTTTTCTGAGGAATTTAAAATTACATTTAAAATATTTACTTGTCATTTATAAATATATATATTTTTATTACAATGAGGACTATTAACAATTAAAATGCTCAAAAGAGGAAGTTGGTTTTTTTGAAAATTAGTAGACCCCATATATGGTATCATAATGTTTTTATAAATAAGGAATAGGTGATTTCCCCCCACAATTTTAATTTATTTATTTCACGTAGGTCATAAAGAGTTACTTTTATTTGATGATAAATTTTGAAATAAAATTATCATTTTAAAATATATGATTGAAGATAGAAATTAAATTCAAGAATTTTATATCTAATATAGAATTAGAAAGAATATATTGAGTTTTATATTATAAAAGTTTTATAAAGTAATTTTTTATATTTGATATTAGGATCAATCATTATTTTAGTTGTCTATAATATTATATTTTAAATCACATTTATAATTTAAAAAATATTTATAATTAATTTGTACTGTTTAGGAATTATCATCACAAAAATTTAATTTTCAATGATTGGATTAGTCAAATTTTCATGTTTTTAGTTTAAAATTCATATTTTAGTTCAAAAAACAAACCAAGTACTCAAAACTAAGAATTTTTTTTCATGTTATCTTGTTTTTTTAAATTTATATATACTATATATATATGACTTTTAGGATTAAATATCTCATCAATAAGGTACAAGACCCTGCCAAATGGACACTATGTGTGTGTTTTCAGTAAAAAAGTGTCATTTTATTATAAAATTTTCATTAAATACTGAAAAATGAGAAAAATTCCTAAATATTATTGGTACATTAGAAAATAATCAATGATTTATTTGTAACATGTAATAGTCAATTACATCTCAACATAACACCTGATGTGACTAAATTGATTGATAATTTTGGTTTTCATTTTAAAATTTAAATTTTAATCTAATAACACATCACCATATCAAAACCATAAAAAATTTTTGAATTTTCTTGATTGTATATTTATATTATCAGTTTTTAGTAATTAACCTCACATAGATTGAAGTGAGCTGCAGTGGGAGGCTCGGAGCGGCTTCATCTTTCTCTCCCGCGACGCCTAGGGTTTCGCCTCCGACCTTAGCTCCTCCCCTCTCCGGCCATTTCACCCTAGCTCTCTTCTTCTCTTCGAGGAGGTCAACGGGTCTGGAGTAGTCGGGGGAGGGGGGGTCTCGTTTCCTGTTTTCCTTTATTTGTTTTTCAGTGATGATCGTTCTCTCTTTACGGTTCCCGCTTGAAGATGGCGTGCTGAGCTTTCCGTCGCCTCCCTATGGTGGAACTCTTCGGATGACTTCAGTATTCTATGCGGCGATCTTGGGACTCATCCTCCTTGCTGTGGAAGAACGTTGAGGGCTTCTACGATGCTATTGATCTGATCCGCGGGCGTAAGACCGGTTTGTTGAACGGCATACTCTACGGAGCGTTCAAGGTTTGATCGGTTATGCGTTGTTGTCCTACGGTGGTCGACCAACTTGTGGATTTTTCCCCTGATTCGTGGCGGCAGAGTACTCTGAGGATCGGCTGAAGTGGGGTTTCGACGCCGGTTGTGGTTTTGCAAATGGATGAATGTATGTGGGGTTGTGATGATGAAGTTGATTCCGAGGGGGAGTATGGTGGGCTCTTCCGTCTTGAAGATGTTGGAATGGTGAAGGTGGCGTTTTCTGGTGAAATCGATGATGTTTATTTTGGATCCGCCGGTGATGGTGCTCCGGCGACGGTGAGGTGCTCTGGTGACGACGACAGTGGTGGTAGTTTTTAGGAGCATGATGATGATGGGGAACAGATGTTGACTGGATGATGTTTTAAACTTTGGCATGATTTGCAGTGGGTGAGCGATTTCTACGCTCGTGTCTCGAGGTGGCTCTTCGGAAATGATGACGGGTGATACGCGGATCTGGAAGTGGTCTAAGTTCGGGTTTTTGAATTTGAAATGCTTTGCTGTGGTGATGGCGGGATGTGTGTTTTTGAAACTTGTGTTGTTCGGTTCCCACTTTTCCTTAAAGTGGTTATTAGAAAATATCAAAAAAAGGATTTGGCTAAAACCTCACATGAATTTGAGTTGAACCAAGTCCATATTGACTGAAGGTGTTTGTTTTCTTAACGGTGACAATTTGAGTAAAAAAAACATCTTATACTCAAAAACAATAATAATTTTTCACATTTTAACTAAACACATGGTCATTCATTCAATCTGGCATATTGTATTCCTAGAATGAGTAACAATGTGTGTTTTTAGATTAAAAGAATCAATTTATGCATAAAATCATATAACATAATAAAAACATCAAAAATTATTTTGTAAACTACTGATACCATTGTGAAATTATGAATGGTTTACTTGTGACATGTAAAAATTAATATCACACTGATCTAACAAACATTATAGCCAGATTAACCAGAAGTTCATTTTTTATTTAAATGAATCATTTTAATCCAAAACACATTCCACATAAAAAAACATAGAATATAAGTATATAATATAATGATAATTTATGAAAACAATTTATGAGTTATTTTTGATGTGTTGGAATTAAATAATTATCCATATGACATCACGTGTGACTTGATTGACTAAAATTTCTTAATTAAGTTAAAATTTGATATTTTAAGTATAAACATGATTCAATTAATCAAAAACAATAAACTATTTTTGAATTCTCATGATTATATAGAAAAATAATCATTGATTTATTTTTTATGTATAATAATTAATCACACTTCAATCTGAAAATGATATTTTCAGAATAATCAAAATGAGAAAAACATTCTCAAATTCTCTTAAAAAATTACTAGAAAGATCATTGACATATTTTTTGTGTATATAAATTAAATGCAATTTCATATTCCAAAAATGTGTTTATATTTACTAACAGTAGATGATTATATTTAAAAGTGAATTTTTAGTACAAATCATTCATCCCCTACTCGAAACTAAGAAAACAAACCTTAATTGAAAACATACTCTAGAAAAATTATATTGATTCATTTAAAACATAAAATAATTAACAATATATAAATCTAGAAAATAGCGAGGCAATATTGAATGAATGACCATGTGTTTAGTTAAAATGTTTAATTTTTTTCTTGAACGTGATTTCTATACTCGAATCCCAGAATCCATGCCCATATTGTCTTTATAATTTATGAAAAAAATCTATGTTTCATTTTTTGTATATATATGTTACATGTATCTCAATATGATAGACAATGATGAAAAAGTTATTATAAGTGAATACTTTAATTTAAATGAACAATTTAGTTCAGAATTCTCTCACATACTAGAAACTGAGTAAACATACCCTATTTTTCATAATCATTTAGGATATAGATTAAAAATTCGTTTTTATGTCTAGAGGAATTATCTTCACATTAATCCCATTCATGATGTTTCTGGGAGGACTAAAATAGTTTGTATTTATTTCAAATTGGTATTTTAGTTTCAAAAGTGCCTGACATAATCCATATTTAGAAAAAAATATTATATTAGTACGATGGTTTGTGAAAATGTTTGATGATTTATTTTTAACATATAGGAATTATCTGAACATTAATATGAAAATTGTTGTGTCTAATTTGACTAAAACTTGAAATTTCCAATTTATAAGTGATATCTTATCACACAATGTCCATAAAATAATAAAAAAAGAAACCATTATTTTATTTTCATAATAATTACATAAAATTTCCCATTATATATTTTTAAGTTTTATGAATTAAAATCATATCAATTGGATTCAAGGACTGTATTGATGGACTAAAGGTGTTTTTTTTATTTTAAAAAGACATTATAGTTCAGAAAAGACACCTAATACTAAAAATTGATAGATTATTCTCTAATTGTTGTGTAATTTTTATAAAATTATATTTAAAAAAGTAATGACTTGTATTAATTGGCCCCTTAAAAATCTGACACATAGTATTGCTGGATCCATCAAAAGCTTATGTTTTCTATTTAAACATGATATTTTTCCCGAAAACACATGTTACATACCAAAAATTCTGAAAATTACAATAAAATTATTGATACTTTATTAAAAAAATCCATTATTCATTTGTGATATGTAGTAATTAACCTCAAATTAATATGACAAACAATGTGGATGGATTGACTGTATGTGTGTCCTTTCATATGATATTTACTTTTGAGTTCACGATGTTCATACTATACTAAAAAAATATCAAACTCATTCTTATGGTATTTATACTATAAATAAATTATTTCTTATCCATTTATTATATTTATGCATTAATATAACAACAATCCAACACATGTTATGGCCACCATGACTCAATGTGCATGTTTTCATTATAAGTGTAACATTTTCAATCACAACACATGTCATATAGTCAAAACCAATGAAAAATGACCTTTTTATCATGATTTATTAGAAAAATTGTACCTGATTCATTTTTTTAGGTGTAGAAGTCATCCACACATTAATATAAGAAATACAGTTGTTGGTATTACTAAAAGATCATGTTTGCATGATTAAAAGTGTCATTTTCTCTTTCAGTGAACAATATATAGTCAAAGACATGTAAATTAATATAGAATGAAATTATACATTATTGAAATTATCACTTATTAATTTGTGATATAGAGGAATTAACCTAATACTAATATGAAACTTGGTGTGTCCAGATTGACTGAAAGGGAATGTTTTCAGTTAAAAAAAATGAAAAGTCAGTGTAAAAATCATGTCACATACTCAAAACCTATAAAATTTAGTAAAATTTTATTAATAAATTAGT
Organism: Viscum album; assembly: GCA_963277665.1. Classification (NCBI taxonomy): domain Eukaryota; kingdom Viridiplantae; phylum Streptophyta; class Magnoliopsida; order Santalales; family Viscaceae; genus Viscum; species Viscum album. The sequence continues at coordinate 195,019,771 of OY728142.1, read as the reverse complement.
ACTATTATCATGTATTTATTTATAATATTTAGGAATTAATCCGATGTATATTTGACACATGGCATGTCATGTATGACTGAAAGTGAGTATTTTTATTTAAAAATGTATTTTTCATTGAAACATTTATCAAATACTAAAAAAATTATAAACAAATTCAATTTGAATTTTTAATTAAATATATATAATTATTCATTTTATGATGTGTTGGAATTCAGCACACTTAAATTAGATACACAGTGTGGCTGGTATGACTGACAACGTGTGATTGATTAAGATGATAAATTAAATCAATAAAAAATTATTCAATTCTGAATATATGATGTAATCCATTATCATTACAATTTAATTTGTCATAGATTTTATAACATTTCAATTATATTTTTTTTTTCTATTTTTATGTAATATCAGTAAAATAAGAATTATTTTTTATTATAAGAAAATGAATCTTCTGAACAAGGATGACTTGATCATTGGAGACGAACATCAATGAGAGTATTTTTATTGTTTGTAATTATTTTTTAGTGAATTCTTCATCAATGTAATTTTATTGTAACTAATTTTCGGAATTTAATGACTATATTGAAATTTTGGTTCAATTTAAATTTAATTTTTGTATACTTATTGGATAATTTTTACTATAATATAAAATAGTTTTTATGTTTTTTATTAGCTATCATATAATTTTATTTATGTAGTTTCTGAAACTATACCCTAGTGGGTATTTTCATTTAACATTTTTATGTTTAGTGGTAACAAAATAGTCTATTGTTAGTGTTCAATTTATCAATGATAATTTATTCCTTTATTAATGAATCATATTTTATGGTTAAATTCGCCCTTTATCTATATTTTTATATCATTGATAAATGTGTTCATCTTTTATGTGTCCTAATAATTTTATTACTTTTTAACTGCATATAAAATTTATATCTAAAATTGATAAGATTTCAATTTATAGTAGTAAATTATATAAATTCTAGGTTATGTTAACATTAAAGCATCAAATTTAAAAATCACAATCAACGATAATAAGTTTTCAACAAATCAAATTTAATAACAAATTAATACGTATTATTCCAAAATCATTTATACCAAATTGAATTTTTATATTTCAAAATATGTTTAGAATAAATTATTAATTTTTACTGTATGAGTCGCTCTCTATATTTTTCATCTTGTTTTTTTATTGTTTATAAATGAATCACCATGATAATGAAAATTAGTAATTAATTTTTTTCCATGTATATTAACTTATCACTAATTATAAAATTACTATTCTATTTTTTTGTCACTAATTTAAAAAAATTATTTACAATTATTGATATATTATTATATCAATGACTTATTTTGTTAATACAAGTTAGAATGTATTAATTTATGAATAAAAGTTTTTAAACAATTTTTTTTGTTAAGGGTAATTTTTTCTATCTAGGAAAACCATATTGTTTTAATCAAAACATATAATTAAAACATATTTATAAATGTTGACTTCGAATGATAAAATTTTTATCACATTTATGAAATTTCCCAAATCATATAGTTATCGAGCTATGATTGTTATGTAATTTCAGTAAAAATATATAGTTTTATTGAAAATATTAAACAAAAAATATATTTTCTCCAATTCAAAACTGTATTTATTGAAAAGTAATTCGATTTATTTTTTATTATCTAATCATGATATTCATTTAGAAATCATTTTATAAGAAAAAATATTTATAACTGCAAGAATTTAATTAAAATTTATGGAAATTATTTTTTATGTTTTAAGTGAACCTCCAATATAGTATTTGATTTTAAATTTCTTAAGGATAAATGTAATAGATCTCTATGTTAATATATTTTGTTAATTATTTATCTTTATATTATATTTTAATTACTTAATGTTATATATATATATATTTATATATGATTATTGTTAGAAATATGAAAACATGTAAAAAATATCCCCTAATATATATATATCTAGTAAAAATATTACTTTTATATCCTTGTTTCTTAAAATATCTATAAATATAAATGAAACTAATTTATATCATATATATTTTGTTTTAATTTTGATTTTTTTAGTGTAAACCTTAGACACTGTATGTTTTGAATAGAATAAGTGATCAATCATATATTTCAGAATAAGGAGTCATGCAGGTCCGTTTCAGTAGTTGTTTTTAGGTAATTCTGACACTATTTTAGTTGATATCTATGATTATATATTTCACTATTGGAGGTTTTCACGTAGAAACCTATATGAGGATATCTCTATTTCAATGATAATAGGTTTTAAAAAACACTATGGCTTCAATATGAATCTTGTAAGGAAAAAGACTTTAGAAATATAGGTCTGATGACAACATTATTAAATTAGAAAATTATACATGGAATCACATCATGAAGAACCGAATAGTTTAGTAGTATTGGTGAACTAGAAAAATACATGAGTAATTATTTACATTTTAAAACACAAACTACAACATATTTTTTTGAGAATAAAATTTTCCCATCAATTATATCCTTAAGTATAAAATTTAGCAATCATCATACATTCTTGAGGAAGGAAAATAAATAAAGACAAGCTCATATGATCAAAAAGGGTTAAGCACAAAATAATATATAATGATTAAATAAGAATATTAAAAATTTAATGGTCAATAAATAAGCACACATACCATTAAATTATACTGATAATTCAGAATCATTATGAAAAGGTTGAAAACTGAAAAACATGACATTTAATTAATAAACAGAAAGTGAAATGTATACAGATGTAAAATCATAGTGAAAGTTTTATGGATAATAATAAATAAACTCATATTGATTCCCATTATTTGTTATTTTTTTGGTGTCTCAATAACTAGATACATCTACTATCAATAACATTAACCAGATGGTTTAATCTATTCATAAAAAATCAATTCATGCTATATTAATGTAATTGTATCTTGAAACATATTGATGCATTGAGTGTCTATAGAATATTTGGCCCCACCAATCACTTCATGTCCAAATCATTCCACATATATTTACTAATAGATTAAATTCATTAATAATGTTCCTTACCATTAAATATTCATATTGAGGAAATAATATAGTTTTATAAATATTCCCCGAAATAAAAAAATCCCCTTCAATGTAGAACACCATGATAAAAAATATGCACCGTTATGGGAAAAAGTATTTGGTTTAATGAATATATGTTCCCATGATAAATAATATGTACAATTATGTGAAATTTAATTTCCAATTATCACAGGAATGTGATTATTTCAAGGGAATTTTAATGACTAAAAAAATAAATCAATATAGTTAATGTCAATAATTTACATTTCAAAATTACTGTAAACCATAAAGAGGATAAATAATTATGGTATCAAGACATAATATCCCAATAGGATCATACATAGAATAATTAATTTTTACATTTATTAAAATAAATACAATAAAAATAATATAAAAAAATTATGGAGGGAAGTATCCTTTTCATTTTAAAAATAATTTTGAAAAAAAGTTTATTTGAAAATCAATTTTTAAAACATTTTATTTTGAATGATCCTCATAAACTATGAATATAAGAATAAAATAAATGTAGGTCATGATAGTGGGTAATTCCATAAATGTCGTACCATTAAAAAAATACATTTCTTTTTTACTGTAAATAGTTTATGAAAGTTCCTTATTAAGAAAATTATAAGAAGATTCCATTAGTATATTTTTATAAAAGGAAAATGGAACTTATTTTTAAGAAGAAATAATATTACATTTATTTTGTTTAAAAAAGTAAAAAAAGTGATAAATTTTTTAATAAAACATTCTTAAATGATTAAAATGTCTTTTGATTTTTTTTCATAACATGGTTTTTAAAAAAATCATATTTTTGATAGAAGAGATGAATGTATTTAGATTTTTTTAAGAACATTTTCTCAATTAAGATAAGTTAAAGAAGAGTGGGAAAATGGTACTATTAATTTCAATTATCATGAATAATAATATTATAATAAAATTAAATGTGTATATGAAGAAATTATGTAATAATTTCCATCAACCAAAATTTATGAGTATACAATTTCTATTTGATTGAGATTGTGAAATAAACCATTTCAATGATCATAATGATAAAGTGAGAAATAATAAATGAATTGAATATGTTTTTCAACTATGAATCCACATAAATCAAGTTAATGTAAAATATAATGTAATCAAAATTTATTATATGCATAATCATAGAAGGAAATAATTAATGAAGTAGAATATTTATCCAATGGACAATAATTGAGTTATGAAGTCACTTACCTCATTCTTCATTTTGATTATATTTTGTTTAACCATTTATATAGTAGCTTCAAACATGGTTTTATATTATAAAAGAACCATATTATATTTATAATATCATATATGATCTTTTATAACATTATATTCCCCATTCAATAATAATATTTCATTATTTTCATTGTGGCAGGTGTTAATAACATTGTTTTCTCATACGTGTTTCATCATGAATGATATGGTTTTTTTAGAATATTAAATAGTAAATCCATCTAAAAAATAATATTCATGATATAATTATAATATTTAAACATCAAATTAAAATTTTAAACCATTCATGAATGATTGTTATGAAAAATGAAGTATATTACAATCATAGAGATGGTAGTTCATACATGGACGTATGTGACGCCCCCATTCATTAATGATCATTAAAAATATGTAATGGAATTTATTATAATTATATAATGATAGTAATATCATATAAACCATATTATATGCCTATATATATCATTCATTGGTTTTGGTGATGAAAAGATAGTCACATCGCTTAATGAATGGCGTAGTCCACACGTACATGAATGTAGTTATCATATTTAAGTGTGTGAAAAGGTAAGAAAGAAAATTATTTTTATTATAAATCAATAATGATAATTATTTCATTAATATCATAATTATTTCATTAATTTAAAATATAATCATTATCATTAACCTTATTTACTTGCATGTAATGTGTTAGTGAAAGATGAATCATATGTCTTCGTGAGGATGTAGTTCACCGTACACATGAGCAACATCATCATATCCAATACCTCTTATAAATTTAAATAAAAAATATATATATGAAATAATTAATCAAATATTATGGATAATAAATAAATATCATATATATTATTTATATCCTTCATCATTCCTATCAGTAATGGTGGTAATGGTAGAACAAATGATGTTAGTTCAGGGGGATGTAGTCCACCAAACAAACAAACTATGATTTTGTAACCCATGTGATTGAAGGGGAGTTTTTTAGGTCATGAAAATAATATAACAACATACAATAATATTTTATATATTGATGATATTATATCATAATTGTTTAATAATAATTTATGTAGGTGGATAAAGAAATAAAATAAAGACACTTGTTAAAGAACATTACATCTTCTTCATCTATACTCATTAGGTATTCACTAAATACATCCTAGGATTGATATCTTCCCAAAATATAGAATATAATATTAGAGGAATATATTTCATCATTGATTTGGTCAGTTATTGGCTGATTAAAAAGGGTTATGAGGTGCGAATAATAGAATGTGGGTGACCTTTTATAAGTAAGGGAGAGGTAACAATTGGTATTTTCTAAACCAATTGACAAAACCATGTTTTTATTAAGTAAAAAGGGTAAATATGCCCCATTATAGAACCTTATAGGTGTAATGGTCTATATATGTATATAAAATAGTTTTTATACAAGTGTATATATCATTTGTACCATTATCATTGTTCTTTAACCCCTAGTAAACCCATTAGTACTATAACCAGGATAATTAATTTCTACTACATTCTTTTTTAATTTTATAAAAAACTCAGTTAACCTTATTATAAATTATAAATTATATTTATTTTGAATATTTAATCATTTTTTCCAAATTCAATGCTTTATAAGAGTAAAATATTAATTTAAAATTAATCTCTTAGACATGATGAGAAAGAGAGTTTTTAATGTTAAAATGTTCAGAAGATTAAAAAGTGTTTACACCTATATTTATTATGATAATGATTAATATAATGAAATTAGATTAATTTATATTTAATTGAACTAATTTCACTTAAAAATACTTCCAAATATAATTTAATTTTATAAATTATTCAAATAAACCATATGAATTCAATTAAATTAATGTGTATTTCATTATTCAGAATATAATGATACTTTTAAAAATTTTTACTAAAAATCACACAATTATAATTTTATTAGAAAAATTACAAAAAATTATATGTGCATTTTCTTATAAATTTATTAAATGCAGTAAAAAAATAGTTTTAAATTAATTACACAAATCATGATTAAACCGTCTTTTAGAAAAATGAAGTTTTTTCAAAAACATTTTTGTTTCATCTATGTGATTATTTTTTTCATTTATAATCAATATACAGAACATTTGTGTTTATAAATCATATAATTTTAATAATTTAATTCTATTCATACCCACTAATCTAATGTCTATGTTATAATTCTCATTTTTATATAATATTTTAATAGAGTTTCGTGTTTTGTTTAGAATTAGTGTAGTAGGAAATGCATGGTAAACATAGAGCATTATGTAACTCAATATAAAATCAATATTTGTGCATCAAACAATATATTTAACATATTTAATAGATTTAAATATATATATATATATATATTTAAGTCATATTTTGTTATATTGGCTTCTACATTCATATTTTCATTTCATAAACTCTAACAAATACGATGTACACATTTTAGAAATTTTGGGTGTCATGTTCCCCCCACCATAAATAAATATCTTCTTCATAGTTTAAAATTTATATTTGGAAGAAAGGGATTAATATTTGAAAATCCCATTGTAAAAAAACACACATTGTAAAAATAGATAATAATAATTCCCTTTAATAAGAGGGATGAGGTTGTAAAAATGACCATACAGATAATATATAACTACGAATTTACATAAGAGAACATTATGGAAAGGGAAGATGTGGGAATGAAAGAAACGATTAAATAATTATAGATATTTATTAAGGTTATTGATCAAAAGAATGTGAATGATCAATGACATGTTAAGGGGCTCAGAACCATAAATATGTGAATATTTAAAAGACAATCTGATTTATCAGATATAAATCTTGGAGGATAAAATTTATGTTTCAGGGTCCATTTTCAAAAGATGATTAAATCATTTACTATCTCAAAATATATAAATATATATATACCAAATATGTATCTATGTCATAAGTATTATTTCATCCATTGGACTTGCTTCGTTTAATTTATAATTCTTCAGTTAATAAATTAAATGAATATCTAATTTTTTTAATTATATAATCACTAAAATATAATTTTAACAGGTTGTAAGATCCATAAAAGTGTGAAAAGTCTTTACATCAGTCTCTATATATTTTTCAAAACCAATATTGTTAGCAACATTTATCGAATGTGAATAAATTTCAAAATAGCGATGTAATACAATTAACTTTAAAAACTCATCCAAATTTCCACATAAATAATTTTATAAATGGATAACCTTATCATCCATCCAGAACATTATGTTCCATAACCTTTTAATGAATGTCACAAAATTTTAAAAATTAACTTATCATTAATCCCTTAAAAATCATGAAGTACTCATAATTTGAACATACCAAATTTGTTAATAAATTCATTATGTATTCTAATAAAACATGGTAATAACCCCAATTAACGTAAAATATTATTAAAAACATGAATTATTTATTATTCCATAAATAACACAAATGTAATTTGATATATTACTTAAATACAAATATGATGTTCACTCAATAAATAATAGAATAAACCACTTTCTCAATTAATCATTAATCAAATCCATGGAAGTCAATAATATCCACTTTACATTATCCACATAAAATATATTTATATATCACCATCATTATTTTTACATTATAAATTTAACAATGTTTACCCTTCCTTAAATAATTTGATTTTCAAGAAGTTCAACATTCCATCGAATCATTTTTCTTTCTCATTGGTATTGTTCAATAAAATCATTAATATCCTGAATTAAAAACTACTTTATCAGAACACTTATATATTTTTTAATTATTATTACAAGGATATCATTTATAATATACTCAAATGATATAATTATTGAATAAAAAGGGGACGATTATTCATTCCTCTTCATCTATTGTAACATTATATACATCACCATGGTTAATAACCTTATTTGGCACTATATACATTTATCTCCTGATATGTTGATTTGTGTACTTCCCCATGTCCTTATATTTTAATCATGGTACATTTGAAACCATTTTTTTACCCATAAAATCACAAGAATGGTGTTATTTTTCTCCAAACATGTTGAATAATCCCCATCATTTAAGGCAAGCATAAGGGTGTTTCTTTCCAAAATCTTCTCAAGTGGGAAAATCCATCATTTTCTTATTTATTTTAACTATTATTTTTACATCTAAATTTTATTTCTCTTTATTTCTTCAAATTCCATATTACATAGAAAATTCCATCTCTTTCTTGTTAGCACAGTTTATGATTCCTCATATCATAATAATTATTTAGAGACTAGTTCCTGTGTAAATAATAGATTAATCCCATTAATGAAATTTTCATTCTTACCCATTAGATTATGAAAATTTATGGGGTTACCCTTAACTCTATATGGATATATTTATAAATTATGGATTACACTAGATTATATCCAAGAGTTATGAAACATAATTTATAATAAAAAATAATGTAAAATACATAACGTAAATTGAAAAATGGTTGCATAGATAATAACATATTATTAAATAGGGTTTCTTTTTGGGTATCACCATTTTAAATCCTTTATAATGTTTTATGATGAAAATATGAATTATCCAAAGAATATCCCCCAGGTGTGTCAAACTAGGTGGTGAGTAAGGCCCATTGTTGTGAGCTAGGTGACAATCTGGTCCTACAAAATGTGACATTTTAAAATTTATTACCCTTAGGTATATCCATTCCAAAACCTTATCTATTTGTAGTATATTGATTTGGATGTATTGTTATGAAAAAACACATAATATCTGCCATACCAAAAAATTACGATGTTTTTCTACACAAATATTCACTGTTGTTCATAGGGTTATGATCACTAATCTATGTTGTCCAAAATCTCATTTCCAAGGTATCAACTAAAATCACTCTAATACCAACTATAGTGACCCAAAATCTAGATACCTGGTACTATTTTATTCTTTATTAAATTGGAAATTGATATAATGAATCACATCCTAAAAGGAATAATACTATAACAATCTTTGTAAACAAGATACATAAATTAGACATTCAGTACATTTAAAAACATAAATTACAACATAATTTTTTTCAAGAATAACATTATACTATATAGATTATACTTACATATTAGATATATTATAATTCATAAATTCTAATAAAAGGAAATAGAGTAAGGGAGATCTATATTGCTCAATAAGGGTTATTTATAGTGGAAGCGATCAAGAATCAAGAATCATAATCAATAAGAAATTATAAATATATGAGTACTCATGAAATTTAAATAATTGGATAATTCATAATAAACATGGAAAGGTAAATAACCTAAAATTAATATAATTTAATCAATAAAATGAAAATAAAATGAATCCGGAGATAATATCATAATGAAAGTATCATGGATAAAAATAATTGAACTCTTAATGAAGTAAATGATAAACTATGAGATATTTTATTTTAGGAACATGATACCTCAACCATCAAGACCTTTCACTATATGTATTAAACTATAGGTTAAACCCTTTTTATATCTTGTTTAACTCGATTGCCACATGAGACCTTCTGACGCATCGATGGAATATATAATACTAATCCCCACCCATCATTGTAGGTCTAAATCATTCCTCACATATTGAATAATCAATTTAAATCATGAACAATGTTATTTATCATGAAATATTCCTAATTAATAATCAATACATACATATCAATATTTCAAAAAGTAATTAGATTACATTCAATATAGAACACTATATGTAGAAAACATTTACGGTTTTGGAAATAAATATTTCCATAAATAATAATATGGTTATTTTGGGGAATTGAATGTCTTATGATCATAAGAATGTAAATATTTAAATGTATTGATAATGACTACAAAAATGAATCAAAAAGAATAATATTTATACTTTCCTTTTTTAAAATAACCATAAACAATCCATATGAAAATTGGGATGGTAAAAATACAACATATTCTCAGTAAATTATAGATTATATCAATTTTTTTTCAATAATGATTTTAAATAGATTAAAATATCATTAAAAAATATTCTTGAAGAAAATATACATTCCATTTTGATAGTTCTTTTTTTAAAATAACTTTTCAAAACATGTTCATTAAAAATATCCTCAAAACCATGAAATGGAATATTTTAAGAATTAAAGTCACTAATGTAGGTAATTATGTACATTTATTACAAGATAAAATGAAAATTCACTATTTAATGAAACAATCTAAGGAATGTTACTTGTTCTAAAGATAATAAGAAGATTACTTTAATATTTTCCGGAAAATTCAAATGGGAATTGTTTTTAAAATGACCCAATATTCTCTTGAAAACAATTTCTAGTGTGTAAAAATTCTATAATATTCCATATATTAATCATTTTGAAAATTTTAAATTAATTTCAGAAAATATATTTAGGAAACATGATTTAAAAATAAAACTGAGTTATAATTTAAGAGAGGAATGATGTCATATTTTCCAAAATTCATTTTCTCAATTAATTTATATACAATAAATTATAAAAATAGAACAATTAAATTAATATATTATTAATTAATATTGTATAAGGAAAACAAATGAGGTTATTAGGAAATGGTAATTTAATTTCTATCAATTGGAATTCAAGAGTAAACAATCTTTATTAGAATGATATTGAGAATTAAACTGTTACAATGATCATATTATTGAAGTAAGTATTAATCAATGAGTAAATTATATGTTTCAAATGTAAATTTGAAAAAAATAAGTGTAAATATAAATAAAGGTAATCAAAAGTAATTATTCACATAATCATATAATGAAATAAATAATGAAGTAAAATATTAAACCAACAAACAGAAATTGAGAGAAAACTTACCTTACCTCATGATTCAATATTCATCTAATGTTATTTAAAATCTTGTATAATGGTTTATAAAATATTAAAATCTTATAAAAGAACCATATTAATATATTTTATATAATATATAGTCCTTTTTAACATCTTTTTATTTTCTCATTAAAAATATATTATTATTTTCCTTGTTTCCTGTGTTAATTACGATGTTTTATCTTCTGTGTTTCATTAGGAAAAAATTATTATTGAATGTTTTATATAGTAAATTATATGATCAATAATTATCATGGACTAAGTATCAATTTATTACAATAATTTAACTTTTAAAACCTATAAATAAATATTGTTATGAAATAATTAAGTATGTTAGGATTATAGAGATAGTAGGTCATACATACGCTTGAGTGATGCATCCATTTTACAATTTATATTATAAAATGACAAAAAGTAGTATATTATTCTTTTGAAATGTTAAAAATATCATATACACCATATTATATACTTAAATATATTATCCATGTGGTGTGGTGATGATAAGATATTCACATCGATTCGTGAAGGCTGCAGTCCACATGTACACATATGATGATATCATTTTTATGTGGGAGAAAATGTAATAATAAAAATGATTTATTATATACATTTAAGAAGTTAAATATGTAATTAATATAAGAATTATTTTATTTATATCAAATATAATCATAAATTTTATTCTTATTTCATTCCATGTAATGTTTCATTGAAAGACGAATCACATTGCTTCATGAGAGGGTAGTCTATTGTACACACGAGTGAGAATATCCTATCCCATATTGAATGAAATGTAAGAAATGTGTATATGATATAATGAATAGATAGGTATACATTTTTATAAATATCATATATATTCTTTATATCCATCATAATAACCAATTGTAAATGTTTGTAATGGAAGAACAAATGACATCGATTCGCAAGGTAATAGTCCATTGTACACATGAATATTGATTTCATAACCCATTAGATGGGATTGGATATGGTTTTAAATCATGTATAGATTATAAAAACATCCCATTATTTTTATAATATTTAGTTTATTGTATCCTAATAGTTTAATAATAATTTAATGAGGTTTATAAATAAATAACATATAGATGATCATTCAAAAACATTACATCTTCTTTGGGAATCATCCTTAGGTTTTCACCAAATCCTTCATTGGATGAATTTTTGCCTAAAATAAGGCTTCTAGGATGAGAATAAGGATGTTGGGATGTAATTTATATATTTATTAGCCGATCATAATAGTTTTTAAGGTGTGAAGGAGATAGGAGTTGGAGTGGCCCTTTATAGGTGGGGGAGAGAACATAAAAGGTATTTTTTAATAAATTTGAGTGATCCCACATTTTTTATTCAAAAAATGTCTAAAATAGTCCATTATAAATCATTAGTTGTGTATGGGTTGAAATATTTCCAAAAAAAATTTTAGACACGTTTATAGTTCACTTATACCCTTATCATTTTGGATAACCTCGGGGAAATCGATTTTTACCTTAACCACAATAATTAAATTATAATGAATTAATTTTAAAATTTGGCCAAATATTATGTTTATAATATTTTAATGTGTAATATATTATGAATCAAAAATTTAATCCATTTTTGAAGATTATTTTTTTATTAGTGATGCAAATTAATTTAAAATTAATCTAGTAAACATAACGAGAAAGCGTGTTTCTAAAGTGAAAATGTTCAAATGTTACATTATTTCTATAAATAAACTAAATTTAAAAATTATTTTAATGAACTAAAATTTATTAATTGATTTATAATCTGACTAATATTACATTACAACTAATTAAAAATTTAATATAAAAATATTTTTTTCTTATACAATATCACAAATTTCAATTACAATTTACTATTTTTCACTATTCATAAAAATTGATAATTTAAATAAATATCCCAAAATATTACTTTAAGATAACTTTTTATCCCTATTTGAAAATATAATTTTTTCTTATAAATTTTTAAAATTTTGTAATAAATAATTTTAATTTATATGCATATAACATTATTGAATCGTCGTTTAGAACAAAACTGTTTTTCAAAAAGAATTTATTTTTATTCAAAAATAATTCTTATTTTTATTTATAGTCAATAAATAAAAATTATACATTTTTAAAAAATATATATAAATATTTAATTCTATTAATAAAAAATAATTTAACATTAATATTATAAGGTATATGTTAAAATAATATATTTATAGTGTATCACTTTTAGTTTAAATAAGGTGTTGCATGTAACGAAATCTAAAATCAGTTTTATATTTAAGGAAAGATAAACTTATTATTGTTTGTAATGAAATCTATTTAATAAAATTTAATTTATTTAAAAATCAATTATCATAAAGTCTGTAGGTGTTATATTTCATTCTATATATAGTGTTTCGGGACACACACGCTATAAAATATGACATCAATATTTTAGAATTTGAGGTCATTACAAAAAAAAGTATCATCACACAACCTTGACTGATTAAAATCATAGTGTTTTGAGTGTGTTAATCAAGATATTCCATGTGAGGGAATTTATTATAAAATATAATAATTTTTCATTTAAATATATTGCTAAAAATCATTGAGATCTATGATATTCAATGTGTTGATTGTATATATTTTGATCCTTCAGGGTTGATGATGTTCTAGTGATATTAAATTTCTTATTCAAAAATATTGTGTTAAATGAAGTCTAGCATGATTGGATTTACTGTGGATTGTGTTGATCGAAGATGTTCTCAAAGATATATCTTCCAAATTCTATCATTCTTCCAGTTTCAAACTTATACATTCTGATGGGTTTAGTCAAACAATTTCTCGGTAATGATCTTTTACACCTTAGTTTTGGTAACCAAACCTCCTTCTCATTTGGAATAAAATAAATTCATTAATATGAATTATAAATATTGATATTAATTATACATTATATATGTATTTTTATTTTCATCTAGTACCCCATGAATTTTTGTTTACATTGTGGTTTAGATCAAATTTGATTATTTTTTATAGGTTAAAATTGATTATATATGATAGTCTTATTTTGAGGAAAAAATATTTTCTACACCTTGTCCCATAGGGAATATTTCACTAATAAATCCATTCCAAAAGTAATATGTGATAAACATTTATTTGAACCACATTATAATCATTATACTCACGTGATAATGTATTGAAATGATATTTTTAATAAAAAATATGAATTTATTTTTTTAAAATTTTAAATATATTATATATATATATTTATTTTAATATAATCAGTTTTATTTCTATATTATATTTATTAAATTAGTACATATATACATTATCATAATTAAAAAATATTTCATTCAAAACAAGGGTTTTATCAACTCTAATAATTTGTGAATAATGATATTTTATATTTCATTTTTGTATAAAATTTTACCAGTAAATTATCTACAGAAAATAATAATGGAATGTTTTTTAAAGAATGATATAAAAAGATCAATATGAACCTCTCGTGTAGTTTTTCACTATATAGGATTACGCTATATCAACACCAAATCCATATATACCCCATACTCCTTAATAAATTTAAAAATAATGGATGTTTCAATGACGATATATTTTATCACTATAAATATTGGAATACAAGAATTTCTATTCAGAAATCTCTTAATTCCCCCATTATTCTAATACTACCTTTAAAACCATCACACATCCATCACAAAAAATTAATTTTTCCTCCCCCAATTTCTCCCCCTCCAACATCTTTTTTGATGTTTCATAAAAATTTTATTTTGAAATTGGTTTTCAACATGTGTTAAACATGTTCATGTAATGTATACTACGAACATATGTTAACACCATTCAAGAGAGAACATTTATTTTTTAATAAACTATATTTTTTGAATAAAAATTATGACATGCTTTAATATTTATAATAAGATTCACGAAAAATTTTCAGAAAGAAAAATAATTTATAAATTATCATTATTATTTTTAGGTTAATACAATTTAAAAATAATAATATATTTAGTGAAGCGAAAAATTAATTATAGAATTTTTTATGAATTTAAAAAATAATTATGTATACAATAATAAAAAAATAAATTAACGACTAATAATATAATTAATAACAATTTAATTTGTATTATTATTATTATTAGAATTCATTCCACGTATATAATAACTATAAATATTATATTTAATTAACTAATAATTATATATATTTTTACATCATTCGTTGTTTATATGTTTTATTATTTAAAAATTAATATTTATAATAATTATTTTTAAAAAAAATTATTCATTGTCAGTTATTATAAGTTTTGGAATTATGTTGTTTATGTAAAAGTTAATACATATTAGTTATATATATTTGATTTAATAAAAACATGATTATCAATATGTACTTATATTTTCATTATGAAATTTTAAAAATAATTTTTTGATTTGATGTTAATATATAGATTCAATATTGAAATAACGTAGAAATGAGTATAAAATTCAAGATAAATAGGAATAATATCAATGATGTCAGTATAGACACAGTGGGAGATTGTTTGTGCCACATCACAAATTTTAAATAATATTCCAAAATTATGATCCCTAATTCTCATGTATTAGTGTATGGTGTTCCTATATAAGGCTACATGAGTTTTCTATACAATATCATGTGCGTATGTTACATTTGGTGGATCTATATTCCAATCTAGTACCTTATCCTTCTTTTAAGGAAGATGATTTCTACATAGAGCGTTTTTCCACATGATAAAGATGGGAAGTATATAAAAATATCACCAGCAGAATAAATGTGATCCCATATAACCAGATATTGGGAGATAACTACTAATTGTGGACTCTTTGTATATTTAAAAAATGATAAAGTATGGGGACTACTAAGATGACTACATCGTGGTGCTAAATAGGCATTAGGAAGAGGATGAGTATCTTGATGATTATGTTAGGTTTCCACATTCTGTGGAAAATCATTACGTGTAACATCTATATGAGTCACCTCAACCAAGGGTATATAAACCAAGGTATCAACATTCATAAAAACATAAAAATGGCATTATAAATAGCATTTATACGTTTATGTATATTTACACTGATGTGTAAAAAATCACCTATCCAAAATACTAATCCTTTTGTTGGATTAGATATTCATGGAATGTGTGTGATATAATTATATATTATAAGAAATTTAGGCATCATGAATGGGGTTTTACATCATAAATAGTTAGAGATATATCCGAAAAACTATTTTGGGGATGTCTATCATAATTAATGTTGTTGAAAATACTATTATTTCTAGAATAGTATTATTATCTCTGAAAAATATTCTATCTTGTACAAAACTTCATCCCTCCTACCAAAAAATGAAAATTATAAACATTAATATATAGAATAAATTAAATCTATCATGGATATTTTTTATACAATTATATATACCTTTTGTTTCTAAGACATATTAAATCTTCTCAGAATAGTTTTTCCTAATACATATGCATTATCATGGATGAAATAGGATTTACAATCCAATAATTTTTTTTGATCTATGATGGATATTTGATTATGTTTAAAATTATTATGGAAAATAAAAAAATAATCCAAATAAGTATGAAATCTATCAATTTTGTTTTTTATAATAATTAAATATGTTATTTTTATAAATTTTTATTATATATGTCATATATGATTTTTCACTATTCTGTTCTAAAAAATAATATATATAAAATATAAAACAAGAAATTGATCCCCCACCTCCTCTATATACCCCATATGACATACCTATAAACCCACAAACCCATACCCCCAAGACCAATCCCCTTTAATCCCCCACTCCTAATTACCCAACACCTATGAGACGTTGGAAAATTATCCCAAAATATTTTATTATAGGTTCATATTTGAAAAAAATAATATATAATAAATAAATCAAATTTGAATCTCCCATAACAATGCATTCACCCTAACCCACACCTCCCATACCCTGCCCCACCACTCTTTATTCTTGTAGTCTATAAATTATGTATCTCAAAAATTTACATAATAGGATATGAGAAAATATACAATAATGTATAATAATTACATATTAATAATAAAATACATAATAGATCATCAATATTGATGATATCTCAAGCTAATTCCTAAATCATTAAAAAATATGATTATTGTAATGATTTTGATAGTCTAAGACTATTTATTTAAATATTTTCAATGTTGGGGGTTTTGAGAGAAGAAAAGAGGAAGGAAGATGGTGTTAGTGCTCAAATTTCTATTGGAGAGGTGTATTATATTGTGGTTTCATCTGTTTGACCATTATGAGTTGGGAGAATGAAAGGGTTTTGTTATAGTATATGGTGTTTCACTATGATTGATGGTAATTTTACATGATGATGTGTATTTTTGTGTACGTCATGAGACATGATATTCAAGTGTTGTGATTTTTCAAAATAGAAGTATAGTTGTAGTGTGGGGTGTCATGTTATAGTTTTCATATTCTATAGGAGTTAATGGCTTAGTTTTATGCGTGTTGGATTTTTTCTTAGAATCTAATGATTTTATCATTACTATGGTCCATTTTTTATGATGTTTTCAATTATGGGGTATAATTTATTGGGTTATTCTTAAGTATACAGGTGTTTATTTGTTAATATTTTATTAATTCTCCTTTGATAATATGAAATAATTAACATTACAGTGTTCCCATATATGCCACATCATTGAATTTAAAGTAGTTTGTTTTCATGGTTCATCATTTTCTTTTAATACACAATTTAGGTAGTCACTATGTTGTGGTTTTAATCAAGCTATTGTAGGTTTGAGAAGAGATAGATGAGATTCTCATCATTATATATTAAGGTTTAGAAATTTTGGAATGATCACCATTTTGTGACCAGTCTTCTTTGATTAATATAACTTTTAATATCGATTGTGAATGGATCACTAATGGATCATATAATACAAGAAGAATTTAGAATGTAAATTTCTTTTCAAAAAACATTTTTGTCAACTACTATTTCACACAAAAATGAACTATAATCAAAATAGATATGTTTTATTGAGATAAAGTATTAAAATTAAATATATGCATTAAAAAAATAATAGGATGTTATAATAATTGAATATGAGAAAAATAAAATTGGAATAAATTTAATAATATATAAAAACTACAAGTAGATAATATTTATCCTCTGGGATTTCCTTTTAGATCGTAACCCCAATCACATCAATAAATAAAAGGTGAATATGTAGAACTATTATTATCAAGAATAGAAGGAAGTTACAATTTTATAGATTTATGTGAGATTATACTATATGAAAATATTGTCATTAGGATTATAATTACATTTGGATTATATAGACATTGGACTTATATATCCATTGGGATTATATATCTAGTGGACTTATATGTCCATTTGGATTATATAGTAATTGTGTATAATACATGAAAATTTTCTATAAAATGAAATGATTTGATATGTTTAAAATCATTTTTCTTTAAAGAAATTATTATTAAGGTGTTGTGTATTTTATCATAATATATGCATATTCTTAAAAATATTACTATAAAAATATAAAATATTCAAAAATGAACTATTGTTTTAACATTCATGTACTAATGGTTAATAGATATGGAATGAAGACAAAATCATTACCCTCACCAAAAAATATTTTTAATAAATATTATTTTATTAATTATGATTTTATTAAAATTAATATATAAATATTTTAAT
Source organism: Viscum album (assembly GCA_963277665.1). NCBI lineage: Eukaryota > Viridiplantae > Streptophyta > Magnoliopsida > Santalales > Viscaceae > Viscum > Viscum album. The sequence goes on along the minus strand of OY728142.1, from coordinate 195,000,923 downwards.
ATTATATTTTTTCAAAAATTAATTTAGTTTTGTTTTCTTAAATTTATTTTTCTTTTCATGGTGAGTTTTTGTGATTTTTCTAAATAGATTAATTATTGGCATACTAGTGAAAAATATGATTTTTTAGTTTAAACTATAATTTATTTTTATATATTTTTAATGTGTAATTAACCCCCATTTACTAAACAGATGTCCAAAAAATCCATATTAATCATTATTATACTTGATTTAGTTTAAAATCATTTTTATTCTTAAAATCATCTGGTTTGAAAAAAAATATAATTTTATTATGTTTTTCGTAATTAATTTAAAATTAGTCTATTCAAATTTTTCAAATTGAATATTTAAAAATGTAATTAATATTATGAATAATGATTCCTTAATTTAGTAATGAGTTAAATTTCATTTTTATTCATAATGATTATATACCATGGTAAAAAACATTCACCATGGTAAAGGGTAAAACATATTATTTGATGTTAAATCTATGTGATCAGGTTATAAAATATCATATTAAATCTTATTGGATGTGATTATTTTTACCATTATCATATTATATTTGGTATATACTTTACATCGGGAAAATATCACATGAATAATAAATTAAATTATTTTAAAACTATAAAAAATAAAAACAGTGCTAATCCTCTAAAAAATAAAATGGAACCCCCTATCCTCTATTTTTCACATACATTAAGCCACTTTTGTCAAAAAATACCTACAAAAATACATTAAAACATCCCTAACCATGTTTGAGAGGTCCTTATTTCACTAAAATATAAACAAATGAAAGCTTAATGTGTAATCTGATGGATATTTTCTAATGAAGAGGTATATTCTTTTAATTAGAGAGTTATTATTATTTATTCATATTACTCCTTCAATTATTCATTAAACATTATAAAATATTAACTTAAGTGTTTTCATAAAAAATAATTTTACTATTATGTTTATGTTACAACCCTTTTTGATCATCTTAAAATTTATATGGTAAATGAAAATATTGCTTGTGAAAATTTATTGATTAACACATCCATAAAGAGATTTACTTTTTTCAAACAAGAACTTATAATAATTGTAAGAAACACAAATCCGGTGATCTTGAGTCATTTTTAGTATTATTTAATTAGAATATGATATAATTGATTTTTTCCTTTATAATATAATAGTATATTAGTCTTGGTTAACTAGTTACATACATTACTCCAAAATTACATTAGATTATAAGAATTAAAACATACTTTTTTCTAAGAATATCATTATTCAGTTTAGAATATCCTCAAATATCATTAATAGGACACTTCATGGATTCATGGGAAATTGAAAAAATGAAGTAGTGATTAAATTCAAGGTATGTGTTTTGTAAAGATGATGTTATAATGTGTAGTTGAAGAAAAATCAATATTACATAATAAATATGGAAGGTTAAATATATTAACCAACATTCAATTTAATAAATAACATGATTATCAGGATTCGATCAGGAATAAACAATATGGTAAGGTAAATGACTAAACACAAATTCCAATAAAATAACATCAATATCATGTATAGATAAGGAATAATCCATAAATAATTGTAAATAACTAAACATACAATCTAATTAAATAACATTACATAAATGAATATATAAGTAATAAAAAATATGGAAAGGTAAATAACTAAGCAAACATTTCATTTAAATAACTTTTGTATCATAAATAGATAAGTCAAAGTCAATATGGTAATGTAAATTATTGAAAACCCATGACATTAAATCAACAAATGAGAATGAAATTCATCAATAGATAATATTATTATAAAAATATCATGTATAATAATAAATAACTTCTTAATGAAGGTAATTCATAATTATTGGTTGTCATTTTCTCAGGAACTATGATGCATCTAATATGAAGACAATTCACTATATAGTTTAAAATTTTGGGTTAGACCCATTTTATGCGAGCTTACTAATTCACCACAAGTGACTACTGATGCATGAATGTTCTATATATTTTTGGGACTGACCCATCAATTATTGTTCAAAAAATTACATATATATTAAATAATCTATTTTATTTATGAACAATGTGTGTTATCATGAAATATCCATGATGAGTAAAGAAGTTATATTTATCAATATTTCTAGAGATAAGGAAATAACATTAAATGAATAATAAAATAGTTATAAGTTATATTTTGTTTACAAAATAACAATATCCATGATAAATAATATGTATAATGAGGGAATATTTAATATCCAATGATCACAATAATGTGAATAGTTCAAGGAAATGTTAATAACTAAGAAATAAATTAAGGAATTTAATATCATAAATTTCCTTGGTAAAAAATTATCATAATATATGCACATCAGTAATATAGATGGTATAAATAATTTATATCCTGAGTAAATTTTATGTGAAACAAAGGGTCATTATCATTGATGAAAATAAATACAATAAAATTATCCTTAAAAACATTATTGAGGAAAATATCCTCGTTTGTTTGAAAAAATATCTAAAACAAGAAGTTAAAAAAATTGAAAAAAACTCATTGAATATAAACTTTTAAACTTATAATGGATGATTTTAAACATTGAGTGGTAATGATGGTATGTAATTCCATACATTCCATACACGTTTGAAAAATTAATCATTTTGAAATTTAATTAAAATTCAAATGGGACTTTTATGGAAAATAACATTAATATTACATTCAAAAATATTTTTAAGGAAAAATAAAACATCCCTGGTCTTTATTATATATTTAAACATAATTTATTACATAATATTAACCTTAATATAACTCCATGGATCGATAGGTCTAGTGTCATGGGAAATTAGGAACATTACATAACAACATAAAACAATAAATACAACATTTTTATTAAAAACATCATTTACATGACAAACTCATTCGTTCATACTTAACATTGCATGGGATAACCTCACGACAAATTTAAGAAAGGCGTGAGCAATAATGAAAAGTAAGGTAATAAAAAGTATTAAAATGAATAATACAGTAAATGTTAAGAAATACGAATAATGAACATAAATTCATGACACAACATGATTATCAAAACATGGAAATGTGGAGAAAACATACATCATGATATTAGCATGAGCCAAGGCTCAATGCACATGGATTAGTGAGAGTAAACCCACATTTCACAAAAATTATCATGAGTAAACCATAATTCAATATTAATTAACATGAGTAAAACCTCATTTCATGTGACGTATCATGAAACTAAACATTAACCTATGTGTTGATGTGCTATCTGGGCGCACACTTTATCAACATTTCATTTCATGAATAAGTGTAACCCATGAATCCTATAACATGGAATCATTTAAAATCATCATTTATTCAACAAAAAAGGAATGTGGGATATATACATGATATTATATAATCAATAATTATATGTGCATAAAGGTAAATAACCTTGATAGAGAAATGGGCATGGTATTCACTATAAGATTAGTTTGGCCTGGAAAATTACTGTGCAATTTTGGTAGCCTAGTGGCGTGACATAAAAATTCTTAAAATGGTTGATGATAAAGAAAGGGGTCTCTCATAATATGGACATGAAATGGATAGTATGGGGTTAATATATATAAATTTTCTAACACATGAAATTTTGGAAATAGAAGGCGTACCATAATAAAAAAAATCAAGAAAGAGGAGAAATGGAATAACACTTACAAATTTTTGGCATGGTAATGTGTGTATATAGAAAGGATTGATGAGAGAGAAAGAGGTCTCCCATCATTAAAACATAAGTAGGGACGTATGGGAAAGGTTATATATCATACTAATATTATTGTAATTGAAAATATAGGTGTATAACCACATAAATAAACATGTAAAAAATGAGAAAGGAAGATATCCCTTATGAACATTCTGCATGGTAATGAGTATACATATGGTTTCATAAGAGGGATAAATGAGAGTGAAAGGGGATATCATAATTTATAAATAAAATTACAACTATAGAGGATATATAACAACATATCACAACATAGTAATAAAATAAATTCAATGACATAACATGAAAATAATGATTGATAAAAGAGGAGGGTTTGAGATCTCTTATAGAATTTCGGCAAAGTAATGGGTATTCTTAAAGGATAATAGGGGGATTGATGCGAGTTAATTAGAGATATAATCATATATTCATCAAATGGAAATTATGGGGGATTGGGAAATCATAACCCAACATGTAAATATAGATCATAAGAAGCATAATCTAAAATATTAACTTGAATGGAAATGAAAAGAGTGAAATCCCTTACAAAAGTTTTGCATAGTAATGGCTTAGGTAAGGGTGAAAATGAGAGAGGATAAATAATATGTCATTATAATAAAATCAAATGAAAATTATTAAAATTATTATAAAATAATCATATTATAATAATTGTAAATTACCAGAACTAATTTCAAATAAGATGCATGAATTTGAAAGGAGAGGAATGTGAGGATCCCTTACAGAATTTCAACCTAGTAACAACTTAGGTAAGGGTCCAAATGAGAGATGATAAATGACCCCACATTTAAATAAAATCAATTTTATAGTTCTTTAATTATTACAAACGAACTTCATTTCATGAAATTGAAATTAGAGGAACTAATCTCGAAGAAGTTGCATGTATTAAAATAGTAGAAGATGAATCCATTACTTGGTAGTGTGATCCAAATGAATTTAGAGAGGCTTGAGAGAGGATTATTGGGAGATTGGGGAATCATTGGAGGATTATAGAGATTGGATTTTATAGGATGGTTGATATCCAAATGGTTTGAGGGATGAGTAAGGGAGATTGAGTGGGTTTACAAAGGAAATGTGAGGGGAATTATTTAATATTTCACAAATTTTGGTTTTGGAATCAATATAATCAAATATTCACAAACACAAACCATACCATGGTGTTTTCCAATGGATTTTTCCAAATGGGAGTGGACAGAATTATTTTATAAGGCCAATGACCAAACTTGTTAAAATATTAGGCTTTCTTATATGACGGTGAGCCACACTCTCAAAGAAATCATTTTAAAATGTTATAATATTTTATATGCCTTGGAGGGTCCACTATGGAATCATAAGAAAATCAAAAAAAAAAAAAATATAACATTATTTTTACGTTAAAAAATATATTAGATGAATATACCTTTTATAGAATTTTATTATATCAGTATTGGGTCATTATGATGTCAAAAATTACATTATATATTTATAGGTTATTTAATTTTTACCCAAAAATTTGTTTGACTCAAAAAATTATGAATGAGTAACCAATGGATAATTATGACATCCTGATACCAAAAATAATTTTAATTTTATCTATATAATTTTATATGTATGTGAACATTCACTTTTAAAATAAAAACTGTTATTTATTTATAATTGATGGGTCTTGACAAAAACAGTTTTCAAACTTTAATAAAAATCAAATTTGACTTCAAAAATATTATATGATAAATTTTATTAATAAATATAACATATTGATAATATTTTTTTTCATATATTATATATTTAAAAATAAAAAAATCACCAAAATAAAGTATCTTAGTTTAATTGGAATATTAAGGAAAAATACTAATTTTTCTTAAAAAATAATTTACAACATAACGTTAATAGAATAATTTTACATTCATTATTTGATAAAACATTAATATATATAATCATAATTCTAGGTTACGGATACATATCCCTTCATTACACCAGCATACACCCTAAGTGTAAGGTTCATGATGGTGGTGTTTTATTGGGTTGTTTGGGGAACAAGGTTAGGGTCGTGATCTCAATGAGCACGAACCGTATGTAATTTAATTCATGCTTTACATGTTAATGCATGGATTGGGATTGGACCAGACTGAATCCTGGTGAAATATATACATATTAATAATGTCATATATGATACCATTTCAACATTTTACCAACTAATTGTTAATAATATTTTATTATTTTCATTATTTCAGGGGTGTATTACATTGCTTTTTCTTGAGATATTTTCATGAATGATTAAATTCATGGGAATATTATATGTTCTATTATCAACATAATAATATTATTTTTTTCTAAATATTAATGTTTTATATTTTATACATTTTTATAGTCATTATTAAAATTTTAACATAGAGAATAGATCACATCACTTTGTGGAGATGGTAGATTGAACATACACATGAGTAACGATATCATTCACATAACGAGTAAAATGGTAAGGATGTGGGTGATATATTAATTTGAAAGAATCGATATATTTTAATACATACCACATATAAAAACAAAATTTGTCGTTATTACCTTCCATGTATACGGTAATTGAAAAACCAATCACATCCCTTCGTAAGGTGGTAATCTGTTGTACTCATGAGTGATGATATCTTTTTTTGATAAAATGAACGAAATATGAAATATGTGTTATAAAAATCAAATAAGTAGAATAATATTATAACTATAATATACAAGTTATAAATCCATAATTATATGCATCCTTGAATAGTGGTGACGGAAAATGAGTTATATCAGTTCTTGGTGCGATAGTTCGTCGTAAACACGAATGATAAGTTCATTTACCATTAAATAGAAGAAATGATTAATATAAGTAATGACCATAAAATAATTATACATAGGTATATTTAATATAAATATGTTATTATATATTCATGGTTTACTAGGATTTAATGGATGAGGAAGAAAATACAAAATAAAAATGCTTTTTCTGAGTGTTGACTATTCTTAGGACAATATCTTTAAATTTTCACCAAGATCCTTCCTTGGTTTGATTTATGATCAATAAATGTGATCTAGAATGTTGGTATAGGATTAGTTATATATGTTTTCATGTACTTTTCAAACCAAATGGATTTTTAAGTATAAATTGGGTATGATATGGGGTGGTAATTTATCTGTTTTTCAAGAGGACGCAAATAGAATTTTTGAAAGGAATCAATTACACCACTGTTTTTAGCATTCCTCAAGCCTAAAAAAGACCTTTATCAATCATTATTGTTTATATGGTCTTAATATGGACACATAATGGGTTTTGGACAAGTTTTTATGTCATTTTAACCTGTAGCATTTTAGTATCACCCCTGATAAATCTGTTTTTACTATAACCAAATTAATTAATTATTTTTTCTATTACTATTCATAATGGTAAAAAAATAATTTTAAATTTTTAGATAATATAAATTAGGTTTATTCTAAATATTTAATCTATTTTTTTTATTTTCAATTCATTGTATTGGTAGAATAAAAATAAATATTATACCGGCCGGTGTTATAAAAAAGCGGGGTTCCAATGAGAAAATTTTCATAGAATAGAATGTTTTAACATCTAAATTAAATATGACATTTATTAAATTAACTGGAATTAACTAAATTATAATATAATTGAAATAATTTTACATGATATAATACTTTAAATATAAATTATCATTTTAAATTATTAAATCGATATGTGAATTTTCAATAAAAATCAGTATTATCCACTATTCATTTAAATTTGAATCTTTTCATAAAACTATAAATAAAATAACTCCATTATAATATTAATATGATTATTTATAAAAATATATTAATTTTTTAATATACATTTTATAATGGTGGATTGAATTAATTTATAATAATGTGTGTTATGTCTAATTTATTATTTTTTTATAAAAAATAGATATTTAGAAAACAATGTTATTTATTTTTAAAGAATCACATTGTATTTTAATTCAACAAATTCCCATTATTTTCATAACTTGGTTATTAGTATTCTTACCTACCAATTTAATGGAATTATACGATTGATATACTATGTTATGGTTTATTTATGCTCGATCTTGCATGTTCTATAAGCTATCTAAGTGATAAAATTCATAGAAATATATTTCATGGGGTTTTTAGGATTGGGATTGTGTATAGAATACACTGTCAAATACAATTTAGTCTCTTTAAACAATAGGGTGTAACAACCCCCCTCAAAGTAGGGTTAATAATATATCCTCATGTTAAGATATAAATGAATATATGAATATCATCATGAATAACACATAATTAGGTATCTTTGTAGGGAAAATTGTGTAGAATTTGAAGATATATACATTTAATAAAGGCATAAATAATTATATATAGTGACATAGGCCCCTAATCAAAGGAATGTGATTGATAAATAGAAATTTAAAGACACAAAAAATATAAATCTATGATGATTTAAAGACAAATTAATTTATCTTATATTAAGGTACTATGATAACATTATTTTCAATATCATTTTCTAAAATTTGAAGAATTTTTTATTATAAAAAATTTAGGAAATATAATTTACATATATCTTCTTATTTCAGAAGAAAAATTTCAAATTTTTGTTATTGCTCGATAAAATTACAATTAATAATTTAATGATTGAAATTAATATCTAAAAATTTATATGTTAATTCGAAAAATACTATAATTTATATATTACATTTCATACCCCAAAAATTAATGGAATCTTATAATTGATATAATATATTATGGTTCAGTGACAATCGATCTTGTGAGTTCGAAATATATGGGATAAAATTTTATAAAATATATTTCATTAGTTTTTTAGGATTTGTGTTCGGTATAGAATATGATATCAAATAAAATTTAGTCTCTCAAAATCACATGGTGTTATATCCCTCCCCCACCTTCAATAAATTTCATCCTCGTAATTTAAACACGATCTTGATCATTAATATTTTGAAATTCGTAAATACCATTGTGAAAAAACCTACATCATAAAAGGGTTAGTAATACATCATACTATAATGAGTGAAAGGGATATACGAATATCATCTAGAATAACACATAATTAGGTTTCCATATAGGGGAACACGTGTGGTATTTAAAGATATATACATGGAAGAATGGAATAAATAATTATAGATAGTGATAAAGGTAATTAATCACAAGAAACTGGATGATCTATAGAATGTTAAAGACCTAAGAACAATAAATATGTTATTATTTAAAATACCAATTGATTTCTCTTATATTTAGGTAATTAGATATAATTTTGTCAATAAATGTTTCCAAAAATTGAAGAATTATTTTACTATATAAGAATATAGAAAACTATACTTAATTGACATCATTCTATTTCATAATAAAAATTTCATCGTTTTCTTTTGCCTCAATAAGTTTGTAATTAATCACTTAAACCCCGAAATTAATATCCAAAAAATGAATATTTAATGACTAATGTTCAATAATTAACATTTAATGCATCATAAGTTCCATAAAATAGTTACAAGTCCTTTAGTGTGTCTTTAAATATTTTTCCAAAAAGATATGGTTAACACAATTAATTAATTTTTTGACCTGAATATTAACACCGCTGGTTTGTCTTTAATTTTTATTCATCAAATTTTTGAGGAAAAAATAATGATATATTCACAAAGGAATCATGTAGGATAGTGGTCGGTACTAACCACTAATCATCCATCATTTGTGGGTTCGATACCATCATCCTTCACTAGATGCTACATGTTTTCACTGGGTATCCATGATGTCTATTTTTTAAACCATAATAATATAATTCCCCTAAAATTACCAAAGTGTAATAACCCAGAATTATGATAACATAAAATATAAGATAAATCCTATATGCTACAAATACCATTAATCATTTTTCTAAAATAGTAAGATCATTCTCCCTCAAATAAATTTTCACTAAAATTTATACTAAACCAATGGGTTTTAGTGCCATAAATGTCTCCCAAAATATAATTAATCTAATGAAAATTCCATCACATAAAACCTAATAAGGATTTTTTATGGTTTGAACATATTATCAATATTAAACTGATAAACCCATGATACAATAAATAACTCTTAATTTAATTTAGATATACAGGATTCTAAAATTTAACACAATCCATTGATGTTTCATTATTCATATAAAAAAAATATAATTGGTAAAAATACTCACAAAATATAAAATTAGAATCCAAATATATAGATAATTCGTTAATTTAATTTTATAATATATATTTCCTTCGTTTAGGGATTATACATTGGAAGAGGTGCTTGAATTGTATGATTCTTAGGTTCCCCACATTTTAGACAAATAACTATAAATGGATCCCTAGGAAGTGATTTATATTTATCCATATTATTATTTATTTCTCCTCAATAATTCATTCTTTCTTCAATTATTTTCAACACAATAGAAAATTTCCCATTACATTGAGAAAATTACCATGGTGTATCTATCCAAAATTATGATATGAATGAATGTGATCCTTATTTAATTTGTTGTATCCACCAATCATGGTGTTAGCTATATTTTTCATTCTCTTCTTTAGTGAGTATGAGTGTTGGTTATGATATAGGTTAATTGGTAATCTTATTATTCGATAAATAATTAGGAATAATAATTATATAATTCACTCATCTCACCATTCCATCTGGTTCCCCATAGTAAGCACATTATACATCAATTTAAATTTTAGCAGATTCATTCGTGTTACAACAAATGACTAAAACCAATAATCATAGTGTGAGAAATAATAATAATATTCGAAAAACCGTATAATTATTTATTGGTTGTCAAAATCACGACACCATCATTTCAATATAAGAAACTATGGGTTTAATGTTGGCTATTCATTAGAATTATCTATTCAAATACATCATAATAATTTCTACGGAAAATGTGAATTATCCAAATCATATCCATTGGGTGTGTCAAATTAGGTGCATAGTATGGAACATTTTCTTATACCAAGAGACACATGAGTTAAGCCCGAAATGCCTTATTTAGAGTAATTACCCATAGGTATATATGTTCCATAACCACATCAAGTAATATTATCCAAATAGGGATATATTTCAAGGAAAAACATAGAATATATACCCTACAAAAATATTATGATGTTAGTCTATACATATGCTCAAAGTCTATCAAGAGGGTATATTCTCAAATATATTTTTTCCTAAAACTACTTCACACAATGTCTACTAATGTTCTTAAGATACTAACACATACATGATTTCCATATTACATTTCACTATAAAAATTTAAACTAAATTTCTTTGAGAATATCATTATTTCCTTTATTATATCCTTTTATATCATCCATTTTACTCATCTTAGATTGTTGGGAAAGGAAAAAATACAAGGATGAAATCAAATGATCTCTTTGAGTTCTATAAAGAGGAATATAATATGAATTAATGAAAAATTATAAATATGGAATAATAATATGGAAATGAAAATACAGTAACATACATTTTATTTAATCAAAAAAGTTACTATCATGATTACATAATGAATAATTCATACGGAATGTTCAATAACTGAACAAACATTCCATTTAAATAACTTGACTATCATGAATATTTAAGTAATAATTAATTTGGATATGGAAATTACTGAACTCAAAGTAAATTCAAATAACATTTCTATCATGAATAGATATGGAATAATTAATATGTATTGTAAATAATTGAAACAATATCTATTTAAATAACAAGAATACCATAAATATATAAGGATGAAAAAATATGATAATAAATTTACTAAAAAACATTTCATTAAATCAATAACTGATAAAGAAATGCATATACATATAATATCATTTTTAAAATATCATTGACAATAATTACTTATTTCATAGTTATGTAAATGTTTTATTATTGGATATCGTGATTTCTCGTATCATGATACCTCAACAATCAATACCTTTCACAAGACAATTAAAAACTATGGGTTAAAACACATTTAACGATAATGTATTGATTCTCCTCATGAGAATAATAATTCACTAAAGGGATATATAATGTATTACTATCACATAAAAACATGTACAAGTCATTCCTAATATATATAATAATTAATTTAATTCCTCAACACAGTTCCTTTTTGCCATATATCTATAATGAGTAATGAATATAGAAATATCAACATTTAACTGGATAGAAAATAGAATTCATTTCAGAATAACATAATTATAAATGATTTATTGTCTAATATACAAACATATATATGATAAATAATATCATCATTTAGGTTATATATAATGTCCAATGATGACATGGATATGAATATTTCAAGAGAATGTTAATAACTATAAAAATGAATCAAGAAAGTGAGTTTCTATAATTAAATTAGTCAATTTGATTGTAAAAAACTCATATAAATAATAATTATGTTATCAATACATCATAACCTCCATGGATATAATATAAATACAATAAAAATATTTATAAAATCATGCTTGATGAAAGGATCATTTTCAGTCGGAAAATATATTTATTATGTCGAAAGTATACAAAATTAATTTGAAAATAATTTATATTTTAAATAAATATTTAAATGTAATTTTGTAATTAAATCATTTAGTTTTCAATAAGATATAAATGTTTTTACATGTCATACATGTTAAAAAATGATTCCATTAAAATATTCGGTAAAAAAGAAACATTCATTGTTTGGAAATTTAAATTAAAATTCCTTTAAATCAATTTTATAAAATTTGAAAACATTTAAAAAAATTATATTCTAAATCATTTGGATTAAGTTAAAAATAATTTTTAAAAAATTTAGAAACCACGAATTTGTATGAAAAAGGATATTCGACTCATGAGAGAAATAATATAAATTTTTTTCAAATTTTTTTATCAATAATTATTTTATAATTGAGTAGGAAATAAAACAATTACTTAGAAAAATCATGAATAAACATATGGAGATAAATGTAAATAGATTTATTAAGAAATTATAAAATAATTACTTTAAATTTCAATTAAGCATTAAAATCCTACTAAATGAGATTAGGAAATAATCTCTTACAAATATTATAACATTTTTGTAAGAATTAACCAATGAATCTAAAATTTGTATAAAATTTAAATCCATATATAATATGTGGGTATAAAACATAATTTACTAAAAATTATACTCACACATAATCATTGAACATCAAATATAAGGAAGAGGAAATAAAACTTATTGAAAATAAATTAGGATATGAAAATAATTACCACTCGGTATATTTTATTTAAATCCCGTTGGATGTAATAATTAAAACTGAAACATAAAATGACATTTATTTTGAAATAATAATTATATCACTCAAATATTTAGGTGTATATACAATATATAAGATATAAATTAGGTGAAAAACATTCTAATATACCTCAATGAAAGGAAATTTAGACTGTGTCCCTTACCTCTTTATTCATTTTGGATGATAAAGAATTATGATTTTTTATTATGTTTTTAATAATTTTTTTAATTTCTAATATAACCATATCAATATTTTTAAAATCATATGTGATATCCTAATAAAATTTTACCACCCTTTTATAATATTTCATTAATTTCATTGTTTCCGGTGTTAATTTCCTTTTTTTTCACATGTCTCTTGTGACATAAATGTTTGGATTATTGTGAATAATATGCGGTTTAATTATATAATGAATTATAATAATGTAAAAAATATAATATTTTGTCATTATGTAATTTTTTTAATATTTAATAAAATTTGATCATGTAGAATGGATCACATCGCTCTGTAGAGACAATAGGTCGTACGCACACATGAGCGACCTGATCATTTATTTAATGGGTGTAAGGGTAATAATTTTATGATATATTAATTTTTTGAATCAATATAATTCAATATATATCACATATATTAACTAAATATATCTTTATTATGTTTTTTTTAATGTGTAATTGAAAAATGAATCTAATCACATTGTGAGGCAATAGTCTTCCGAACACATGAGTGAAATTATAGCATTATAAACAGAATGTAATGTAAGAATAAATATGTTATATTAATATTAAATAAGAATAATAATGTCATACATATCTTATACATGTGTCAAATACATCATTATATTAATCTTTGAATTGTTGTGATGGAAAAAATGTGACATCTATTCATGAGAATGTAGTGTATTCTACAGAAGATCCTCACTTCCATTTCCCATTTTATGGAAGATCAACTAGATATTTATTATTCCATTAACATAATAACATATGAAAATATATATTAAACATAGGTCATTATACAATTATATTATTTTAAAGAGTTTTATTAAGAAAAAAATAAAAATGATCTTTTTAGAACATCAACTCTTCTTCAAACAACTCTGATAAGATTGCTCCAATATCAATCAAATGTTATCATCATGATAAAAAAGGGATAAATAACTTTGTATTGGATTATTTATGTGATTTGGGTAGGCATTGGATGAATCAAATTTATTTTTATATATTAATAGGGGAGGAGATAGTTGTCCATCTATAAGTGGGGTTTATGACACACATGGAAATTTCAAAAACATCAATTACGACCATGAATTTTTCATGCAAAAGCCTCTATAATTAGAAATTAATGTAAATTAGAGTTTATATGGTCTATATATGTCCATAAATTGGATTTTGGTTAAGTTGGTATGTCATTTTGACCCTTATCATTTTAGTTTAACCCTCTGGTAAATTAGTTTTTACCTTAACAACAGTGACTAATTTATCCTCTTTTTACAATTCATAATGGTAAAAAAATTATGTTTAATTATATGACAATAAAAATTATTAAGATTAAAAATATGGAATATATTTTCCCAAATAATTTCACGAATGATGCAGAATCTCATACAAAATTATACCTATAGAGGCGATGAAAATATGGGTTTCCAAAGTGAAAATTCTCATTATTTATTAAAGGTTTTAATATAAAATTTCAATATTAAATTGATTTGAATTAACTATTTTTGATAAAATATAATAAATATTAACTAGTTATATATTCAAAATGATTTAATAATTATCTTATCCTTGTAAATTAATTAAACAAAAAGAAATTATCAAAATAGAATTCAATATTTTTAACTATTTAATGAAAAATTAATCTTAAAAAATCCATAATATACATATGATATGATGATTTAAAATGTGAATATAATTTTAAATAAAAATTTTTATAAAATAATTTTGAAATAATTTATATTCTATTAAAAAAGCATAAGTAAACCTATTTTTTCAAAAAATTGTATTTGTTTAGAAAATAATTACTCTTCTTTAAATGATTCTTATTTTATTTATAATCAAAATATAACCATAATTTTAATAATATAGATAAAATATTTACACCATTCAATTAATGGATGGATTATAGTAGTATACTGTATTATTGTTCATTTAGGCTGAGAGTTGCGAGTTATGTAATCTATTGAAAAGATTAAATTTAAAGAAATGTATTTTTTTGGTTGTTTAAGCATGGTATTGTGGGTTTCATATGCTATCTAATACAATTTTAATCCTTTAAAATCTCATTCTATTACAATTTTGGTTATTTTTATGGATTTTATTTATATATATTACCATAAAAAAATAATTAGCTTTATGAAAAGATCAAACATTACATCTTGTCTTTCCCTTCCATCTACAAAGAAATCATAATGTCTCTCGTGTGTATGCGTAGAATAAAAAATCAATGATGTGATGTGATTAATATTTCATGTTTACCATTAATGACAATTTTTTTTTAAATGTAAATAATTGATAAATTTTTCATGATTATTTTCTATATATATGATTAAAAAAATAACCCCTTAGACCATGGTCCACAAACCGATGTTTTTTATATTATTAATTGAACACCCTAAAATGGAATGACATAAACATTACATATTTTTAATGGTAGTAAATTAATAAAAGGTAAAATAATTTGTGAATAAAAAAGAAATTCATAATTATTTAAATAATTAATCTATGTTTATTATATATGATATAAATTATATACATAGTGTTTGGACTCGAAGTAAGGGGTTATTCCTTAAAACCTTATTTTATATGTTTAAAATATTTTTATTCCATTTTACCAACATATAAACATTCAATAAATTTTTTCAAGTATGTTATAAAAATATTAAAAAAATTCAATGTTTTTAAAAAATGTTATTTTTGATATTTTTAAAATAAAATTGAATGTGATCTTTTCAACATATACAGCATTAATGTAATTTCCTTACATTATAATTTTTAATTTCAAAGAAGATTTCTCTATATTTTTTAATGTTTTTCTAAGTAATATTCAATTTCCCATTCTTCTTGAATTTTTATTAAGACTTATAAAATGAAAACATTTTTTTTCGTTATTTTTACATAAATTACAAATATAATTATAAATATGTGTCAAATGAAAAAATTTATGATATTTTAGGATTTAAATGAAATATTATATTTTTTATGTATTTTTATGGTTCAGTACATTTTTCATGAAATGGGTGAGCCTGATATATCTCTCCAATGCATTGGTAATGATTTTTTCTCAAGGTATTATATGTTGGAATTTACTAGTAGGTTTCTACATTTGAAAGAGTGATCATAAGAGTGATATTTAGATTATATATCAAGGTATATAAAAGGAATTTCTATGGTTTAAAATCATTTTTATGTATTTTTCTAGTGATATTATGTTAAAATGAATTTCATTCCCCATTTATGTGTGATAATATTGTTTTTTAAGAATTTTTTTTCACGACTTTCTTTGTTTAACAATAAATTGTAATGGTTATGATTTTACCTTTTTTATTTCATATTTAATATGTAAGAAAATATTTCTAAAATTATGTTGAGTTCTTGAGTATGTAAATTATTATCATATATATAAATTATTAATATAAAAGGTAATTTTTTTATAGTATTTCATGAATTTTATAATAGATTAACATGTTTCATTATTTTTGAACCCATTATTATGTTTTTTCTACTCATACCTGGTTTTCAATAGTTTTTCACATGGAATATAGATATGTAGTAATTTTGGAATGATATAAATTTATGATATGGGGATTCATAATTAAATAAGTGATTGTGATTTTAAATAGAAATGATTTTATTTTTGTGGAATATGATTTTTTGCTAAAAATTTGACGTTGAGTGGAATTGGTCACATATTTATTAGGTGTTTATATGTATGAGTTTTTCTTAAGCATCTAAAATCTTAAATTTAAAGTATAATCAATATGTAAGAATATGAAACCCCTGTTATAAATAATTTAAATTTGTTTTATTCATATTATGGGGGTTTTAATTGTTCTTAGAGGATAGGATTAGATAACATTAATGGGTTGGATGGTTTAGAAGAGGATATTTTAACAGTATTATATACCAGTTTATGTAAAAAATTCTAGTGTTAATCATAATTTTAAATTCATGTATACCCATTTTTGGGTTTTTATTTGATGGTACAACATTAGAGAGACATTTATTAAGCTTTAATAAATGTTTTTTTGTATATATAACCTTTGAATATAACTTTTTACTTAGCGGAAAATATATTTGAGTCATAATAAGTTTATATTCTATAGAAACATGTTAAGAGGTACTGATAACAATTTTGTTTAATATGGTCTTTTAGGATGATTTAATAATGGTTAATTGGGATAAATGGGTTATTGATTTTTCATGAGAAATGTTTTTCCATGTATATTACCATGGTGTTGAAAAGAGACTTGATGAATCAATTATTAATATTTTTGTAAAGAATTTATCTATTTTTGTTACATCATATGATTAAAGTTAATATAAATTTTAAATTTTTATGAGGAATAAAAAATAAATTATCTTTTGGTAGCATATATGATTTTATTATTGGTTTGTGGAGATTCATGATATTTATAAAAACGAATGTTATATTTTGGATATTATATGATAAAATAGTGTACAAATTTTCTATTATGGGACATTATTATTGATTAATGTTGTCTGGTTTTAAATTTCATGTATGTCTTTAATGAATATTTGTTCAATTAGTTCAAAATTTTTGGGTTTGAATCTAGTTATAAATATTTTTAATATCTTTATGGTTGGTTATCTATGGAATAATAATTGTTTAAATTATGGTTTTATTGTTAATCATTTTACTATTTATGAAGGATTTTTATTCGATGAATTATCTTATATTGTGATGTTATTTCTAGATTTAGTAAATTCTAGATGGACAACATGTCATTATTTTAAAAATATCATGATCCATTAATAATTTATTTTCAATATTTAGATAAGAAAAAATCATTTTGTCCCTTCAGTATTAATAATTTGAGATAGAAAATGTTAAAAATTATCAAAACATGCAATAAAAGTATGAAATATAAATTTTGAAACTAAGGAAATATGATATGTATAATTTCCTATTCTCTACGACTTGATGGTAATATTATCACTCACATTAAAGAAAATGATCATGAAATGAAATTTTATCCTTTTGTGATCATTTTAGACAAATTAATGGCCTTAGTTCTTTCTTTATAAAGGGAAATTTTTCTTCTCCTAAAAATATAAACTTATCACATCAATGGATCATCATTTCATGTATTTATGTTCGCTTCACACTATTGACTTCATTATTTTTTGGAAACCGGATTTACATGTTATCCTAAGTGAAAATAAAAATTCTCTATTCATACATTCAGAAATTATTTTTAAACATTTTTATGATGCATGTTTTCAATAAATTTATTTTAATTATTAAATAGGTTTTCATTTTGTGAATCCACTTCATATTTCATTTAGATTACAAAAATTAATTTTATGATTCCATCATTGGGTATTATTTCAAAAAGTATGTTTTTTTAATGTCAAATTGTATTAGTTAAATTGATATTTTTAGTATTTTAATTTACACACTTTAAAATACCTTACCAACCAGGCTCAATATAAATTTTTTGGATGTCATTTCATTTAGGAGGTAGAATGTAACACCATCAGATTTTAAATTTTATATTTCATTAATCAAATAATATTTAATAGATTATATTTTTTAAAAACATGACCTAAAATCAAATTTGAAATTATTTATTGATAAAAAATATATCAATTTCTTATATACATTAGTACATTATGAGGATTCCAGAATAATCAACATATTAAAAGTTGAATTGTATTAAATACAAAAAAAAACATTAAAAATGTCATTTGAGTCAAATATCAATTACCATGGTGTTTTATAATGATCATAATAACAATTAATACTTTGGATAAATGACTAATAAGTTGAAATATTATTTTCATTATGGGATAGTATTAATTATTTATGGGATTTTTGTGAGATTATATTGAAATTTAATATGGTTTTTAGTAGTATATAATCATTTTAATTATATATTAATTAGAATAAAATTTTATTTAGGGTTATATAGATATTAAACCTATATAAGTTATGAAATTATATAGTAATTGGCTCAAAGACAAATAATTTTTTTATAAAAAATAAATTATACGATAGTATTAAAATCATTTTTTTCAAAAGAAATGTTTTCATAGTGATTTATTTTTTATCATAATAAATTATTACTTTTAAAATATGATTTCAAAATGATGTAATATTTCATAATATGATCTAATATATTAACATTAATCTAATAAAAATTATTATGAAAGGAGTGGTTAAGAATTAAATTTATACTTTAAAAATAAATATTCCTAAAAAATAGTTAATAATACATTTATTATGTAAAATATGATTAATTCATCAAATAATTAGAATTATAATTTTATAATATGGAATTAATTTTTGGATACATCATATAAAACTTATCTTAGGGTTATTTTTATCATTTTTCTAAATATATTGACTTTTGGGTCAATATTGAAAATTATCAATTTTTATTAAAAATTTCATTATATTTATTGTACTTAAAAATTATCATTCTATATGGTATTTTTTAAAATTTAAATTAATAATAATTTTAAAAAATAATAATCTAAAAATTCTATAGTAATCAATATTACTCATTACTTTGATATAAATTTTTTTTTTCATATATGGGATTTTTTTGTAAAAAAATTCAATGCATATTGCACTCTTATATTAAAAATAATTTTAGACACTATTTTGACTGGTTAGATATGATGGGAAGCCCTATTAAGGTGGATTTTCTTTTTCCCAATGGTTTTTATGGGGGGGGGGTTCATTTATATCAAAAGAATCAACATCGTGACTCCATCATCCTTATTAACAAAACTCCAAGTGGTTCCTTCATCAATAATTAGATACATAACTACATTTAAAAGGTAGGTGGTAAGATGTGATTTCAGCCCTAGTGATTCTTAGGGGCACACATTGGTCGATAGTATGGGAGTTCGAGCTCATCTCACCATGATGAGGGGAACTGTTTCATACTTCGGGACTCCCTTATAAATTTAAGATATGTTCATGAGTATATTCTTAAACCATTAATGAGACTGGTTACCCTAAGAAAATCATCATAGGGTTTCTCTATTAATGTTAAAAAGTGTATCTCATGGTTATATCCATCTATATATAAGTGTTTCTTCAAACTTCTCTCTTTAAAAAATAGCTTCTTTATATGTTGAAGCTAAATAACTAGGCACTTGGAATTTTACTGCCTTATAGGGAGGTAGTTAATAATACGAGGAGTGGATTGAGTTTCTATGAGGAATCATATATATGATATTTATAATAGGAATAAATATCCATGTATTTAGATAATAACATTTAGTTTAATGTCATGTGGTGAGTACTTCTGTGCCCACAATTGAGAATCAAATATTTGATCTCAAGTCTCAAGGAGACATCCTATGTATCATGGCTATAGTTATAATCAAAAATATCATTGTTTGTTCATTCCCTTCAGACTGTTACCAATTTATATTACCATATATGAGGGATATTTAAGTCATTCCACACATCAAGGCTTACATATTAGAATTTCCCAAGATAGTGGAGATTCATGATGACCAGGATGTGAATATTATGGCTCCATAATCCCACATGAGCACTGCTTAGTGTGAGAAATAAGGGATAGTTAGTCATCATCCTTATTATTTATGGATGAGGGACTTCTGTACTAGGAAATACCTCATTATTTTTAATTTGGAGATAAGATCTTAAGTGGGCATCTGATATACCCTGGTTAGACCAGGAATCAGAGTCATCATAGTTCAGTTTGATTTCATAGTCCAATGAAGGATGAGGAAGAATGATCATTCCATGGGAATGATTGGTCCTGATAGTTGCAATGTCAGAGATACAGTGGGACATAAATTGATATATATACCCATTTATGTTCATGATCAGTCCTTTGGAAGGAATCCAATGTATCCTGGTTTTGGAAGGAATCAGTGTCCTTACAGTTCAACTGATCTGAGCTGAAAAACTGAAGTTTTCCTTTTATGGGGGACACATTTTATTTTTCCATTTACATGGTATTACACACTTGTGTTTCCCTTATGTTTATAGAGGCATGTTTCAAGAATGATATGGTAAAATTGAATCCTTAAAACCCTTTCATCCATGCTCATTGAGGGAAACATGGGATTGAAAATAATCAACGTCAATGCTTGTGTATGAATGATCTATGTAATTAGACCGCCCATTGGATGCTTGACATGGAGCTTGATACTCAACGAGGCATCATATAGATCCGTGTTATGGATGGATTCAATGTAATCATAGTTAAATTTTCTGGGGCTGAGACACTTATGTTGCCCTTTCCTTTGTAGAGGATTAAAATCCAAATGATATGATTATTGAAACTCGCAAATACCACATTATCTATTCTTAATGTGAGAAACAAGGGATGTAAAATGATTATTCTTAATACTTATGGATGTGGTATTTATGAACTAGGAAATCGCATTGGATGGTCAATATAGATCTCAGGCATTAGAGAGGCACCCTATATATCCTGGATATGGATGGAATCAGTGTCCTAGTAGTTACCTAGGTTGGGGATTACACGTGAATGTTTCCCTTTTATGTGGGTCATATCATATAATACCCCTAGTCATAGATTTAAATCTTACTTTACACTCTGGTCGAGGCTTACTCACTGTGGGTGTATATGGTTACCAAGGTTTGGGATGCCTTAATGAAATAACATGCTTTCATTCTTGACATGATTAACTGCCTAAATTACATGTTGAAGGATGTCTGAACATATCTAGTTATATTACAGACATGACCAATGACAATTTCATGATCTATTTCGATTTTATAATAGACATATCATCTCTTCGAAGACATGGTTTTTGTTAGCCTCATGAAAAATTTGAATTTTAAAGAAGACATCGTTAGACTTGGATGGCTGATCATGGATTCCATCACATGATCTAGGCAAGAATTACAATATAGAATTTCATGAAACTTCTATCATCTTAATAAAAGGGTTGAAAAAAATGTTTTGAGGACATCGTAATGTGATGATACAAATCTTGGAGACATTCGAGATGTATACGTTGCATTCCCATGAGGTTCTATATGACTTTATTTGACATTTTCATATGACATCACATGATCCATATAGTATTCCAAAGAAACATCACAAGATCATTTTTTCATGTACAGATGATGGTGTGTGTCCAGGGTTGTTCATGTGAACCACCAGAGCACTAGTTCGTAGGTCTTCCATAAAACCCCCATCATTAGACTTGGTTTTGTCTTTTATTGTAATTACATAGATTAATTTAGTATTATATTTTTTTAAATGTCACTTGAGTTTGATGACGCGAATGATTTTATTCACGTGTCCTCACAGAGGTCCTTCACTTGATCTTTACTGATCACATGAACTATTTATGAATATCTCATTATAGCTATGGCTATTCTCTATATCTTAGCCAACTGAAAGATTTTTCAGTCAATATATCTAACAAAAGGAGAAACATATTTTGTGATTTTGGGTGCTGATGCATCTGGATAAAAAAGGCAAAACCATTTTTTGGAGGGTAGTGGTGAATTTTTTTACAATGGTGGGGGATTTATAGGCATCATCATATAAATTGTTCACTTCATTTCATGTAACATATCACATGAATCTAGATAAGAATCAGTGGAGGGTCCTCGGTGTCATGAATCTTCATGTGGTCATATATTGAATCAATCTTAGGTCATCACATGTATTTCCAAGACCACAAGACCAGACACTCAATAACTCTTTATTTGATTGTTAACAATTAATGGATCCTTATTTAATCATGAGGACATGCCTGGGGACTTTTATTTCTTCTGAACGGGACATCTAAGTGCCATCACAAGATTATGATGCATGTTGAATATCCATCACATGATCTCATATGACGTTTATGGTAAATTTCATGAGACAATAACGGCTTGTTATAAGTATTTTAAGACAATTCATTGAACATGTTAGGTATGTTTAGTGAATTTTATTACTATGGGAGGGTCCTATTATTCCGCCTTTTATTAAATTTTTCTACATTATAATGGATATGGATCCCATGTTTTTGCGTGAGTGTTATTGAACAAAGTCAGTGTACCTCTTGAAGATGCATCATGTGACCACTAAAGTTCATATGAAAATGCATGATCATTTCATGGAAAATTCCATATGTTTGTCCTTATGCATCCAAATGGGGGCATGAGGTTTCCTATAAATTCTTGATGCACTCCATGTCATGATAATGACATGCCCACAGGTGTTCATGAGATGTGTAAGACTTGTCGTTTTGTGATTACGTTGTATCATGGGTCACTAGGGCCACACCACATGATTTTTACGACCAGAAGAGGCTCCAACCTCCTCCACCATTCATTTCCATTGTTTATTAAAAAAAATTCTTGATTGTCATTTTATTTTTTGTGAATGTTGTCATGAGAAATTTTTCTCCCCATTAGTGATTAGTCATTTTTTTGCAACCACAAGAAGATCCCACCATTTTAAAAATACAAACATGTGTTTGAAGGGCTTTTAGATGGGTTTTCTAGTGCTCACCAGTTGAAAATAGTCATAACCTGATAGAGATTTTATGGATGTCACTGTATGAATTGAGATTTTTAATTGTGACTTAAAAATATTATATGGACTTTTTAATGGGGTATCAGGATATTTTCTGGGTTATGCCCCACAATATGACTATTTTCATGACTTTATATTGGTTATGCGATCACGAGTTTCCTAGGGGTTCACACGAATAATGTTATCATGTCCTTATTCCTCTTCCTTTTCATTTGATAAAAATATAATACCTGTATTTAGTTATTTATTCCTTTGATATTTTTCTTGATGCTCATTTTGTGGGCATCAACAGATACTCGCCCTTATGATCATCATCCACAGGGACAAGGGCATAGTATTGTGGAATGTAAATTCATGCCCGGTTCTTTAGTGTTGTATCCAATCGATGTCTTGAGTGATGTTTTGTCTACCAGAAGAATACTGTTATTCCATGGGATTCATAATAAATAGGGTAGTGGAGAGAAGCTTCATTCATTATAATTCCATTTCACTAGATCAAATTCTCCCTACCTCCATCACGTTTCCTTGTTGTAATATTATTCCCCTTGAATTAATTTGACGACCTTATAGAAATAAAATTTCATAATAAATACTCTATAAGACTTGTTTTTCTCAAGCACCTAGAATCAATGATGATTTAAACCTATGTATGTTCTTGATCTTTGACTATTGGGATACTGTTTTCTTTATGGCTTCAGGGGATATGCTGGCTTGATCGCACAATACATTAATTATTTTTCAGCTCGTGTGATCATGACATGGTCACCTTTTAATGATTCATCTGATATTTCATTCGATTTCATGATGAAATTAAATTTTATGCGACTCCCATGATCTTCAGTGGTCATAAGATTTGTGAGTTCATTAAGTTATTCACAAATTCCATTTCCAATTCATGCAATGAGCAAGATGTTGTTGTAATTTCAATGTTTTTTTATAAGATTTCTTTTGATATGTATCACATATTCCTATTAATTTTATGCATATTGAATCGAGTTCAAATCAAGGTTCTTCTCACATGCATTCTAAGAGGTTTTCAGAAGAATTGATATCTCATCATGCTATGATTTTAGAGCGCATGGATCCACATGGAATTGTTATAATAGGTGTTTTTAGATGATCTTGAATAAATATAATGTGATTAAAACACGGGGACTATCCTATTTAAAGAATTATACATCTGTACATGTTTAACCCTACTGATTATACACCCATTCATCTACTATAATAATTTATCATCCCCTCCTCTAGAATTTGAAAGGCCAATAACACCTTTCTAGGGAACACCACTCAGGGAGCAATATTGTGACCCTAAGAGAGCATGATTATGGAAATATACTAATATTCATACCATTGACTTTTATGGGATTTATCAAGATCACAATGAGGATATTCATATGTACCTATTTGTAATGAGGATTTATGCCTCCAATAAGAGGTTTGGCATGTTTCCCCATTAGGAAATATGATCAGGAGGTAGCTATGGGATGGACACGAGTTAGCCCTTCAGGTTTAAATACATTTATTCTAAATTTTCAAAGGATTTGAAGATAAATTTAATTTTCAAGACTCTCTAGATATCATATGTGAATAATTCCTATAACAATGTTCTGAAGATGAAATTTCATAGTCATTGAAGTCCTGACACAAACACATTCGACCACGTGAATGGATAGGTGGGTATCAGCCTCTAGGATATGGGTAAGATATTTGGTGAACCTATATTATGTGGTATGTATGATGAAATTTTACCCTGGTCATCCACCATATATGATGTAATGAGGACTCCACCACTCACCAGATAACTTATTAGAATGGCTGGAAAGGCCCTCCCAAAGGATGAACTTCCTGGAGATTATATCCCATCCAAGACATAGGTGGGCCACTTTATCAAGAAGACAATCTCTAAGATGGAAGCTATGAAGATGAAGGCATAAATTACAAAGGATTCATGCAATAAATGATGTGCTTACTGGACCATGGTTAATAAAATAGAATTTAATGAATAGGGAATAGATAGTCTCCCCATTGTTAAATATATTGTCCAACTAGTTGTTTTCCTCTCCATGTACCTGATTGGGTACATACATCAATGAAGGAAAAAAGGATGGGTAAAAGTTTACACTTTCAGAATAGACAAAACCAAGGAAGGGGAGATCATATCGGGCTAGCCATTTCTATGCTAGACAAATATTAGCTTTTTCATCACCTCGTAAAAAATGGAAAATTCCTATACAAGACTGTGAGTCCATTCCATGTATTATGGGGTTGTATGGGATTTTATTTGGGAGTCTAAAAATATCTAAACAATCGAGATACACCCAATTTAAACTTTATATCATATCTACCATGTATTAGTGTTTTAAAACATGTTAAAATTCATGATTGAGATATCATGGATTATATGAGCTTCTATGATCATTTCTCCTTCAGGTCATACATTCCAATGCTGAAAAGTTATACTGTGGATACTAGTGAGTCCAACCATGACTCATTGTCTTATATGATGTCACTTTATGGGGATGTTATTTGCACCCACATCGATAGGTATACCCTCATTGAGTGGTAGACACAATTTCAGATTAGTCATCATATCTGATGTGTTTAATCGAGATGTAACAAGATGGATTTTGTTCGATATGGGGAGAATCCAATGGTAGCTCGTCAATTTTGGTTGATGTTAACCAGGGAGAAGACTCGTGCTGAGATATACCTTCCACCTCATGACTCAGCAATTAGTATATTTCCAAAAAATTTATGAGATATGGATCCACTCAAATGAAGGTGGGAAATTATCTATATTTGTATGTGATCCCTCCCATGTTATTGAGTATAACCCTAGTCTAGGAATTCAAATGGGATTTAGAGAGCCAACGACCCAGTAAGCACCCCACAAGGAAATAAATCTTTTTCCAACATCTTCATTTCCAGAAGAAGAATCAACTGATGTATCTATAGTGAGTTCATCATTAGAGGGTGACTCTCTTCAAGAGATATCATTTCCTATCACATCTTGATAGATGAAGGCAGAGAGGGTATAAGAATCGTGGCTATTATATGAGGTATATTCTTTCAAATAGAGGTAATTCTAGAAGGTTTTTCCTATATCACTGCCCCTCTAGGTATCATTTTCATAGACTCTCCAAAGGAGTTTAGGGACCATTTTAGAGACCATGACATATCTTTATCAAGCATCAAGGTTTATATATTTTATTCACCATAGGTCAATAATTTGGAATAACAATACACACTACAAAATGGTGTTTATGAACAGGGTCATCCCATCACTAAGGAAGCGGTATACCTATGAAAACGACATTTTTTAAAGGGTATTGGTTCCATTACAACCATACTTATGTCCATTGTGTTTTTTTATATAGGGGGAAAACATCATCAAATCCTGCCATTCCATGAATACGCATTTCCTTTTACAACTATGGGAGAGGAATTTGGTAATGATTGGGAGACCTATGATGATGAATCCCCAGGTTGATTTTTTATGTTGAGGGTATAAATAAATTTTTTAGAAAAAATATTATGACTTAGTACCTTTTGGAGGGAATCCCTTGGTAGGGAAAATGAAATAGGATTTATCTACATTTAAGGGTCTTCGCTTCTAGAATCCTTATGTATGAATAGAATTTCTTTCACGAACCAACCTGGGTTGACCCTGAATCGATCACACAAGCCAGACCATGGCATGGAACCAAGGGCGTTATCAATCCTCATGGGAAAGAAACTAGTTCTGGGAATCAAGATTTAATCACTAGGAATGATTTGGCCCATAACGATAAATACATAAACCAGAATAAATTAAACAAAACAAGATAAAAAAACGACAGTAAAAGAAGAAAATTCTAAAACATGAATAACCTTTCCAAGAATAAGACTCAACGTAAAATTGTGGGTTACTCTCTGATACTGAATCCAAACATCTCCCAAGGAGATCCAAGCCAAATATTGAACCTACAAGGGAAACAAAAAACAAGAAAACACTATAGGAACGAGTATTAAAACAATGTAGGTTGGCCCGCCTAATCTATTCCCAATATACATTCATTAAATAAAGAAAACATTGATATCATGTTTAAAATACAATATATAAATATATATATATTTTTATATTTTTCATTATTAAGGTAAACAAATCAAAATCATAATCTATTTCCCAGATGTTTAAAATAATGTGAAAGAGGAGTAAAAAAGTAGAAAAAAGGAATCAATAATTATTCCTTATAAGTGCCAAAGGAAAGAGTGATTGTTCGTTTAAATCATTTTTCATGATAAGATATTTAGCAACCACACATAAAATTTTTTACAATAAAACACCAAAACTAAGAACAATGGGTATCACATCATATAGTGAGGGAATGATACAAAATATACTAGTGTCTAAAGAACATGGAAAATCCTAGTAACTTAGAGGAAAACCAGAATGTACTGATACATATGAAAAATCATGATGTCATGTCTACTCTCGATGATGCCATAATGCCCAATTGCTCTGTATTTCCCTACCTGGCCTAAACAGGGGGCCCAATCATCTTGCAGAGCAATGCTCGTACTAAGGGCCACAATCCAGTGCATGGTCTAAACTAGGGCAGAAATTTTCCTTTCTAATCCTCTTTTCTAGGCCAGGTTCCCATGTATAGTTGTCAAGAGGGTGTGCCATACATTTCAAATAACAAGCCACATTTATATAACTGAACACACCACACAAATTAGAACCACCTCGGCCACCTCAAGGGTAGTCCTTTCCTTAAAATAATATTTATATAAGGAAGGTCCCATACTGAGGACTCTCCCATTTCATGGTCAATCAATGAAGAAAGAGACCCAACCCAAGTGGGGATTTCCCAAATAACAATTACAAAGTGCCAACTGAGCCTTTACCTATGGAACACTATAAAATTTCTCAAATCATTTAGAAAACCATTTCTAGAGAAAATCCAAATTTCATTTTACATTAACCTATCCAAATAGGCCCCTCTGCCAAGTGTTCAACAATTATCACATTTTAAACCTTATTTATGAATAGTTACACATAGGTTGTATTCAAAAGGAAACCAACATAAAAATCCTCTATGAAATCACCAAGATCCATTTTAAGGTAAAAATATCATTTACAAATATAATTCATAACTTTAAAATTCATGAACTACGTAGAAAAGCCAAACGGGCACTTAACCAACCCTTAGTGTGCATAACCCAACAAAAACACACCACATGTTTTAAAAAAACATTTTTAAATACATACTCACCTACTTTGATCTACAAAGACCTACTTGGAAGCACATTAAAGAAAAACAACCACATTTTTAAATCTAGAAAACATTTATAAGATCCAATCATGCATTTGATAAATGCTTTGTTTTCACAGTTCAATCCGACCACCTGAATGAAATTCCAAACATACCTTAAATATTTTCCAAAAACCAACTATTCTAATACATAAGTACAACATGCTAGTTTTATCCAAAAGATTATTTGAAATCTATTTGAGAAAATTCCAATAATAATTCTCATAAACATCACAAATATATTTTTCTGTTCCAAAAATGATTCTGAAAACATTAACCATACGTAAGAGCCAATAATTCTATCAACCAAACATGAGGCATGCGTCTTTCTTCAAATCCATGCCACACTTCCAATGAAATCAGGTAAAAAAATCATTTCAAATAGAAAAAATATTATATGAAACTGTACATTACTAATTTAATAACTGTGGAGGTGCTGAGAACAAAAAACCAATGAAATATTGAATTTAAAGTCAAACTACAAAGTGTCTATCCTCAACTCTCACTTCAATCATGATGACATGACTTGAATCATGCTTGTGCATAAGTACCCATAAGTCAATAACCACGACATCATAGGTTTACCTCACAATGAAGCTCCAAAAAAATGCAATGAATCTAAAAAAACAAAAATACTAACTTCAAAAAATCCAAAGGAATAAAAAATGTAAAACCTTCCTACAAACTAGTGTAGGTGAAATGACATGAATCAAAACTGCTCACCTTTGGATGTGGGGGGTTTTTTTTACACCCATTTGATAACTAGGTGCATCATTGGCTGGTCGCGCGATAAAATATGGAAGGGGAGTCGATAGGGTAGGTCATTCCGCCTCCGCATGATGACGAGGGGCTTCAGGGTGCTGAAAATGTCACCAGAAGGTTGGGAGTGGGTTAGGGAAGGGCATGCGGCTGGTTGAAGGGAACACGATGGGATAGAAGGCACATGAAAGGAGGCCACTGGTTAGTCAAAGCTACGTGACGCTCGAAAGAAGGTCCAAAAGGTTGGTCGCTGACCGGAAAAGTGGTTGGCATGGGTGGAGGGTGGCCTGTAGGGGATGCACCAGCTAAAAAGGGAGGTGATTGTCAGATGGTATGTGGTTGGAGGCAGGACAATAGCAGGATGACGAGGGTGTGGGATAGGGCGAGGGAGAGGGGTCCAGGAGTCGGCTCTGCCAGTGGTGCGGAGGGCAGATGCCAGAAGCTGAAGGGTCTGGGGGAATGGGGTGATCGCGGATGGGCGAGAGGCGTAAGGTGAGGTAGTGCCGATGCTAGGTAGGCTGGAATGAGGCGAGCCGAGGCCCGGTACAGGTGGACGGGATGAACATGGGGATATGCGGAGTGTGAGGGACGGTGGGTCGGGACCTATAGGGCAAGAGGCGACCAGAGAAATACAGAGGGATGGAGTGTAGAGGCCAAGACAGAGATGGCAAGGGTGGCATGGTCGTAGCACATCGCCACTGCGCAGGGGGTTTGGCGGCTGGAGCAGTGGGAAGGCAGGTATGGGGGGGGGGGCTCTGTGGGTAGTCTAGGGTTTACTATTTTTTTCTTTTTATAATTATAATGATATTTATTCTATAACAACAACAACAAAAATAATTATATCAAATTGATAATAAAAATAGAAATTACAATAAAGATAATAATGTTAATTAAAATAATAATAATAATAATAACAATTTATTAATAATTATAATAACAACAATTTTCAAATAATAATAAAATTATTATCCAATCATAATAATAAAAATATTATTTTATACATAGTAATAAAATTATTATTATGTTTTAAAAATTTAACTCATCTTATCCAATAAAAAATTATTTATTTCAACCGCTAGACATTGGCGCAGGCAACGTGGCCATCTGCGCGACTACAGCCCACTGTGCGGTGACCGCGCATAGGTCTAAAACCACTAAAATTGTTAAAGGTCAAAAATGTTTGACCTGCGCTCAACCCACACCACGTAGTGGTTATCCAAAGCCATGAAATAATTATTTTAAAATGAATTATAATGACGGGGTGTGGAAATTGTCCCCACCATAGACACTTTCAGCCCCTAGAATGTCCGCCAACTAACAAAAAGAAAAAACAAGAACCCATTCCTGAATGAAAACAAAATAAACCATAACACAATACAATGGGAGAAAACGAGAGGGTTATACCCACAAAATGAACTCAACTAGTGATTAAATTTTACACTTAGACATACCACCAGGGGGTCACCAAGGGAACTCCAAAATGATCCTAACTAACTTCTATAGCATGAGAAGAACAATACCTCCACTAAAACATGGAACTCTCAACCCACACCTAAAACCCAAAACACTAGAGAAGAAACTCCAAGAAGAAAAGAACCCAAGCAGTGAACCTATGCATTCCTAAAAACATCGATTCATCCATAGGAACATACATCTCAAATGAACACAGTTAAACCCAGATCAATTGAGACAAGCCCCAAACACACTTTTAATAGACATGCACAATTTAGAAAACCATAATCAGAAGAATTTTTTTTGGATTACTATATAACATGTCCATCATAAATCCACGATAAAACAATGATTTTAAAATGGCTTCAAAACTTTAATAACAGAAACCCATGAACTAAAGGACATTAAATGTTTCACTACCAACAAAGAACAAAAAACCTGAACCGAGGATTCACACCCCCAGAAAATATTGACTACGCACGAGATTCACCCCAAAAACTATGGATGGGGATCTGATGGATGAAACATCTCATGCCTCATACTTAGGAATTGGAATACATCAGTAGCAACCAATTCATTAGGAATCAATTCTTAATTAACTTCTCTATATGAGCAAGACAACCACAACTACAACACTTCTTCAGAGGGATGAGACAAAATGACTTCATGTGCCCGAACTGGAAACACTGGTGGCACACCACTGAATGATATGAAGAACTGGAATCTAGAACCACATCAGATGACTCTTTAGAAAAAGGTCAATCTGGCACACTCTTCTTGCTATATGGGGATCCATCACGAGCAACTGTATATGCTGAATTTTCAACCATTGGTGCCCCGGAGAACAGCTCATCTTAAAACGCCTCATCCACCAACATATCAAGATGATGGTTCCTAGAAGGGAGTACTTTCTCCGTGATCTCTCGATAAAGAACCCCAATTAAGAGATAAGCCTTCCTCAAATTTTGCGATGCTACCTCTAGAAAAAATAAAAAATGTTCCTTGAAATGGTCAACATATGATTTCATCATCTCTTGGACTTTTTGAAGACACATGAACCATTACATTTTTTGTCTTCATCTCTTCAGGTATAAACTATCTAATGAAAATAGATTTAAAAACACCCCATGTCATCCCTACTTGCATTGACGGCGAGGCAAACAACTCTCATTCATCTGATTCCATACCCGCAAATAATCCCATGAACTGTTGCACACGTCTTCATACACATACCCCCATACTCACAAACACGCTCTTCCCATGCATTCCCTCACATGTGAAAATGTTCAAAAAGAGTACTCTAGGTTTCACCCAATCCATTTGTCTACCGTGTCCAAGAAAAAAGTAGATCTTGAGAGCAAGATCTTTCAGTTTTAAAAAACTCATTTAAAGAATTTATAGCCATTTTAATTAAATCATAATCATTTCAAAAAACCTTTTTCACATTCAAAAGTGTACGTATGCCAACCATAACCAAGATGATACTCAACTTGCATTAACCTACCGGAATGGGGGGCTAGTAGTCAGGATTAATCTAGAGACATGGTAGTGTTCCATGCCCTATGTAAGCATCAACAAATGAGAGGATCCTAAATCATGTACTTGGACTCCACATGGGTCACCAATCCATTTCCAATCATGATGTAACATTGTCTTGCCTCTATTGTCAACCCATAATCTAAAATAGACCAGAACAAAACAAAGAATCAATTCCCATACAACCACTGACAACTCGAGGTTTGAAATGGTGGAGGGTTCATGACATCCTTCCTGTACCTACCTCTCGAGTCCCGACAGTCCTAATATACATCAGCCGAACACCCCAAATAAAAAGGGCCCCCTATTATACAATTTTTTCATGAACCAATCCAGGTCAACCCTGAATCGGTCACCTGAGGTAGTCTGCAGTATGGCCTGAAGGGTGTTCTCGATCCCCACAGGCTGAACACTCGAGTTGGGCATCAAGATTTAATCATTGGGAACAATTTTTCCCATAAAGATAAATAAATATATTACAATATTCTGAAAACAACAAGATATATAAATAGTAGGACAAGAAAGAACGACCAAAAAAATATTAACCCTACCAAGACTATGACTCCACGTAACCCGATGGTTTACACTCCGATACTAAAACAAAACATCGCCCAAGGTGATCCAAACTAGAGTTAGAACTTGTAAGTGAATCTAAATACAATAATACACTATAGGGATGAGTATTAAAACTCAATATATCAGCCCAAATAATATATTCACAATTCCAAATCTTTTAATAAAGAATTCACTGATTTCAGGTTTGAAATACAATCTATAAATATATAAATTTTCTACACTTTTAATTTTTAAGTTTATCAAATCAAAATCATAATCCATTGTGCTCATGTTTTAAATAATGAACAATAGGAGGGAAGAAAAGGATACAAAAAAGGAATCATTCATTTTTCATAAAAGTGTCAAAGGATAGAGTGATTGTTCATTTAAAACATTTATCATTAAAAGATATTTAGCAACCACACATTTTAAATTTTGCAAGAAAACACCAAAACTAAGAAAAATGAGTATCACATCAAATAGTATGGAAAATGATACTAACTGTACTAGTGTCTAAGGAACACATCAAATTATAGGAACATAGAAGAAAAACATAACGTACTAATACATGTGACTCATCCTGATGGCATGACTACCCTCGATTTTGGCATAATGCCCAAATTCTCATTATTACCCTACCTGGCCTAATCGAGGGGCCCAATACCCTAGTAGATCTATGTCCATACAAAGGGCCACTAGCCATTGCATGGTATAAAATAGTGAAGAAGTAATTCTCAGTATACCTATTTGCTATGCCACTATACCATGTATATTTCTCTAGAGGGTGTGCCATACATTTCAAATAACATGCCACATAATTATAATCAAACACACCACCCAACTCGACACTACCCCGACCACCTCAAGGGTAGTCCTTACCATAAAATAATAATTATACAAGGAAGGTACCATACCAAGGAATCTCACATCTCATGGCTAATCAATGGGACAAGAGACCCAACCGATTAGGGGTTTTCCCAAATAAATATTCAAAATTTCAAATTTGACCTTTAACTATGAAACAACCAAACATTTTTCAAATCATTTATAAAACCATTCCT
Organism: Viscum album; assembly: GCA_963277665.1. NCBI lineage: Eukaryota > Viridiplantae > Streptophyta > Magnoliopsida > Santalales > Viscaceae > Viscum > Viscum album. Next base: position 194,966,517 of record OY728142.1, on the reverse strand, counting down.
TGAGAAAATCCAAAATTTGTTTTACATAAACCAGGGATAATGGGACCCTCTTCCATGTGTTCAACAATTTTCACATTTTAATCCTTCTTAATGAATAGTCAAACATAGGTTGTATTCAAAACCAAACCAACATAGAAATCCACTTTGGAAACATCATCCCCAATTTCAATGTCAAACTATCATTTACAGAAAAAATTCAGGCCTTTAGAAATCCAGAACTACTTTGAGAAGGAAAACGGGCACTTAACCAACCCATATTGTGAAAAACCGTACAAAACCATATCACACATTAAAAAAGCATTTTAAAACCATACACACTCACATTTACCAATGAAGACCTACATGGAAACTAATTTAAGGAAAAACAACTAACTTTTTAAATCCATAAAACATTTATAAGAGCCAATCAAGCATTTGATAAACACTTAGTTTTCACTGCAAAATCCGACAACATGAATGAAATGACAAACATTCCTTAAATATATTCCTCAAACCAATTATTGTCATACATAAGCGCAACAAGCCAATTTTAACCCAAAACACATTGGAAATCCATTTGAGAAAATTTCAAATATAATTTTCATAAACATCACAAGTATATTATTATGACCAAAACATGCCTCTAATTTTTTTTAACCATTTTTAAGAGAAAAAGTGCTATCAACAAAAGCAGATGCATGCATCATTATTCCAATCCACGTCGAACATTCAAATAAATCAGGAAAAAAACTTCATTTCAGATAGAAAAAATATTATAAAAATAGTACATTACTTATTTAACAACTAATGAAGTTATAAAAACAAAAAACCCACAAATTCATGAATTTAATGGAAAAGAGAAAAGGATCCAACTTCAAATCACATCTCAATCATTACCCCATTACTCGTATTACAATTGTGCTTAAGTACCTAAGAGCCAATGACTGCGGCATCGTAGGTTTACCTCATCAAAATGATGCAACAAACACAAAGCATCTAAAAACACAGAAATACTAAATTCAAATGATCCAAATGAATAAAAAATGCAAAAATATCCTCCAAAATGGTCCAGGTGAAGCGATGTGAATCTAAACCACATGCCTTCAGCTGCAGGCGTTTGTCGCACGCTGAGTTGAGAACAAGACGTGTGTGCTGCTGGTCATGCGAATGAAGATGGCATGAGAGCCTAAATGGATAGTCGTTCCACCTTGGAGGGATGGAGAGGGGTTACGGGGCCCTAGAAAGGTCACTGAAAGGGGGGAACATAGCCGGGAAGGGCTTATGACTAGTTGGAAGGCACATGACGGGTTAGAAGGCACATGAAAAGAGTGCATCGACTAGTCAAAGTTGAGCAACAGCCTGCGGAGGTCTAGAAGGTTGGTTGTTGGATAAAGAAGTGGTTGGGGGGGGGGGGAAGAGGGTCACCAGTAGTGGCGATGCCAGCTGAAAAGTTTGGAGGCGGTAAAAGGTTACATGGCCAGAGGCCAGACGATGGTTGAATGGTGAGGGGAGGCACTGGGTGAGGGATAGGGTTCCGAGAGTTGACCATGCCTATGGTGTGGATTGAAGAGGCCAAAAGTCGGAGGTTTGGGGCGGTTGGGGTTATTACAGATGGGATGGAAGCAGGATATATGGGTGGTCTGGTGCTGGGGAGGCTGGAACGAGGTGAGGTGAGACCAGGTGAAGGTAGTCGGGATGAACTGTGGGATGCATTGAGCATGAGTGAGTGTGAGCCGGGACCTACAGGGTGAGTGGTGACCATCATGATTTAGAGGGCTGGAGTGTAGTGTTGAGGACAAAGAAGGATAGGTTAGCGAGGTCGAAGCACAACACCACTGCGCATGGGGTTCGGCGGCTGAAGCAGCAAGAAGGTAGGGTATGGGGGGGGGGGGAGTCTCCACCGGTAGTCTAGGGTTTACTCTTTTTTATTTTAAAAAATACAATGTTTTTATTACAATCATAATAAAACAATAATAAAATAATTAAAGATAATAAAAAAATAATGACAATAAAGATAATAATGATAATAAAAATAATAGTAATAAGCTGAAAAATTTTAATAAAAATTTATTAATATTTACATTAACAACAAATTTTTAATAATAAAAATATTGTTAACCAATTTTAATAATAACAATATTATTTTATACACAATAATAATATTATTATTACGTTTTAAACATTTAACAGATCTTATTCACAGAAAACATTATTCATTTCAACTATTAGACATTTATGTGGGTATCCGGGCTAAAAGTGCGGATACCGCCCACTGTACGGTGACCACACATAGGTCTGAACCCCACTAAAATTGTTAATAGTCAATTATTTCTGGCCCGCGCTCAAACCGCACCATGACGAGGGTAACCTATTCCATGAAATAATAAAATAAAAATAAATTAAAATAATGGGATATGGAAATTGCACTCATCTATTGGTTTGGATTATTCTTTAAACACATTATTTTTTGTTAAAAATTTTCAGGTCCCTAACAATCTTGATTGGAAGAGAATATATCCACCTCTCAGGATTTTAAAGAGCATATGGTTTCTTTAGTAAACCCATCATTATCAGGATCATAATATCAAGAAATAATGATTTTTATAGTGCTGAATAAATCATTCATGTTTCAGCTATATATGTTCTAATTACCAGACCACTTGATCTAGTGTGGTTGGATGCACCTTTAGAGGATACATACACATGTGTCTATTCTGCTTCTGGGTTAGACGTGTCAAAATAATTCTTTGTATAAGGTTAATATATCTTTAACACTAGACTATTTGTTTATTATTTTCATATCACTTGATATTATCATTTGTTCCTATAGTTCTCAATTCTACTGAGCAAATAATTCATTCGATAAAAGCACCGTAAGTGCTACAGATATTCTCATCAAAATACAGAGTCTCTTCTTCACCCAAGGATGGGGTTGGGGCCATAGACCATGCTAGTGACATGATAATGAATGGTATGTGTATGAAATAGGTCATATCTATCGATTATGTAATGATATCAAATTATTTATCTTGTGACTAATAAACCAATATTCCCCATGATTCATTATCTTCATAGTGAATTTTTAAGGATCCAGTCCTTTCTCTTGTTGGGTTCCTCCCACTGAATCAACCAATATAGAAGTCAGATATCTACCCCCATAATCAAATACAATAAAATAAAATAATTCTCTTGGAGAAAGTGTCATTGGAAATTTTCTCCTTCCTATGTTGAACATAGATGCATATTTGGGGAATGCATCGTCGTATTATTTGATGCAATGAAAACCAGGGAGGGAGATCTAAAAGCCTCAGAAAACCTATTGGATGAGTTAAAGAACCATTTGGGTCATATTGGTTTTATAATTACCATTGATGGTTATGATGAGTTTGACTATCCCACCCATCATTCCCGGTAGGTCGAGGTTATATCTGTAAGTTAAAAAAAGGCACAAGATTGTGGGTTTTATCTACTCATGTGTTCTCTTCAATAAAATATAACTGAGATGAAGTTGTAACTAAATATTCTTGACGTTCAGAGGAGGTGGATGCACACCAGGATGTAGTTAATGATAGGAAAGTTTAAACAAACCATTTGTAGTCTAAAACCATCCTTATTTATGATGAATTATCCATATTTTAACATGATGTATAGATTTTAGGGAAGATCATATCAGAAAAGTACGAGATCCTTGATGTTGTAGAATGATCAAGGATTGAAGTTGTTCCCATAGTGGAGGAGTTGCAGTAGGCTATAAGGACCCGACCTTAAACATTACTTATTATTGAATTAAATGAATAATTCACATAGAGGATATTTTCAGGTTTAGAGTTTTAGAGAATTAGGACATAAATATTACATCTCAAAAGATTAAAAAGCAGGCACTTCTACTAAGTTTCCATAAAATAAAAAATCTTAAAAAGAAATGTGTCTAGTTCCATGTTTTAGATAGCATGATGTTTCCTTGTTCCAATACTTGACCCTATTCCACATTAAGTCCTATGAAATAAATTTAAAAAAAACTTGGGGTGAGAATAAAAATCTCAGTAAGGGATACACAAAGAAGAAAAACTATTAGTCTTTCAAAACAACAAGTAAACCTTGAGTACTTTATCAAAGTAATACATTTTACCTTTATGAAGTAGTATAAAATCTTCAATGAATAAAATATCATTACTTACCATTTTGTAACCAAAATATTTCCATAAAACCCATATACATAACATATAAAGGTAACTTGGGACATAAACATACTTAAATGGAATAACCATACGGTCGACTTCCACACATATCACATAATGGAATAGCCATACGGCCGACTTCCATACCCAATGCATTGGAGGTTATAATGTAACCACCCGTCCTGGTATTCACGGCACCACCAGTCATATGGTTTATCACCTAACCACCCATAAAATGACCAAGTACCACCATTACACACAAAATATTGAAAATATAAACATTTCAACACCAACATTTCATTTGCAATCAAAATATGTAATTCCAAGATATTGAATTAATCAATCCATTTTCAAAAATCATTTAAAAGAGATTTTTGAATCAAAGTGTCCCATACCACATTGAATATTTTAATGGAATTATAATTTTAAAACAATAATGTCCATATAAATAAATACTGAAAACCATTTTGAAAACATGGACATTAAAGTTAAATATTTAGAATAATGAATCTTTAAAACATTTAAAATGATATTTTTGTTAAAGAGTTTTTAACAAAATGGGAGACTCTTGAATACAAATAATTGCGGAATAACATTTAATCCAAAATTTATAATATCATGAGAATAAAGGGATTCATGATATAATATTCCAAAGCATATTATACACACCATATAATATTGAATTGGTTCATAACAACAATGAAGTCTCAATGGAAATGTAAATTGAGATGAAATCCATTATAAAGATGGTATCCAAAAATTAAGGATAAATCTATCACATAATTAGGTGAGAGAAATTTAAATACACCCAATATAAGTGGGTATTAAGTGTGAAACAATCAGAGGTCATTCACACATAATCATGGAAAAACAAAACCAATGACATAGATATTTAACTCAATGAAATGATATTGAGTTATGATTTCCCATACAAGTTCGTAAGAATTTATCAATGAGATGATTGTGTGTACAAATAGTATATCCACACAAATGTTTTTGGAAATTACAACATAGAGATTCCACAAATAATCATGGCATAATAAAATCAAGAAGTAGAGCTTTAACCCAAATAATTGAAAGTGGGTTAATAAGTTCCCTTACAGAAATCCGACAGCCTAACAAATTCACTTTAAAATTCAAAAAATGAGTTGATGAGAGAGAAAATGGTATCTCATAACATGGACATAAAATTTACATAAATAAGGATATATAAGAACATATCCCAACATAATAGTATGTGAATTAAAAGACATAACAAAAGAAGTCTTTTAAAAAGAGGAGGGTGAAAGGTCCCCTTACCGCGTGGGGTAAATTTTGAAACGTACACCCCATGGAAGAAGGGTCATACAATGAAGATGTAAATACCCATAAATGAAATTATACTAAACAAAGTTTATAATAATGGGAATTACATACACCAATCAAAGGAAATAGTGGAAAACGTAGCATAAATGTCACGGGAATAAAAGTGAGATGAAAAATCCCTTATGAAAACTCGACAGCCTAACGACGCCACTTAAAACATCCAAAAAAGGATTTATGAGATCAAATAGGGTCACTCATAATATAAAAATAAAAAGTAAAGTATGATGAATATAAAATAACATCCCCAAACATAAGAAAGATGGGATTAAATGAAATGACATAAAAGAGATTACTTAAAAAGAAAGAGAGAGGTTGGATCCCTTACCTCATGTCCGACTTGTCTTGTTTGTTTCTTTATATTCCGGAATAATAAACTTTGGTAAATTTATAAATGAATAAGGACCTCCTTTAATTATTATTATTCAGTTCATATCACATATTATAATGTCATAATAATTTTTTAATAATGTTAGTTCATATCAGACGTTTTTGCTGATGTTTGGTACATGAGTCAAAAATGAACATGTTTGAAAATGATTGCCCATGTAGTCATAAGTAAATCATTTCAAGAATATTATTAATGATTAAAATATCATATATATCCATTAAAAATTAATTTTATGCTATTCCATAACATTTTGAGATAAAAAATGAAAAGCACCGTTCATGGAGACGGTAGGCCGTACGTACACATGAACGCTACTTTCATTTTTTTGTCATATTAATGGAATTAAAAATAAATGAGAGAGATATATATATTATAATTAATGTATAATATATATGTTATATAGGTCACATATGTTCATTAATTTCATTCTTTATACATTCCATGTATTGCATGAACGAGTCACATCACTTGAGGTGGTGGTAGTCCACACTTCCTCATATGAAATTATCGCATTTGCACAACATGCAAAGAATAAAGGTATGTTTTAAATATAAAGTACAGAAGCATATAGTAAACATAATTAATATATATAGAACATATAAAATACAGTTACATCATAATGGCAACCTTTAATGGTGTTAAAAGAATATTGAACAATCATCGTTTCGTGAGGCAGTAATTCGCCATCAACAGAAACAGTATGTTCTTTAACCATTAGACGGATGTGTGTGTAAGTATAGCCCGAATCATTATTATAAAAATATAAAATTATATTTAAGATACTGTTTTTTTTTTACAAAAAAAAGGAATAAAAAATGTTTAAGGGGTTGGAGAAGCAAAATAAAACAAAAGAACACTAGGGAAGACTTTACCTTTAAATCGGGTAACTCTTTTTGATTTGAGCTCATAGGCTTCCTTGGAAAGACTTATCCCCAAAGTGAGGCTTCTATGAGTAAGATTGGGATGTTAAGAGACAAAATGGTCAGGGTTTGGCCGAGCAAAAGGCTTGAGAGGTGTGTGTAAGGTGGTAGAGGTTGGAGCCTTTTATAAGAGGAGAGGAGGGGCACTCATGGAAAGTCTTGAAAAGTAACATTATTATAAAATGATTTTCGGATTTTAAAGGTCCAAAAATTGTATATTTCGAGGATAAGGTGATAATAGTTTGAAATCCACACATCCAATAGGTTTTTGATAAGTGTAGGCCTTATATTTTACATTATATTTTCATTTTATTTAAATCGTTAAATAATGAGGTAATGACTGCATTATCATGGTATCATTAATAATTTAATTTATTTATTATCTAAAAATTATAAAAAAATATATCATGATTTAGGAAATATTTTAATCTTTATAATGAATATTTATAGTAAAAAATATGACTTGTATAAACCCATGTAAAAATTCTTTTAGTAAAACAACACCTGTTTGTGACATTTTAATTTTAACTTTAAATAAAAAGTTATTAATGTCATTTTCCTACCAAAGTGGCACCATGGGGTCCCCAAGTTGACCCATGGATTTTCTTGGTCGGAAATGACTCATACAATAAGGTAGGACATGTTTCAAGGTCATTTCATATTATTATAACATTATCTTTACTTTAAATTACACTAATTACCTTTAATAGCGATTAATAAAACTTAAAAGTTACTATTCACCAATAAATTATTTTAATACCATTGAACCACTTTTTACATCCTAATGACAACCATGTATGCCATATTTTTGAAATTCAAACCACAGAAGTGGTAACATTTCATTTAAATGAAAAATCTGTTTTTAAACTACCACTTAGTGGTTTCACTATTCATCAAAAATTGATGTTTTTCAGAAAAATACCAAAAAATCACCCAAAGATATATTTGATATTCCGAATTCAAAAATGATGTCTATTTTAAAAAATTAAAAAAAATAAGTTTCATTAATTAATCTAATAATTAATTCCCGCTGTCAAAACAAATAGCGTGTTTTTAAGAAACAATATCTATTAAAAGATTGACACTAGTTTATGTTCAATTTCAAATTGAAATTAATTCTAATGACCACAATTAGATTAAATGGTAAAAATATATTCTAATTTCACTTTAAAACCAATTCAAAAGATGATCTAATCACATAAATAAATTAGATTAAACATATATTTTGAATAAAAATACAACATTTTTCACTTATTCATTAAAAATGAACTTTATCATAAAAATACCAAAAATTTACACAACGTAAATTTTGCTGTCCCGATTTTAAAGAATAATTTTATTTTGTCCAATATAAAACATAAAATTGTCAAAAAGTGGATTTAAAAGAGCTTCGCCATCAAAAGGTGGTTAATCGACCTTTTAAAGAATATTAGAATGTTTACGCATAAAATTGGATTCATTCACATTTTTAATCCTCTAACATTTATTGTAAAAAGTAAAAATATTTGATAAACATATATAATCATTTTTTAGTCAGTTCTATTCATTCCCGTCATTACAATGGATAGGTTTTAACTACCATTTAAAATAAAATTATTTTATTATTAGAGTGCAACATAAGATTTGAAATGAACTCGTTGTTGCATATTGGGTAAGCCATTGAGCATAGCGTTCCCTTTAAATTAATATTAACATTTTATTCACAAATAGGGATAAATATAAAAATGTTATATTCTTTATTTACCTGGGGTGTTACATCCTTACCCACTTTTGGGAATTGCGTCCTCACAATTTTAAAATTGGGCTCGGAAACTTCATTGAAAGTCCCACATCAGAACAAGAGTCGGTAAAACAATCACTTTAAAAGAAAGAAATATAAGTACAAATGTCACTCTTGTTAACCCATACTATGATTCCATGTAGTAAAACATGGATATGGAAGAAAAAGAAAAGGGTCATGTTCTGAGGGAGAGTGATAGAAAACATGTTTAGGAGAAAGTTAACCACATGAAAATCACAAAATTGTGGTGGGATTAATAGTATTCGATTCCCCAGTTGGAAAATTTAATAGAAAACATTTTTGTTTTAAGTTACTTTTCATTGAGGAATTTATTTTTGATCTTAAGGAAACATACTTACTTGTCATGTTGACTTTCAACTTTTACTATATTTCTTACACAAGCTCATACTTTCCCCAAATGATGAGTATTTAGGAAGACTTGTTCACATTAAGAGTACTATAATCAACCTCTAGAGAATCACCTAATCCAAAAAAGAGAACTATATATTTCCCATTTATTTATACCCTTACCAAAACCAAAGTAGTTAGAACAAGATCAGATAATCCATAAAAAGATAACCCTTTATAAAAAGAAAATATATTCTTAATCTCCAAAATTTGTCCAACAAAACCCAAAGTTCAATGAGGACCATTCGATAAAAAAATTTTCCATAAAATTCTTCAAAGTAAACCAAACTAAGATTGAAACCCAAATACTTGAAGGATTTAGTCACATAGTCTTCCAAGGTACAAATTAATATTTATCTTTAAATAACTTCAGTTTCTCTAAAAGTCTCATATTGAAAAGTAATTACCCTAATCACATATACTCCATGATAGGTTGATAATTTCCATAGATAACCCAAAGTAAACTTACTGTTAATTCATAAAATAATATAACTAAAAATAATAAGTCAAACTAACCAGGGACTTCACGTAGTCCAGTGGTAGGTGATAAATACCAGTCGCACTTTGGTTATGGGTTCGATTCCCACAGCTTTGTCCGACGTGACGGGTTGTCACACGGTCTGCGTGTTGTCCTTTTTTATAAAACTCCAAAAATAACCCTAACATGTTTTAACCTCAATAGTTTCTTTATACCTCTCATTTTCATCTAAATTCATTACGATCTCAACATATTAATTCTTGATGTCTTATTTCAACACTATAAGATAAAATGAAACGATTCCCAAAAATGAATAACATCATACCTTGATCATGGCATCCACTCAGTTTCATCATCATCTTGTTCACGTAGGTAGAAGTCCCATACATTACAACAATGATTTTAAGATCCTTCAAAATCATTTTATTCCTCCATCAAAATACACCTTGTATAACATGGGTCATATGGGTGTTCACAGAAAAACAGTTTTGGAAAATAATCATGTATGACATATAATTCCAAAACATCTGATAAAACATGATTTCTATAAAATAGTCAGACAAAATTTGTGTTGAAACTTTCTATTATTGTTCCTTTTAAAATTCCATAAGTATGTGATGAGAGACTACATTTTAAAAGAAAATATAAATAGGTTGCTCAAGGATTGCCTTATTCTGCACCATTTTTAAAATCATAATATGCTTCAAATTCTTGTGATAAGGTAAAATATTTGAAAATACCTTGATAATATTTAACTTTCTTGAATATATGAGAATATTGTGAAAATAGTATTTGTCTAAATACAACCCATGATCCACGATGATAACGAGGTATAGTGGAGGTGTTTGATATCTCAAAAAACTTCTTGCAAGTGAGATGTATGCTAGAAATAGTTTCACAATAATCCGAACATGACTTTGCAATAATTATTGCAAGAATGTCATCAGGAAGATACAAGAATGTCATTTTATATCCTCCTCATTCCATTCGTAACTGACTTTAATTGACCTGAAAAAAGTTATAAAACAAGGATTTAAGTGAAATAATAGATATAGGGACTAACCATGTGTCTAACAAAAACTCCTAATCCCTAAAGATGTCTAATCCGACATATGATAACAACTATAAGGACCCAACCTTAAACATTACTTATTATTAAATTAAATGAATAATTCACATAGAGGACCTTTTAAGGTTTAGATTTTTTTGAGAATGAAGACATAACTATTATATCTCAAAAGATTACAAAGTAGACACTTTTAATAAGTTTCCATAAAATAAAAACTCTTAAAAAGAAACATGTCTAGTTCCATGTTTTAGATAGCATGACGTTTCCTTGTTCTCATCCTTGACCCTATTCCACATTAAGTCCTGTGAAAAAAATTTCAAAAAAAACTTAGGGTGAGCACAAAAATCTCATTAAGGGATACACAAAGAAGGAAAACTGTTAGTTTTTCAAAACAACAAGAAAACCATGATTACTTTATCCAATGTAATACTTTTCACCTTTATGAAGTAGTATAAACTATTCAATGAATAAAATATCATTACATACCCATTTGTAACCAAAATATTTCCATAAAACCCATATATATAACATATAAAGCTAACTTGGGACATAAACATACTTAAATGGAATAACCATACGGTCGACTTCCACACATATCACATAATGGAATAGCCATACGGCCGACTTCCATACCCAATACATTGGAGGTTATAACGTAACCACCCGTCGTGGTATTCACGACACCACCCGTCATATGGTTTATCACATAACCACCCGTAAATATCCAAGTACCATCAGTATACATAAAATATTGAAAATATAAACATTTCAACAACAACATTTCATTTGCAATCACAATAAGTAATTCCAAGATATTGAATTAATCAATCCATTTTCAAAAATCATTTAAAAGAGATTTTTGAATCAAAGTGTCCCATAACAATTTGAATATTTTAATGGAATTGTAATTTTAAAATATTAATGTCCATATAAATAAATACTGAAAACCATTTTGAACACATGGACATTAAAGACAAATATTTAGAATAAGGAATCTTTAAAACATTTAAAACGTTATTTTTGTTAAAGATTTTTTAACAAAATGAGATACTCTTGAATACAAATAATTGTGGAATAAAATTTACTCCGAACATTATAATATCATGAGAATAAAGAGATTCATGATATAATATGCCAAAGGAGAGTATACACACCATATAAGATTGAATTGGTGCATAACAACAATGAAGTCTCAATGGAAATGTAAATTGAGATGAAATACATTATAAAGATGGTATCCTTAAATGAAGGATAAATATATCACTTAATTATGTGTGAGAAATTTAAATACACCCAATATAAGTGGGTATTAAGTGTGAAACAATCAGAGGTCATTCACACATAATCATGGAAAAACAAAACCAATGACATAGATATTAAACTCAATGAAATGAGATAGAGTTATGATTTCCCATACAAGTTCATAAGAATTTATCAATGAGATGATTATGTGTAGAAATAGTATATCCACGCAAATGTTTTTGGAAATTACAACATAGATATTCCACACATAATCTTGGAATAATAAAATCAAGAATTAGAGGTTTAACCCAAAGAATTGAATGTGGGTTAAGAAGTTCCCTTACAGAAATCTGACAGCCTAACGACGTCACTTTAAAATTCAGAAAATGAGTTGATGAGAGAGAAAATGGTATTTCATCTCTTGGACATAAAATTTACACAAATAAGGGTATATAATAACATATCCCAACATAATAGTATGTGAATTAAAAGATATAACAAAAGAAGTCTTTTAAAAAGAGGAGGGTGAAAGGTCCCCTTACCAAGTTGGGTAACTTTCGAAACGTACACCCCATGGAAGAAGGGTCATACAATGAAGATGTAAATACCCATAAATGAAATTATACTACACAATGTGTATAATAATGGGCATTACATACACCACTCAAAGGAAATAGTGGAAAACTTAGCATAAATGTCACGGGAATAAAAGTGAGATGAAAAATCCCTTACGAAAACTCGGCAACCTAACGACGCCACTTAAAACATCCAAAAATGGATTTATGAGATAAAATAGGGACTCTCATAATATTAATATAAAAATTACTTTATGAGGAATATAAAATAACATCCCCAAACATAATAAAGATGAGCTTAAAAGAAATGACATAAAAGAGAGTACTTAAAAAGAAAGAGAGAGGTTGGATCCCTTACCTCAAGTCCGACTTGTCTTGTTCGTCTCATTATATACTTGAATAATAAACTTTGGTAAATTTAAAAATTCTTAAGGATCTCCTTTAATTATTATTATTCATTTCATATCGCATATTATAATGTTATAATAATTGTTTAATAATGTTAGTTCATCTCAGATGTTTTTTCCGATGTTTGGTACATGAGTCAAAGATGAACTTGTTTGAAAATGATTGCCCATGTAGTTATAAGTAAATCATTTAAAGAATAGTATAACTGATTAATATATCATATATATCCAGTAAATATTCATTTTATACTATTACATAACATTTTGAGAGAAAAAATGAAAAGCACCGTTCATGGAGACGGTAGGCCGTACGTACGCATGAACGCTACTTTCATTTTTTTTGTCATATTAATGGAATTAAAAATAAATGAGAGATATATAAATATATATATATTATAATTCCTGTATAATATATATGTTATATAGGTCACATATTATACTTAATTTCATTATTTATACATTCCATGTATTGCATGAACGAGTCACATCACTTGAAGGGGCGGTAGTCCACACTTCCTCATATGAAATTATCGCATTTTCACAACATGCAAAGAATAGAGGTATGTTTTAAATATAAAATAAATAAGTAGATTGTAAACATAAATAATATATACAGCATATATAAAATACAATTACATCATAATGTCCACCATTAAAGGTGTTAAAAGAATATTGAACAATCACCGTTTCGTGAGGCAGTAATTCGCCATCCACAGAAACAATATGTTTTTTAACCATTAGAGGGATGTGTGTGTAAGTGTAGATCGAATAATTATTATAAAAAAATACAAGTATATTTAATATACTCGTTTTGTTACAAAAGAAAGGAATAAAAAAAGTTTAGGGGGTTGGAGAAACAAAATAAAACAAAAGAACACTAGGGAAGACTTTACCTTTAAATCGTGTAACTCTTTTTGATTTGAGCTCAAAGGCTTACTTGGAAAGACTTATTCCAAAATTGAGGCTTCTAGGAGTAATAGAGGGATGTGGAGAGACAAAATGTACAGGGTTTGGCTGATCCAAAGGCTTGAGATGTGTGGGTAAGGTGGTAGAGGTGGGGGCCTTTTATAAGAGGAGAGGAGGGGCACTCTTGGAAACTCTTGAAAAGTAACATTATTAAAAAATGATTTTCGGATTTTAAATGTCCCACAATTATATATATCGAGGATAAGGTGATAATAGTTCTAAATAAACACATCAAATAGGTTTTTGATAAGTTTATGGCTTATATTTTACATTATCTTTTCAATTTATTTAAATCGTTAAATAATGATGTAATCGCTGCATCATCATGGTGTCATAAATAATTTAATTTATTTAATGTCTAAAAATTATAAAAAAATATATCATGATGTAGTAAATCTTTTTATCTTTATAATGAATATTTATAGTCAAAAATATGACTTGTATAACCCTATGTAAAAATTGTTTTAGTAAAACAACACATGTTTGTGACATTTTAATTTTAACTTTAAATAAAAAGTTATTAATGTCATTTTCCTACCAAAGTGGCTCCATGGGGTCCCCAAGTTGACCCATGAATTTTAATGGTCTCCCATGACTCATTAAATAAGGTTAGGACATGGTTCAAGGTCATTTCATATTATTATAACATTATCATTACTTTAAATTACACTAATTACCTTTAATCGTGATTAATAAAACTTAAAAGTTACTATTCAACAAAAAATTATTTTAATCCCATTGAAACACTTTTTACATATTAATGACAACCATTTATGTCGGATTTTTTATATTAAAATCAAAAAAGTGGTATTATTTCATTTAAATGAAAAATCTGTTTTTAAACTACCACTTAGTGGTTTCACTATTCATCAAAAATTGATGTTTTCAGAAAAATACCAAAAATTCACCCTAAGCTATATTTGATATTCCGAATTAAAAAATGATATCTATTTTACAAAATTAAAAAAATATAAGTTGCATTAATTAATTTAATAATTAATTCCCGCTGTCAAAACAAATATCGTGTTTTTAAGAAACAATATCTATTAAAAGATTGACACTAGTTTAAGTCCAATTTTAAATTGAAATTAATTCCAATGACCACCATTGGATTAAATGTTAAAAATTTATTCTAATTTAACTTTAACACCAATTCAAAAGATGATCTAATCATACAAATAAATTAGATTAAAAAGTGGTTTTGAATAAAAATACCACATTTTCCACTTATTCATTAAAAATGAACTTTATCATAAAAATACCAAAAATTTACACAAAGTAACTTTTGATGTCCCGATTTTAAAGAATAATTTTTTTTTTCAAATATAAAACATAAAATTGTCATAAAGTGGATTTAAAATAGGTTCGCCATCAACAGGTGGTTAACCGGCCTTTTAAAGAATATTAGAATGCTTACGCTTAAAATTGGATTCATTCACATTTTTAATCCTCTAACATTTATTGTAAAAAGTAAAAATATTTGAAAAACATATATAATCATTTTGTAGTCAGTTCTGTTCATTCCCGTCATTACAACGGCTAGGTGTTAACTACCATTTAAAATAAAATTATTTTTTTATTAGAGTGCAACGTAAGATTTCAAAGGAACTTGTTGTTGCGTATTGGGTAAGCCATCGAGCATAGCGTTCCCTTTAGATTAATATTAACATTTTATTCACAAATAGGGATAAATATAAAAATGTTATATTCTTTATTTACCTGGGGTGTTACATAGGCTATGGACACTGAAAATGTATATTCTAGTCAACTACGCCAATCTTTGACCTCCCAAGAGTAGATACTTTCATAACTCAAGGACTTATTAGATCATATTATTTGATGGAATTTTAATATTTCAATATATCATTGCCTCTTATTATTGAAACAAAGACTCTGAATTATAGATATTCATCCAACTACATGAAATCATGGTCAGTGAATGGATATTCTGATCTTCTATATATTTTTTCATGTTTTATTATATTCTTAATGTGTATAACAGTTTTCTGATATGATATTATTTGAATCTCCAATGATACCCATTATTTTAATGACATCAAGAAAACATAAATGATTGGATATACATATTTAAATCATAATAGATTCTTCTCAAAAAGATCTCATTAATTCCCACTATCATGAGATTCTATATTAATGTATCTGTTCCATTTATATTGAGATCACCTAATTTACAAAAGGATCATATGGGTAGGATATATGCATTGGAGGGAGAGTTCCATTTCGTTTTCCAAAGCTGACACGCCTGGTGAGAAAAAAAATTATATTATTCATGGCCATATATAGTCCCTAGTATGCTTTTTCATTATTGTAGATGAGGTAATTTTTGTTCTTTAGTATAGGATCTTATATCTAATACCTTCTATCAATTTAGTTTAGGTTCTTTTATCTCGGTCCTCTATCACTATAGTTTTTAGTGTTTCATCATGGACCGCTATTTTCTATATTTTAGAGTCTTTTATCTCGGACCTCTATCGATTTAGATTAAGGTCATTTGTCATGAAATCTCTATTGATTTTTTTTGGGTCTTTTAGATTATAAAATCTATCACATTAGTTTATGGTCTTTTACCTTGGACCATATATCTCTTTAGTTTTTCATCTTTTACCTCTAACCTTATATCACGTTAGTTTAGGTCCTTTTATCTCGAAACTTATATTTATATAGTTTATGTTATTTTAGATCAGATATTATATTAATTTATTTTAGTGCCATTTATCTTGGACCATATTTATTATCATGGGATATGGTAGATACATTCTAGTAATGTCCCAAAAAATAATAAGATGATGGGTTCTACTAGTTTGTTTCTAAGGCTCACAAGGGTCATATATCTATTCTAGCAAAGAGGAGATTCTTCTGGTTTCTAGTTCAAAGCCATTATGTTTTTGTAGAATTGAGAGATAGAGTTATATAATATATTTTCCATGGGACATGGAATTTTTATGTGGATAATATTGATAGTGGGTGCAATAAAATGGATACCAGGTATACATAGATAGTTGAAATATGGGTGACATTTGTCATAATGAAGAACTTTGAGTCTATAATAATGATATGGTGTATACATGTTGGGGATGACATGTAACACCATAAAATTCCCAGTTCCATCATGTTTTTTTGGGATGAAAAGGAATGAAGCATCATTCATGAAAAGTGGATATGCCATTAGTTAGGTGGTCAATGACCTTACACATCAATAACAAGGGCATATAATTATGATCTCTACTTCTATATGAGGTCCATAAAAGATTTTTAATGATTCAAATGTATAGATTATGAGGTATGGTATGGAAAAAAATCTATCTATGAAAGGTTATAGAATGATAAGTAGGTTTAACTCTTAAATAGTGAATCTTGTGCCCTATTCTCTATGGTTTAAAATCACGATATATGGGATATCAATTGTATAAGAATGGATTGTCTCAATTGGTCCTCGATAAAGGGTAGAAAACACTGGGAAATAACACTAAGGTTGTTGAATCCCCTTGAATATTTTTTTATGAAATTATTAAACCGTGGTTTAATGTGCTTAGGTTATGAGGATGATATGGGACAATTATAAAGAATGACCCAAAACACATTGAGGTGATGGGTTCCACCATAGTGATGTTAGGGATTATAAGTATTGAATATCCCTTTTTCTAGAGTAACAAATTTGGTTCATGTCCATATTCACATATACTAGAGCCATAAGCATCAATTAATAGTCAATAAAATGGTCCTTTGAATCATGTTATTCTTCCCAAGAGCTATGGAATATTTTGGTGATATGAGCCATTCAAATGCTATTTTTTTGCTATAAAGTGTTATATCCAAGAAGAGTTTGAGCAATCTAAAAGTTTTTCAACCCCTAGAGAACATATTATCCTTGCATAGAGATGCGAAAAATCATTATTATAACAATTTATTAAAATATATGGTTTAGTGATATTTTCTTGGATTTTACTAGGACTAAGTTGTAGGCCATATTATATTTATATAGAATTTATTAACATCTTAATTTTTTCCTAAAGTATCGATAATGAGGGTTTAGAGAGAGAATACATTAATTTTTTTCTGGCCTTCCATTATCGGTTTTCAAATATACATGTTTTTGTCACTTTCAATACTACTGGAAGGTATTTTGATTTAAAACATTTTAGGCTACTGTTTTTGGTCATACAATATTGATCAATGTGAAAGCAACTTATGGTTATAATGAAAATGGTCTTAATACGGGGGATGACACTCACAAACCTAATTAGAATACATAGTGTTAAGATTACATTAACATCTATCTGAGTAAAATATGGGAATATTATAACAAATGGATTAAGGTTTTCATGTCATGAGTAACGATATGGGAAAATCATACCAGAGTCGTTCAGATCACACTGTGTGTTTGAGTCATACTATAGTGGTTTCATGGATCACAAGAATAAAAAATACCTTTTGTAGAGTGATTCATTGTGTTGAAAACCATAGGGGCATATTCTAGAGCCATAGACATGTATTCATAGTCAATCAAAGTGTCTCATGAAGATGTGTTTCTTACTTAGGGTCTATGGATGGTTTTGTTAACTTTAGGTACTCTTTACATGAAGTATGATTTATGGATTGAAATTCTTAATAGACAATGGAAGAACTATGTACTCAGGTTGAACACCATAAGGCTCTTGTGGTCCTTTGATAAGGGATAAAAAGTGGAAGATGCTATATAAAGTTTCACAACATGTAGAGGGGACATATTTATTTAGAAGAGTTTATCATTATGAGTTATGAAACTTTTTGTGCAATTTATCATCATATGATACATATTCTATGGTTTTTAAATTTTAATTTAATGTTACTTGGTCTTTTTCATTAATATTTTAAATCTTGTCGCAATGATGTTGGAGCTGATGTGAAAAATTGTGCATAATATATTGCATACACAAAAAAGTCGTACATATATCAATATCATATATATGAAAACAGAGATTATATGACATAGCCCCTATGAAATTTAGGTTCATTTTTTTGTAGATATAAAACTTATTTGAGATTTGTATGTCTCTTCATATCCTATGATTGCAGGAATCAAGTGATATGTAGTTATGGAATTGGAATCCCATTAGACAGGTCCTACCCAAACGTAGAGGAGGTCAATGTTTACATTGATTATTAAAGTTAGGCCTAGTATTCGAGGTCAATGTATTTCTAATAATCCCATGATGGACAGAATCAATCCACAAATAGTTCTTGAGGAAAGAAATTCTGGGAAAAGTTTGTCCTATATACAGAGAGGGGTCATTTTTTAATTGTTTTGACTGGGAACAAGATTAAAGATACGAGCATCATAATGTATCACGTGATGTAGTAAATCCTGTCACATGTAGTTATTAAATTATGGTGTGGTAGGTTCTAAACAAAATAAATAGAGGTCCTTTTGGATGAGGTTTTTCAGAATATGTAGATATAGATTTTGCAAAGGATATCAACTATGCAGTTTAACATCATGTAGTGAGGAATCATAATATGAATTATTAGGTCATGCATTCTAGACCAGAATTATCCCATAATGTGTTGCTACACCTTGTTTTTTTGGGGATTCCTTCATTAAAATTCCTATGATCACGTGAATATGCTTATGAGAGAAACAAGGAATGGTAGGGGTTCCTCTCACCATAAAATGGTGATTAAGGATGGAACATAGGTTTTTTCCATCATCTGGTCAGCTGACATAGATATGGGATCAAGTACTCCCTATGATAATATTGAAAAAGGTAATCAATCCATAAAAAGTTCTATAAAACATGTTTAGTTTAATGTTATGTTGAAGAGACATTATCCATGTAGTTTAACATCTTGTAGTAATGACATGGATCACTCGATATGAAAAGAATTTAATCCTACAGATGGGCCCATGAATATAGGTTATTCCAACAATACATGTCCTTTTATTGTTGAAATCAATACATATAGATTTCTTGTGACCCAATTAGTATAATTTTATCTGGAGACGACATCATCCATGCAGTTTAACATCCTGAAGTAAGGAAAAGGATCATATAGTTTAACATTGTGTGATTTGGATAATATGTCATTCAGTTTAGTATCATGTTGCTTGGTTGTATCTGTGCAGTTTAACATAATGTGGTTAGTATATTGGATATTTTACAGTCTTTTGAATTATTTTTAGGACACTATTATTGATGATAGGTATAGAATTTTGTTGTTGAAAACCCATGCATTGGTGTGGTTTGTGACATGCTCCCCATCTATTATAGAAAACGAACATGTTCCACTATGATATAACTTATGTATAATTTACTTAACATCCCATTTGTGTGCCATCTTTTGAGGCTTCTAACCTACCATCACATGGGTTCTAAAAGAAAATATGAGTTCTCCTTGGATGAATGTTCAGAGGCGATCATTTTTTGTAAAGGCTCAAGTGATTTGATTCGGATGCATCTGAAGGATGTACAATGTACACAATCTATTCTCATTGAGCCTATTTAGTTCATCAATACTCATTTTATTTTCTTAAAATTAATGGGTTATCTTCAAATAGATATTTAGTGGGAAGGAATATGGACTTCAATGGTTAACGCAACCTTGATCCCATACACTAGTGATTATGGTGTTTCTTGTGTATTAGTACCCATGGTGGTATGGTAGACCCCTAAATATTGGAGAAGCATTTCCATCTAGGAATTGTTATAATTATTCACTATTTTATAGAGTGTATTTGATGTAGTCCTATTGACTCCCTCTATCAATCAACTTTCTACTACATTATAGGATTATTAGTGATTGTCTTGGATATTTAATTCCACATACAATTTCATCCACTTTGTGGAAAAGATGTGGGTAATATTGTATTTAAATATTCTGTGGGGTACCTTGAACCTGATGATTATATGTGACATTATAATGATGATGATGTTCTTCATGTTGACATATTTGAAGGGTATTCCTTCAACCAATTTGCAGAAGAATTTGGTATTAGTAAGGAATTTCATTTACCTCTTAGTCATGGTTGGCGGATATGTCTGCACAACGACTATTCCACAAATAGAGAATGTCCAATAATATTTAACTATATAC
Organism: Viscum album; assembly: GCA_963277665.1. Lineage (NCBI taxonomy): Eukaryota > Viridiplantae > Streptophyta > Magnoliopsida > Santalales > Viscaceae > Viscum > Viscum album. Next base: position 194,945,670 of record OY728142.1, on the reverse strand, counting down.
AGTAATTCCAATGGTTGACGGAAAATGTTTTCTTGGAACTGGCATGCATGAATTTTTTTGATGAATTGAACAGTGCTATATCATTGTATTCTAGTAATATATGAGCCTCTTGATTTGGTGGGAGTGACCTGTCCTAGTCTAATGGGTGACACATAATATTTCATGGACCACATCCATGCAAGTGAGAATCTATTATCCTATTATACATATGAAGTATATTTTTTCAAATTCACACCTATTGGGGGCCCTCTATTCATTTTGAATATCCTGTAGATTAAATTTTATTGCATGATGCCAAAATTGTTCCCTTAAAGATATGTTTTTGGGAGTGTCCCATTTTGGAGATATCAGATTATGGGATCCTTCAATCTAGGGGTGAATATTAGTTCATTGTTCTTTGGGGTGGAAATGACCTCATTATTTTCTTTTATATCGTATATTAAAATTGATGAGACTATTCATAAATTTTTTATATAGAATATTTCTTCCTCCTAATCATGGTCATCCAGGATAGTGGCTATATTAATTAGTGTATTACTGTGATCATTCAATAATCTAGGAACATAAAGCAATTTGGGATCAAAGATGATCTCTGATATCATTCCTATAACATAGCCAGTGAGAGTGGATAGTTCATTCAATTTGATGACATATTCTATATTGATTTTATTTATCTCTATATTTGAATATCCATTTTAATTTAGGTAGGGTATATGATTAACATGTCTAGTTCCAACCCAATGACAAGGGATTGGTATGGTACCTTATTATTTATGACACCCTTAGATAATGAGAAAGAGTAGATAAAAGTTCCTTTTTTTTGAGACAAATACAATCCCTAATATAACCTGATTTATCTTCAATTTTTCTAAGATTTTTATGGAATGAATTCAGGAGGCCCCTTCCAAACACATATCAAATGTCCAATGAGTATCATGGGTGTATAATACATCATCATTTAGAATATCAGAGTCTACTGATGTATTATTTGGGGTAGGATGTGGTGCGAGGAAATCTGATACTGCTTTCCCCTTCACCTAGTTTTTTATGTGAGAAGAATGTCCTATTATGGAATAATGACTTCCCATTAGTCCATACACCCTGTGAAAATAAGAATGGAAATTGATAAAATTTGGATAATCAACATAAGAGACCCGATTGACCTCACGGTGTTGCATGTAATACCTCAATTTTTTCACTCTAAAGATTAGTGCAAGGTAATTCTTCTCGATATAAGAATATTGGTTATTATTAACTATCATAGTTCTACTGAGTTTTTAGTGAATTTTATCTATTCCGCATTTTCTTATTTCTCTGAGGTGGGAGACAAGTGAGTGTTCCACTGTGGCTACATACATGATGAGTGGACTTCCTTCCATTGGAGGCATCAGAACTGGTGGGTAAAGTATGTACTACTTGATACATTCAATGGCCTTTTGGTAGTCTTCATCCCATTGATAGAAAATTACCTTCTTCAATACCTAGGTGAATGAGAGATCATTATGATGGCTAGTTTAGATAAGAAATTAAGAATGCAGGTTATCTTACCTAGGATCCCCAATAATTCTTCGTGTTTTTTGGGGGATGACATGGCTATAATGGAAACAATATTCTGTGGGATGAACTCAATACCATGGTGACATACAACAAATCCAATGAAGATACATGATGTTACACCTTAAGTGAATTTCAATAGATTCATTTTCATACGATGAAACATCATTTTATCAAAGATTTCTTAATGATCCATGAAGTGATCAAATTGCTATAAAAAAATTGACAACCAGGTCATTGACATAACATTTGACTATTCGTCGCATGAATGGCTTAAATATATGATTCATGTCACATTGGTATATGGTTCCATATTTCATTAAGAAAAAGGTCATGACCTAATAAAAAAAGATTCTATCATGGTCCCAGATGGTTTTAGATTCTTCATCTTCAAGGGACATATTTATTTTATTTTCCATTAATACCCATCTTTAATAAAAATGAATTTTAAGATAGAAGTGTAATTGATCAATAGTTATGTGATCAGTAATTAGAAATCATCCTCCAAGAAGTTCCAATTAAGGTCTATAAAATCAATGCACACCAAAATCTGTAAATGGTTTTTCTTGATAGCAACGATGTTTTTGAGCCATATTTGAAATTTCACTTCTAGAAAAATGTTGTCTTTGATCAGTTTGTCAATATCGACCTCTATATTGGTGTCATGAGATGGGTACATCCTCCTTGATACCTTCTTGATTCCTCGATTCTCATAAAGTAATTTGAGATAGTGTGTATCCAAATCAAGATTCCATTTGGAAAATTTTTATAGTTCTAAGAGAACACATCAGAGGGCTTCATTATAACTAAAATATGAATATCATTATTTTCATTTGTAATTTAGGAACAAATCAGTGTATAATGTGTGTCTTATTATATTCCCATATCAACCAACATGATATCATTAATAGTGGTGGTGACACCTTTCTCAAATGTGGGAGTGGCATTCTTGAGGTTGTCCTCATCTTCTTCCACCTCTGAGTCTATGGAGACATTTATAGATGATGTTAGTAATATAAAGGATTTACTTCCACTATAATGGCGAGAGATCCCTTGAAAAGATAAATTTTCATCCACTATAACCTAAGTCATCACAAATAAATGTCTGAGTTGTTTTTCATTTACACTGTCATTCGGGATAGAAGGATCTTGGACATATGAGGTCAAGTCTATAACGTATACTATATTTATGGGGATCACATATTAACTATCTAGAATACCCATGGTATTTTTTGGGGATGATCCTAATCCATTGAGGCTGAAATATGTATATCATCATCCACTACTAGTAGTTTTCCTCCAATTTAATAGAAATATGCTTCAACAAATGTAGCTTTACATGTCTCAAAGGGGTTGTTAACACCATGTAGTATTACAACCTTTCCATCGATGGGGTATTTCATACAGTGATGGAATGATGAATGTACCAAATAGTATTCATGGGGTTATGGCCTTCCAAGAAGGAAATTGTATATTGGGTCTTGCTAGATAAATAATAACTTAAGGTCAGATGTGAGCTCCAAACACTGAGATTCATGTTTCACCTTCCTAAGAGGTGTAGGATAAAGCTTATCGTACACTTGAAAGGTCAAAATTTTGAGAGACAGTTCCATTTCACTATATCCAAATAATATAATGTTTTATACTGAGATGAGGGTGATCCCAAAATCATTTTCATTTGCATATATTTGGAGATCGACATTATTGACTCTACTCAAAACATATATGGGACTAATATTCACTAGGATAACCACCTCCCAATACTAGTCATTGAACGATCGAGTGACACAATATTCTAATGGAATGGTATCATCTAGATTAAAGTTGGTGGTAGGTACTTATATCATGAACATCAGTGGCTCTGAAGGGCTTCCAAAAGATCCTCTATGAGTTCGATTGTATTTTAGAGTGCTTCTAATATTGAGATATTGGATGGGAAAAGTGACTTGTATTTAAAAATGTTTTACTTTTTTGTTAGATGTTGGAACTTCCTATGGTTTGGTTACTCTTGGACACATAGCCACGAAATAAAGTCATTTGATGTGGATGGTCTTTGTACATCTTCACAGGTCGTAGGGGAATCTGCTACTAGTGGCACATGTCACACTGACGTTCTCATTTTCCTAGGTAGATTAGATAATTGAACCCATACGAGGTTGTCATGTTAAATAATTGGGCATGAGTTACTACTGGAGGGTTCTATGGAACCTCCAAATATATATTGGGAATGATGGAGTTCTTTCCCATTAGTCTCATCATCATATATGTACTCTATAAAGTTGTGAAAAAAATATGGGGTCTGACCATGTCTATATTGTCCCACGTATCCTCAGTTCCTATGCATCTGTCCTCATATTCCACATTTATGTTTGAGTTTATGTTATTTTGATGAATCTCAATCATCATAGAATTTTTCTTCCAAATGTATCACATTGACAGGAAAAAATATTATCACACTTTCGGATGAGGATTCCTTTTGCTGATGTAGGGCCCATGCAGAGGATGTTGCATGGAAGAAATATGAATGTGTAAGACATTGTGTTGAAGTAGAATATGAATCTTCCTCTTGTATTTCATCTTTCTTCAAGTTTTTACATCTAATATTTAGTGATATATTTTATATCACCTATTTAGGTGGTGGAGCTATTATGGTTCTGCATAGATTTACTCTTAGGGTGGAATAATCTTGGTCAACCGTTTTTTGAGTCATCTAGTTATTGAATGTTTTCTCACACCTATATGTAACTTTCTTCTAACCACCCTCTTCTTCTAAAAAAGAAATCTTTATGTAGGACAACTACTCTGAGGATTTATCTATCAACACCTATCTGAAATCTACTATTCTATAAAGGACATATTTGAGATGAAGTAGTCATAGATATTATAACCAATCCTTCAATAGAAAGGGTAGTCGTTGGGATGGACAATGATGTTGACCTCATTAGGCTTAATGGTATATGGTAGATTGAGTAGGTCATTGTACATAGATTCCAATAAATAATCATGGAATGTTTCATTTCATAAGGATTTGTTCAAAAAATCTTGAGGGACCCTGATTTTTATGTTCTTCTAACTAAGGGTGTTTCTTTAGTTCTGACCACCTGATATGAGGTTCTAGGTGGTTCGAGAGCTTATTTAGTGCTTCGATTTGCTCTACTACTGGATTGAGAGTGATAATTACAACATCTTCTATGCATATTCTTTTCCATTATAATGATTATATGAATCGATATTTTCATCGTATTCATTGAACAGTGTCCTCACAACACTTTTCCAATTTTCGAATCTTATGTAACAAACCTTTATACATCATTTCAATTAGAGGTGTCTTTGACTAATCATAAATAATTTCAGTAAAGATCTACAATTGGTTATCATACATGATAGGGTTTATGAGTTTATTGGTTAAACCATGAAATATGGATATGATGTTAAATTTCTTCAAATTTTCCTGGTGATTTCAATTCATTAGGTATTTGATTGTAATTTTGTTAATAATAGGTCTGAACTAAAACAAAAATTCATTAACTATTTCTTCTAATCCTTTAATGGATCTTGTTGGAATCCTACATTACTAATCAAATGTTAGACCTATCAGAGACTGAATGGAACACATCATCTTATTCATATCCTTTTTATTTCAAGATCCCATCATCAGAACACATCGAGATAAAATGTGTGTGAGATTTTGTTCAGTGTCTCCTATTCCATCAAAACAAGAGACATAAGATTTCAAAAATTGGGAAGGGAAAATATTAATTCAATAATTCAGGATATGTCTTCATCTCAAACTATATAGGTGCACATATAACTTCTATGAAATCCATTCGAGTAAACATGGACTTAATGAAATTAATAAACTCTAGGGGAACTAATTTATGAGCCTTATCATATCTATAGAAAGAATAAGGGGCTCAATGTGGTTGTCCCACATTTTAATCCCACTAATTATTGATTCTTCCTATGACTAAGTGATTACACTGGTGAGGGAGAGGCTTTCACTACAAAAGAGGGAAGTGAGAATCATTTTCATATTCCTACTCTATGTAGATTAGATACCTAGATCTGGATCCATAATTATATTCATATACCACTCTATGTTGAGGATTTGTTATAAGAGGTAAAATATTCACCTCCACCTGAAGAAGATACTCCTCGAGAATATTTCCACTGAGTAGCTCCTTGTTGAGTCATTTGAGAGTTTGTACCTCACATTAATATTGTGAAAATTGTCCTTCCATTAATGGAACCTCAATACTTCTAGTTCATTATTGGGATCTACCGGTACCATTCCCTATATCTTTTTCAGTGTTCTATAAGATTGGTTGAAACTCAATATTCAGTGGTTCTAGGTTTGGGTTCCTTCTTTAGTTCCAGGTGCTTGAAGCCTTAGTTTTTTCATCAAGATCACCCAACACTTGGGGTTTGTTTTCCGTTTTGTTGCCCTCAACATTTGGGTCTTGATCAATAATTACTATGATATTTTTAGTGATTAAATTCAAAAATTAATATGGGGAAATTATATTTGTATCATTACATTCAATTAAATAGGATGATTCTATACTCCCTTCATCAGGGTAATTTTTTGAATGCCATGCCATATTGATTCATTATGGTTTGTGACCCTAACATGGTTTTTTCATCTTCACATTAGATTCCTTCAATATTAGTCTATAAATAGTGACCTTAAGGGAGTTTCTGGTCATGTTTTTCGAATGGTCCTAAAATAACATATGTTTTTTTGTGGATGTAATAATGGATTGGATACCAACCATTGATATTGACCTCCCAAACTAAAAAATATTGATACTCATAGTGGTGATAATGCTGTTGATTGTCCTCCCAACCCTACTATATGGGGATTATTTGGGACTTCAATTGGAATTTATTTTCCATCTTTTTGAGGGTCCAAAGATAATAGTCATGAATTTTATAAATCTCAAGAGAGGCATTGAGATAAAAAATCACCTTTCCCTAAGGGGCGGGGTTGATCTATAGTCATTGTTTATTTCCCCAGGACCCTCTCAAGGGATTATAAGCCTGGTAATGGTGATTGAGATATGAATACCTTCAAACTTGTGGTATGAGGATTGTTTCTAGTTTTTTAGAATATTTTTTGAATCCTCAGAAGTAATTATGATCTATGAGGTGGAGGTGGTGGTAGATATTTATCTTACCAGATGGGTTGGGTTAAGAGCTTTATGGATGCTATAGAAGCTTCTAAAATAGTTCTTTTGTTGTAGAAAAAAATATGATGGCATAGGATTTGGGTTCGATGGGAGCCCAGGCAGGGAATCATTCTTTATTGGAAGCTGACTGGTTGATCACAACTTCAGATTTCATGTTCGAAATGCATTCCAATCGATTTTAGTGTCCCTTTATGAATTCATGTTATCTATAATATACCTCCATTAATGATTTTAGGGATTTTTTTTATTGGGTAAATTCTATTGTAGTGACTACATGGACTTAGAATTATACATTACAATGATTTCACTAAAATCTATGACTTTGTAGGATGTCATATCTAAAGAGATATTTTATTCTAATGGCGTGGAAAATTTTAATGATCAATACTATCCAAATCATAAAATATGAAAACATGATGTATATTTGGATAACATCTTCTGAAGGGTCAAGTTTCAATAATGGAAAGTGTGTTGCTGATTATATTAATGATTTTCCAGTTTTTGATCTCAAGACATGGAGATAAAAAATAGAGATAGTTGACAAGAGATTATCTTTTTGGAAAAAAGGTGACCCTATTATGATTGAAATGGGATGTTTTGAGTCTTCATTGGATGAGGAGTATCCCACAAAAATTGAATGGATAAGGTATGTACTCTATTTCTAGCTCATCTGGAAACTCAAAACCATATTTTGCGAGGAGCTAGAACATGACGGGGATATTGTTTCTAGATAAGTATCTTCATATTTAAATTTAAACATCCTATTAATTAGACATACATGCCACCATCATTTCAGACCATATAAGACGATTTTCAAGGCTTCCTACTGACTAGAGTGAGAGTGTTGAAGGATGTTGATGGGGAAATATATGCAGTTTATCATGATGTTTAGATCACCTCTATATACAAGGGAATGTATGATTTTGACACATCTATATATGAAGGTGCCTAGGAAATGGGAGGATTTAATTTTCCATAAGATATATCACCTTGGGGAGGTTGACCCTAGTGTATTTCAAAATTAGTGTCTCTGCAATCAATCATCACACTACCATGAAGAGGATTATCGTGGTAATGATCATCTTTTGTTTTATTTGAAGAGTTTAAGTAACCTAGTAGTGTTGATAATGTGTCGTGAATAACAAAAAAGAAAATAGAATTGAGAAAAATAGGAATACGGGCCTCAATCTACGTTGTGGATGGAATATACCATCCTACATTTTAGGAATTGTGTAGGTAATTAATCAGGGTATATGATAGTTTATAGAACACTTGTATAACTTGATGGTCCATTGGAATTATGGGAAGAATAATGAGAAGCTTCTGTAATTTTACAATATGTTCTCTCATTATTGACATGAATGTGAGCTAGTCTATTTTCATGTTCCATTCTCAATTGGTGAGCCTTAGTCAAAATGATATTTTGAGACTTATCTTGAACCGTTGGAATATGCCTTTGGTATTTCAAGGTAGGAGTATGAGTGTGCCCCTATCTAGGTTCTACTCTCACCTAGTAAGGCCTAGTTGCAACATGAATATGGTCCTAGTATGAATATGAATTCCCCACTATAATATGCAAGAAGATCTCTGAAATTGTAAAGGGATATGATCCTCCTCCTATATTTCCATGAAACGATGATGGTGCAGTCCTTCATAAGTAAATGTAGGAATATACTACATGATTATGTTATCAATTATAATATTATATGATAATTCAGTAATAGGAATATTAGCTTGTCATAAGGCATGTTCCATTATAATATATTCAGCCTTAGGTAGAACATGGATATATGATTGATCCATGAAATTTGGAATATGATGCTGGAATTCATCTATTGGAATATTTTTCTTTTCCCAAGGCATTTTCCACTCCCAATTTGTTTTCCCTGTCCTGAACTAGGTGTGATACTAATCATAGGATTTCAGAATTTTATATAGGAATTTTGAAATAATCATATGTCCCAAGGCATATTCAACTCTCACCCATTGATCCATACATGTAATGGGAATATGAGTGTTTGGAATCCTCTTCCATTAACACAATATTATAATAATATTTCTATATGGGAGAAATAATTGTCTCTTTCTTCATATAATCCACTTATTCATGATGATAAAAGTGTTCAGTTTCCCATTATATAGTGATAAGATAATGTACCTATAACAACATATGTAACAGTTCTAGAATATTCAGATGGATTTTTCAATCTATTTCTCATATTTATTGGGATATTAGAAAAATATGAGAAGGGGTATAACCCAATAAATTTTAGATATCCAATATATATTATATGATATCTTTGATCAGAGCAGGTATTTGAGGAGACTTATATCCTTTATGTGCCACTGTAATATTCCAATAGGCTTCATACATGGGGATAAGGATATCCAATTCCCCTATCCATAGTGTAGGGATATGTCCACATATATTGTTTGAATGAGTAGTGATATGACCATTAATTATGTTTATTTCCACAATATGTCAACATACATCATCAGTGGGAGTTGGGATATGATCCCACTCATGATTATCCAAAACTATCCACTCTTAATGTTTCTTAAAAACTACCCCTTCATGGGTGTTAGTGGTGGAAGTGTGTTGGCTGGTACCCTTAGCAGGCGACTGGTGTGTAACGAGGGATGGATCTCATAACAGAGGTTGATAGGGCACATCCATAGTCAATCCTAAAGTAGTAGGGAGTAAAAATTAGTTTCCATTTCCACCTTCATTATTTATTAAAGGTGGTGGTTTTCATGGTTTGTGGATATGATCTTGAAGTGGTATGTTATGGCATCGAGGGCCACTAGATTAGTTGCAACATTAATTTTATGATGTGGACTCATTTGATTTTGTAATCATATTAAATCAAAGGAATCATCAAAAATTGGTATTATACCATGCCATTGGTACTCCCAAACAATTCTATTCACCACCAAATGTGGAATATGTTGAGTATGTGAGCTTATTTTGTGACCCTTAGTAGTTTCATCCATTTCTAACTTACCAGATCTATTAATGGATGACGAAATTATCTCATATCAGAATGTTGTTGATGATATTAGTATCTAAAGTCATATAGACAACTAGTTATGTAACACCTCAACCCCAGTTACCCAGAGTCAGTGAATTATTTCAATACATTGGTGTGATAACAAGGAATCATGTCTCGAAGGACCAATCGGTTTAGTAGTCTTTGAAAATAGATTACATAAATGAATGTTACATTAAACTTTATAACATAAAACAAAACAGAAATAATCCTTTATTAACGCCATTATTCCCTTAGATTAACCCTGCATATCAACCACAATACACTTCTTGGAATCCTGGGAAAAATAAAACCTAGAAAGGGGTGAGCTAAGATGCTCAGTAAGGATAACAATATAGCAGAATCTTTCATAAATAAACATAATCATTTATGGAAATGTGTAAGTATAATTCAAAAACCTTTTAAACTTAATCATCCGCATACTATGGAGAATATAAAATGAAATAATTCCATTTACTTATTCATATGGATATTCTATTAGTCTAATAATCACATGCAATATCAATAGACACTTTTATAGTGATGGAATGCATAATTCTAGACTTCATAACCACATACTCAAGGACTTGTGCCAAGACTACAAATATGATTTTGTAAATCCTTTTTCAAAGACACTAGTTTGTATCATGAGACCTACTGATGCATCGAGGAGCTATATCGGGCTCCACCTGTCACTTACTATGTCCAATTCATTCCTCATATGAAAAGGTTTAAATAGAACATAAACATTCATATTAGAACTAGTATGGGAAATGTCAATAATTTATCCATAAACCATGAATGGTATAAAAATAACACATCCACAGTCAAACATATCAAAAAACCTTCAATAAATTATAAATGATTTGTATCATAATAAATCAACCTCAAACAGGTTTAAAATCCATCAAAGGATGTTGACATAGTTGAAAATTATTTGTAATACTCTTTGAGTGAAATATCCCTTTTTCATGAAAACATTTAAATGTCACACAATTTAGAAAGGATGAAATTTAAAAAAAATTTAGTCAAACTGTCCCATGCCACTTGGAAACTTTTAAAGGGAATTAAAATTTTAAAAACATAAATGTCCATATAAATCCTTAAACACCATTTTGAAAACATGTACATTAATGAGAATGATTTAGAAGAGTAAATATTTAAAACATTAAAAATGAAATTTTAGTAAAAAATTCCATTAAAATAATCCCTTTGAATACAATTTAATGAAACATGGACATGTATAATAAATATTTCCCTGTAGATACTTACGTAAAAACAACCTCAGATAATAAAGATATTGTGAAATTTACCATTACCTTCCACATTCATTTAGTCAAGGTTACGTTTAACCTCTGGTATAATGACCATTGTATGTTATTAAATTATACTAGAACCATATTCATATTTATTATATCATTAATGATTCATTTATGACCTTATACTCTCAATTTAATAAATATTTCAATGTTAAATTAACATTTCGGATAATAATCACTTCATTTATCATACGTGTTTTAACTTGTTATTTTAGATCGTATAATTTATATCATGATTTAAAATACATCAGGAATATTAGAATGATTTATATATCATATATATTTTGAATATAAAAAATATTATAGAAATATGTATGGAATGAAAAGCACTGTTTATAGAGATGGTAGGTCGTACGTACACATAAACGATGTTTTTGTTTTCATGTCGTATTGAATGAAAGTAAGTGAATAAGATATATGTTTGTATATAAATAAAAACATATATCTCTAGTACCATTTTTATTTCATATATTACATACTTATTAATAATATTTTTTTAATCAACGTTGAATGGTGAACCTAGAAATGAATCTCATCATGTCGTGGAGACGGTAATCTGTATGTACACATGAGCGAGGATATCATTTCTTTAATGATTAAAAGGTGTGGAATTGGATGGTATACTAATTTTACCAAAACATTATCAAGTGATTTTTATTATTTACTTACATATTACTCATTATTATTTCCATCCAAATAACATAGTGTTCAATAACAAATTACACCACAACGTGGAGACGGTAAGTCGTACGTAAGCACACATGGTGAAATTATCATTCATAGGATGGATAGAATAATGAATGTGGTTTTGAATATTTATAATTACATCATAGTATGTATAAGGTACATGAGTTATTATTTGGGTATGGTAATAACAAAGAAATTGGTAGTGGAATAAGAAAATAACTAGAAAGAGGGTGGTGAAATTATAACCTCTTATTCGAGTGTTTTCATTTGATTTGGTCAAAAGGGCTCCATAGGCGAGCTTTATGATCAAATAAATGACTCTAGGTTGATGTGAGTGAAGTTGGAAGGATATTTGGTCAGGGTTTACCTGAGCCAAATGTCTATGGAGGTGTGATTTTGAGAGAAGGAGAAGTTCCCTTTTATTAGAGGGGTGAGGGTCACTTTAGGAAAAGATTAAATTATTAATTTATTATACATTAATATTAGATTTATAATGGCTCCAAATGAATTTATTTCGATCCTTAGCTGGTTATGGGTCTAAATAATCTCAACCAATAGGTTTTATCCATGTTTAGGTTACCATTGTAACCTTATCTTTTAGAATTAACACTTAGTTAAATAGTTTACCTTTTACCACGTCTTCTGGTAGTATTACACTATATGGTTAATAAAAACTCTATAAACATCTAAGAGAACCTCAAGTGATTAATTAATGGAATATAATAAATTATTTAAGCCCTTTTACCAAACCTTTTATTTTTAGGAATATTATATCAACCAATACTATAGTTTTTGTTTTCAAAAACGATTTTATGTCAATTTTGACACTGTTTGGTATTTGTTTTTTTTTAAAATTTTATAATCATGATTAATTCTACGAAAATTTATTTAATAAACTCTAACATGTTTTATTAACCTATATATTTTTTATAATTTATCAAAAGTCTCATATTACATTTATTTGGGTATTTATAATAGCAATTATTTTAATCATTTATTAATAAGGCAATTACTACATCATCATTGTGTCGTAAATAAATTTAATTATTAAATATATTAAAATTATAAATAAAAAACCATTATGTAGGAAATCTTTTTATATTTCTAATTAATATTTATAGTCTAATTTATCTCATGTATAACCTTATATTAAAAATGTTTCAGTTTTGAAAACATGAATTAAACACTTTTAACTCTTCTTTAAATTAAATAATAATAAATTTCCTAATATAATACATGTGGAAATAATGGATAATATTTTATTAATAAGGTTGTTTTTGGTCGAATTACCCTTATACAATAGAATTAGAATATGTGTTTGGGTAATTATAATATCATTTTACCCTTAATTACCCCATTTACTTTTAACCGTGGTAAATAAAAGTAAAAAGTTACTACTCAACAAAAACTATTTTCATCTTATTGAACCACATTTTAATTACTGAGGTTAACTTTTTCACTCGGATTTTTGAAATTTAACTCACAGAAGCGGTGAAATTAGGTTTTATGCAGATTATCAAATGCTCTTAGAAGGTGGGTAAACGACAGTAAAAAGTTCAATAAAAATTTATATATCTAAAATTATTATAAAATGAATACAATGAATCACATTGAACATAAATAGGTATTATGTACCTATTTTGAACTAAAATAAATTAAAATAAAATAACTAATTACTTAAATAATATGTCGGTTTTAAATAAGAACACAATAATTTTCACTATTCATCAAAAAGTGAATGTTTTCAGAAAAATTCCAATAATTTACCCAAAGCTAATTTTGATATTCAGAATTAAAAAATGTAATATATTTTACCATGTCGAAAACATAGAAGTTTCATTAATTAATTTAAAATTAATTACAGTTGTCAAAACCAAAAAGCGAGTTTTTAAAAAGTACAAACTATCAAAAGATTGACATGTGTTTATGTCATATTTAAATTGTAAATTACTTATAATGAACTAAATTTTATTAAATGATAAATATATAATCATATATACTTCCAAAAAATTCAAATTCATAATTTATTATAATTAATTATTTGATTAAAAATGTTGTTTTCAATTAATATCTAGTAATTTTCACTATTCACCCAAATATGAAAGTTATCAGAAAAGCACCAAATAATAATCAAAAGTAAATTTTTATGTCACAATTATAAAAAAAATCCTATTTTGTTGAATTTAATATATAAAATATTCAAATATTGGATTTAAAAAGTGTTTTCCAATAAAAGGTAGTAAAATTTCATTTTTAAAAAAATATTTCTTTTATCTGAAAAAATTGAATTTGTTCTTATATTATGTTTAAGAAACACAAAATATGGATTCTAAAATTGTATAGAGTATAAAAAATTCAAACTTTAGTTAACACTATTCATAACAACTTTATGAATATCTAGTTTGGTAAGTTGTGGTGTACTCAAACTCAGTGTTGCGTGTATCACAAGTTGTTGAATTATTTTTAAGAGATAAAATACAATAAAATCATGGGGTTTTACATTCTACCCTACTTCGATAAATTGCATCCTCACGATTTTAAACTGTTTGAAAATAAATGGTTTACAATAGAAAATTACCTTTGTGGAAAACCCACATTGGAAATTGGGTTAATACAATTTAGTCTTAATAAGAGGGAAAGGGAAATAAAAAAGTTTCCACCAAATTATGATATCGATTAGAAGAACATTGGTGGAAAATAGAGAAACTTAATTGGAGGAAATATGTAAATACTTATAGGGAGTGATTGGGGTCATCAATCACAAACATGTGTATAATTTAGGACCTCAATGTCATAAATCTAAGAAGATGTAAAATATCATCAGTTAAAAAAACATATGGTATTGGGATAACACATTTTTGGTTTTAAGATCCCTTCCCTAAAGTTTAGGAATTAATTTATTCATTGAATAAGTGGGATTATATATATAAATATACTTGAAAAATAGAGTTCCATCCTTCAACTAATTCCTTCCACAAACTCATCTTTCACTGCTAAAGAAAATATAAATAAAAAATATTCTATTTTTCCTAAGAGTATATGGTTAAAATAATGTATATATTTTCAATTTTAAGACTATTTAAAAAAACTACATTATAAAAACCAAGACATCACATAGGCCAGTGGCAGGTGATGCACCATTGTCACTCTTTTGTAGCAGGTTCATGTCTCGTGGCCTTGCCCAATGCGACAGGTTGTTGCCCGACCTCTGGGTTGTTCTTTTTATGACAATCCAAAAATAATCTCAACCACAGATTTAACATTAAAAATAGTATCCAATGTCAAACTTAATTAATTCCAACATTTATACATACCCAAAATACTTCTTTCCAAACTCACAGTCCAAAATTTACAAGGAATGTAAACACAATGAAGATCCTTTTTTCAAAATTATAACATATGAATACCTTCATCATGTATTCTTTTAAAACAAGGTACCACCCTAAATTATCATATAACTGTATTGATTACATTCATTCCCTCTTATTCCTTATGTAATACATGATATACTTCTTATAATGAATTTTTTTTTAAACTCCAAAAATGGTGGAATATAAAAATCATTAATCAGTTCCAAGGATGTCAATAATATCCAATATAATTTATCTAAATAAATAATTTCTTATTGCAAAGTAAATACCTCAGTATAAAGAACAAATAAATTTTTTATCTTTCCTTCAACCTTGTATTTTCCAAAAAGATTAACTTGTTGTTGTACTAGTGCAAAAACATTTTTTTACGTCGGTTTTTTTTTTAATTTTTGACGTCGGTTATAAACCGACGTCTTTATAGGCGACGTTAAAAATATAGTTTTCGTGTCGGTTCTTTAGAAACCGACGTGAAAAATAATTCACTTATGAGTTTCGGCGTCGGTTTTATATAAAACCGACACCGAAACTACATTTAGACATGATTTTCGGCATCGGTCTTTTAAAAAACCGATGCTGAAAACCGAGTCAACTTGTTTTTCGGCATCGGTTTTATAGAAAAACGACGCCGAAAATGTGATTTTCCACGTCAGTTTTTAGGAAAGCCGACGCCGAAACTACAATTAGATAGGATTTTTGGCGTCGGTTTTTTATAAAATTAACGCCATAGAAAACTTTCGGCGTTAGTTATTGGAAAAACTGACGCCGTAAATAATTTGTTTTTATAAAATATTCGTCGTCGGTTTTTAAAATAACCGACGCCGTAAATAAATTTTTTTTTATAAAATATTTATAATTTCTCCTCCAAAAAAATTGAAACCTTGAAAAAAACGGAGTATACAAAAACAATAAAACAGTTTTTGCACAGGCACTTGAGAAAACTCAAAGTAAAGCAGAATTAAAATACACATACCTGAAATATACGACATGCTCATTGTTGGTTATTAGGTATGAAATCACTTGAACTGATTGGCATGCACTATTACTAAATAACAGTAATCCAGACGTCCTGTTTTAATGAAAAGCAGTAATAAAGATTTGTAATAATGGAATATATGATTCATAGTTGATAGTAGTGGGTAGAAAATCCATAATAGTTTGTGCCAGAACCAACAAACTAAATCTATTTCATCTTTAAACAATAATTTGATAGTATGAATCATTTATAGGAATCTATTACTCCAATGAATCCCTCAATTTCACAATAAAAAAACCTGGAAATATTCATCATACATTTGTAGAGTTCAAGTTCAGTTTCTTAGTATATCACATCTCCCTCAGCACATAGTAATTTTGCTGAAAAATTCTAATCAAATAACCAAGCGGGTAACTTTGGATGCTGGAATGATGGTAGTATTTACCGAGCACAACTAAACATACCTACATGGTGCATTTTCTTGATCTAACCATACTCAGTATCAATCATTGTGAGTTTCCTCCCATAGATAACACCAATTCTGTCAAAACAGTAATGAAACTAACAAAGGAGATGTGCGTGAAAAAATCAATCCAAGATATTACTGCAATGAATAAACATTAAATGAAAATGTGTAATTTATTTGAATCATTCATTTTTTCACAAAGTAAATTACCAAAATGATATGTTACGACCCCTGATCAAAATTCGAGGAACACTCAGCCGATGCAACCTATTCCTCACCTCCCCCACTGAAGATGTTGGGGGTGTCTCTTCACTGTAGGATCCCCACCACCCCCAACCTCAGGTTTTTATATTTGACCTGTATTGACGTGCATTATCCATTCACTATTGTTATTTGTTTACGTTATGGAATAATAGAGAAATAAGTTTGAGTGCAAAAAATAGGTGAGAAGATTGAAATCAAATGTAGATTGAAGAGACATAAAGAAACATACCTTAAAAATTGACGCCTTCTATTTTATCTTTGTGCAAACCCACTAAGCGCTGTTTCAGGGATTATGTGATATTCTTCTCGACAATCATTTTCTGATATTTATTTACATAAAAAATAAAAAGTCCTAGAAGATATTGATGTGCATGCAAGGGAGACAATTTTTAGTGTTTGTGAATGTTATTTCACAATATGAATCTCTATGTTCATGATCCAAGTACCACCCTCCAGATCTGTCACTGTACAGACAAATGATTTTAAGAAATAACAATGAAAAGAAATATAATAACTAATTCTGAATTAAAATACACGTACCTGAAATATATGACATGCTCATTGTTGGTTATTGTTGAAGCATTCATTTGATTATTAGTAGGTTCAATAAAACAGTTTTTGCAGAGGCACTTGAGAAAAATCAAAGTAAAGCAGAATTAAAATACACGTACCTGAAATATATGACATGCTCATTGTTGGTTATTGATGAAGCATTCATTTTATTATTAGTAGGTTCAAACACATAATATATCATAAGAGTTAGTTTTTTAAACCCATATGTATTATTATTTAAAAATATTAGTATATACATACCTCAAATCTTAATCAGACTTAACAAAAAGTCCGCAAAAGTAGATTGAATATGGATCATATCTGATTGGGAATAAGACTGTGAATCATTGAATACCTACAATAATATTGAATGATATGAAATTAATAAATAGAAGAAAGTGGAAGAAAATATATAAAAAAATTAATACAACTAACCTTATGAAAATCAGTAGTTTCCCTAGTTGTGATTATCTCGTACATAAATCGTAGAATATAATAACCACATTCAACATGTCCATTTTGACTATGACACTGCAGTTATAAAACATTTAACTAATAATTAAAACCAATATATAACAAAAATATAAAAACTAATTACCTGTACTTCCACATATTTGATTTTCGTTGGTTTCTTTTCCTTTGTAAAATGTTTCCATGAACTGCATTTTTTTATATAAGAACTAATAAAACTTGTGTAAACAATTAAAATTAAACATAACAAACTTATAAAAATAAAAAAACAACTTACCTGTTTAATAAGTTGGAAAATGGTTTACGCACTTTTCCTAATAAAGAGAAAAACCAATATAAGGTGCATTCATTTGGGCAAAATACGCCTAACATCCAATTCCCCCTATAATACAAAAAGTTCACAATTAATGACATTATAATGATCATGAGTTAAAAATTATGTTGATGTTCTTACTTATCAAGAAATGGAAAAAAACAGCACTGAATCTCTTTTTGTGATAATCTCTCGAATATATATTGAACTATTTCATCATTCTTCACATGTTTGACTTCCAAGGAAATGTACTCTGGATCTATAAAGCTGTAAATTCTTATAGTTTCATTTTGTAAAATAATCCTGTGTAGATACCTAATTTAAAAAGAAAATATAGTTAGTCAATGACATAGTAATATTTTATTAAAGAAATAGCAATTCAAACGTCAATTTACTTACATGGAAAACAACTGCACCACATTCAGCCCGATATATTAAAAATTAACTAAATTCATGATATCTTCTTTCAATATTCTCAATTTATAATTTCTTCCACATATATCGAGCGTCATACGAAACTCATAGATAAAATTCAAGGAAGAAGAGGACTCAGATAATATTTTCAACCCCTAAGAAATATCAGAAGTATCTACAGCCGACTGTTTCTGAACATTTTGTTGCAATTTTACAGTTTCTATTGCTTTCAGATAATCCTATATAAGTTAGATGTCAGAAAAAATTATAAGTAATTTGGAATCATTTGTAATTAATATTAAAAAAACGCACACCTCATGTGAAATATAACGAAGAAGTGCAGTTGGCCAAAGTAAAAAATGGCCCATACATTCCCCAACACTGGTGATCTCCACAGAAGGAAATGGTAGTAGAGCAGTAGGATCTATAATAACAAGTACTGATACTCTAACCTGACCCATATGCATAGGCTGATGATGTACCGAGTCCCACAAAAAATACACCTGTCCTAACGCAACAATATGTACATGAGGATCTCCCGCAAACAACTCACAATATAAGGCTTGATCTGAGGGAGGAGGTGGAGGCTCAAAGTTAGCAGGTGGGGCAGGGTAGTCAGGGTGAGCAGGTTGAGAAGTCAGAAAAATGAAAAGGGTATATTAGTGTTTAAAATTTATAACATAGAAAAATTGATTTAAAATTAAATAAAATAATATACCTCGGAAGGCTACCCAGACGGGGCAGGGTAAGCAGATGGGGCAGGGTAGTCCGAGTGAGTAGGCTGAGAATGTTGAAAAATGAAAAAGTTATATCAGTGTTTATAATTTATAAAATAGAAAAATTGATGACATGTAAATAATATACCTCGAAAGGCTGCCCAGACGGTGCTGGGTAAGCATATGAGGCAGGGCAGTCCGAGTGAGTAGGCTGAGAATGTTGAAAAATGAAAAAGTTATATCAGTGTTTATAATTTATAGAAAAGAAAAATTGATAACAAGAAAATAATATACCTCAGAAGGATGAGCAGACTGTGACTGTCTTACCAAGTGTTCTAATAAATCCTTCTGTACTGCTGCTTGAATTTGATCACCCATAGACCGTTTCATATCCTACAGCTCTTCTTTTAAGGATTCGATTTTTGGGTCTCTTGATTGCTTACTCTTACCAAAAACCTTCCGAATACTAACACCCGACTGATATCCTCTAACACTGACGGGGTGTTCTGCCTTTCCCAAAGCAGTGGCTAGGATATCCATCCTACCCTCGGGGATAAAAGATCCCTGTGTCTCTTTCTCCTGAAGTTCATCCTGAAATGAAAAATAAAAAATTTATATTAGTTTTTATAAATTATAAAAAAGGAAAATTGTTAACAAAGAAATAATATTTACTTACAATTCTATCAGCCACTTGATGAGATTCTTCGGTAAGATATTGTTCATTTTTTCTTCTTGTTGCTCGTTTCCATTTCTCATGGCGAGTGGGAGGAGATGGAGGACCATACTGGACCTCTTCTGAACCACTACTTGATCGAGCTCTTAATGCTTCAAATTTTTCTTTAATCATTTTCTGCTCCAAATACGAGTACCCTCCACGTGATAAAGTATGAGGGTATACATTTTTCAACTGGATCTCCTAATGAGATCTCCTAGAGTTCTGTTACATAAAAATAAACTACTAAGTAATAAGGAAAATATAGCATAAATTTTAAAATATAAAACAATTACAATACCAGAAATTTCTCTTCCTGACGACTGTCAACAAATCGCTTCCATGTTTCTTCATCTATATATGGATACTTAAGACATGGGCTTTCAGACCTTCTCTTTACAAAAACATAATTTTTCGTCAGTTTGTTTTTAAAATCTCTCCATCGAACCGCCGCTAAAGAGAGATGTCTTTTCCTAATTACTTTGGTTTCCTCAAAATTGAATGTCATCTGTAATTGAAAAAATTAAATATGTCATTTAAACTGTATAATATTAAAAAAATGAGATAAAATAAATAAATAAAGATATTTTACCATCACGGCCTCCCAAAGCTGTTGCTTCGCCGTCCTGTCTACTGACTTTTAATCAAGATATAAAATACTAATCTTGCAACGGCTCTGCATCGCTATATAACAGAAAAACTGAACTGCATTTGGGACAACTGCATTATTATTATCATCAAAACGGATGTGTGATTTGTTATCATCACGATCAAGTGATAGTGTTGGTAAACGTGTAATACCACCTTTACCAACTAGAGAACTTGATTTTTGAGTAGTAACTGGAGAAGTCTCCTCCGCCGAGGACGCATTAGTAGTCCTGCAATTTTTTTTTGTAAATTAACAGTTTTATTTCATTAAATAAGTATATTACTGATTATTTAATAATATGTCAAAATAGATATACCTTGGTAACTGCTCCTCTCTATCTGTATCTGACATTGCTACTAGAAAGTGTAATGAAATTTTGTGTACCTGCATATCATTAGAAAACTGAATAATTAGAAACAAGGAAGACAAAAATAAATATGTAAAAATAGAGGCATGCATTTGTAAGTCTTAAAAATAGACACAAAATATAAATATTTAGCAAAAAAATTAGGAGACTAATTTAGTGTTTTTCCACATCCCTTCATCATGATCGGTACATACTACATGCACTATGTCCGTCTTATATTCATTGTAATCATCTGAAAATTGCGTAATAAATGAATAAGGCTCATGTAAATCACTAGCATCATCAGAATCATCCTCATCAACCAAATGGTATCTTTTACCTTGCAAAATAACTGACCACTAATCATTCGACGGATCAATGACATAAAATACTTGTTTTGCATGTGTTGCCAAGATAAATGGTTCCTCATTGTGATTAAATCTTTTCAAATCAAGAAGTTTAAACCCATATTCATCATGTTTAACGCCACTATTACTATCAACCCAATTTCACTTAAAAATAGTGACTCAAAATTTAATATAATCAATTTCCCATATGTCTTCAATAACTCCAAAATATAACGTTGATGCAGAAATTGGGTTTTTATCTTTGGCACTCGAAAAATGCACTGCTTCAGCGAATACCATCACACCACTATTCTGAACGGTACTCTTTTCATCCAGGTTTTTTGTGTAAAATGTGTAGCCATTGATATCAAAACCAGACCAAGTGATCAAATTAATAGATGGTCCCCCTGCTAACCACTTCAATGTTTCTGATACTGATATATCTGGGGTGACTTTCTCTTTAAACCATGAAACAAATGTATTCTTATGCTCAATCATCTACCACTTTTCATTTCTTTTCTGATATCATAACTTTAATTCAGCAATATGTGAGGATATATATGGTTGAACCTCATCTGTGTTGTTCAAAATGTATAAATGTGCTTGCATCACTTCATCACGTGGAATGAACTTTACCTTTAAGCCTCGAACCCCTCTACCTTCTCTATCAACTGTCATATGTCGAGATACATGGAGACCAATATGCTCCACCTCATTCAAATAATCAGTACGGAACTCAATCACCTCTTCTGATACATATTTTTGAACAATAGAGGCCTCTGGTCGATAAGTATTTTTAACATATCTATCAAAATTTTCATATATCTTTCAAAAGGATACATCCATCTTAAATAAACAGGCCCACATATTCTTATCTCACGCACCAAATTAATCAATAGATGAACCATTATATCAAAAAATGTGGGTGGGAAATACATTTCTAGTTGACAAAGAATAATATTTTCTTAATTCTCCAACACATCTAACAAATTTGGATCAACGACTTTGCTACAAATGGATTTAAAGAAATTACATAACCTGATGATTGTCTTTCTGATAGCTTTCAGTAATATACCACGCACTGCTACTGGTAGAATTTGTTGCATCAACACATGGAAATCATGTGATTTCATACCTATTAATTTAAAATCCTTCAATGACACAAAATTATTCACATTTGAAGAAAAACCGCTGGGTACTTTAATACCATGAAGACACTGACAAAAATTCATCTTTTCAATCTTGCTTAATGTGTGACAAGCCAGAGGTAAATATGTTCTGTTTCTTTTCACAGTGGGAGCTAACTCCAAACGTATTCGCATTAATATCAAGTCCAATATAGCATGTAATCCATATTTTGTCTTTCCTTTTATGTCTAACAAAGTTCCAATCAAACTATCACATATGTTTTTCTCAACATTCATAACATCAATGTTATATTTTATCTCTAAAAATATACAATAAGGTAGTTCGAAAAAAATAGACTGCTTCTTCCAGATATATTTTTGTAAACCAGAACTTTTTCTCTTTCCAAATGTCGAATCAATATCTTTCACTCTGTCATAATATTCTTCAGCTGACAATGGTTGAAGGGGGAGGTTGTATTCTTGTAAACCGTTAAATGGTTTTTTCAATCTATGATAAGGATGATCAATTCACAAAAATCTTCGATGTCCCATGTCCACTGTCTTTCTTCCATTCTGCAATTGATAATATGAAGTTTGTTCTTCACAAATTGGACATGATTTATGTCCCCTAACACTATATCCAGATAAGTTTCCATATGCAGGAAAGTCGTTTATAGTGAACATTATCATAGCACGCAAAAGAAAATACTCTTTCTTGTATGCATCGAAAACTGTAACACCTTTCTCCCATAGTAGTTTTAAATCCTCAATCAATGGTGTAAGATACACATCAATATAATTTCCCGGTTGTTTTGGTCCAGAAATCATCAAGCTCATTATAACATATTTTTTCTTCATACATAGATGTGGGGACAAGTTGTAAAGTACCAGAAAAACAGGCCATGAACTATGTTGGCTACTGAGGCTCCGATATGGATTCATTCCATCAGTACACAATCCCATTCTGAGATTTCTAACTTCAACTCCAAAATCATGAAAATTTTTATCAAAACTCTTCCACTGTGGTGAATCGGCAGGGTGACGTAAGTTACCATCAGAGATGCGCTCATCTGAATTCCATCTTAACCTTTTTGCATAAATTGAATTTGCAAATAGACACTTCAAACGATGAATAATTGGAAGGTACCAAATTGCTTTAGCTGGAGTTTTGGTTCTGGTACGTAAAAATAAATCAGAATTGATTTATCAGAATTGTTTGAAAAAAATATTGGATGATATCATTAGAAAGTAAAAAAATTGATTTTTCATGACGTTACATGACATCACCTGAAAATGAATCTGAGTTGACTTTCTCATCCATCTTATAGTGCGATGTTCCACATGTAGGACAACTTGATAAATGATCATTTTCTTTCCTATAAAGTACAAAATCATTGGGGAAAGCATGTATCTTTTTATACCCCAATCCCATTGGGCATAATATTTTCTTCGCCTCATAATTGGAATCTGGAAGTCCATTGCCTTCTTGAAGAAGCTCTTTTAAAAGCTCAAGTAAACTGGAGAAACTTTTATCACTCTAACCATTTTTTCTTTTAAGTTAACTAATCTCAAAACTGCTGATAACACTGTATATTTACTGCAACCTGGGAATAATGGTTTCTTAGAATCTCCATACAATCGTTCAACAGTTGGTGTTTTTTTGATGGTTTCAACACCTAAATCATGAATTAATTCTTCAATACGATCCTCTGCCTCATTATGAATATCGTCATCAACATTGGATGTTGAATTTTCAGTTCTTTCACCATGCAAGATCCAACATGTATAATTAAGGCTAAAACCATAACAAATGAGATGATCCTTGATTTCTATGGAGTTTAACTTTCTCATATTTACAAACTTCACACATGGACAGAAAATCAAATCAATATTTTGATTATGTCATTTAGCAAATTCTAAAAAATTATCAACTCCTTTTTCATATTCACTAGTAGTTCTTCGTAAATAAATCCAATTATGATCCATTAATACCTGATATCACAATATAATTGATGAATACATTAAAACATATAAACATTTAAATATCTATCGGATAAATTTTAAACAAAAACATATTCCATAAAAACTATTGATAATCAGATAAAAGACATCAGATATGAAACACGTTTACAAATAGAGTAAATAGTTTATTTTCATATTATATACATGTGTGTTATATTGATATTATAATTTAATTATAATATCATTCTTTTAAAATTTATTAGTTCATTAATTTAAAGTAAGTAATAAGTGAAATGTGGGAGTACATGGAAATATGTATAAATTATTAATAAATCTCAATTCTTTATTGAAAGTAAAAAATATAAATGGTTGTTTTAAAATGTAAGATATCAATCAAAATGGGTGTAATGTAATTTTATAACTTCAATCACATTTAATTCAAAGTCACTGATGAAGGAGATCTTATACCAGAAGAGAAAGTCATAAAGAAAGCTATCAAGTGCAACTTGTAAAGGATCTATACCAAGAATTAAATATTAGATAATATAAAATTTCTTAATGATAACTTTTTGATACCACCAGGGTCAAAAATTAATACCAATTTCAAAAATTCTTTCAACCACAAACACAGACTCAGTTCGGTACAAATATGTTTACTAAAAACCTACAGAAGTTAAAAACCAATTATTCAAAATTTTTGATCCACAATTTATGTAGATCAAATAAAAATAATAATAAAATACCTTAGAAAGATAAGCTAAGATGATGATAGAGATAAAACTAGAACATACCTGTAGTTTTATTATGATCCTATTTTTACTGCAACTATACATAACAGAGCTCAAATTTGAAAGCAGTTTCGATCTTAGGACTACAAAAACTAATAACACATCTGAATGAACATTAATTCCTACTTAAATAGGGTTCTTGAAGAAGAAAAAAACAATAGGAGATGAAATAGGAGATAAAGAGGAAGAACGCATACCAGAAATCGTGCAAACGACAAAAAACCTTCAACAATGACCGTCCAAGATCGCAAATCAGGTTCGAAGGTCGTTGGGAGTCCGAAGTGCCGCAGCAGAGCTTGATTTCGACGATCGAACAAAATGAGAGTTTCAGACCTC
Source organism: Viscum album (assembly GCA_963277665.1). NCBI lineage: Eukaryota > Viridiplantae > Streptophyta > Magnoliopsida > Santalales > Viscaceae > Viscum > Viscum album. The sequence continues at coordinate 194,920,085 of OY728142.1, read as the reverse complement.
GAATAATTTTAAAAGAATTTTTGCGTCAGTTTTAAGGAAAACCGACACCAAAAATTTAAAAAAACATTTCGGCGTCGGTTTTTAGGAAAACCGACGCGGAATATGTTTTTTTAGTTTCAGCGTCGGTTTTTAAGAAAACCGACACCGAATATATAACTTATGGCGTCGGTTTTCAAGAAAACCGATGCCAAAAGTTTTTTTAAAAACTATCTTCCACGTCGGTTGTCCTCAAAACCGACACTGAATATGTTTTTTTTTCGGCATCGGTTTTCCGCGTAGGTTTTCCTCAAAACCGATGCCGAAAATAAAAAAAAATTCTTCCGCGTCGGTTTTTCTCAAAACCGACGCGGAAGATATGTCACTAATATTATTGGCGTTAGTTTTTTGTAGAACCGACGCCATAAATTCCCCACACATACTATTCACGTCGGTTTTTAAAAAACCGGCATTATTACGACGACGCTAAAACCCGTATTTCCACTAGTGTTGAGTCAAATTTCATAGATCCATATAATCTCAAATCCTTAATGAAATAGTACAACAATACAATCCTTATTAATTTTTTAAAATTCAAATAACTGGTATATCATCGATTCATCACTAAAATGGCCTAATTATTTAATAACAACATAATAAAACTAGTGATTCCTCTTCATCTGTGGTAGTATTGTAATTTGATAATTATCCAATAGAAACATTTGGGGTATACTCTGGTGATTTAGACATTTCTTCACGTAGTGTCCCTACTCCTTTCAGATTAAGCATTGTACATTTGAAAACTTTTTCTAACCCTTTCAATCAAGTACTTGGTGTCCTTTTTAGGCTCACTTATAACAAAATACCATTCCCTTCAAGAATTTACCAATATGATTCATTCCACAGAAATCACATATGGTAAAATAATTTTTCCCTTTATTTCCTTTCTCCATATTTCTCTCTACCATATTTTTCTTATATGGCTTCCCATCAATGCCCTAAGACTCATAAAATTATTACTTAAATTATTAGCACATGATACTATTTCTTCATATGATGATAATACATGGGAGATTATATCCTTTCTAAATGTTGGCTTAACAACAAGAAAGATATGATACTTATTACTCTTTGGATCATACATATTTATGGACGTCTCATTCCATCTACTAGGCACAATTTCTAAACAATGACATATACTAGGTTAGTTTATGAATCACAATGCATAATTCCAAACATGTAAAATAGTTAGAATAAATTGAACAGTTCATGGATATAATTCATAATTATAAAAATGTTTTTAGGAGGTATAAACTCATAAACCCTTCATAGTGGTTTGTAAAGAAAATGAGAATTATGCTAATCATATCCCCCAGGAGTGTCGTAACCAATAGTGCAGCAGGTCCTATTGTCATGCACCAATTCATGTTCGAGTCTAGTTCAAAGATGTTTTTCAAGCTTTATCCCTAGGTACATATGTGCTAGAGCCGACTCTACCTGCTCATATCTAGATAGGGATGTATTTCGTGGAAAAATCACAATATATCTACAGTACCAAAAATCTAGAATGTTCTTATATACTAATTTTAAATGTCTATTAGAGGGAAATGTTCTTTAATCAGATTTTAACTAGATCTATTTCCAAGGTTGTTTCTAAACTTCCTCTAATACTAACTATAATTCCCTGAACCCAATTACCCATAGTTAGTGCATTATTTTAAAAACAATTCATGATTACAACGAATCATGTTCCAAAGGACCGATTTCTATAGCAGTCTTGGAAAATAGAATACATAAATGAATGGTACATTACACTTTATAACATACAACACCACATAAATACTCTTTTATTAACACCATTATTCCCTTAGCTCAACCCTGCATATCAATCACAATACAATTCATGGAATACTAGGAAGAATAAAACATAGAAAGGGGTGAGGTCAGATGCTGAGTAAGGATAACAATATAGAGGAATCATTCATAAATAAGCATAAAACTTTATGGCAATTTATAAGACTAAAACAAAATTATTTTAAACGTAAAAATCATAATTATATAGAAATGATAAAATCAAATAATTCTATTTACTTATTCACATGGATATTATACTAGTTGAATAATATCATGCAATATCAATAGCCACTTTCATAGTGATGGAATGCATAATGATAGACTTCATAACCACATAGTGAAGGTCTTGTTCTAAGACTATAAATTATATTTTGTCAAGGCCTTGTTCCAAGACACTAGTTTTTCTCATGACACCTACCGATGTATCGGGGAGCTATATCGAGCTCCACCAGTCACTTACTAAGTCCAATTCATTCCTCACATGAAAATGTTTAAACATAAAAAAACATTCGTATTAGAACTAGCATATGAAATGTCAATAATTTATCCATAAACCATGAATGGTTTAAAAATAACACATCCACAGTCAAACATATCACAAAACCTTCAATACAATATAGAAGATTTGTATCATAATAAATCAACTTCTAACAAGTTTAAAAACCATCAAAGGAAGTTGACATAGATAAAAATGATTTGTAAAACTCATAGAGAGGAATATCCTTTTTTCATGAAAAAATTTAAAAGTCGCACAATTTAAAAAGGAAGAAATTTAAAATAATTTTTGAATCAATGTGTTCTATACCACTTTGAAACATTTTAACAGAATTAACATTTTAAAAACATTCATGTCCATATAAATCCTTAAAAACTATTGTGAAAACATGGACATTAATGAGAATGATTTAGAAGAATATATATTTAAAATAATTACAATAAAGGATTAGTAAAAAATTACCTTAAAAATAATCCCTTTAAAGGATCTTCTATGAAACATGGACACTGAAAATAAATTTGTCCCAGTAGATACTTACGTAATAACAATCTTGGATAATAAAGAAATTGTGAAATTAACCTTTACTATGCACTTTACATTAGTCAGGGGTACTTTTAACCTCATGTATAATGACCATAGTATGTTATTAAATTATAAAAAAACCATATTCATATTTATTATATCATAAATGATTCATTTATGACTTTATTCTACCCTTTTAATAATGATTTCCATGTTAAATTAACATTTTAGGTAATAATCGTTGTCTTTATCTTATGTGTTTTAAATTGTTATTCATGAGCATATCATTTAGATACACATTTAAGTACTTCAAGAATATAAACCGTATTTTTATATCACCTATAATTAGAATATAAATATTTATAATAGAATGTTATATGAAATAGAAAACACCATTTATGGAGACGGTAGGTCGTACGTAAACCTAAACGCAATTTCATTTTTTCAAATTGTATTGAACGAAAGTTGGTGAATAAGATATATGTAAGTAAATAAATAAACACATATATATATCTCTGGTACCATTATTATTCCATATATTAAATAATTATTCTTAATATATATTTTTATAATCATCGTTTAATGGTGAACTTGGAAATGAATCTCATAGCATCGTGGAAACAGTAATTCGTAATTTCACACGAGGGAGGGTGTCATTTTCTTAATGATTAAAAGGGTAGGAATTGTATGGTATACTAATTTTACAGAAAAAATATCATTTTATTTTAATTATTTACTTACATATTACTCATCATTATATCAATCAAAATAACATAGTTTTGAATAACAAATTACACCACAACGTGGAGACGGTAAGCCGTACGTACGAACACATGGTGTCATTATCATTCATAGGATTGATAAAATAATGAATATGGTTGTTCCAAAATTATAATGACATTAAAATATGTAAAAGGTACTGTAGTTATTATTATTTTTATTTTAATAACAATTAAATAGGATGTGTAAGAAGAAAAGAACTTGGAAGATGGTGGTGAAATTATTACCTCTTCTTGAGGTGTTTCCATTTTTGTTGATCAAAAGGCCTCTTTAGGTGGGATTTATGATAAAAGTAAGGACTCTAGGATGAAGTGGGGGAAGTAATAAGGATATTTGGGTAGGGGTTTTCCAATCCAAAATGGCTTTGTATTTGTGATTTTGTGAGAATGGAAGTGCCCTTTATATAAGAGGGGTGAGGGTTACTTTAGGAAAAGAATAACATATTAATTTATTATACATTCATATTTGGTTTATAATGGCTCAAAATGAATTTATTTCGAGACTTAGGTGGTTATGGGTCTAAATAATCTCAACTAATAGGTTTTACAGATGTTTAGGTTACCATTTCAACCTTAACATTTATATTCAACTCTTAGTTAATTAGTTTACCTTTTACCGTGTCTTCTTTTATTCTTACACAATATGGCTAAGAAACTTCCACTAAACATCCAAGGGAACCTCAAGTGGTTCATTAATGACATAAATAATAATACATAAGCCCTTTGGACAAACATTATATTTTTTAGGAATAATATATCAACCAATTATATATTTTTTGTTTTAAAATACTCTTTATGTCAATTTTGACACTATTTGGTATTTGGTTTTTTTCAAACTTAACAGCATGATAAATTAGAAAAAATTGATTAAATAAACCCTAACATGTAATTGTAACATATAAAATTAGTGAAATTTATCAAAAGTCTCAACTTACATTTATTTTGGTATTTATAATATCAATTACTCTAATATTTTATTAATAAGGTAATTACTGCATCATCATTTTGCAATAAATAAATTTAATTATTTAATGTCTAGAAATTATAAATAAAATACCATTATATAGTAAATATTTTTAACATTATAATTATTTTTTATAGTCGAATTTATCTTCTTAATAACCCAATATTAAAAATATTTAGTTATGAAAACTTGAATTTAACACTTTATACTCTTCTTTAAATTAAATAATAATAAATGTCCTAATCCAATAAAAGTGGACATAAATGATAAAATTTTATTTATAATGTTGTTTTTTGTTTAATTAAACTTATCCAATAGAATTAGGACACGTGTTAGGGTAATTATAAAATCATTTTTCCCTTAATTACCCTATTTACTTTTAACCGTGGTAAATAAAAGTCAAAATTTACTATTTTAAAAAAATTATTTTCATCTTATTTTAAAAAATTTTAATTACTATGTTGAAAAACATCTATTGGATTTTTGAAATTCAACTCATAGGAGCAGTAAAATTATGTTTTATGCAAATTTTTAAATGCTCCTAGAAGGTGGGTAAAAGACGGTAAAAAGTTCAATAATTTTTTATATATGTAAACTTATTATAAAATGACTCAAATGAATCACATTGACCATATATAGTTATTATTTATCTATTTCGGCCAAAAACATTTTAAAATAAAATAACTAATTACTTAAATAAAAATTTGGTTTTAAATAATAACGCCGTGTTTTTCACTATTCATAAAAAATTGAAATTTTTCATAAAAATATCAAAAATTTACCCTATGCTAATTTTGATATTCCAAATTGGAAAATAAAATCTATTTTAAAATTTTAAAAACATAGAAGTTTCATTTATTTATTGAAATTTACTTCCCATTTTCAAAACCAAAAAGAGGGTTATTAAAAAGCAAAAACTATCAAAATATTGGCATGTGTTTATGTCAAATATAAATGTGAAATTTCTTATACTGATATAAATTGTATTACATGATAAAAATATAATCTAATTGTACTTTAAAACCATTCAATTTCATAATTTATCACTATTAATTATTTCAATTCAAAAAGTGGGTTTTAATTAAAATCTGGTAATTTTCACTATTCACCTAAATATGAAAGTTATCAGAAAAACACCAAAAAATTTTCAAAACTTAATTTTTATGTCCCGATATAAAAGAATATGTTTAGTTTTCCAAGTTGAATATATTAATGTGTCAAATATTGGATTTAAAAAGGGTTCTCCATTAAAAGGCGGTAAAATTTCAATTTTTTAAAAATACTTCTTTGATCTGAAAAAAATGAATTTGTTCTTATATTATGTCTAGGAATCACATAATATGAATTCTAAAATTTTATAGAGTATATAAAATTTAAAATTCAGTTAACACTATTCATAACCGCTTTTTGAACGGCTAGTCTGGTAAGTTGTGGTGCACTCAAACTCGGTGTGGCGTGTAGTGCAAGTTATTGAATAACTTTGAAAAGATAACTTACTATGAAATAATGGGGTGTTACAAGGAACAAGATTACATATTAATTAAATAGCATATACATAATGTGATCTATTATATTTCCATGGGTAACATAGTTTTTCATTTAATCTTGATCTGAGCATTCCACTAACATGGACTTATCCTCATGAGGATGGGACTATTTCATAGAAAATGTTATTATAGAGCATTAGTAGTAAGATTTATTATAGGAATATCAAATTTTTTTGATATTCCAAAAATATGTCATGACACATGATTTACCATCAATTCTTTTATTTGATAGATTCTCATTTGGATAACTATTATTTCACTGTACAGTGTGAAAACAAAATGGACCAATGAATAATAACAAATTCATTATTTTTATTTTAGAGATTCACGCTAGGTTGATAAATTTTTTGTGTATAGTGTGCAAATAAAATTTTCATGCCGATAATAACCCATTAATTTTTTTATATGTTATTCACATTGGGTTCACCATTTTTGTTTTGAAAAATATGATACAACAGGGAATCCATATCGAGGTAAATTGGGTTTGGTTTAATGGTTTACTGAGGGGGTTCATTTCTTGCCATATCATAAATGTTGGGTCACCATTTTCATTCCTAATAAAAACTCACAATGGTTGTGTTATACATAAATGGATAAAACAAGCTACTGTAAGTCATGTGGTCAATTGTAATTTCAGAACCAATGATTTTTATGGACTCTCATTGGTAAAGAGGATGGATGGATATGCTCATGTCACCCTACTGGGGGAACTATTGCACAGTATAGGAATCTGTTATAGATATATGATTTGATCAAGAATCTCTTCTTATGCCGATTATGAGACTAGTTACATGAACAAAATAATTATATGTTAACACTCTTCATGATAAAAGGATGGGTATATCCGAGGTGTATGCATATGCATGAATCAGAGGTTCTTAATTATTTTCTGAATAATTAACAGATTCTTTATATTTTGATTCCACAAAACAAGGAACGTTATAATTTTCATCTTTGTAGGGAGGTGATTAATATTCTGATTAGTAGATTGAGCTATAATGTGGAGTCCTATGTATCCTATTTTCTTTCCATAATCAAAATTCACATATATCATTAAACTCATACAGTTTAACATCAAATGGAGATGAATGTTTATTGGGAACATGGGAACTGAATATTTGAGCTTGAGTCTTGAGTAGACATCCTGCATATTCTATTTATTGTATGAATCATAGTTATAAAAATTCAATCAGTACTTTGGGGTTGGTCCAAAGGAAGATTCCATTACATGATGGATATTTAAATCATTCCATTCATCAGGGAATACATATTGAGATTTTCCTCTATGGTGGAGGTTCAAGATTAAAATGATGTGTTCATTATGGCTCCCTATGACAACATGGTATATGATCAATGTGGGAAACATGGGATGGAATTAAGGTTCAAGGAACAAAAAAAGAATGGTTGGGTCGTCACCCAATGTTTATTTTTTACTATGATCAATGATTCCTCCAGGATCAGTACAACAATAAAAAATAGTCTCTATGAAATAGAATCAAATATTTAGATAATGAAGGAAGAGGCCCGAAACCTTTAGAAAAGATCTTGCACATCACGTTTATAATTAATTTAAATAATTTCATAATGAAAATAATACCCATATATTGTTTATTTTCTATATTGATGATGTTGATAATCCAGAATGACCCATCTGGATGATCTTGTTGCTCTTGAAAGGGTCCAAACTAGAATCCCTCTAGAGGTGTTCCACATGTGCGTTGATGGCCTCTGATCGACATGGTTCATTCCTCGAGTGCTAGAACAGTGAAGCGACTGTATTGTATCAGTCGTTCTTTATTGCTTTTTTATTCAGACTTTATGAACATCTCTTATTCTTTATAGGGGCGGTAAGAGGATTCGATAGAGAAATTATTTAGCTCAACAATTCTCAATTCACGGTGTGTGCGGTTCAGAACATTGCACAATAGATATATGTGTCTATTTATTGAAATAGGGCTTCAGTTACAATATTTAATTTCTTAACCGTAATAAATAAATTCATAAACTTATATAAAACCCATGAAATTAATAATAATATCACATCATAATTTTTGGTTTGCCAACTTGCACAAAACAAGATTATTAATAAAATTCCACGTCATAATATTATAATTGTCTTATATTAATTTGTGCCAATGAGTTAAATAATTATATATCGTCTTGAAAATAATTATTTTACTACCAAACTTTCCATGTTACTCTCAAATTCCACTTCCATTTATTGAAGACCAAAACAATGATAATTTATTCTCTTAAATAAATATTTTATTTACAAACTAGTAAATAAAAATTTATTAAATGGTCATTAAAATAAGTAAATATTTTTATCAATAATCCAATGAATAAATATTCATTTTATTTATGCAATCATTTTATCTTGAATAAAATTATTCCATTGTCTTAGAAATAATATTTATAAATTAAATTAAAATATAATTTAACCAAGACCACACAAAACACTTAGTGTGTGATCCTCTAGGATTCTTTGTTGTTGGCATTAGGTGGGATTTCCTAATGATTAAGAGAATTTTCTAGAAATAGGTCAAGGAACCCAAGAGAAAGAACTTATAGTCGCAAAAAAGGCATCCACATACAAATGCTCACTATATAATATAATTCATTTGTCATAATATCTCATCAAGTAGGTTTCATGATAGTGTAATCAACGTTTATGCTTGATATGTAATTCCTTGACTACCAGAAATAAACTTGTCATTACACCATGGCCATCTAATTTCACACGATGGTTCTATTTCAATCAAATTACCAAGATATCAACATCCCTAAATGGAAGGGGAAAATCCTTCCTTGACTTATCCATTAATAACTTGCCACTCGTGACACACCCAATGTACCTGACATCCCACCAACTGTCTGCATGACGGTTTTCAACAGTAAATAAAAGTTCATGAGTCATGAAACTTATTGATGACAATATTAATGTATAAGGATCATTACACATGCTTACAGATAGAAATATCTGATGACTCCAAAACATGCAAAGTTCTTACTGGCAGATCTGTTTTTATAATCTCATGTCTTAGAGATTACCAAGTGTGAACTTCATGAGAGGAAGTATCATCTACTTATGAGTAATCACACATGACGGTCTGCTTTCTATGTGTCCATCATAGTATGTCATCCAAATGCAGAATTATATTGTAGAATATTGTTGTAGCATTTTGAGGCTCTCATCATAGAGGGGAACTACCCTGACCTTATCAATGCAACAAATACACTAGTACATTATTACATCATAATCATAAAGAACAATGACCATTATTTAATAGAATGTTTAATATATAAATACATTAAAAATCCATGTAATTAAATTATAACCCGTTTCTTCTAGTATAATAAATCTTATAAACTCCCATTTGGAACAGAGCCAACTGGATATGAAATTAAGTCAGCTAGACCTCACATGGTGATAATGTTTCTGCAGAGTCAAAGCTTCAGTCAAGGGGTCCTCCATGTTGTCTTCCATGAAAATAAAACTCACTACATGTTCACAATTCATATAAAAAACCCTCAAGTTATGATACTTCCAAAATATTTCCTTCGTATGCTGATATGACCATGGATCATATGCGAGAGACACAACTGCAGTATTATCACTGTATAGTGTGATGGGATCTTTACTATTAGGTATCACATTCAGCTCCTAGACAAACCATCGCATCCAAACTACTTCTTTAGTTCCCTTAGAAGCTGAGATATACTCATACTCTATTGTATAATTTGAGACAACACTCTTAAATGAGATTTTCCATCTTACTTCACCTCAATTCAATTTTAAGATGTATCATGTTTGTGACTTCATGTCATCTTGATTTTTTTTGGAAACTAGCATCTTCATATCATCTGATGACTAGTTCCTCATCTCCTCTATAATCCTAGAACAAATTTATAGTACACCCCAGATACATAAGGATAGTCTTGACTACCATCCAATGGATGTTACCTCGGTCAGCTTGATATCTACCTAATGTACTCAATGCGTACGTGACATACAGGCTAGTACAAAGCATGTCATACATGACTAACCTAATTACAGATGCATATGGAGTCCATTACATTATATTTAATTTATGATGTGTCTGAGGAAATGATTTCTTTGAAAGATGAATGCCATGTGATATTTGCAACAATCCCCTCTTGGATTGTTCCATACTTAATTTCTTCAGTATCATTTCAATGTATATACATTGATTTAGGCACAATAATCTATTTTATATATCACAATGAAACTTGATCCCAATAATACAAGTTTCCTCACACAATTACTTCATGGTTAAGTATTTATTCAATATTTCCTTAATAGACAGTAAGACTGGTATCTCGTTTCCAATAAGTAATATTTCATCTACCTATAGTATTAGGAAAACGATTTCTCTCCCACAAAAATATTTTTAGACACATGGATCACATTCATTTTTGATAAATCAAAATTTCATTATGTCTTCATTAAAATGAATAGTCCATGACCTGAATGCTTTTTTTAATCCATAAAAAAAATAATGCAACTTTCATACCTTATTGGCATCTTTTGGAGTCATAAACCCTTCAGGAGGTGTCATGTAGAAATATTACTAAAGGATCCCTTTAAGGAAGGATGTATTGACATCCATTTTCAAAATATCATAGTCACGGTATGTGGTAATTTTCAATATAATTCTGATGGATTTCATCTTTGCTACAGGTGAAAAGGATTCATCATAGTCAATGCCTTGACGTTGATGGAACCCTTATGCATCAGGTCATACCTTATAGGTACTGAATTGTTCTTCTATGTCTAGTTTCTTCTTGAATACCCAATTGCAACCAACTAGCATTACATCAACTAGAGGATTTACCAAAATCTATACATGGTTATGGAACATGGAATCCATTTCAGAATTCATGGCTCCTTGATACTTGGAAACATCTATGCCACTTACTTCTTCCTTTTAGGATATATGATCTTTATTATCAAATAATAATGAGTCACCATCCTAGGTAACTAGAAAACTGCCCCATTCTAGTTCTCTAACCTCTCTTGTATTCCTACACAGTTGTTGTCTCTCTGGAATAGTTCATTCATCCACAAGGATTTGTGGAATCTATTTATGTACCAAATCATGTGTACCTTGAGCCTCAACTTCATCGATGTATATCTCGCTCCCAGTATCTCTTTTGGATATTTTCTCCCTCTCATTGAATATGGTGTGTCTTGCCACTATAACATTTTTGTCTTAGGGGTTATATAGGTAACGTCCCCTTATTTCCATTGGGTATCATATAAACGTACACATTGTGTCTCATGTGCTAGTTTGTTGCCTGAAGAGGCCTTAACAAACACATCCCTAACCCACACATGTAAATGTGATAATATGAATTTATTTCCACTCTAGAAACCATATGAAATACCATTTACTGATTTCATTGGTACTTGGTTTAGTATGTTCATTGCAGTTTGTAATGCATATCCCCAAAAAGAATATTATAAGACTCGAAGGACTCATCATTGTTCTCGTGATGTCCAACAGGGTGTGGCTCCTACTTTCACTGACAATATTCCACTACGGCATGTATGGAGGAGTGATATGGGATAAGATACCAAACTCTCATAAGTAATCAATAAATTATTCATTAATATATTATCCACCTTGATTCGAGCATATCTTATTAATTTTCTTACCAAGTTGGTTCTCAATATCATTTTTGTATTCTTTTAACTTACCAAAAGAATCTGATTTATACCTCATTAAGTAGATATATCCATATCTACTAAAATCACCAGTAAAAGTTATGTAGTATGAGTACCATCCCCTTACTTTAAATTGAAATGGTCCACACACATCGGTATGAACCAATTCGAGAAGTTATTTAACCCTTTCACCTTCCCTATTAAATGGGGATTTGGTAATTTTCTCTTGTAAACATGCATGACATATTCCAATTGGTTTTAGTTCAAAAGAATCTAAATATACATCTTGATGTACCTTTTTCTAGCATATCTCATTTACATGACAATGTCGGTGATGCTAAAGATGGGTGTGGTATGATTCATGCGAATTATCTCTCTTATTGATTACCAATACATGTTTTGTTTAAAGAAACACATAAAGGCCTTTATATAAATGAGGCCTAATAAAATCAATGTTATCTTTGTAAAAGAATAAACATTCACTTCCAAAAATGAAAAAAAATCTATCTGTATATAATCTGGATACAAAAATACTGTTTTTAGTAATAGAAGACTTATAATAACAACCCATTAAAGCCAATATCATCCTAGTTGGCAATGTGTGGTTGTAGTCCCTGACATCTACAACAATAATTATATCCCTGTTGGGTGTTCGTAGATCTACCACCCCACATTAAATCTTATTGAATCTACATTTCCCTTGTATTTGGATACATATGTGATCACCATAAGCTATATCTAATACCCAATTTGTAGAAAATGTTAGAATTCATTCTATAACAAATGAAGCTAAAGCTTACCGTTTCTTCTTGGGCTGTGTGTAGTTCTTCTTCCACTTTCCGTTCTTGTCACAAGTGAAACAAATGATCTCTTGTTCTATTTCCTCCCCATTAATCCTTCTTTTCTTGGAAGTCCATGAAGAAGATTTGGCCTTAAATATCTTCACCTTACAATTACTATTATTCACTATAAGGGAAGAAGGATTTTCACACTTCCTATATTTGTGCACTTGGATAATGTGGATAAGAATATCATATAGAGATACCTTAATGTTTTTCATATGTAAATTAACTAAAAAGTTAGAGAAGCTCGGAGGGAGTGACACAAGAATGATATTTGTGATCAATTCATTGAGGATTTTAAACCCCAAAACCTCAAGTCACTCAATGTTGCAAATGATCTTGACTAGATGAGGCCCAGTTGGGGAACCTTTTCCAATATTACTCTTAAAGAGTTCATTAGAGATCTGAATCCTTTCCATTCTTTCTCTCTCCTCATTAAGACCATGGAGGTTCTTGAGCATTCTATAAGTATCCATGTTTTAATGAGACATCATGAGATCACTAGAAATTTATGATAACATCAAAAAATGAACATTTCCCATGCCGTTCATATGTTTCTTATAGACCATGAAATCCTCATCACTCACCTCTTTGTCTTAAGGATCAGGTAATGCTGGCACCTACACGTAAGACTTCTGTTCATGGAGTACGATATCCCGAAGGCATCTAAAATATTCTTGGAAGTTACTGCCTGTGAGGGCATTGTATTTATACATAAATGATAGCAGATAGGGTGTGGTTTACAAGCTTTTAATTTTTATTCTATTATTTAAAGAGTATATAATTAGTAATTTTTTATTACTTTTGTTTAGAAATAATAAATTTTATTAAGTCTTCCACTATTTTATCAAGTCCCAATGGCCCACACCATTGATCACAGAGTGTCCATATTCCATGAAATTATAGTAGAATGGTTCTATATTTCCCTTAGCATAACCCCAATATTGGTTAGTCAAAAAATTATAAGGTTTTTAGGTTGTCAGGTCATTTATAACTATGGGATTACAACTCCTTTATATGTTGAGTGGACTCCCCAATCATGAAATCATGAATTTGGATCTTCTCAACTCCTGCCTCCAATATTACACCATTTCTAGAAAGGTATACTCCCATGATGTAATATGGTTAAGTCAACCTAAATCATTTCATAATATCTTCCTGTGTAAGAGTATGTGTCCAATCAAGGGTTGGTTAGACACATTGTTTATTTGAGTTTTTTCTTTAATCACGTAACAGAAGGCTTGGTCTGACATAATATTTTATTTGATGGATTTTTATCTCTTATACGTGAATTTATTATTATAATTATAAAATTATTTTTAATATTAATTGGAACATAATTATTTTATTAACCATGAATTGATAATATTTATTCATATGTTTGTTTTATTTTAGTTCTATATTTCATGCTTGTTTAATTCATTAATTTTGTGATCGTGACCACACATATAAAATGAAAAACCATGAAACTGAAAGAAGTAATATAATGTCATGGGAATGATCATGTGCTTTTCTAATGGAATGTTTATCTAGCTGTTGATAAACTAACCCTAGCCTAGTGGAGAAACACATTGTGCCTTTTTGGTTAATTTTTACAGCTTTCAACCTGTCCACCTCTGTATTTACAGGGATTGGTTTCATCTCGTCTCTAGATTGAACCACCTACACTATCATGAAGTTAAACTCCTTACATATGCTTTTTTTAAACTCACATGCAGGTGAGGGGTAAAAAGGGGTTATACATTAAATAAACCATGGGAACGCAAGCCAATCATATTAATGAGGAGAAGGCTCACAGGTCTAAAAATTTATTTTAAATAAATAAATTATAAGAAACCATCCACATACAAAGGACATGGTTTAGATCATGATCATAAATACATGAAATTATATTTACACATAAGTAAAACTAGAATTCAAATATTTAATAATTATTGTTTAATATAAATCACACTCGAATCAATTAATTATCATTTTTAATTAATCAATAATTTTATCTTAAACCTTTATATGAATTTCCTTGAGATTTACATCCATAATAATTTTATAAAATTAAATTCATTTAAAATAATCTTTCTACATAACATGTACCTTGGAGGAAATGTGGTGAATTCCTACTCAATACTACACACCGAGTAAAAGTGAATATTACATTGATGTTAAATTAAACCTATATACATATAACAACTATCACTTGGTGTGCCTTAGCTTTACTCCTGCACCATGGTACACGTATCAAAGGATTTTATAATATAATAATAAATAATAATTAATCTGTATAATTTGGATAAGTACACAACATGTAGTTCCGAAAACACAGCGTGTACAATTTCTCACCATCCATCTAAAGTATACTCCTGGGGAAATTGTTCATGAGTTTACATCTAAAATCTTTATAGTACACGACGTGTATATTGGGTCACACAATGTTTAATTCCTTGTTACATGGTATCCCGATGGGCAAGCCATGTATGGGGTACATGGTCCAACCCTACCCTGAATGGACTACACATAATATCTAGTGGGCCTCAGGGTGTGTAATTCAGAAACCATGTGCCACCTATTCTTGGTCAAAACACAGATTCATTAAGAATAGAAAAACACCAATGACATGGATTCATTGGTAGACTTGACATAGCGCATTGAACCTTGGGTACACAATGTGTACTACTGAATATACATCGAGTGTTCTGGTGTTGTAATGCGAGGGACCATTGGCACCTCTGAATGAGATACTCTATTTTATTTTAATAATTTTTTTAAAATATTCATTTCTATATGATGAACGAGTAAATAAATAGGTGGAATAGATCTCGAGATTCATATTTGTATAATGATTAAGTTGAATTTATACAACTAAATTATTAAATACATAAATCATCAATGAAATATTTTCATAATTATAAAATATGATGTTTCCTCCCTCTGATATCACTTGATGATTCCGAGCGCAGCAGAAGCATGATTGGGCTATCACCCAACATATACATTTTCAATGATCAATGATTATTACGGGATCAATACAACAATGAATTCCAGTCTCCACGGATGAGAATAAAATATTTAGATAAAGAATAAAGAGGCCTGAAACCTTTATTGAGGATCTTTCACATCATGATTATAAATAATTTAATTAATTTCATAAAAAAGTAATGCTAGGATATTTTGTATTTTCTATTTTGAAGATGTTGATCATCTAGAATGAACCTTATGTAATATCTTATTGCACATTCAAGGATAAAAACTTGAATACCTCTAGCGGTGATCCACATGTTCTTTGATAACCTCCGATCGACACCGCTCGTTTTCTGGGTGCGAACGCGGTTAAGCGAGTGTCTTCTGTCAGCCATTCTTGATCACTTGTTCATTAGCCTTGAAGAAAATCTCTCGTTCCTAAGAGGGATGAGAAGAGGATTATGGAGAGAAAATTTTTATATAAAAAATACCTAATTCCCTAGGTATGCAGTTCGGTACATGGTACAATAGATGTATGTGTCTATTTATTGACATGGGAATTTAGTTATAATATTTTGTTAGGTAAAAACAATTAAATACATTCATACCCTTGGAAAAAACCCATTATATTAATAATAATAACATTTTATTATTTATGGTGCACCCACTTGAGTGAAATGGAATTATAAATAAAAGTCCACATCATAAAATAATAGAATAATTATTTTAATTTGTGCCAAATAGTTAGATAATTATTTATCACCATGATAATAATTATTTTCCTATGGGGCTGGCCTGGGTTCTCTAAAACTCCACTTCCATTTATTTAACACATGACTAAATAAATAAATAAATTATTATCCTAAATAAATAGTTTATTTACAAACTTGTATATAAATATTTATTAAAAGTTCAATAAAAAAAATAAATATATTTTACCGATAATTCATTGAATAATTATTTATTTAATTTATGAAATAATTTTAACTTGAATGAAATTACTCCATTGTCCTGAGAATAATATTTATTAATTAAATTCAAAAATAATTTAACTGAGACCACCTGAAACACTTAGAGCATGACCATATAGGATTCTTTCTTGTTGGCATTAGGTGGGCTTTCCTATTGTCCATGACTACTGTCTAGAAACTATTCAAAGCACTGAATATAGAGAACATGAATTTCAAAAATCACATCCACTTACGAACTCTAATAGTGTAATATAATCCCTCTATCAAAATGTCTCATCAAGAATGATTCATGATAGTGTCATTAAATTTTATGCTTGATACGTCATTCTTTGACTACCTGAAATAAAATCGTCGGTACACCACAGACATGAAATTTTGCATGACTGCTTTATTTCAATTAATGTTTTGAGATATCAACATCCTTAAATAAAAGGGAAAAATCCATCCATGACATATCCATTAATAAAATTCCACTCGTGACACACCCAATGTAACATACTTCCCTCCAACTGGTTGTATGACAGTTTTCATCAGTAAATCAAAGTGCACGAGTCGTGACTTGTATTAATGAGAATATTAAAGTCTAAGGATCTTTAATCATACTTGTAGATAGAAAAATCCGATTAAACCAAAACATGAGGATTTCATACTAGTGGGTCTGTTCTCATAATATCATGTCTTGAGATTACCATGTCAAAATTTCATGATAGGAGTTGTTATCTGATTATGTGTACTCTCTCCTGATGGTCTGTATTCTATGTGTCCTATCCTAGTATGCCATCCAATCGTAGAGCTATATTTAAGAATATTGTTATAGAATTTTGATATTCTCATAATAATGTGGAACTTCCATGACCTTATAAATTCAAAAAAATACTCTAGGACATTATTACATCATAGTCATGTAGAACAATGACCAATATATAATATGATGCTTAATATTTAAATACAGTAAATATAAATGTAATCAAAGTACAAAAAATTGGTTCTAGGACACCAACTCTTACATATCATTTAAACATCGTCATTTCATTTGGATGTGAGATTATGTACTAAGAAACCCTATATCATGGTTTCAAATGGAGATCAATCAATTTGGAATCATCATAAATACCCTAATTAAGGTGGGAATCAGAGTCCTTGTAGTTCAGTTTTCTTTCTTAGTCCACTGAGGGATGATGGTGAATGATCATCCAATGGAATTTATTGGGTACTAATGGTTTAAATTATATATACATAGTATAGCTCACATAGAGATATATTCCCATTGGATTTTGTGGCTGAGCCTTTAGAAGGATTCCTATATAGTCTAGTTATTGTAGGAGTCATAGACCTCATGGTTCAACAAATCATGACTTACACACTAAGGCTCCATTTTATATTGGATATATAATATTATACCACTGTTCAGGGCTAACACACTGACATTTCCCTAATCCAAAAGGAGTCCTGTTATATTAATTATATGATTATTGTGAATCAATATACCCATGCGATATTTTCATTGTTTGGGAAACATTGGATGTAAAATAATAAATTTCATTTCATATGGATTTGGAACTTATGTACTACAATTTCTATTTGTATGCTTAATATATAGCTTGGGACTCAAGAAGGAGTCATGAATATCTGAGTCATGGAAGGAATCAGAGTCATCATAGGTAAATTAGAAGGGGCTTACACACTGATCATTCTATTGACTTTGATGTGGATTACAACGAAAATGATAAGGATGTTTCAAAAACATATGCCAACGCAATCTATGATCGATGTGAAAAACATGGATTGAAAAAATATTAATCTCACTACTTATGAATGTTGAAATTATTAACTGGGAAAACCCTTTGGATGGTTAATTTGGAGCTCATGCCTCAGAGAGGTGTATTCCATATCCTAGTTATGGCTATAATCAGAGTCCTCCAAAAAACCTTAATTTGTGATTACACATTGATGTTACCTGTTAACCAAGGTATATCATATTATGTTTTTATTTTGGAAAAAATCAATGACATTTACCTTTGGATGGGGATTAAATTCTGAAGGTGGAAGAAGTTATGATGCCCTTGGATACCCTAATGACCAGAATTGCTTTCCTTCCTGACATGCTTGACCTCTGGATTGACATTTCATAAGATGCACGACATGTTTTGTTATATTGTAGACATGTACAAATACAATCCCATTATCCATTTGTCTATTATGATGGATTTAATGTATCTAGGATGGCATGTTTGAGGGTGATCACTTGAGCATGGGTGACTTGTCATGAAGAAAGCGTGAGACTTGGCTCGTAGATCTTGGAATCAATCACATGATATTTGATGTCATTTTTGGAGATAATCACACGAATTTTCTAACATGCCCTGAGGTCATCTTGAAAGGATACTAACATGCTCGAAAGGTGTCATAAGAGTTAGTGTGACATGCATAATATGGTGATTCTTCATTCGTGCTGACATTTCCGGGGGCATCATGAGATCTGACTATCATCCCCATATGGCATCGTGGGAGTCAGTTGACATGCCAAAATGCTATCACATGGCTAATATAACATGTAATTATTCCATAATATGATTCTAGAAATATTTTTATATGAAATATAAAGTCATAGATGGTGAGATCAGAGGGATTCATGAGACTTGGGTGGAATGAACATGAGGGACCATGCGACCTACTTTGATTTCTTCAAAAGATTTCTCATGATCCAAATAGTATACCAAAGAAGCATCACATGATTTGGAAGACCTATCAGGGTGTTGTTTTGTGTTCTGGGTGGTTCATGAAATGCTCATGAGGATTGAAATATATGTATTCCATAAGTCACCCCACAATTTTGTCATCATTCCATCCTTTAATCAATTTTGATAAATATTTATTTTTCATTAGATTGTTTTGAGTCTCACATGATATTACAAACTTTTAGGATATTAATTGCATGCCCTAGAAGAGGTCCTTTGAATGATCTATAGTGATCACACTAAGATAATATTCATTCCACATGATTGAAATGACTATTCTCTGGTTCTTATATGTTTTGATGCTTTTTTGGTAATGAGATCATCAGTTGTATGAAATCTGATCTAGTGCATGGGTATGATGGTTCTCCATGATGAAAAAGGACAAATATTTTTCTGAAAATTAGTGGTATATTTTTCATTCTAGGGTGGGATATTTATTGGCCTCACCAACATAGTTATTCTACAATTTTCATAGTGCATATCGGGAAAATCCAAACTAGAATCGGCGGAGTGGCCTTGGCATCATGCATATTTGAATTGTACTACTGTGAATCAGTATGGGGGGGGGGTAATATGTATCTTAGTGACCACAATACCATCCAATCAAAACATAATTTATTGGAATATTGAAAATTAATGTGTCATTTGTTAATCACATGGATATTCTAGGTGCCTGTTATATTATCTAGAAGAAATGTCCAAGTGCCTTTATGATATTAGGATGGATGTTGAAAGACCTTTATATGAACTCAAGTAACTTGTTTGGTACTTCTTGAGAGATATGGATGGCTTGTTAATGGAATTTTTGATTTCATAATTCAAATATTCAACGAAGTTCACATTAGTTTTATGACCACAATTTCCTGCCTTCATTCCCCTTTTATTTCCTATATATATTTTGTAGAGTTTGGGGATCTGATGAGGTTTTATGAGTGTATTTGAAGACAATCACTCTATCTATTAGAGGTGCATCACATTTCTATAGAATTCCATCTGAAGATGACTTATAATTCTGTAGAAATTTATATTTATTTTTCTATATAGAGCCAAAGGGAGAGTGTGAGGCCTTCTAGAAAAACCTGAGGCCCTTCGTGAGATGAGACAGACATGTCGTTGGGTAAATGTAATGTATCGGGTGACTGGAATGTTGTTTCTTGTGATATTTACAACTACAAGAGGCTCTTGTCTCCTCCACATGTTCTTACCTTGTTTATTTTTCAAATGCATGGGGGTATCTTCTAATGTCTAAAATATTATATGGTGAAATATTTCTCCCCATAAATGATGAAAAATATGTGTTTTAAGACCCTAAGAGCCTCTATAATTTTGAATATTTTCCTCCAATTTTCAATTTAATATTGGATGGGTTTTCAGGATTTTAATGGTTGATAAGCTATGTGACATATGAGAGATTATCTGGTTTCCATCATGTGATCTGTGGTTATCTGATGGGACTTCCTAAGAGTAGAAGGACTTTTCAATGGGGTTGTGGGATCATTCACATTTTATGATCCACATGTGACCATTCACATGAAATACTATATGTGATTAAATCACTTATCTCATGGGGTATTACATGATCCATGTGATCATGGCCTCTTTATTCTATCTTTGCTTTTACTAAGAAAATAATACCCATATTCATGTGATTGTTCCATTGTGATTTTTCTGATGTTCATTTGGAGGGAATAAATAGATAGTTAGAAAAATTAAATCATTTATAAATGAAAAAAATTTGAATCAATAGGTTCAAATTTATTAATGAGTATAATTTCACTTCTAGTTATAATGAATACTAACTATGCCAAAAAAATTCCATGCTAACGGGAAAAATGTGTTGATTAAGGTTAAATATATGTGATATGGTCTTAAAATGACATATTAAATCAAATTGAAATATATAATTTATACATGTATCATATTATCTTCATAATGTAATTTTTTTTCCAGGCCACATTCCCTAAAAGGAGACTTTTTGTTATTTTAATATTTATAAAATTACAAGAATACCAATCCCCACAATTATAAAAGATCATCAAATATCCTATATTATTCACACATATTGATCCATTTAACATGATGAATAACTACCAAAATAAAATCCAAATATCTCTATACATTTCAAATAGGTCTTGGTTTCACCAAAAGACCAATCTAGGAATCCTTAAAGTGTAAGCTAAGCCAGTTATTCCAACGACTAATTGTAATTATTTACCAAGTGTTTCATGTAAAGTTTCTTCTTTTACCTCATTTATAAATTTATTAACTAGGATAAAAATAATATATGTATCTTCCATATACAAAAATTCTTATTAAAGTTATGGAACAACCCTTTTTAATCTTTTTTTTTGATCATATGGTAATCAAAAACATCACTCACATGTACATGTGGATTAACACCCCCATTAAGAGATGTATTTCATATTCATAAACACCTCACAATGATGGTTATTTTAGAGGATTTAATGAAAATATATATATATTCATTTTTCATGGGATAATTATTTTGATTTAAATACAATATGTTACCTACCTCTTTACACATCCATACAATTAAAAAATTATAACATCACTTATGTGTATGTGTGGAGTACCACCACAATGAAGTGATATGATTTTTTTTCATTTCCCCCATTCCTGATTATTTATAAAATTATATTTAATGAATAAAAATGATAATTATGTATTGACTATTATATTATATATTATTTAACAATGACCCATTTGACCATGGTAAAACATGGCATTACAAACTAAATGTCCTTAATATATCTGACATGAACATAAATGTTTTGATATCATAAAAATGAGAGATATTAAATGAAATAATATATATAATTATTACTTAATAATAATTTAAATCAGTTTTAAACAAGTTTATAGTTAATAAAACATAATTAAATCAGGTTTAATGTATGTACAAGGAATGTTTGACTCATGGAAAAAGTTTTTCCATTAAAAAATTATTTTAATGTATTTAATGATATTATTACCTTTCAGCATCCTTTACATGTTCCATAAAATGCCATTCATTTTTTTAATTGTAATAAAATATATTTTTACATCAATTTTAAACCATTTTTTAAATTTCAATAAATTTATTTTGATAGAATACTATTTAAAAACTCCTATAGAGGTTATTATAGATATTTTTTCTAAAGATTAAAAGGATTGTATTTGTAACAAATAATTCATGATAAAAATTTCATACCATCACATTATGTATTTTATATGATGATTACACTAAAATATTTCATTTATTTTCAAAATAATATAATATTTAACACTCTACTATGAATTTTTGTTTAATGAGATTTCAATGAAAAATGATTTTTATCCATATTTTTGTGTGAGGCATGAAATTGATTATTTATATATGTTAAATGGAATAATTTATGATATTTTATGATGTAATTGAAACAATCCATATGATTTATGTATGCTCTGGTCCTTGGAAATTTTATATTATGGAATGTGTGCCTTACAGAGTTTTATCATGCATTGTGTAATGCATTTTTTCATTATGGAACATATTTTTGAATTAACCATCATGTTGTTAAATTTTTAATAGTGATTGTATGATTTATTTAAAGAATGATATAAATATTATAGACTCTAGTACCTATATGAAATTTATTTCATGGAAAAATATTTTGACGGAAGGATTTTATTTTTTATGGTACACATATGTGCTTATTGTTTATGAAATGTTTATACCTTTTTTAAGGGTGAGAAGTATGTTTTCCAAGAATATAATTTGATGAGTACCCATTTTTACAAGAAACAATCAGGATTGATAATTATCTTTTATTAATTATTGTTAAATGTTTTATAAAAAAACAGGTAAGTGATAATCTTTTTTTGAGTATGTAAATGATTATTAGAGCTCATATTTATTTAAGTAAAAATTATAATGTTTTATGCTGTTTAATAAATTTTAAAATGGGTAAATGGGTTTCTTTATTTTTTTAATTCATAATAATTTTTCATCCACTATCAATGTTTTCAAAATAATAAAAAGGCATAAGGGTTAGTAAAAAAATAAGGAATGGTCTATCCTTTTACAATGATGACTCGTATTTAAATAAGAGAGTGAGATTTGAATGAAATAATAGTTTTAATTTTGGAATTTTGATTTTAGGTAAAATTTAAATTGAGTACAAGTGTACACATTATTTTTTATGGTCTTTATATGTAATATTTTTTCTTAATTATATAAAAATATTGTCCCAAAAGATCAAAATAACATAAAAAGGTGAAAATATGGTTAAAAATAATGTAATTATGGGTTTCTTAAGTTATGTGGTGTTATAATTCATCCAATTGGAGATATGAAAGAGGTTTAATGAATTCACATACATTTAAAACAATTTAAATGGTTTCCCAATTTTACCTCTTCACATATCTAGTGAACAAATCACATATCTTTTGAAATCATATTTATTATTAGGCAACCATGAATGTATGGTAAAAATTGAAGCACACAAAATGATACTATAATTTGTTTATGTGGTTCTCCTACATTGTTAGAGGATTTTATTCCTAGTCGGTCATTTTCATTATCCCATGAACACAATTTCATATTAATTACCACATGAATTTTAGGAATTGTGTTTGTCCTTGAATAGTGAAAAGAACTAGAATTGAAAATTTACATATTGTGCATCAACTTCTGTGTCTAAATATATGTGTAGGCGTATATAATCTTAAGGTAGATCAACAATACTATAACCCTGTCACTTCTATGAATTGTAATTTTTCTCCCTTCCCAACTCTGAAAATATCATTTATATCAAAACCATAGTAATCAATAGAATATATATAATAGTTTGTAATCAAGGAAAAATCATCTTCAAAAAACTTATACTATATGTATTTATTAAATATGATATATCACTCAACTATATTGAACTAAATATCATCAATATAATTTTAGTTTGGTTAACCTTCATCAATAATTATAAATATTTTGTTCTATGTGCATACAAAAACATTGGAATTAATCACCAATTTTATTTTAACCAAATTAATACTATATGAATTCAAAAGATCATATAATATTTCATCATCCTTTCATTTTACTTATAGGACATTCAACATTCAAAATCATCATGTTCATATATCCAACTTCTTCCCATCATACTAATTTTATTGATGAGGTGTTTTTTCATAATATTTAAAATATGAATCTCAATGATCTCATTATTCTATATTCCTAAAGTATCATATTCCAATTTAGGTAATTTTTATTTTAAAAAAATACCAAAATCGTAGTCTTTAAAAATCAATTTTTTATGTCCTTCATAAACACTGACATTCATTTATTTTCAATCATTGTGATATTTTGATACAAATTATCTACATAAAAAAACAGAAAGTTTACGTCATTGAATCTCCATGTATGCACATATGTTATGAATACTCTAGGTATAGTTTTATCCATCTCATTCTGTTGTGTAATCCTCTCCCCATAGAACTTATTCCACTCTATTCATCTTTACACAATAATTTTTTTACACCAATATTTTTTACACACATCATGTTTAAAAAAATAAATGATTATGATGTTATTGAATATTATATATAAAAATTATGTTTAAAAAGTCATCAGTTCCATTTTAGTATCTATATTTGTCATTTTAATCATGTTAATAACTCAAATAAGCATTCATATTATCTTCCAAAAAATTATAGCTTCGATATCATCATGATACTTCATATTCAATTACTGCGGTTATTTTTCATGATGAAATTATTATAGAATTGTTATTTTTATGTTTAATATTTTTCCTAACCATTTCAATGTATTCTAATAGATTAATCTCCTTTCATATAAACATTTATCTTCCTTGAGAATTTATGAACTTCGACCCATCGTCACCTTAGATAATCTCTTCCATATACCAACATATTTTATTCATCATTCTCAATACTGAAGTATTTTAAAAATTATCATTATTATAATATTATCTACATTATGCGTCTTTAAGTGTTCCTATCTTCTAATAAGGATTTTTCAAATTCACTATGGTTAAAAATCACTTCATCTGATTTACCAATGCTCTATTTCATTTATAGTGTATGTTCTGATGGTATCAAAAAACACATCTTGATGATCCATGACTCATGAAAAATCCTTCAATGATAGTAAATAGCTTAGTAATTAATAATGGGACATATTGTTTTTTAGAATATAGAGATCATCAGTTAAACACAATATCATATTAGAAAACTGTAGTTATTTTCTTAAATCTCTGAACAATACGTGCCAAATTCACAACAAATCAGAATTTAAGTTGTGAGAGTCTTAACTTTTCATAAACTACACTATAATAGTGTCTCACTGAAATCCATTGGTGTTAGTTCTCTCTAATATTTCATTATAATGGACCACTTGGAGACTCCAAGAAACATCTCATCCATAATATTCTTGTGAAACCCAAACAAGATATGTTCTACTTTACTGCCACTAGTGAAATCTATGATTGAGGCTCCTCATGTGTTTAGTATTCGATAAGGTCAAGGTTTCACTTCTGTCATAATAATGGAGGACAACTTTTTTCTAACTCTTCTCATAAATTTCAGTGCTAAAGAATTGGTTAAAACATCTTCATGGAAGAAACCAACAATATATTAAATCTTAATTTCTAGATTCTAAAATGAATCGATATTAAATTCTTTAATTAAATTAAATCGCGAGAGAATGTCGATAATCCAAAACCCATTTCAATAAAAAATGGATCTATTGTAATTCAATTGTAGTGACTTATTCAATTATAATTAAAAAATTTAAGATAAATAATTATTCCATTATCATATCGCAATTACTTTTATAGGAAATTCTATCTTAATTTTCAATAATTTTTATAACTTATAACATATGTAAAACTAATTTTTTTCCTTGCCAATATGCTTGGGAAATGAAAAAACAATATCATACACTTATTAATCAATACAATTAATTGATTCAACTTATATTAATTACAAATAAAGTATAAAATAATAAAAAAATATGATTAATAATATATTTTTTTGGAGTTTTTTAATACACATGATATAAAAATGCCATGTCAATATTTGAACCTTTTATTCCCTACCCGTTTTCTCGTTGACCCCAATAATTTTTTTCTATACCCCATTTAGAAATAAATACAATGTATAATGGAGGATGATATAACTTATGTTTTAATAATGTGCCATCAATAATTCCACTCTAAATTTATATGATCCATTCTTAGTCTACAATGTAAGAGTGTTTACGTTTAAAAGCAAATATATCTATTATTCTAAGAATATGGTACCAACTCATACAACTCATTACTATGTTTCATTCATGGACTATTCAAATTTCCATTGTTTGAAACGAAATGTTTCACATTGATAACCTTATTTTTATTGTAATTTAATCTTAATTTCCTACACAGATTATAATATAGATGTTAAAAAATTAAAAAAAAGATGTAGTGGAAATTTATAAATCATACAGGAAATTTCCTATTATTCACTTAACATATTTTCATTAATTAAACCAATTTATCCTCATTTAAATTATAATTTATCCTTGAGAAACAAATATTGGTAATGTATGAACACATATGTCTTAAATGACATCTTTTTAAAAAAATATCCAAAAATTTATTATTTTCATGGAATAAAAATGCTAGGAATTATATCTAGAAACCCTATATAAAGGTATAATCTCAATATTCACATCATCATCGGTGGATTATTTTAAAAAATATTATTTAAAACAAATATTTTTATGTTATCACTATAATGGAAAAATCAACATAATGTTTTCCATATTTAAAACACATAATTTCTTTTTTATTTCGCTTCTTGATAAAAAACATCACCATAAATTGGCTCCATGGTTAGTAGAAAAATAAAAAACAATACGTAGTATGGTGATAATCTTTTTTCATTAATATTTGTATTTTGGTTGAGAATCAATTCTTAACCAGTCTTCTATTCCTAACAAATTCACATGTATAAATAAAGTATTCATGTTTTCTCTTATATATTTCCATGAATTATTTGGAATCATTTTAATGTTTTATTATTTATACTCTTATATGTGTGTGGTTTTTTAAATATATGTAATCAAGGAATTTTTTACCTCATGTATCATCAATATTATTCATTATTTCCTCCTCTAATTGTGTGACTGTTAAACAATTTAGTGATTTTTGGGAACCCTTTTTTTCCATACTCACAAAACACTATGAGATATTAGGTTATCACCCTTTGAAAACACCTCAAGAATGCAGTTTTTATATTCATATTGACTTTTATGCTCTTATTTTTTAATTTAATTCTATTGTTCCTATTTTATTTCCATTTATTTCTCTATATCATATTGGAAAAATGATCATGCAAAAATTAGATTTATACCCATCCATCAAGGACATATCACATGGAATCATTTCTTTTTATTCTATTCCAATATTCTCATGTATGTGCCCATTTACACAATGAATAAAATATAATTTTTTATAGGTTTCCATAATATCTCAACTCTTTACATATAAGAAAAAACATATTTATTTTTGCGGAGCACTTCTCTTGAATTTATTTTGGTTTCTAAGACATTATTTTAATTTTTTTTGTATACTATTGGATAACTATTATATATATTTTCTAACTACATGGTAATTTTGTATTTTTTTATTATTATCCTGCTTATTTCCCATGTTTGAATGTCATTTATCTCTAGCTTCTTTTCCCATTATGAGAATTTTTATTTGGATACATTCTAAGATGATCATGCAATATCTTTGTGATAGTATATATTATAAAAATCCTAGACATCTCCATGTTTTCCAATTATTATTGTAGAAGAAATTTATTTAATCTATATATTTCATATTTTTGTAATATGTTTATCTATTGAAATAGTATTTATTTGAAATTTTTAGTTTGGTGTATTGTTTAAAATATTAAATTCTATATGTCCATTTTCATACACCACCAAAATTTACCAACAAACCTAGCATTCATTCCATGTACATCGGGATATCATGAATTAGAAAATTGAGAATCATGTGGTTTTAGATTTATTTTATTTAAATGGGGATCCATTTGAGAAAAATATTTCAATTGAATATAATAATACAACAAATATGTAGTGTTAGTTTTATTTCTATTTTCCAACCTCCATTTTCATATAGTTTTTCTATTATGTTATGCAATTAAATGAAAATTAATTTAGAATAGTCTATTAAATTGTAATGGATAGTGAATTTTCATTTAGTTCTAAAATATAATTATCAGTAAATGATATCAAGGTACATTTCCATCATTTTAGGGATATTTTTTAGAATTCATCTCTTGGTTTATTGTGTTCTAGGTAAACTTCTCCCAATGTTCCATGATGGTATATCATGAGTTTCTTATATGTTTTCAATTATAATATCATTAATATTTTTATATTGAATATATTTTTCTCATCCCCCATTTCTTCAAAATTTATTTAATATAATAGTTTATTTTATCGACTTTATCATCATGCATTTTGTTCATTTCTTAGAACAGATTGTCATGTTTTTTAATCATCATTCCCTTAACCTATTGTTGAGTATTCTTGAAAGCAGTTTCTTATTAAAAGGCATAGATCCTTTTTTTGTATACTTTTAAAGAATCAAAATTTCTCTTGTGATAGTTTAATAACATTGATATCAATTTTGGATTTTTTTTCTTAATAATATAAATTATAATGGATTTTTTCATCTACAATATTAGGACACCTTTCATTAAATATATTTTTTAACCAAGGAATTTTAAAATATCTAAGATTCCATTTTGTGGTGATTGAATTAATTATACATTTCATTAAGAGATCCGAAAAATAAATTTTATAAAATCATTGGTGATTCAGATCAGGATTTAATCAAGATAGAAACACGATTTAATATATTACATATAAAAAAAAATCATAAAAAATAAGTTCCTCACGACTTGTGCTTGATTTATATGATTATATTCCATTATAATGATTTAAAACATCCTAATATTCATTGAATAATTATAATTCACTTGATGTTGAAGCATTATCCATATTCTTAATTTTATTCCTTTTCCCGTTCCTCAATATTAATCCTTGATCCGATATCATTATGATTATAGTATATAAAAGATTGATTTTCTTTCTATTTTATAAAGTATACAATCATTATTTTATTTATAAACATTCCCTTATGTACTATTGAGTTTTGTTAAAGATATGAGCATGATTATTAGTTTATATGAATCCTAAAATTATTACTCAATATTTCTATTGGAATAGAAAATAAAATAATTTAATATTCGAAATTTTAGATAATTGAAAATAGAGGTTAGACCACAAATATTATACCATTTCATAGTTTTATAAAGGTATTTTCTAAAAACTAATAGCGGAGGAATGAGTCAATTTGGAAATTTGTTAAAAATTCAAAATTTTATCATGTTTTTAGCTCTCTACTTATTCCATGAATAGATCTTACATCTTCCCAAACCATACATATTATTTGGATAGCGTATTTCAATTATATAAAAGGAATTCTTGAAAAATACAATATAATTTATTAACAAGGATCACCTCCTTTATTGGTTTAATATTTTCTCAATTAGTTGTAATTATTATCCATTGTACACATCATCCCATTTCTTATAATAATATTCTTAGTCAAGGATTTGTCTTAAAAACATACAAACACTGTCGCTAACTAGTTACATAGAAATAATAAACTTTATCTCATAAATATAGATTAGTCCTATACAAATTTGATGCATATTAGCAATGTTACTCCATTTTTTATCAGGGATAGTGTAGGTGATTGACATAATCAAATATAGAAATATTCAGGACACTATAATCATATTAATAAGTAGGTTTTCACATATATTTTTAATTAAGGCTACTTTATATACAACAGGATTATATAAAATACATTTTTTACTATAAGTTAGATCATTCAAAATTCTTAGCCTAAACATCCTAAATAGTGGTCTGGGTTTACTACTCTTCTCTTCTCCATCTCATTTATTACTTTCGTTCATAGAAAATGACCTTGTAATGTTGCACAAATTTTCACTATCTCAATTTAATTTTGTATGTCTTCAATAGGCCCTGCACTGATTATTGGTATATTCCATTAAAATATATGATATAAAAATTTCAAAAGCATCACTTTCTCATTCCCCACTCCTACTATTTATCTATCCTATTTTTATTCCTAATATATTTTAATATTATTCAAAATATTAATCATCATAATCTTACTCTTTCATACTTCTTAAGGCTCACATTTCAGTTTAATGAATTCTCAGCATTCAAAAAAATATTAAAATATCATGCTTTTAAACTCAATCAACATTGGCATTTCAGAATAATAGGACTCATATCATTCTTTCTTCATGATATTTGACTACATATTTTCATTACAAATATCCACAAATTTTACACCCACAAATTTACACTTATGATTATAAATTAGGCATAATATATTAATAATTTTGTCAAACTCATTCTATGGTGTAAACCACCAACCACATATATTCTTCTATTCCATTTAACCATATGTAAACATGTATTAATAGAAATTATATTTTTTTAAAAGTATTATAATTCACATAATTTTTATGCAAGACAAGTTTAAATATAATCTTGATTCATAATTAGATAAATAATGTTTAAATATTATTTTTATCATTCAAAATATATTTTTTATAAGAAACTCTTACATTTTCTCTAATAATAGTCTTAGTTATGTTCAGATGAATGTGAGATTTTCTCTCATCTTGATTTCGTGTCTTCTGATATTTTTCACTACCGTTTTATGATGTAATTGGTTTAGAATCATTATTTTTATATTTTCTCTAATTCTTCAACCATTTAGGCTCATCACAATGACAAAAATCTTTTGATATGAACATTTATCAACCATTTTTATGTATAAAAATTAACATATAATCACAGTACATCATTTCTATATTCTTCCACTATTTTATTTTTCTTTATTCATAATCTTTCAGGATTATCAATGTTCGCATTCTTATAATTTTAAATCTAATATATTTCATTAACTGTCCCCATCTTCTAATAATGATTTCTCTAGTTCATTATGATCGAAAATCATTTATTTTAATTAAAAATACATATTTTGATCTTATAGTGTATCGTCAATTTTATTAAATTTTTTTTTGATGATCCTCAACATGTGTAATCATCTCAAGTGGGGATCAATTTCTTGGTAATTATAATCTCTATGGGTTTTTTTTCATTCATTTATAGAGGAAATTAATATCCTAAGACATGATATACAAATTATGTATCACAAATATTAAATTGAGGTCTAGTATATTATAAATCTTTCCCACATATTAATTTAAGGTAAAAAATGGTAAATTATTACCTTCTAAGCTCAAACAATAGATCGTTGTAATCATTTTGAACGAGTTCTATCGAAATGTTTATCATGGTGACCAACATGGTGACTCAAAAGACAAACTCCCACACTCCATGTTTGTTGTGACCCTTGTCAGATATCTTATCCCTTATCCGTACCTATGATATTTATGATTGAGGTTTCTCTTATATTGGGGTTTTCCTACAGTTGATGTTTTTTCTTTGGAAATCTAATTTTTTTCTTTTATTTATCATATTTTTTTTCTATATAATATTATAATAATTCATAAAAAATTAAAGTAATAGAAAAATAAAAGTAAATTTCCAGCTTTAAACACATTTTCTAAATCAAATTATCATTATAAATATAAGATTGATAATATCTTACACAAAAAATATTTTTTTTATAAAGTTAATGGATATATATTAATATAATGGTAGTGAAATTTTCACATATATTATATTATTTAGGATAAATATTTATTATATATAAAATATATATGCACCTTTATTAGGAATACTATATTCATTCATAATCATATTGGAAACATCTAGCTTCCATCCACGAAATTTATTTACAATTCAATGTGATATGAAACTCCAAAATCTTTACCAAGAACATCATAATCAATATATTAACATAAAATATATTTTTTACTTATTTAATACAACTTAAAAAAAGTATCATAAATAGTTTGACATTGATATTAAGGTGACATGAAATTTTTAATTCTAGATCGATTGTGCATTGTAGCAAGATTACACATATTACCATATTTTTTGAGTTTTTCCTAGTTATAAAAACAAATTTAGACCCCCCATATCAAATTATCCTCTATCATCCCAACTTTATTCAAAACCTACATTCATTGAAGTGTGTTTTTAGATCTCTTTGTGTGTCCTTTAGTGGTTCTTTAACTCTTTGGTTTTTAAGATCTAGATCATTCACTTTGAGGTGGGATTATAATCCTTTCAATGGTTCACCTTTACTCTTACATGTTCATTATTCTATGAAAAGATGTTATAGTATTTTAGCATAGGTATTTTATTTCATTTTCCATGGTTTTGATAAAGCATGATGTGATCTATGATATTGAGGATATTTTTTTGATTTATTTTAGGGGTGTCAAATATCTTCTTGTTTTGTCCTAAAAATTGTAGATAATTTTATTTGATATGGGGTTATATTTATCACCATATTTATCCTTGTTCAACTCTAGGATCATAATTAATTTTCCTTTAATACACTGATAGTATGAATTAAAGTAATGAATATAATTAATTGGATCATGAAATCGAAGGGGGAATAGTGTGTTCTACTTTTGATTTTCAAGATTGTAATATATTTAATTGGATTCTTTGTTTGTCGTTGATATTTAATATTTTCCACCATTGGATGTGATACTAAAAAGGTTATGGGTTTCCTAGATTAGTTATATTCATGTGTGAAATGGATATACGTGAAATCTATAATGGATGAGGGGTGGACATCATGTTAGAAATATTGGAAAATATTTAGGTAGAATGAAAAGGCATATCTAATATTGATGCATGAATTTATTTCACTATAAAAAAAGGTGATCCACCCCCACATTTTTGTCTTGTATTCTCTGTGTAAGTATCTCTTAAATATTTCATGAATATGTAGGTAATTACGATCCAAATTTGCAACATCCTTATATAACTTATGTTGAGAAAATTATCTAGAGTTTTTTTTGATTTAAGAAGAATTGATTAATAAGGGATATAATAATTACCTATATATATATCAAAATTAGTGTGAACCGAACTGATTTAATCTCACTGTTTAGGTCAATGAACACCTTGGTTTTAAAAAAATGAGATAAATCATTCTTGAGGGTCACCTGTTCTAATTTCAAAAATAAAAAATCAAACTATTATTACATATCACATTATTAGTAATTTTTATAAAATATTTTATTTTATTTTATTTCGAATATATTATTTAATTTTTATATATTGATGTATAATATATTTATATATGAAGATTTTACTATGAATATATATATATATATATATATTAAAATAAATTGAAATTATTTTTTGAATATATTTTTTAAAGGGAAAACTCAATTCCCAAAGCCCCTTTTTTATAAGGGATGTGGGATTCATGAAGGGGTTTCCACCCCATAAATCCAAACAACCAAATGGGTCTCACAAATATACTCGTTTATAATTTTATTAATAAAAATTATAGAAATACCCCACAAAAATATATAAAATTAACTATCTGGATGATAATTGAATCATTATACGTATCCACTATTTCATTCTATTTAAACATTTAATTAGTATTAATATCTCATTGTTTTATAATAGGTACACATTTTCATAACATTAAACATTCTAATATTTAACATAAACCAAAGATATCACATATATAATGATATTTCCATCAAACATCACATTTTTATTGCTTTTATGGTATTGTGATTATATCTTTTTCTAAACACTATAACAACTAGACCCATTATAAACCATTATAAGAAACACTATTTCTATGTTCCCAAAGGAAATATATGACAATGTTATTCCATTTTTAGAAAACATAACTCATATATACTTAATAATTTGTTTTTCAGTTTATTAATCTTCCATTATTCATAACGGATGATATTGACACGATATAGTTTGAGTTATAATTGTAAATATTAATAATCATCTTTATTACATGATTTTTCCCATTAAACACATTGAATCAAATATACTTAAAAAAGTGTTAGGTTTCCATTATAAAAATTACTTATTTTATTAATTTTAAGACAATCACATTATTAGTTGTAAGAGTTATCTCTCTTTGTATTGATTGTGTATATGAACCCATAAGGTTTTTACACAAGATAACATAGAAAATTGTTTTGGTACCATCTTGTAACAATTTCCTCACATTATCAGGTATCAAACATATATGTCTAGGCATTATGTTGTATATTTTATTATATACCCTTGATAATGTTTCATTCACTATAAGAATAGATAGAGATAATTCAAATCATAATATGTCACAATATAATATCCAATATTAGATTTCTGGTCCATTCAACTTCCTTTCCACATATCGATATAGTGAAAAATAGAGAATCTAAAGTCAAATGTAAAATACATGGTTGTTTTCTACTAACTGAAGAATAATCACAACTTCCAAGGTTAAACAACCATCCCGATGTGGATTAGTTTTCCCCAATATTTGAAATCCAACTCACATAGGTGTATGCTTTAAATATATTAGAATAATCATTGTAGAATAAAAATAAATTTTTGTCTTTCTTCAGTTTCCAAATAATCTTCTTATACATCACCAATGATCCACACCCAGATTACTAGTATATCTATTTTATCAAATACTGAACGTATTTAGAATCATGTTGGGTTGGAGAGGGGTGAATTGTGTTATTTAAAAAATGAATTAGAGAAACGACCCTCTTTTGTTTATGAATAAAATTTTTTATTTTCATTAAGATTTAATATAGTTGATATAATCACATAAATATGGGAAATAAACTCCAATATTAACAATGGTTCGGGGAATAGAAGTCCCTTTGTATAGTCAACCACTACTCTTATCCCTGAGTTTCATGATTTTTACAAGACTAGTGCATTACTCAGATATTTAAGGGATGAGTTTATGCAGTTGGCATTTGGTACAATCACATGACCATTTAAATGGGATCTAGAAAGGCATTAAAAATAATTTATTTTGATGGTTATTTTACTACAAACCATCAAAATGAATGTTAATAAAAGGAATGTTATTATTGTTTTTATCTCGCAACTGTAATAATTAACTTAAATAAATGAATGATCACTAAGAGAGAATATTTGAATGATATAGAGCTAAGGTAGAGAAAACTAAATATAGAAAGAATAATCAATAATTATAGTTTATGAAATGATATTTCATTTTCAATATTTTTATAGAAAACATCACATAGTTTCTGAGAGATTTTATAGTTATTTATTTGTATTTTCTTTGGAACTTCACTTTTTATGAAATCTTCTGCACTCTCCTATTGAATGGTATATAATAATTCTTATTTAAATTTAGATAACATGATTTATATAATCATGGATTATTTAAATTTCATATTTACATAAAATTCCACATTAATAGTAGATACATAAGAAATTTTCATTTTTATTATCTTCTATCACAATTCAATGTTCTTATAATAATCTATTTTACATAAAGTTGTAATCATACATTTTAGGATTTTACATAATCATTAAAACCTCAATCATGTTCTTCAATAGTAATAAATAGAAATATGAAGCATGATATAGTTGACATTAATAATTGAATCCACATAGTTTATTTGGTTTCACGCAGAAAAAAACATCATGATGCTGATTGAAACGATGTAGAAGATTTCATCAAATAGGTGATTCACATATCTTATTGCATCATGTAACTATATTATGTAGCCAATTTATGTCATATGCGATTGAAAATTTATAAAATATTATCAATGTAAACAACTTCAATGTAGTTGATTCCATGATGTATATATTTTCACCATGTAGCCAAAAACACATCATAGCCGATTTTCCAATCTTTAGCAGATTTCATCCAAATTCATTAGGAAATCATACATAATGAAATTAAACACAGAATAAAAATAATAAAAAACCTGATAAAAAACATATAATAAAAGATCATTGTAAATTTATGAAGGGTATTTGAGATTATCAAATCCTTATGTACATGTGATATATTGGATCAACATTAATTGTCCAACAATCTCATGCCTTTTGATGCCCACAAAACCCATTAGGTATTTTAGTTGATATTAATCATGAAATTGTAATGATTTTTCATATTTAGTTTCATTATCCACCATTTTTAGTCACTTATAATCTTTTTTAACTGTATACAACATCCAATTCCACTTTTATATGGTAGAAAACATCTTACCCATTTTATAAGGTAGAAAAATTCTCCCCCTTTTATGTTGTTAAACTTACATTGTAATAAGAGATAAAAAAGTATCATCTATGAAATTAAAGGTCTGAATGATTAAAATGTAGTAAGTAAATATAATTGTTGAATTATGGAAATATTTAATATTATTAAAATAAAATAAAGAGAAAAAAAGCAATGAAAACAATCACATAGAAATACTAAAAAAACAATAAAATAATGAAGAATTTCATTATTTTTTTTAAGTGAAAATATAAATCATGTCAACCAAATACATTATATATTTCAGGGAATACATGTTTATTAAATGAATTCAAAATAATATTTTGGTTTGGTTGAATGTGTTTTTATGGTTTGACCAGTTTTGGAGGTAGATAAAATTTTCATTGATGGAGGTGATGTATTAAAAGAACCTAATATTCTATTATAGGTTTGATGATAAGTACTAACTGAATCTATAACATAAGGTATTCCACATCCACTTTGAAATAGGTCTTCATGAAACATGTCACTCCTTGAAATAACATCTAAAATAAAAAAACTCAATAATAAAAATAATTTATTATATTTAAATTTGATATACTTATTCTAAAAAATTCATGATAAATTCCTTAATATGTTATACTTTCCTTGAAGAAAATATTATAGACTTTCTTATGATAAAAGGGTGAAGCATATGGGTACTGTAAGTACTTGACATAAAAAGAGGAATTCCCAAAAAAATGTTCTACATAATTACATTCATAGATGGTTTCATTATAATTATCCTACCATTAATTGACACACCTTTTGATCATTACCATCCAATCACTCTGGAAAACATTGAAATACTTTATTAACTTTACTGTGAGAAGATTAACAAAATAAAACAGGAATAGAAATCTTGGGTTTAACAAAAACGAAAACGATAATAATGTTCCCCTCTATAAAAGGAAATATTTTTAATGTTTTTAAATAATTAAATCCACTAATGTTACTATAACTAACACCTTTGAATATATTTTTAATTCTTAACAATATTCAATAGTGTTATAAAGATTGATAAACATTGAAAATATTTACTACTTTTTTTTGGAGAAATGATGAGTAATTTTACTGATAGGTTGACTGAAAATGAAATAATTTTTCTTACTTACTATATGAAACCAAAATTCTATTCTACCAAATTTCTAATAGATTTCAAAATATGACCAACATGTTCATTCACACAGATATCTAACACAATACAAAAATTCAAAAGAGATTAATCAATATTGTGAAATGGAACAAAAATATCCCCATTCATATCATAAGGTATCAATAAAGAAATAATAAATTATTGGATATATATGATATGACATTAAATTTTAACACACCATTATTTTGGAAATATTTTTTCTCAATGAAATTAATTATTTAATATATTTCTCATTACTTACAACACTAAGATCAACAAAAATATGCCATACTATTAAAATATTTTTATTAAAAATTATAGTATTCTCGTAGCCATTTTATTAGAGGTGTCAAATAGTATCAACTAAATTACTAAAATATATGGATAATATAGGTATATAAAATTTTTTCTTTATAGACCCATTAATTATAAGTAAAAATTAAAACTATTTGAAAACAATGGAAATCTTTTTCTAAAAAACATATATACACACCATACTGTTCTACCCTAATAAACATAAAAAATAATTTTTTAATGATAAGAATGGATTCATGTATTATATATTCAATAAAAAAATTAATATTAATCTTGTTTTTTTTCTATACAATATTAAGGAAAAAATTAAATTTTATGTTAAAAAACATTTTCTATAAAAAGTGGTATTTCTAGGATTCAACCAACATACATTAAAAATATTTTTTGAAAAATTTATAAAAATTATCCATGAAAATAAGATTCATTTTTGGATGACATGTTTCCAAATTATCTAATGGAAAATTTCTTATAATTTTATAAATTGATAATTTTTTAATTCTGAAAAATAATGAATTATAATTCAAAATTTTGATTTCATTCAAATTATTTATAAGATTAAATTATATTTTAAAGTGTTTTTAAAATAATATTATTTCAATTATATATCTATTAAAATATATATTTCATTGGAATCATTTTTAAAATTAATTTTGATATAAAAACATTGTAAAACTTTTGAATATTTTCTCTTTGAAAACACTCTTTCATGTAGTGTATGTGGGAATAATTTTAAATTAAACATTGATACGTATGTGAATGAATTTTTATAAAATATATGAAATATTTGGAGTAAAAATATTTTATATTATATAAAAACAAATTTTTTACCATAATTAATAGTAACATAAGTAAAAATTATTTACTTTGTTTAATTTAGAAATGTGTTTACCTCGGTTATAAAACAAAATTATATGGGTTAAAATGACCTATAATCATATATAAAATATTTTTTATTGAAATTTTTATACTATATAATGTCTATTTATTTATTATATCCCATTTTTATCCATTTTCCTTTTAAAAAATTTGGTTACACCTTTTTCATTTTAAAGAATTAAAAGTGTGACACTCACCTCACATATGGAAGGACACCCCACTCCTCTCTTTTCCAAAAATAAAGCAATTTTGGTTCTTAAAATCACAACAAAATAACATTAAATGTTCCATCATACTATAATAGAAGCCTTATTTTTGGAATAAATCCATCACAGGAAATCATATTGTGAATCCATAAGGAGGTTACTAAGTAATAGGTAATGTTCTTCAACGTAAATTTTCATTTTGTTATTTCTCCACCTCCTTAAATTATTTTTAAAACATGATGTTATAAGAAAACCATTATTATACATATAATTATATTTTTTTTGTGTTAATTAAATTACCTAAAACCATCACTACTTCAATCAAATGGGCTACGAAATCATAATCTGTATTTACGGAGGTCTACCGCCTCACGAGGCGATGTCATTTGGGTTTCCATAATCACATATAATGGTTCAGTATGATGATGGATATAAAGTATATATATTATTTTTATAACATACTTATACCTATGGTGTATTTATATAATATATTACTTTTTAAATTACCCTTATTTTTTAGATACTATAATGCCACATGTTTGTACGGTGAACTATCCCATCAGGAAGTGATGGAATTCGTTTTTCAGTAATGCCTTACATATAATATAATAATATTTTTAACATATGTGGTATTAATGATATAATTATGATATTACTAACATATTTATAATTATTTAAATATAATATATCATTTTATTTCATACCTTTTCACTCACTGAATGATTAAAACATCTTTCTTGTACGTGTGAACTACAATCTTCATAAAGCGATGTGACTATTTATTTTCATCACCACTCAACATGAATGACTTGGATTAGTATATTTAATGTAAAATTATGTTATCTATGATATTACTATAAATATTTATAGGCTAAAAATTCTTATATCATTTCTATAACATTTTTTTAAAAATGGAAATGTTACTCATGTGTACATATAACCAACTGTCTCCCTGTTAATAATGTACTTCATTTCTCCAAAACAATTTTCAATAATAGTAACTGGAGTATAATTTATGTGAAAATATTATTATTATCTTATTATTATCATTTATATTATGTATCCATGATTAAAGTAAGAATACTGAAAAAAACTAATCAAAACATATTCGAAAGAAGAAAAGAAATTATTACCTGAAACATCATTTTAACAAGGAATTAGGTATACATAGTTAATAAAAGTTAATAATAGAATCA
Organism: Viscum album; assembly: GCA_963277665.1. Lineage (NCBI taxonomy): Eukaryota > Viridiplantae > Streptophyta > Magnoliopsida > Santalales > Viscaceae > Viscum > Viscum album. Next base: position 194,879,676 of record OY728142.1, on the reverse strand, counting down.
TTTATAATATGATATATATAATTATAATTATTAAATATAGGTATAATAAAATTATATTTATTCTAAATAAGGTTATTATATGTATAATGGATGTTATGATTGAGGTAATGGATTTATTGTCTCTGTTTTATTTCTCAAATACATATACAAATTCACACCTAGAATATATTTTTTCATGTATAAAAGGAAAAATTTACTTGTTATATCAAGAATTTAATAAGTTTTATCATATTTAATGTTTCATTTAATGTTATTATTTTTTAAATCCAATTATTTAATAGATTACTAATGTGGTAAGGGAATTCTATCTAACTTTTATTTTTCTGTGACTCATTACATATTCATCATGAGTTTCTTTTATGTGGTATGGATATTTAAAATTAATGTATTTTATGATTCTTTTAATTAGTTTTTTTATTTACATATCTATTTTATGATCTCTTTTTCAAGGGTTTTATAATGTAATAAATGAAATTTGAGATTTTTTTTCATTATTCATTAATTGAGACAAATGATTTATTATGTGTCTATCCTATTTTATGAGAAGTATATAATTCCCAAATGAAATTTTATATCATTAATATATTTATTTTAATGAAATTATAAATTTTATTTAATATTTTTCTTTCAAGGGTATTAAATTTCAATTTTAAAAAAATAATAATTATTTGATTTTATAATCTCATCATTTTTCAGGATTTTTATGATTCTATTTCTGATGATAAAATATTATGATCCATCTCTCAATAAACTCATGAATTTTCTCATTTTATGTTCAATTAATGAGAATACTAGTTTTCCCTACCTTTTCCTCTCTTTATGTTCTCAAGAGTTCAAAATAAATGGTTATTAAAAATCATCTTTATTTTTCTATTTTCTTGAAGACAGTTATATATTTCAAAACCCATGGTTTCTAAACAAATAATATTTTTATACTTTTAAAAATTATTTATTAAAAAAATACCCATGTATTACATTTTTAAATTTCATTTGGAATGAATCTTCATGTCATTTTAAAAAATGCTTGTATTTATCATATACATAAAATGTGAAAAGAATCATTAGTTTTAACATGCACATCATGAACAATATTTCCCATTGCAATGACCAATCAATTAGTTCAAGAATACATTACATGGTTTCAATGTTTATTTCAATGGATATTTTTTTCTCTACTATTTAGAAAAAATTAGTTTTTAAATAACGGATTTCAAAATGAAGAGAATTTTAAAAATATTATATGTTTTAAAAAGTTTTTTCATATGAAAAAAGGATATATTCCTAAATAAATTATTTAAATGGGTTTTAAAAAAATCCTTTATAAAATTTCATGTTTATTTTAAATTAAAATTATATTCATGATATTGTGTGATTTTTTAGTAAGAAAAGTTTTCTTTCCAAAAATAGTTATCTTACTCATGAAATGTTCCATGCGATTTATCATTCCAAAAAGTTATCCATTTTTGAGAATATAATTTTATGTAAATAATTATTTGATAGGGAAATGAACTAGGGATACCATTATTATAGTTTCACTAAATAATTTATGATCAACTGATGTGTATAAAACCTGTTTATCTACTCTAGGTTACACCATGGTAATATTCTTATGAATCTAACATCCCTTCAAGAGTTATGAAAGGATTAAATGATGTAATGATTAGAAAAAATATGTCATTTACAAAATGTTATCATATTATAATATTTTTATGAACCCCATTTCAGTTTAGGGCTTATTATATAATGAATGTTTTATGATCTTCTACTACACACATATATTATTTTAATTATTTTACTACTGGTATTTATATATGCCTATGATTTTTTAGGTAATGATTTATATATAATTATATAGATATGATTATAATAGAGAGTGAGCATATTTTAGTAAGGTATTATGTCTTCTTTTACAGCCTTAGGAAGAACCATTACTACTATGATGGTCATTGTAGTGAACCCATTCTACAAGGATATCATTTTTAGTAATCCTTGAATACAATGGAATTAATTATATATTCTTATGTATAGGCCAAAATTTTGTTCTTCCTGTCATTTTTATTCTCTCATGGATCATGTTATTCGATTACCTTATGATTCTTGTATTATGAACTATAAATATTTACTATATGGGTCAAGATGATGATATATGATATATAGGGAATTATTTTAAAATTTTATTCTCATGTTCTCATACCATTATGTTAATGTTATTATTAATTATCTCCCTCGACTACCCTTACTGAGAACTGAATCACACCCATTATCATGTATTCTTTCCCTGAGTAATTAAAAAGTGTTTTAAGTAGGGTATGTTAGCGATGAGTACAAAATTAGAAGTTATTTGTTGGAGGTGTTTAATATATTTCATCAAATTATAATATTTTGTACGTATTATTTAAATAAGATAAACTATAATGATACTTAGCGATGTGATTGTTTAACATAATAAAAATTATTCTAAAAATATGTAATATCTAGGAATGAAAATCTTGCATCTATATAGTTGTTATCTGAGGAAAGCTTTTGTTAACCTTTAAAAACTAGGATGAGACAAAATTAAGGATATTTTTAAGAATATATAAATTTATATTTCTAGGGATACATATAAGGATAAATCTATGGATGGTTCAAAATATAAAAAATTCTTGGAATTTTGGAAAAGGATAGAGAAAGTGGTTTCTAGGAAATTACATCACTAAATAGATATTAATACATTGTTTGGATCTACAATTGAGGCACCTAGTGTTAATATATCTAATAGTGGAAAAATTATATAGACTTAATCATCACCTGGTTTATTGAAATGGGAATTACTACATAGACGGGTTGACACTCCTAGGGGATATTCTTTGAAAATTAACAAAATATTTATAAAAAATCATGATGGATTAAAATAGATTATGATTATTTATGATTTTGGATAATGAGAAGGTTATAATTATTAATAATAATGTGGCCTTATATAGACATTATATAAGTTACTTTCAGTATTATTTGTTTTCCCAATATGATTATAATTATAGAAATTATGTTTTCTGGTTTCGTTAGTTTAATGAGCCCGAAGGATATTTGTTAACATTGAATGTGATGGGAAATTTTCTGATTAGTCTAAATGGTATTATTTATGTAATGAAGGATATTTTGATTATTCCAAGTTAGTATTCACTAATCAAGATTGTAAATTTTTACCTTAACAAACTATTAGTCTTTCCAAAGAGAATTATGATATAGTTCACAGAGGGTTTGGGTAGTGTATACCATGGGGGAATGATGATTCAGTTTCTTATATATTGAGAATGTGGGAAGAAGCACCCAAGTAAATGTTTAAGAGGGATGAGAATATTTTTTATCTATTGGGAATAATGACACAATGCAAGAAACTACACAAGAAAATTAAAAATCTTAATTAATGCAATGGTTGAGATTTAGTGTCTCCTTAAGGTATCATTTATTGTTGAATTATTAAATGTTGAATGTATAGGAATTATAAAAATCAATTTCTTATTGAGATAACTCATGAAAAAATTAGCATGCATTTACATGTAATGGTATTTCATTTGATGAAAAAGAAAATATGAATGAAAAATGAATGGAATGATATATTATGGAATATTATGATGAAGCCTAATTAATGATTTCAGAATAAAGTGGGATTATTGAGATATTAATAAATTGTAATTCAAGGATTATGTTATGTGGAAAATAAATTCAATAAGGACTATTCATTATAATTATTTTATTATTGACATGGGAAAATTGTTAAATTGTACTTATGAACTATAAAAGTTATTTAATTGCATTGGATTATTTTTATTAATGGTAGATAAAACTTAATTTGATTTAAAAATTTATGATAATGATGTTTGGATAATTTGATTTTGGACATCAATAAGTAAATTGGATTTTACCAATTACATTTTAACTAATTAATGAATTTTTGAAAATGTTTATTATTATAACAATAATGGAGTTTATGGTAATTTTAGATTTAAATAATATGTTAGTTAATTTATCCATTATATAAGGAATGTGAAAGCGTTTTGGTTTTCAATAATTTTTTATTCCAATTTATGTTATTTACATGTTTTAGAAGAATACATGATGAAGGTATTGAATTTTTTTGTATGTCACAATCAAGATATAAATTATGTTAGATGGGGGATTAATATAATGTTGTTATTTAAAATTTTAGTGACCAAATTTATAAATTTTTATTTTTTGATTTGTTATATGGTTAACCATTTATTGAATTTTTTATGTTTAACTTTGAATGGGGTTTTGGAGATTAAATTATTACTTCACCATATAAATATTTACACATATTAGTTATCCATTTCTATCATTTTTATTAGATATAGAATGTATGACAAATAATTTTTGTTGCATCACAATATGTGCTTCAAAAAAATTCAACTCTTCTAGAATGAATTGAAGTATAAATTGATCAAGGCACATCTAAAGGAAGAAATTGTTCTTATGAAATAAATGGATATTTTCACACTCGAACTATGGTTTTCTTTGATTTTATTCATTTTCATTATGCCCTGTCTTTTGGTTGAGGTTTACATCGAGTTCTTAGTGAATGTTTTTGAGTTTTAGAGCAATGGGGTGTTTATCCCCCAATTCACAGGTTGAGCACAGTTTTCACCAAACCATGCAAGATCTAAAAACTTATTTTTACCCATCTTTTTGGTGGATCATTGATCATACATGGTAGAGGAAACAATGTGAAAATTTACAAAATGGCTATATCAAGTGATTGAGTTGAGTTGCATGGTTGGTGAACAGTTTCTCAAACCGTACCACTAGCCTATGCATTTCCCCATCATTATAATAGGGTGTGAATAGTTGGAACATGGTCAAGAGGACCCTTGGGAAAAATTTTTCATCCCACCCACTATTCAAAAACAATCATGAAAATAAAATATTGAAAATAATATAAAATTAAATTAAAATATTTTATTTATAATAATATTTATATTACTATTATTATTACCTTTGGGGTTTTAAAACTTTTTTGGGTTCCTCCTACACCCCTCCCCCTCATTTCCCTTACTCCCACAATCCCCTTGGCCAAAGCTCGGTAGTGGTCGTTTCTCATACCATTTTCATTTTTTCTCATTTCAGATATGTCCCCTTTCCAGTATCCTCCTTTGAATCAAATTTGTCTTCTTCCCCATCACCATTTTGGTATGTCCTCTCTATATTATCCTCCTTTGACTAAGGTTTTTCTTCTTCCCCATCACCATACCTAGTTCAATTGAACCTTATCGTTTCCAGTGAGCCAATTTTTTCAAACAGAATCTTAGTTCTAGAGTGTGTGATGTTTCACTTGGGCCAACTTTAGGAATGTCTCAGCATTACCACTAATAGCCAGGCATTGCTGAAAATTTCAGACCATTATCCATTAATTTTGATAATGGTTTTGAATAACTCCTCTTTGGATCATTTTTAATTATTGGATTTAGTTTTTATTGAGTTAATATATAATTTTCTAGATTGTGTTTGATATCATTGATATAGTTTCTAGATGTGGTACTCGAGAGTGCTTACATTTGCAAACATATGTAAGGAATATATATATATATATTCATTTATTTAATCTGTTTACATATTCCCTCATGGGGAGGGGAATATGTCCAATACTGCTAGGTGTATTAATATATATGTGTATAAATTAATGTGCATGTTATTATGAAGGGTCAATTCGAGTGGTCATCATAAAAAGGTGTCATTTTTGATGTAGGATACCTTATTTCAGATTCTTTAAATTGAAAATAATATTAACTTGTGTGTTTTATTGTGTATTTTTGTAATATTATATAGTAATGAAAATTTCATAAAAAAATTTGAAGACAATTTTATTATTTCTTGTTTATCAGCACATTTATTTTGATTATATATAAGTTGTTTTTATTGATACATGTTCCAAATATTGGGTTTTTAATTCTAGGATTCTTGGTAAATTGAATGGATTTCCCAAAAAAAATATTAGGATGAATTGGAAATGTAAAATAAGGGTTTTTTTATTTCATCAAGTTTACTTATATAATTATAATGAAAACATTTATCATTTAATTTATTTTTGAATTTAAAGTGTTCTTGGATTGTGTTTTAAAAAATTATATACTCCCATTTAAGTAAAGAGACATTTTTTTAACTTGTATATTGATTTTTGGATGTGGAAAACCCCTCTTGAGGTATTCCACATTGTTTTGAAAAACGTGATATAAGTGTTAATGTGTGATTTATGAGATTTTCCATGTGAACAGTCCTCTAATTTGTCTTGTGACATAAACAAGGTGATGCTTTCAAGGAGGGATATTGGTGGGGAGAGGATAGATGAGTTATTGGGTAATGAAAATGATATGCACATATATATTTTATTATTAAAAAGTCCCCACCAATTAAAATAGATCTCATAGGAATTATGGGGACCTTGTTGGGCCAAATAGAACTAGTATGCATGTTGAATCATAAGTAGAAAGGATCAGGTTCATTTATCCAGATTAATTATTGCAACACCAAAAAAATTATCATTTTTATTTGAAACCACTAGATATTTGGATGTGTTCTCCTCTAGTGGATCGTGCATGAGAAATATGTAGGTTGTGGTTGTTATATGATGTTTCACCGAGTTATTTGATTTCTAGGGGCACTCTTGTGTTAATTACCTATAGGGATTTCCCATGATCCTCATTTGTGACATGATTTATGTGATGTGATGTTTTTTCATTCACATTCTATTTTATTTATCCTTTTTTATGACCATTATTTAGTCTAAATTTATTTCCATTCAGTATGAAATATCTATGGATTCTTAGAAAATATTATTGATGTGTTGTGGAAAGAAAATGATTTTTCATCAATAATGGAAGATTGTGAATTTAATTTGAAAATAAAAAAATTAATATTTTAACATGGTTGTACTTTCCAAACTATTATTAATAGGTTTTATTTTGAAAATTATAGCATAGGGAATAGTTGATTCGGCCATGCATGATGTGTTTTAATAGTCATACCTATAGATTCATTTCTGTTTTTAGCTATTGGTTCTGATTCCTACTTTGGATTAATCATGGAGAAAGTGTGATCTTATGTTTGGAGGTGACTCATGAGGTCACATGAAGGTATGTGTGCATTTTTATTTTTATTCCACTGTAAGAGATTATTATTATTTGTTATATTTATATTTTTATGTTTATTATTCAATTTTTATGGGCCAAATCATTCCAAATTTTATTATTAAAATGCCTAGAACTATTTTACATTCTTTTGTGATAATGATCATCCTTCTATCCTTATTTCTAACCAGCTTGGGTGACCGGTTTGGGGCGGAACAGAGATAGTTCTGGGGAAAATAGTACCAGAGCAAACCATTGTTATTTGAGGTTTCATGTATCATGAAGATTAGTATTTTTATGACATAAGAGGTATGTGGGGGAATTATGTCATGGTCATATGCCCATCCAAAACCTCATGTCTACTAGGGTAGTTATGGATTTGAGTTTTCCATTTGTTTAGTCTGTTTGGACATGGGATTACAATGATAGTGTGAAGGCATTATGTGACAAAATTTCTTGGAGTAGTGACCCATGTGTTTCTTATGTGAATGGTTCAAGATACATACTATGGATGATTCTCACATGCAGCATGATCTTTAAAGAAATTTAGTCGAGTTTGGCATGGGCACTTGTTAAATATTCATGAATTTCTTATGTGATTAATGTTTGGGAGTAGTTTTTATTTGAATTAGTTTATTTTAAAATGGTAAATAGTGTTTATTAATTTGTATTTGAAAATGAAAAATGGATATTGGAGTGATTTTTTTTTTTAAAATTGAAATGAATCCCCTAAATGGTTTTTTTATATTAAGTTTCTGGTTTTAAAGGAAAAAATTGAAGGTTTTTTTGAACTTTTTTGGATATTATGAATTTAATTTATGGAATGTGAAATTATGGTTACTTGATATTTTATAAATGTGTCAATTTAATGGTAATGATAAATTAAAATTGGTTTGGAAAATGGGATTTATGTTGGATGATATGTCATGGATATGAGAAGTGATTTGACTGGACCCTTGGTATTTATATGAATGATCACATATATGGATGTACACATGTGGAAAGTGAATAATTGGTAGAATGTGTTAATGGGTCCTTGATTAAGAACAGGGATATAAATATTTATATGTGTGTGAGACTTCATTGAATTTATATGGTGTATATTTAACTTGAATTTCTTACTAAAAATTGGGTTAAAAAATTGGAGATTTTTATGTTTTGAAAACAGAGTATGTATTCTTTTTAGTGTTTTCATTTCATTTTTTGGTATCCTTTTTCATGTGCTCTTTTTTTTAACATGCTCAACTGTGGTTAGAATAGAGATTTGTGTTTGGGTTTTTGGTTTGTGACTAATGTTTATAATTTTGGTTTATGATGCGTTTTGATTATTCTTCATGCTTCTTGTAATGAGTATAGAACCCCTAAAAGTCAAATATATTTCTAGTGACTCACCTATAATTGTTAGTCCAACAAAGACTCATAGGGGATTGGTGGGATTGAGTTCATCTCAGTTTTTTCCAATCCTTCATGGGGATGGTGATCCATGAGAGGCTATGAGCTATGTTGATGTTTCTTCAATGTTCTTAGTTGGTTGGGAACTCCAAATGCTGCAAGATTATGTTCTGTTTTGGGTTCATTTAAAGTATCAATTTGGATTGGTGGATGGTGCTCAACACATCATCGGTGTAGGATGGGATGTATTGGGAGGTGTCTTAGAACACTTCTATATGATGGATTATACCTAAGGAGGTGAATTCTGGGAAACTAGATGATCTCTTGTGTTTTCAGCAAGGAAAATAGATAGTGAAGTCTCACATTGATCATTTGAAGATGTTGGTTCCTTTTCATACGAAGGTAGTATTGCATAATCAGTTAAAATACCCTCTCTCTACAATCTCCATCTAGGGTTTAATGACTAGTTTATTTTGGTGTTTGGGAAGGTTCCTCTTATAGTGACGACAGTGAACTAGAGGAACCTATTTCAGATAAGTATTCATTCAAATTATATATTTTCATCAGTCGGCATTACCTCTTCTTTTCTTCCTATCATGTCAGTTTAGGAGATTTAGGTCGTATTGTTGTCATCCTTCGAAGGATTACTGTTGATGGGTCTATTTAATTCACTTGGAGAAGATATAAAATCTGTTTCATTGGAAGGAGTATTGGTATAAGGATGTAAAAATATAACTATGAGGTGGTTGATGCTTCGTACATTAGGGATCTAGTGATATTCCCCAGAGAAATGCTTTCACAAAGTCAAAATTTCACTGGGTTGTGGGGAAACATGGAGAAAGAGTAAATTGGGTGTCTCTTTTGAAATATCTTTGTTTTTTCTATATTTATCCTTATTTTGGAAATTTGGACAAATTATATTCATAGAGATATAATGGTTCTGATATTTTTGGATTCCGAGTCATTGATTGGTGGTCATTTCTATTACGTACATAGCTTTTATGCACCATTATTTGTTTGGGGTACTCTATTGTTCTTATTTTAGGGATGTTCATGTTCGATGGATGTATTGAGTATTGGTGTGATCTTATGGTTTATTCATGTTTGTTTTTGGATTACCCTTATGTAGGGGATATTGGTTCCAGTTGGGAGTTCCCGACTATAGTGGTGGGGTTATTTAGCTTTGTTGGAGAAGCTTGGGTTGAGTTTTCCTATCAGTTCTATGTTGTTCTAGTTTGTAGTGGTTCCATGAAGATAGTCTGGTTATTATGATGTGTAGAACCATCAATTTTTACTCATGGTTATACTCATTGTGGTTTCTCTTAGTGATGGTCAAGTTTTCCTTGAAGATTGAATAGTCACACTGAGTTTTTGGTTTCATTGGACATGTTTGGTTTTGAGCCTGATTTCTATTCCGTGTTTAGAATATTTTTTTGGTGGGGAGAATTTTCAAACCCAAACCATGATTTTCAATAATTTTTATCCAATTCATGGTGCTCATTAATCTTTTTCCAGGTTTGGGTTGAGTTCCCTATGATCCATTTTGAGTTTCAGATTCTATGAGTGATTTTGGCCCGGTGCACGGTTTGATCATGTTTTAGACAAAACCGTGTGAGGACCACCATTCATCATTCACCCTACTTTTGGTGGAGCATGAATATTGAATGGAATGTAAAACTGTGCTAGAAGAATGAAAATGGTTATGTCAAATGATGGTTCTGTGTTGCGTGGTCGGTGCACGGATTCTAAAAATGTGCATCCAGCCCATGCATGTTCCCATTCATTCTGGTTGGGTGTGCAATGTTTTTCCATAGTTTGGATGACCATGTGTCCAAACTATGCGGCTTACGCCGTGTTCAAAAATAAATTTCCATGGAATGAAAATAATAAAAATAGAAAAAATTATATGAAAATGATATAATAAAAATATTATTTTTATTTTATTATTAAGATAGGATTCATAATTAAGGCTTCTTGGGTTCCTACCTCAACCCCTGGAGAGCACCCCTCCCTCTCTCTCTCCCTTATCATGTGACCCACATGGACGATGCCCTCTGGTGGGCCACCTCCATCCCATGTCGACCATTTCATCTCATGTTTTGATGTGTGACCATCTATGGTAAGTCCCCTCTCCTTTATCCTCTCTCGATTCAAGGTTCTTCCACTACCCCATTGCACTTCCTATATTGGACAAACCCTAGGGTTTTTGGTGAGCCAATTTTTTATGTTCCCTAGTTTTCTAGGTGTGTGACGGATATCTCAGGTTGACTTCAGGCATCTTTCAACATCCTACATAAAAGGTAAGGCATTTTAGTAAATTTTGATCCCCTATCATTAATTTAATTAAGGGGTTTCAATTATTTCTCTACATTTCAATTTTATTTTATTGGTTTTGTAGTTTTTGTGTTAAATGTAATTTTTCAAGAGTGTATTGGATCTCTTTGATGTGGTTTTGAGATGAAAGATTAAACATATAATGGATGTGAGGTCATAGGTAATAAATATATATATAATATTTTTAAATATTCCCACATAGAGGAGAATATTTTCAATTCTTATATTGGTATTTACATATATGTTTATAAATTCTTGTGTGTGTATGTGAGAAGGGTTGGTTCGAGTTGTAATCATGAGAAGTGGAATATTTGAAGTAGTTCACTGTATTTATGGGCCTTCAAATTGAAAACTATAATTTCATTTGTGTTTATTGGGTGTTTTTATTAAATTAAAATTTTATTAAATCATATAATCATATAATGTTAACATGAATTATTTATTTCATGTGTGTTTTATTTGATGTATTCATTATATTAAAATGATATTAAATGGTATAAAAATATAATGTTAACATAATTGTTTTATTTCCTGTATTTTAGAATATAACTGATATTTCAGTATGATTACTTCTTATTTAAACATGTTATCCATGTTGGTTTTGTAACGCTAGGCTTCATGAGAGCATGCTTGTTCATACCAATTGTATTATTTTGTGTGAATTTTTAATGTATGAATATGTTTGGTATTTCAAATAGTTTTTTATTAATGTGTAATGAAATGCTTGAAATTTTAATTGGTTTTAGAATATAATAGTTTTGGGTGATTATGTTTTCCAAAACGTAATCATTCCTTTTATGTAATGAGGCCCATTGGGTACTTTGAGAATTATTTGTGGAAGTGGAAATTCACTCTTAATGCATCCCCCTTGTTTGAAAAATGTGATTTAATTTTAAATGTGGGATTTTTTAGATGTGTATAGTGAATAGGCTTGTGCATTGTTGTATGACATAAAAAGGGGGATGTAGTCAACGATGGTGATTTGTGTTGAGATGTTGGATGAGTTTTTAGGTAAATAAAATGATATTTATATATATGATTTCTTTATACAAACTCACCTCCATGTGAAATAGAGAACATGGGAAACCTGAGTACCTAGGTGGGATAAATATAATTAGTACTCTAGTTGAATTAGAATCATCATGGCTTAGATTCCTCTAGAGTTATTTAGGATTACAAAACATAATAAATTATGATAATGATGGGAGACCATTAGGACTTGGGATGTATTCCCCTCTATTGGATCACACACAAAGACATTATGGATTGTGGTTGGTATACCATTTTCAAAAAGGTACGAGGTTTCTAGGTTCCCACTTGTGTTAGTTACATATAAGTATTTCCCATGGTGCTCACTTGTGACAAGATAATTTTGATGTTATTTTTATTTTATTTTCAAAATGATTATTTTATCCTTTTTGAAAACCATTATTTAGTTTTAATAGATTTACTTCCATTTGAATAGTCCATTCATACATGGTAACTATTTTGGAAAATTTATGTAATTAAAAATTTTTTTCGACAAAAATGGATACTTGTGATTTGAATATAAAATTAATGGACAACCATATTTTTATATTTTTGTGTTTCACTAACTCAAATGAATTGGATTCATTTTTAAAGGTATGTTATACATTAAAGTTTATTAAAGAATGCATAATGATTTTTAATACCCACACCTATAGTTTCATTTTTGTTTATAGATTATGGTGTTGCTTCCATCTTTGGTTCACTCATGGAGCGAGTGTGATATTATGGTTAGAGGTGACCCATGAGGTCACCTGATGGTATTGGTGTAGTTTTATTTTCATTATTCTACTAGAGTTTAGTTTTAGTGTTTTATATAACTTTTTTTATTTATTTTTTATTCATTTCTGATCCATATCATTCAAAATTTCATTATTTTGATTACAATCACTATTTTCAATCCCATGGGGATCGAAAATTGTTTTGGGAATTATCACATACCGAATTTCATTACCAGTTCAGGGTTGACTTGATATGGTTTCAAATAAATATCATATAATAAATTTGTATTATATTCTTATTCTATATAGAAAAATAATTCCAAATTTATTTTAAAATTATCTTTAGGTGCCATGTTTTCCTGATATAAAATTTTTCTATGATATCAATGTCCCTTTTCACTACACTATAGTTTAGGACTTTGGGGTCATTAAAATTCCATTTACCATGTTCTCAATCACTCCACATTAGTGTATGGGTGTTTTTTTCTATTTAAGGATCATTTTCTCATATCTAACATATTCTCTCTTATATGGAAACCTAGAATGTGTTATTCAATATGCCTTTTTCAAAACCCTTTCTCTTTTTTAAGAGGATATTTTATTATCCCATTTTATGATGTGGGTTTCTATGAAAGAATTTTAAAATATTAATCCATTGATAATTATGGTGAATTTGTAGGGAGAAATTTTTTGTAGGGGGTTGAATATAATACCTCGTGAATTTGTGACATATTGTATTCCAATGGATTTAACCTTTTGATATTTTTCATTACTATAATCAATAACTTTAATCAAAATATGTCACATTATAAAAATATTATTATTTCCAATTATAGTTATATTATATTTATTTCATTTTTAAGTATAAAAAGGATTACATAAATTAGTAAATTGAATATTTTGATTATGTATATTACATTATTTCATTTATGACTTTATAACTGTTAATGAAAATAAAAACTATTTGAAATTAATGGAAATCATACCCTAGAATAGTATTTTTTTCTAAAAACATGTTTATTATAAAAAATTAAAAAATACCTTTTTGTGAATTATTTCGACTAAGATTGAATATAATGTATTCCATAAAAAAATTTACGTTCATCTAATTTGTTTTATAGAAAAGAGATAAGAGTAAATGAAATATTATCCATTAAAAATATCATTGTTCTAAAGAACAATTTATTCACCTTTTTTTAATGATACTTAGAAACTAAATTTTGACACTTTTAGACAATAAAATTTATAATATATTATTTTATTTGAAATAATAATTTCAAAATTATCATAGGGTAAAATCTTGAAATATTTTGAAAAGATTTATTATTTATGCACAGTGAAAATTAGATAATATTAACTGAAACTTTTATTTAAAATTTAATTATTTATTAAGCTAAATTATATTTTAAATTTATTTGAAATTATAATTATTTAAATAATATATCTATTGATTGAAATAATTTAATTTTAATAATTTTCAATTTTCAATTTTTATATAAATACCATGTAAAATTTTAAATATATTCTCTTTGGAAACCTTCTTATCATCATATCTACAAGATTAATTTAAAACTAAAACTTTTACCTTCGATTAATCGAATTTAGAAAAAAGGATTCCATATTTGGATTTGGAATAATTTATATTATCTAATAATGTAAATTAAATTTTTTTACACTAATTAATAAAAACAAATTAAGAATTATTTACCATGATTATGGTAAAAATGGGTCTTCCATGGTGTTAAACTAAAAATATAAGCATTAAAATTACCTAAACAGAAATAAAAAATCAATTTTATATACATATTCATGATCTATATTGTATAATATACTAGAATAATCCATTTTTTATTCATTTTTCATTTCATAAAAACTAGTTAGCTCATTTTACTTTTAATAATTATAAGTGTACCACTAAAAACACTTATAAAAGGCCACCTCTATCTTATCATCCTCATCCCATAAAACACTTTTAGATCAGAATATAAATACCACAATAAAATACATAATTCTATATTACCATCTCTATATCATTATTTTGTATATAAATCCAACCTGGAATTGATTTTGCTACAAACATATGAAGATTAGCCATGGAAAAGTTATAGTTTTTCAATTGGAATTTTTATTTTATTTTTTCTTTTACCTCATTAAATTGTTATTTAATTTTTTTCATAATAAAAACAATATATTTAATATGTTGAGGCGTTTTTATATTAATTTATTTACCTAAATCTATCCCCAAACCCATAAAATGTGTTATGAAATATTCATTTATTTTTACGGTGAACAACAGCCTCACGAACTAAGGTCTTTCATTTTTGCATTACCACATCTCATGATTGGTTACTATGATGGTTATAAAGTATATATGTGATATTTATGACATAATTATACTTATAGAGACATTATATAATATATAAATTTCTTACATACCTTTTAATAAGGGATACTTTGACGTTGCTTGTGTATACGACACACTACCGCCTCATTAAGAAATGTGATTCGTTTTTCAATAACACTTGAAATGGAAGATAATAAGGATAAAAATTAAGAAAATATGTTGTAAAAATAATAAAATAATAATATTATTTAAATATTTATCACTATGAAAAGGTATTGTATTTACTTATTAATTAACTTTTCACTAAGTAAAACATGATAACATCTTTCATATATATGTGGACTACCACATTCATGAAGTGACGCGATGCTCTGTTTTCTTCACCGCACTACATGGATGATATGTATTAATATATTTAAATTATTAATTTGTAATTTAATATATTATTAGAAACATTTAATTATAAAATTTTACTTTATCATTTCTTTAATGATCGTTGAAAAATGAAAACATTGCCCATGCGTATGTATAGCATACTACATCCATGATTGTAATGTACATAATTTCTCAAACAATCATTCCAAATTAGTCCTAAAATAATAAATGATTTATAGTTCTGATTATTATTATATGGTTATTATATTTGATATTATGTAACCATGATTAAATTTAGAGTACCAAGAATAACCAATCCAAACATATATGAAAAGAAATAGTAGTAATTAAGCAAAAAATGACTTTAACAAGGAAATTAAAGTAAAATGATCAAAAAAGGTATTAATAAATAAATAGATTTCATTATATTAATAATTATATATCATAAATATATTTATAATAAAAATTATATTTATTATACATAATATTCTACCATCTATGAATTCTATTAATAATTTCGACAAGGGATTTCTAGTCTCTCTTTTATTTATTAGAAAAATATACTAATTCACCACCAGATTATTTTGTGTGGTGTATATACTTCCACATTGATATTTTATATAATTAATATACTCCATTATCTTATATTTAAATTTTCGTTAGATATTATTATCTATTGTGGAATAATATTTAAAAGACAACTAAAGAGTTAATGGTTACCCTCCCTCTATTAATTTTTTATGAGACACATAACATATTCAACACAAGATTCATTTTTTTGAGTATCTACAACCCAATAAAATATTTTTATTATTATTATATTTATTTTTTTTAATTTAAATATCCTTTTTATTATCTCCATTTAATGGGGTTTATTGTTCAAAAGATACCAATGTGATAAGAGATTAGTGCCTCATTTTTCATTCTTTGGGACATAAGTTCTGTTATGAACCTATCTTCATTTATTGGGTATATATGGTACCCCTTTGAAATTATATATAAAAAATATCCACATTTTAATGAAATTATATGTTTAATGTAATTTTAATATTTCTCAATTATTATCTTTCATTGTTTAAAGTAATTATTTTTTTTACAATCCCATTATTTTTTTGGGATTGTTTATGATTGTGTATCAGATAATAAAATATTATACTATATCTCTTAATAAACACAAAGAATTTTATTTTTTTCTTAGATTAGTTTAGTAAAATACATGTTTTCCATTAATTTTAATATATTTTTATACTCATGATTTCAAAATAAATTTTTCATAAAAATTCAATCTATTTATCTCTTCGATCAAAAAGCATTTTTTCATTAAAAAAAGGTTATATAAAAAAATAAATATATTTATATTTTTAAAATAGTTTATTAAATTAATTGTTACCCATGTTTATATTTTTAAAAAATTATCTGAAATGATAATTCAATTTTTTTTTTCATACATTAGCTATTTAGCTTTGACTGAGAATATTAAAATAATATTTGTTTTTCAAATTTATTTCATTAATATTATTTCCCACTGTCATGACCGTTAAATGATTTCATTACTCACTGACACATGTTAAATATTTTTGTATGTAAAATGTTCTCCATTGTTTTTCCAATTTTTTTTCCAAATATATTATTTCAAAATGAATTTTTTTTTTCAAAATATAAAATGTTTTAAAAATTGTTCTGAAAAGATGGAAGGTTATTTTATCAATAAATTCTGTAAATGAATCTTGAATGCATAAATTATAAATTTTCAGGATTATTTTCAATGAACATGATTTTAAATATATTTTCTGAATTGTTTTTAAAATAATGATTGTCAATGAAAATTTATCTTCCTTATTATTCATTACATGTTATCTATATTTCAAAATTATTATTCATCCATAATGTGAGTGTATATAGTCTCATTCACTTAAGATCTAAAATCTTCTTTTTCAACAAGGACAACATGAGGTTAAATTGATTGCATTTGTGGAAGATTTGTAAACATATCCATTTGAGATGAAATCGAAGATTCCATAACCCAAAACATAGTTTTTGAAGGGAATATTTATTTAAAACCACTTACTATGTATTTCATTTCCTCATGTTATATTGAAAATATATTATACATGGATTAATTCAGAAGTGGATATGTTCGAAGACTATTGATAATGATTTTTAGGAAGCCACCATTCCATAAAACTAATTAATCTATAACAAGGAGATAGAGAACCCGTTATGTTCTATAAATTTATCTTTTCATGCAACCAATTCCAGTTTATAATCCAAACAATTTACTCTCAAATTTTCAAGATCCATCATTTATTCCTTATAAGCTATATCCTTTTAGAATATTTTTAAACACATTATTACTGAAGGAGACCCATTATGAGTAGTTGAAGATAAATATGGATCCAACAGTTTATTGGTATGATTTTAATATTTCATAACCACATTTGCATAACTTCATTTATAATATAGTGATCCAGGATGAAATGGATCATAATATACAAAAAAATATTCATAATTTGGACATTATAAAACATCAGAAACTGTAGGCCTAGTCTTAGCCAACAAATCTTTATGAAAATAAATAGTTGTCATTATAACTATCTGTATAAACTGATTTTCCTCATCCGACATAACAACTTCACAAGTAGGTTAGTTCTTAGAAACCACATCTATGTGAATCAGGATAGGCTCACCAATTATAAGACTCATATCTAGAATAGAAGAATTTGTTATTATATATTGTGCTCCCTCTATTACCCTACCATACACAGTCTTAATAGGTTTTTCATTTCTTGGAATTAAGGTATGTGTAGACTCCCAATTAATCACTCTTTCCTGAACAACTTACTTTAATTAATTTGAACTATAATTTTATGAATATCCTATTTTATTTATGAGAACTGAAAATAGGGTATTAATTTTATGACCCTTCAATAAATTAAATTTTTAGAAATCCACTTCCATCATATATAAAACTGAATAATTTAATATTTTATAGTGATCATGGATTATTTTTAATTTTCATTCACAACAATTAAGGATGAACCTCGTCATATATGTTGAAATAATCAACTATAAATTATTGAAAAAGATGTAAATCAAATACATATTTTTAAAACAGACTTTCTCCATCTCTCCCAATACTTTTTCAATACCATTATACATAAAATTACATAAAAAACAATTTAACATGTATCCATTTCATAGGATACATTTCAAAAATCGAGGTTTTAAAAAATATATAAATATTTCTCTTTGACTGAATGAGCACTATACAACAAGTGTATAGTTAATAGAAAAAATCCCCCTTATGTGGACAATGAAATATATCACCCATTTAAATAGATGGGACTATCATTGTCCTTGACTTTAACATTTTATGTGATTACATCATATATTTTGTTAAAAATAAACATGAAATTCATCACGAACTCCTTAATCTCATCCCAAAAAACCTAACTTCATGTAATCAAACACAAAAATTAAATCCGTGAATCTCAAGATCTTTCATTATTAGAATTTTATTTCTCATCATCCACTCTATATTTATAGATTTTCCCAGTAGAACATTTCATCATATTTAATTGGAATTATTATTATAATATGGGTATCCATCATCAAGATAATCTAACTTTCCCATTACAAATAGGTCCGTAGAAGGATAAATAGGTATAGAGAGGTTATATATAAAATGTATGCATCAATGGGAGTATATTTATGTGCATAGAAGAAGTGTTGTGAGACAATTTAATATTTGGTCTCATACGTAAATCCCAATTTTTTAACATACCCAGTTTTAGATAATGGTTACTTCCAACTAATAAATAAATAATATTAATAATAATAAAAAGTAAGAAAATAATTTATAATATCTATTTTTAAAAAAATCATTACAAATAAGATCAATTTTCATATAGTATTAAACTAAATAATATAAAATAACACTAAATTTTAAACATCAACTGAAAAAAATAAAATTAATTCTTTATAATTAGTATAAATCAAATACATTATAAATATTTTAACAGAAATAAAATAAACTCTCATTTAATAAAATAAAAACCATGACATTCATGTACTTGAGAAAAAATATCTATAACTTATTCTCTATAGAGGTAACGTCAAGATAAATATCAACTTTCGAGCATGATATATTGTGAAATGATACCTAAAGTATATATAATATGTTGCTCATAGTTTTTTAGATTATTATAAATTATTTTAGATATAGTGTTATCAAATTTAATTGAGGCCTGATTATAAAAGAATACAAAGTATATTAATGTGGTTTCATCAACATCAAAAGTGTACAATATCTACCAACAACAATATATTTTCAATATTTTTAGATAATAATATTGACTGTATCTTATACCTAGACTAGGATAAAATGGGTTTACATAGATAATATTAGGTTCCTTAAGTACTCTTACTTTCTAGTCTACAACTACAAAATTCAGCATCATAGTATGGAATTAAATTGAAATTATTTTTTTTAAAAAAATTAATAAAAAATTGTTCCACTTAAATGTATTAAAATTTACTTGTTATATTTTAATGGAAATTATATAGGATTAGTTTTAAATAGATCCAAAATATATATTGAGATCAATTTATGTTGTTTAATATTATTCAAGGATAATAAAATTCCCATTATACCTCTATAATTCTTGTTTGTAGATGGTTTTCCACCTTCTTACAAGTAATGATTTTTTATTAAAACTCATAGGGGTAGTATATACATTACCACTTTAATTTACAAAACATTAAGAAATTATTGTATGTATTATATTGGTTTATCATATTCCCAATTTAATTTTTTAAATTTGAAAACCTAGGAAAAAAATTAACTCACCCATCACACTATTTTAAATTATTTTTTCATGTGTTTTTAAAATTCATGAAAAAATTTCTTATTTGTAGGAAGAAATATTATGTCATCAACATTTATTTTCACTAATAAAATAATTTAAGATTACAATTTATTAAATAATGATGGATCTAACATATTAATTGAATTAAAATTTAACAAAATAAAAGAACATATAATTTCATACCAAACTCTAGGAGCTTTTTAATGCCATAAATTTATTTGGTAAGTTAATAAAAATATTTTAGAAAATATGGATTTTAAAAACTTATAATATATTGATATAAACATTCTCGATATGAAATTAATTTAGAAGAGAATATTTTATATCCATGTGCTATAACTTAATATTTATATATGATTGATAGGATAAAATAATCCTAATGAATTTTAATATAGCCAATGGGGAAATGTATCCCCATTTTCTATACCTTCTACATGATTACAGTTTTAGTTACTAGTATATAATTTTTCCTAGTTATCACACAATTATCTCCCTACATATTCCTAAAAACCGATTTCATTTAAATAATAGGATAGTCATTGTTTCTATCTAGTAATTCCAATAATTTGTCCCCCTTGAACTGGATTAATTCATCCTGAATATCAATAACCCAACATCCATCTATTAAAACATCATCTATAGACATAATTTCTAACAGAGATTAAAATCCATAAAACTCTATAAGGTTTTCTAAAATACATCATATTCAAATTATTTCAATCGACCTTATAAAATTATTAATAGAATATGGTTATTATGTTTTATAGGATGTATATGTATGAAAGTTTTATGTTCAGTGGAATCCTGCATTACCATTGTTTTTTCTGGAAAATGAAGTTCCAATTCATCATCATTATGACATAAAAGAAGAGTTTTATATCTCATGTTTTAATAAAAACACACATCTCATCATTCTAAATTATTTTGTGATCAATATGATCAATTTAATAAAATTTCACTTGAGTTTATTATTCAAAAATCATTGATCAATTTTTGAAAGATCAATATGGTTTTTAATTTTTATAATAGCCTAGGAATATTCCTTCATAATATTTTGGATCTAATTATCCATGATTATACTTGTTTATTAGAATATAAATCATTAATCTTAAAAGAAAATAATGCATTCAACCTTTGCATTCCTATTATTTTATATCGCATATGATTTTTTCTTTAAAGTGTTTATCCTTAGAGCTCTATTTATGAAATAACAAATTTTTTTCATAGATTCAACCCAAAAATGAGTAGGAAAGTTTTTTCAAATAACATTGTTCTAGAAATTTTTTACAAATTCATATTCCAACGTTCAATAAAATCATTTTTACGTGTCTTCGGGGTAGAAAAGGTATAATTGATACTATGTAATAAAAAATATACATTGAACATATGGATTTAAAATTAACCTCCATGGTACAATATTAATGAAATAATTTAGGAAACCATATCTTATAAAAGTAGTTTGAAAAAATTATAAAAATTGAACTAGGATCAGTTTTAACAAATAAAAAAGAAAACACTTATAAATATAGATTACTCATCAACTGAAAAATAAAAAACGATTTCTTATTAGGCTTGAAACTATATATAGACAAAAAAAATAAATTTGAATAAATTTTAGTGGTCTATAATAAGAAACATAGTAAATTGTTTTAAAGGACGAATTCTATTGATTACCAATTTGGATTGCATTATATAGATTATTATTATTCATTTCATATGAGTGAAATCATAAATTAAATTCTATTGGGGAAATTTCATAATATACGATAAATTATAGTATACCAATATTATTTTCCATATCCATTAATATTTTCCCCATTTAATGATTTCCCCTTATGTATACTCGGTAAATTTTATATCTAGATTGTATACATTTTTTTTGTAATTGGTCCCTTAAATATAATAATTTTTTCATTAAAAATAGAACAAGTATTATTTGAAAAGTCAAAATAATCACCTTCATCAAAATGTTGCGAAATACTTATCAAAAGTTTCTTTAATCCTTTGACATAGAATATTTGTTTGATAATTAATAAGTCCAGATTTCTAATAGATTAAAGCCTCATAATATTTCATTTAGCATTGTGACCAAAAGTGACACAACTTCCATCTAACTTTGAGAAGGATTAATAATTTTAATATATCCAGTCATATGTCATGATAGTCTACTATTCATATATAATTTTTCATCAGTGCACATGGACCATAGTACCTACAATTAAAAATAAAATAATTTTTTTTAAGTACCCATAGTTTCTTGGGTCAAAAAAAGATAGAAACAAGTTATTTAGAAATCCAAATCTATTTGTGTTGTCTAAAATAATCAGTATTGAAATTTTAAAAGAAATCATGAAAAGATAATTTTTAACACTATAAAACTATGGGTATATAAAACTAATATTATTTTGATAGTTTATTTGCTCACTATAATTAAATTAAGTAATTTTTAAAATATTTATATTTTTGGAACATTGTACCAAATTTACTGTGTAAAAAATTAGTTATTCCCCTTCATTTATTATTCAAAATATATTTTTATGAGTTTAAATATTAAAAAATATTTATTTAAATAATTTTCATAATTTGTAAATACACATGATAAATCTATAAACTATTGAATTTGTTTTTTTAATTTTCAATTTTATAATAATTCTTAATACAAATTGAATCATAAATTCCCATTTTGGTTTACAAAATTTATAATTTACTTATTGATGTATTATTTTTCATGAACAAACACATCAAATTTTTTTTGGAGCGTTTTATTTTTCCATTTTATAGATTCATACTTATAGTCGAACATGTAACAATATTCATTCAGTTCCTCAAGTGAGGAATTTCCATTTTGTGATTCAATTTCATTCTCTGAATAATAACAAGTATGTACATCATTAGTATGTCCTATAAAACACATATTTTATTTCTAATTAGAATTATTAGATTATTATTCTAGATATGAAGAATTACAAGAATAATTTGAAGAACTTCAGGATGACTTCAAGGATTTAGTAGTCATATTCTTATAATAATTGTTCTTTAATTATTTCATTCTTAGATTCATTTCATCAAGATTATATGGGAAATCATGCCTGATGTGTCAGGATTATTACATTCATAATAACTTAATCCATTCAAATTTACATCTAACTTATTATACATGTTGAATGGATTTTTTAAATTATTCCATTTTTTATTTAACATAATTTTATATATGTAAATGTTTGTTAACTCATTATCTTATGTAGAACTACCAGAATAATTGTCTTTAGATTACATTGATATATAAAATTTTTTACACGTGTTTTAGTCATTTTAACTGGATAAATTGAAACAATCATTATACTTATTAACATACATACTTTCTCCAACCATATATTCTATCTCAACCACATAAATCATCATTTTACCAATAAGATTTTTTATTTTTATGTTTTTGAACTCTTTCAATTATCATATAGTAGCAAAAATACCACACCAACTTAGTTGCTGTATTTTATTAAATTTATATCTTTATGTGGTTTAGTAATAGGTGTCCCTAATGAAGAAACAATATTTCCAATTTTTATTAGCCTTCCATATATTTTTTTCATTCTCTCTGCATCCATTATTATAAATGTTTCAAAATCGGTATTGACTAATTATATATGTGTGAACACAATATATCTATTCCCTCGTAAAACTAAAATTATTGTCATAATTTCATATGTTTACTAACATTGAGAAACATTATTAAACTCATATAGGCCCAATAAAAAGATTATAAAATTTTTACTACTTGAATTTAGATCATATATTTCCTTAGTTTTAGAATTAATGGTTTTTGGTTCTATCATTATAATTTTATATTCCTTCACGACCATGATGTGAACCTTCAAACCAAGGATCATTAGATATATGATCATTCATGTATTCCAATAACTATAATCATCACCATTGAAATATGGTTTTGTGACCATAAACATTCCTTCAATTTTTTTAGACATATGAACATTTGATGAATATATAATTATATTACAAGGTATTATAGATGAGAAATCAATAATCAGATCCTATGCAACCAACGTTTTTCGAGAAAGAACTATATTTAGACTCAATAATGGGGTGAGGGTTTAATTTAGTTGTTAAATTTTTTATCACATAAAAAAAACCCTATTTATATTTTAATTGATTTATATTTTTTTATAAATAAGGAATGATGTTGAAATAAATTAATAATGAATAAAAATCCAAAATATGATTTATAGTGTTTTGGGGAATTGAAATCCCCTAGTCCACTACACTACCACTCTTCCCCATAAATGTGGGGATTTTCACTAGAAACTTCCTATTTCCAAGGACTACAAGATATTATAAAACAATCAAAGATTCATAAAATAATTGGATATTTTAAACAATCTAAAATATAGATTTAAAAATAATATCGTTTATAATTTATTTTAACAATAACATTTACAAGGAAATTTTGTAAAAAAATTTTTTTTCATTGTTTTCAACTCATAAATATATGATAAAACTAATAAAAATGAGTGTTATATAAGGTATATTTAATAGAGGGTAATAATCTCGAATTGATTCTTCTAGATTCAACAAGAATTTTCAATATGAAAAGCTAATTAAATGGGGTTTTTTATTTTTTTTCTTGAAATCATAGCATAATATTAGAGAGGTTCTATAATGATTTCTCTATATTTTCATATTCAATTAATTTTTTATGGAATATCCCATGCTCAGCATTTGAAATTCATGAACTACTTAATATTTAAATTCACAACACATGGTTCCTAGAATTTCAGATTTTTACATAAAATATTTTTTCAAAACACCTCAACAACATTAGATAAAAATAAAATGTCATTTTCCTTGTCTTTTTTCATGAAACATGGATCTTTTTATAACATATTGTTTTTCTTAAATTAGAAATTGATTATTTAAGGATTTTAGGGAAATATTAATATCTTAGAAAATTTCATTAACAATAACAAATAAAATTTATTATTACGACATAACAGATTTTTAGAATTGAATCCATTGAGAAAATTTTGTTTAATTTAGTAAAAACGTCATGTATCTAATTGGAATAATGTATTTTATATCTTTATGTTGGAGATTCTAATAACTTATTACACCATGAAACAATTTTACTTAGCATATTAATTAGGTTGGTGATTTATTTTGTAGTTGAACTTCTCATTTTAGGGACATTCTACATAGGGGATTCTGTGATGTTTTAATTTATTCCATGTATCGAGAAAAATTACATAGATACTTTTGAAAACAGAAGAATATTTTATCCAATAATTTGTTGTGAATGCATCTTTAAAAAAATTAATCACCAAATACATAAAAATATGGTAAATCATGATGAAATAAATAGATAAAAGATTATATGAAAATTTGAAAGGGTATTTGAGACAATCAAAAGCTAACTTACAAGGGAT
Organism: Viscum album; assembly: GCA_963277665.1. Taxonomy (NCBI): domain Eukaryota; kingdom Viridiplantae; phylum Streptophyta; class Magnoliopsida; order Santalales; family Viscaceae; genus Viscum; species Viscum album. The sequence goes on along the minus strand of OY728142.1, from coordinate 194,854,053 downwards.
GTGTTAGGTAAACATAAATAGTCTCACAATATATTCATTTTAAATATAAAAAATGCAATATTAGGTCTGATATAATTATTTTCACACATTAAAGAACCAATATCACTATAATACTGATGTTTTTCTATGTCACATATAATATTCAGGAACCATTTAACACTATAATCAAATGGAGTATTGGAATATTTGAAACCAATATTGATCAAATTCATTAAATCTTTATTATATGTAATGATACTTCCTTAATGAATAAATCTTACTTTTTTATAACATTAAAACATAGAATTGTATCGACTCTACAAAGATACATCTTTTTATATATAGTGGATAAATAATACATAGTTTAATTTATAAAAATTATATTTGTTCAAAAAAATTAGAATATCATCCACAAATGAACTCATACTAACACCATATTATATTATAAAGTATAAATGAATGTATTTATCTACATTGATATGTGTAAATTGATTAGATAAAATAATAGAATAAAATATATAATTCCATTACATTGGTGGTTTATTTATTCCATAAATTTATTTTACTAATTTACATTTATTCTATTCATTAATATGTATAAAATCATTCTATTTGTTCCATGTAAATATATTCATTTAATTCTACACTTATAAATAAAGTTTTACCCTAAATTTGCTGGACAAAAAATTATTAATTAAAACTAATAAAAAAATAATTATTAAAATAATTTGAACAACATTAGAATAAGTATCAATATAATCAATATATTTTTTTTCAAAACTCATTTGACTAAAATATGGCATTAGAAAATTTTATTTTAAAATTATAATCATACTTCATTCTGAAAACTATTTTATAACTAATAGGGTTTGAATATCATGGTAAATCATTAATGAGACATGTATTATTCCCTCCAATGTAATCCATTTCATTTTTTATAAAATTAAAATCCATAGTAGTCAATAATTCATTATATATAATTAAATAATATTATATAGTCAATATTATTGGATACATAAAAAATAGATGATTTTTTAAATAGAAATATACGAAAAACTATGGAATTAGGATACAGGAAATTAGGATATAGATTTTTCTCCATCATAATTCTTGTACACTGTTTATTTCATCATGAGAATCATTATTATTCTCTATTGTTGTATGTGAACAAGATGGAGTAAAATAGGTAGGGGTATTAGTAATAACCTCTTTCATCATTGTAATATTTATTTTAAAAAACACTAAATCCCTATAATCAATAATTACATTATATCCAAAATCTATAACTCTATAAATTTTGTAATTTTTTCATATCCGACAAAAAAACCATTAATTTCTCTAGAAATTACTTCTGTTCTTTTAGTATCAAGAACTCTATTATAAGGTAAACACCCCCAATTTAAAATATGATATATTAGGTCTTCTACCATTCCATATATCATAAGGAGATAACATTGTTTTTATATATGTAATCATATTTTGTATACGACATGCATTCAATAAATTATGACCCATAGTATTTTATAGTAACCAAGATTTATTAATCACGAGCATTAACATATATATTAACATTTGATTTTTCATTTCTATTGGGACATTTTTGTATGGAGTATAAGTAGTAGTAAATGGATGAATTATACCATTTTTTCAGAGAACACATTAAACTCATTCATAAACTATTCACCACCTCTATATGAGTATATTACATTAGTATTTTTGTTTACAGGTTTTTAAATTCATTTTTACACTTCTTAATCAAATTAAAGGCCTCATACTATGTTCAATAATGATATTTCATTAAATCTCTACTACATTATACAAAAACATTATTAAAATACCTTTTTAATGAACAAGTTATTAAACTATTTCTTTAAAAAATATAATTTATTACTAATTTAAATATGTAAAAATTTAATTCAACACTCTTAAAATGTTTCATAACTATTCTATATTCTACACATGTTACAAATTTATTAATTTTTTTTCAATGATAATTAATTTTAAATTCACAATTAAATTTAATGAATTATAATTAACATGTGTTAAATGATCTTACCATAAACAATAGGATAGAAAAATGTTAGAATAATGCTCAATAATATTATTAATGGATAGATGATACATTACATACTTTTTTTAGCCCTTCCCCATAACTATGCCTCACATCGACAAGGAAATCTTTTTAGATTTGAATGAGTCCAAAAATCCTTTTTTACACTAAATAACGAAAGAGACTAAATTATTTATATTTTAGGTACATAGAAAACATTAAGAAGAGTCATCTTCATTTGAGATGTAATGTTTATATCCACCCATCAATGTTTTCTAAAATTAATGCATGCATTACATACATGGTGTAATTCCTTTCTGATTGTATTGTCATGAATTTTTTTTGAACATCGAATGATCCTTGAACACATGCACCATTTCACCAGAATCAAGGCACCATCACATATTTATCAAATTCATATTTAGTTCAGATATAATTTAAATTATATTTTATTTTATAATCATATTTTCAGTGGGTATATAAACAATATTCTGATAGTGAAATCCACTTAAAAAATACATATGTGTTCACCAAAAATCCATACACCTTTTTTAATATAATTATTGTATTTATTTGTGAATTGTTTACTTTTATTATTGACATGTAAGTAAGTGTTCATCTGTTCTTTTTGGTCAATGATATTAATCCTTGTATTAAATAGTAAATCAATACACATGTTTCATAACCTGAATTATTCCTCAATTTGAACATTATATTGAAATTTTTCAAAGGAAATATGCTTTAACTTTATAATTAGTAATATACTATTATATTTCAAAATTGGTTTAAATTTAGAAATAATTTAATCAACATATAATGACATTGGTAAATAAATGTTATGTGAAAGATCTGTGTTTTCAATAATTTGGTTCTCATGATCTTTCTACCATGTTGTCATGTTATTAACCATCCTGAGGTTAATATTCTCTACAAAAGAAATTTATTTGTACATTCTTCCTCGACATTGTAAATGATCTTGAGTGAATCCAGCAAATCTTGGGTGGATTTAACATTGTGAAAATAGTCATAATAAATATTTGGTATTGTTTTGAGAATATTTACTCGACAAAAAACATTATCATATTCATATTTATTTTTCATTTCCTAAATGTACTCAACATGAGTGATGTCAATGAGTGTTGTGTTGATATTTTGAGAAGGATCATTGGGAATAGTTGGATGGTTTGGTTCTAGGAAGTAAAAATATTCAACACCATAATATTAAATATCAAATATTCTTTCCATCAGGAGAAGTTTTTACCATAAAAATGTTCATTTTTTTCGATATAATTGTTTTTCACAATTTGGGATTCAGAATCCACATTCTAAGAGATTGATTTTAACTAACCTTTATGATTTTTGAAGAATATATAGCTATAAAAAAGATAAATTATTCATTAATAGAATTATAAAGTTTTATCAGTATTGGAGGTAGTAGAAAACCTATAACAGTTGATAAGAATAATATTTTTACTTCTAATAGATTACTATAGTCCAGAATAATTTTTTTTTGAAATTTATTCTAGACTAATCAATGTTCTAATTCTCGCAACTATAACCGGTAGTCATTATATTTTGGTCCCCCCTTCACCACCCATCCTCCACTGGTCACATTTGTTACCACCTAGAACAATCAATTTTTTCCCTTGATTCCCTCATCCCCACCCCTATGACCCCCATCACATGACCATCTTCCCTCAAAATATATTAGTGTACCACAAATCCCTCGGGCCACCAATTATTCTCCATGTTTAGTGGTGAAATATCGAGGGTAAATGAATATGAGACCCATGACCAATATTTCCCTCTAATCATGTATTTTTATATTCCCCACACATGAAATAGTTTATTTGTTGATATTACCATTAGTGCATTCCAATATCGATCACTATTCGTATTTATCAGTTGTATAACTATGAATACCAAAAAAGTAACTTTGCTGGAACTAAAAGCTTTTTGTATTAGCTTTCGGTGGCCTGTATTCCCATTATTTTAGTTGTATAATCTTGATGTGTGAATTTAATTTATTGTCCAAAAGGTTTCAATACACCCCCTTGTTAGTCTAGGTTTCTCGATATCAATATCCCTCAAAGATTTCACAAATATTTTTGGAAATCTGAACACCAAATTTTGATACCCCTCCATCACTGATTTTGATAAAACCATCAAGATATTTTTTTTGTCTTTAAGAAGAATTAATTAATAAGTGGTATCAACATAACATATTAATTTAATGTTTTTATAAAATTCATTTAATGTTCAATAATATATATATATATATATATATATTACTAAAATTATATATTTTTTAAATATAAATCAAAATAATTTCTAAATATATATTTATAAAATGAAAAAATAAATTCCTAAAGAGGATTTTAATACGAGAGGATATTTTTTAGTTATCCCCATATTTATAATTTTGGATTAAAATAGTGTTTTACATATCATCAATTCCAACCAATAAATGGGTCCCTCGAAAAACTATTATTTACTAATAAAAACTATAACAAGATCATGATGGATATCAAAATAGAAAAAAATGAGAAATCCATATTAAAGTGCATGGTACTGTATGAAGAATTGAAGAATAGTTTTTCATTATAGTTGGGTGATGTATGAAACAGTAATCTAGGTGACTAAAATTTCTTTTTCCAGTCCATGTATCATTGTGAAGTGTTAGTATATTTTCTAAAGTGGAATATAAATTTTTTGACTGATAAGTCAATTTTAGGTTGAATCAATGATTGTTTTATTTTGAAATCATTGTAATTGATGTCTGAATTTTATTAAATTTCAGAAATATGTTTTAAAAATATATATACTGCATGTAGATCAATTATTTAAATATATAAACTAAATCAATGAATAAATAAAAAAATATGTATTCATATATAAAAAATAACATAATTATACAATATGAAAGTGAGATGAAACTATCCAATATATTTGAAGGAATCAATATAAGAATCATTATTTATTGTGACTAAATATTGGTAAATTGATGAGTTTTTTAATTGGGTGGTTACAGAGGCCTGTTATGTGCATGAGTTTTACATAGTTTTATTTATTCCCATTGAATTCATATAAAAAATTTATAGCCCAAAAATTGCATGTCTTAATGCTCTAGAATTAATATAAGTCCATTCCTTTCTTCTATTAAAATAGAATAAGTGGTATGTGATTAGTTTTGAGGAATGTATTAGGTGTTTTTGGGAGTCATATGGAATAATTATAATATATTCATATATATATATATATATATCAAAACTCTATGGAGGTGGAGTAATACAATGAAAAATGCTACACTAGTATGACAGAGAAGTACTCTGTGAGACTCGAACTAGAGAACACTCCAAGACCCTAAAAGACTTCTACCACTAATATGGACTATGGGGGTTATATATATATTATTTTACATCACATTTAATTCTCCCACATTCATCATATATTCTCCACATCATGCACATCAAGGGAAAATAACATAAGTTCACCTACTTCTTTTGATGTTATTCAGGCCCTCCTCATGGTCATCCTCTAAGAGTTCAAGTTTGTTGGGACACTATTATTCTTCCAAACATACACCATGGTGTATCTATCAAATATTTAATACACAATGTTCAATCTAGTTCATTCTCTTCCATTTGGTCATCAAATTCTTAATAGGCAATCTTTACATCACTTTTCATCTATACAAGGTGTGGATTTAAAATGTTGATGCTTCTTTCTTGTAAATAGATGGAATGGATCATTAAGAAGATAATAAAAATAAAATTATTTAAAAATAGTGCCTTCGAAGATTATATTATACATTCTATAAAATATCATTTGATAATCTAGAAATAATTACTCCATTTAGTGAAATCATATCAATTTTTTGAGTAATTTCGAAAATAAATAATATAGATAAATATAATGATATTATTAATTCATGAAATGTATATTTACTGACTGAGAATAATAATAATAATAATAATTATTAGTATTAAAATGATATCAGATTTAGTATATGATTAATATTATATTATATTCTAGAATATTTTCAAATACATAGAAACAGAAAACTCTCATGTGATAGTTATGATATTTATTGTTTTGTGAAATTAATATAATATGTATCACAACTAAAAATTTAATATAATTATTTAAAATATCTTAATAAACATATCTAAGTAAAATAAATTTTAATCTAATTCATATTATTCATATTATAATAATGGATTTATATAAAAGGTGTTTTATACGTTGTAGTTGATTAATATTGATATATAATTTTATAGAGAATATATTATTTTGTTGGGTAATGTTTTCAATTGCGACTGTTATTATCATTTGTAAGGCCCCAGCCTTAAACCTTACTTAATCTTGAGTTATTACAAGATTACACATTGAGGATCTTTTCAGGTTTAGAGTTTTAGATAATTAGATCATGAAACTTGCATTACATTCCACATTTAATCAAAGTGGTTACATAAAAGACAGTATTCATTCTTCCCATCAACGTAAACATATTTAAAATAAAACATGGATTCTTTCTTGACACATCCTTGACACTATCATCAAATCATGTACCTTTCCCTTGACCTGTGAAAAACAATTCAAAAACTTGGGATGAGCATAAAAAGCTCAGTAAGGGTTATAAAAATATGGAAAGGAAACATGAGTTCATATATACAGAAGAATGAAATCATACTTTACCCATAAAACATAGGCACTTTAACATACCTCATCAAACAATGAATAAATTATAGAAATCATAAGACATAAAGGTAACTTGAGGCATTCATAACATTCTTACGTAGGGAGTAACCCTCTTGGTTACGTTTGGAATACCCATCACAGTATATTCCCTAAATCTCTTCGGAGAAACCTTAACGTTTCACTCCTTCGTGTTACCCAATGCATTGGAGTGCTATATCGGGCTCACCCACCCTTAGTTTATCACGGAACCACCCATTTTCAAAACAATGCCCAAGAACCTTAACATAAATGTATCACATAAAACATGAGTAAAGGAAATATAACATTTCCACATTTCAGTCACAATATAACATTTTAGGATATTGAAATAATGAATCCATAAAAAAACCATTTTTAAAACCATTTAAAACATTTAATAAAGATATTTTTTGAATCAAAGTGTCCCATACCACCTTGAAAATTTTAACATTTAAAACCATTAATATAAATATAAATAAATCCTTAAAACCATTTTGAAAACATGGATATTAATAAGAACAAATCATTAAAACATTTAAAGTGATATTTTGGTTAAAGGGTTTTTACCAAAATTAGAGACACTTGAATACAATAATTGAGGAATAAAATTTAATCAGAACTTTATAATATCATGAGAATAAATGGATTCATGATATAATATTCCAAAGGAAAGTATATACACCATATAAGAGTGAATTGGTTCATAACAACAATGAAGTCTCAATAGAGATGTAAAATGTGGTGAAATCCCTTATAAAGAAGGTATCCTTAAATTAAGGATAAATCAATCTCAAAATTATGTGTGACAAATATAAATACACCCAATATAATTGGATATTAAGTTTAAAACAATAAAATTTCATTCACACATATTCAAAGGATTACATATTCAATAACAACATGTTGAACCCAAAAAAATTGAAATTGGGTTAAAAAGTTCCCATGGTAAAATTCGACAGCCTAACGGCGTCACTTCAAAAATTCAGAAAATGAGTTAATGAGAGATAAAAAGGGAATCTCATCACTTGGACATAAAATTTACATCAAACAGGATATATAAGAACATATCCCAACATAATAGTATGTGAATTAAAAGACATAACAAACGATGTCTTTTAAAAAGAGGAGGGTGAAAGGTTCCCTTACCGACTTGGGTAACTTTCGAAAAGTACACCCCATTGAAGAAGTGTCATACAATGAATATGTAAATACCCATAAATGGAATTATATTACAAAAGGAGTGTAATAGTGGGCAGTACATAAACCACTCAAAGGAAATTGTGGCAAATGTAGCATAGATCTCACGGGAATAAAAGTGAGATGAAAAATCTCTTACGAAAACTCGCCAGCCTAACGACGCCACTTAAAACTTCCAAAATGGATTGATGAGAGGAAATAAGGTCTCTCTTCACATCAACATAAAGTTTATAGAAATATTAATATAGAATAAAATCCCCCAACATTACAAATAGGAGCTTAAAAGAAGTGACATAAGGGAGGGTACTTAAAAAGAAAGAGAGATGTTAGATCTCTTACGAAAATTCAGCAGCCTAACGGCGCCACTTAAAACTTCAAAAACGGATTGATGAGAGAGAAAAGGGTCTCTCATCACATGAAAATAAAAATTACAGTAATATTAATATAAAATAACATCCCAATAACAAGAAAGATTAGCTTTAAAAGGAATGACATAAAAGAGTGTACTTAAAAAGAAAGAGAGGAGTAAGATCCCTTACCTCAAGTCCAAATTGACTCGATCATTCTTTAACGTCCTGAATAATAAACTTTAGTTAATTTAAACTTTATTAAGAACCTTTTTTATAGTTCATTATTCCTTTTATATCACTTATTTCCATGTTATAAACATTATGTAATCATTTAAGTTAACAATGTTTGTTTTGTCGATATTTGGTCCTTAAGTCGAAAGTGGACTTCTTACAATTACATGTTGTTCGTGTGGTCAAATGTTAATTATATCCAGAATTATATTCATGATTTGGATATCATATATATCCAGAACATACATGTATTTATAATTTTACATAATCATTTATAGGTAATAAATGAAAAGCACCGTTCATGGAGACGGTAAGCCGTACGTACGCATGAACGCTACTTCCATTTCTATTTCGTATTTTCTGAAATGGAATCATAATGATATAAGAGTATATTATAATTCCAGTATAATAACATATATAATATCATTAACTTTATCCTTTACACATCCCACATATGGTATTAACGAATCAAATCACTTTCAGGGGGCGGTAGTCCGCACTTCCTAAAATGAAGATATCGTGTTTACCCATAATGGAAACAATAATAGTATGCCATAAATGAAAAATACAGAAGATTAAGGAAATAATAAACATATTATATATCATATATAAAAATAGTGACATCATAATGGCCACCTTTTAAGGTGTTAAATGAGTATTGAACAATCATCGTTTCGGGAGGCAGAATTTCGCCATCCACGGAAACCGTATGTTCTTTAACAATTTGATGTAGTTGTGTGAGATTGTAGCTCGAATAAATATTATAACAACATCCTATTATATTGAAGATACTGGTGTTGTTACAAAAGAAGTAAATAAAAAGAGTTTAGAGGGTTGGAGAAGCAAAATAAAACAAATGAACATGAGAGAATGAATTACCTTTAAAAGTGTACCTCCTTTTGATTTGAGCCTAAAGGCTTCCTTTGAAAGGATTCTGCCCAAAGGGAATCCTCTAGAATGAGGAGAGGGATGTGGAGAGAGTAAATGGGCAGGGGATGGCCGAGCCAAAGGCTTGAGGAGTGTTTGAAATGAGGTAGAGGTGGGGGCCTTTTATAAGAGGAGAGGAGGGGAACTTTTGGAAATCATGAAACTATTATTTTATTTTCAAAAGTGTTTCGAATTTCTAAGGTCCCACATTGATATATTTCTAAGATAAGATGATAAGGCTTCTAAATATTTACATCTAATAGTTTTTGGACTAGTTTAGGTCTTAGATTTTATATTATTGTTTCATTTTATTTAAACTGTTCATTAATGAGGTCATCGTTGCATCATCATGATGTCATAATTAAATTAATTTATATAATGTCTAAAAATTATAAAAAAAATATCCTGATGTAGGAAATATTTTTATCTTTCCAAATAGTATTTATAGACAAAATTATGATTATTATAACCCCTTCTAAAAATTGTTTTAGTAAAACAATTTCTGTTAGTGTCATTTTCACCTTTATTTTTAAAAAAAGGCATTAAAGTCATTATCTCATCCAAGAGGCTCCATAGGGTCCCCTAAATCGACCCATGGGTTGTCTTGGTCGGCCATGACTCATCCAATAGGGGTAGGACAAGTGTCATGGTGTTTTAACATTTTTATAATATCATTTTTACCTTACATTACACTAATTACCTCTAATCGCGATTAAAAACTTAATAAGTTACTATTCACCAAAAAATTATTTTTATCCCATTAAACCACATTTTACTTCTTAATGACAACCATGTATGTCGGATTTTTGAAATTCAAAACACAAAGATGGAAAAATTTCATTTAAACGGAAAAATCAGTTTTTATAAGTACCACTTAGTGGTTTCACTATTCATCAAAAATTGAAGTTTTTCAGAAAAATCCCAAAAATTCACCCTAAGATATATTTGATATTCTGAATTCAAAAATGAATTCTATTTTACAAAATTCAAAACATATAACCCACATTAATTAATTTAATAATTAATTCCCGTTGTCAGAGCAAATAGCCTGTTTTTATGAAACAATATGTATCAAAAGATTGACACTAGTTTAAGTCTGATTTCAAAGTGAAATTAATTCCAACGACCACTATTGGATTTAATGATAAAAATATATTATAATTTCACTTTAAAACCAATTAAAAAGATAATCTAATCATATAAATAAATTAGATTAAAAAGAGGTTTTGAATTAAAATACAACATTTTACACTATTCATTAAAAAAAATGAACTTTATCGGAAAGATACCAAAAATTTACACAAAGTAAATTTTGATGTCCCGATTCTTAAGAAGAGTTTTATTTGGTCCAATATAATGTATAAGAGTGAACAAAACTATATTTAATGACAATTCGCCATCAAAAGGAGATAAGTGAACCATTAGTGAAAACTAGGTCATATACGCCTAAAATTGAATTCTTTTCGTATTTTAAGCCTTTATCTTTTATTGGATAAATGTAAAAACATTTAAAAACATATATAATCATATTTTAGTTATTTATATCCATTCCCGCCAATACAACGGCTACATGTTAACTACCATTTAAAATAATATTATTTTATTATTAGAGTGCAACGTAAGATTCCCAAGAAACTCGTTGTTGCGTGTTGGGTACGCCATCGAGCATAGAGTCCCCTTTAAATACATATTAATATTTTATTCACAAATATGGATAAATATGAAAATGTCATATTCTTTATTTACCTGGGGTGTTACATCCTTCCCCCCTTTTGGGAATTGCGTCCTCGCAATTTTTAAAATTGAGCTTGGAAACATCCTTGAAAGTCCCTCGTCGGAACAAGAGTCGGTAAAACAATCACTTTAAAAGAATGGGAGAGAAGTACAAATGTCACCCGAGTTAACCCATACTAGGATTCAAAGTATGAAAATTTTGATATGGAGGAGAAAACAAAGGGTCATGTTCTGATAAAGAGTGATAGTAAACATGTCTAGGAGAAAGTTAACCATGAGAAAATCACAAACTTGTGATGGGTTAAACGGTATTCGATTCCCCAGTAGGAAAAGTTAATAGACAACATTTTTGTTTTAAGTTACTTTTTATTGAGGAATTTATTCATAAGGAAACATAATCACTTATCATGTTGACTTTCAACTTTTACTAGATTCCTTAATCAAACTCATATTTTTTTTCCAAAAGACGAGTATTTAGGGAGACTTGTTCGCATTAAGAGTACTATAATCAACTTCTAGAAAATCAACTAATACACCAAAGAGAACTATATACTTCCCATGTCATTAGGCTTTAACCAAAACCAAAACCAAAAAGGTTAGTACAAGGTCAGATAATCCAGAAAAGGATAACCCTTTAAAAAGAAAATCTATGCTTAATCTCCAAAATTTGTCCAACAAAACCCAAAGTTCAACGAGGACCATCCGATAAACAATTTGTCCATAAAATTATTCAAAGTAAACCAAACTAAGATTTAAACCCAAATATTTGAAGGATTTAGTCACATAGTCTTCCAAGTTAAATCGTAACATTTATCTCCAAACAACATCAGTTTCTCTTAATGTCTCGTATTGAACAGTAATTAACCTAATCACATATCCTCTATGATAGGTTAATAAATTTCCATAGATAACCCAAAATAAACATACTCTTAATTCATAAGATCATATAACTAAAAAGATTCAGTCAAACTAACCAGGGACTTCACGTAGTCCAGTGTTAGGCGATAAATACCAGTCGCACTTTGGTGGTGGGTTCGATTCCTGCAGCTTTGTCCGATGCGACGGGTTGTCACACGGTCTGCGTGTTGTCCTTTTTCCAAAACTATATAATTCTCAAATCATTCCCCAAAATGGGATAAAATCATCAAAAATAAATATAACATATTCCTCAAGTTTATCTCATGCCTTCTTATTCCATCATATCATATAATAACCCATAATTACCTCAAAAGTAAGGATCATATAAACCCAAATGGTTGTTTATAACTATGTACACAAAAGAAAAGATAATTATTCCTTGAATAAAATTTTCATATATTAAACATCAGGGTTACACATAATATAAAAAGTCTTCTAATGTAACCCCATCATCAAAAGAGACTTAATACTCTTAAGAATTTCACTATAACTCTTAAAGCCCTTATATGTTGATATCTTACTCATTCAAAATTCTTCATGATCCATTTACCATTCCTTTACAACTTATTCCAAAATACCTCTTTCCTACAAACAAAATCATGAATCATATCCTAAGATTCCAAAATAGGAAAACAATAGTCATGAAATAATACATACCTTTGATTGGTCATTGTCAGTTTCTTCATCCTCAATCAGAATGGCATTAGGTATTGGTAAACGAACATTTGTATGCTCTTGGTGATCCCATTCACGAAACTTCTTCATAGGACATGTGTTTGCATAATGACCATGCACACCACATTTAAAAAATTCAATTGATACTTCAGAAAGAACTCCTTTCCCTTTCCTCGAGTCAACTGGATGCTTCCTTTTTTCATGGCAGGTTCTTGCTTTATGACCTTCATTTCCACATCTATACCACATTTCAGTCCCTTTGAAACATTTTCCTAGGTGTTTCTTTCCACATCTTTGACACATAGGTTTTTGAACACACTTACCTTTATAATTATTACCTATACTTCCGTAGGGATTTGTTTCTCGCATATATGATGCCTTAGAAAAATCACCAAGGTTTAGGTTGTCAATCATGACTCCAGATAGTTGGTTGAGGATAATCACAAGAGTTCTCATTGCAGCTCCCATATCATTCAGTTTCTTGCTCAAAAAACTGTCACAGTTTCCTTCACATCCACTGTTACTTTGGTGCCTGCTAGATCCAGCCATTTACTAAAACCAAAAAGGTCACTGTGAGTATATCAACAAAACCATCATGTACTAATGAGGAAGATAAACACTAAGATATACTTACTCATTCACTTTATCTAAAACTAGGACTCTTTCTGAAATCTTAACCATTATGGTAATGTCACTTATGCTTAAATAATACACTAACCTCTAAATTTATCTAAACCGACCTCTGATACCAACTATAAGGACCCAGCCTTAAACCTTACTTAATCTTGAGTTATTACAAGATTACAAATTGAGGATCTTTTCAGGTTTAGAGTTTTATAGAATTAGATCATGAAACTTGCATTACATTTCACATTTAAACAAAGTTGTTAAAAAAAAGACAGTATTCATTCTTCCCATCAACAGAAACATATTTAAAATAAAACATGGATTCTTTCTTGATACATCCTTGATAATATCTTCACATCATGTACCTTTCCCTTGACCTGTGAAAAACATTTCAAAAACTTGGGATGAGCATAAAAAGATCAGTAAGGGTTATAAAAATATGGAAAGGAAACATGAGTTCATATATACATAAGAATGAAATCATACATTACCCATAAAACATAGACACTTTAACACACCTCATCAAACAATGAATAAATCATAGAAATCATAAGAATAAAGGTAACTTGAGGCATTCATAACATTCTTACGTAGGGAGTAACCCTCTTGGTTACGTTTGGAATACCCATCACAGTATATTCCCTAAATCTCTTCGGAGAAACCTTAACGTTTCACTCTTTCGCGTTACCCAATGCATTGGAGAGCTATATCGGGCTCACCCGCCCTTAGTTTATCACGGAACCACCCATTTTCATAACAATGACCAAGAACCATAACATAAATGTATCACATAAAACATGCTTAAAGGAAATGTAACATTTCCACATTTCAATCACAATATAACATTTTAGGATATTGAAATAATGAATCCATAAAGAAAACCATTTTCAAAACCATTTAAAACATTTAATAAAGGGATTTTTTGAATCAAAGTGTCCCATACCACCTTGAAAATTTTAACATTTTAAACCATTAATATCCATATAAATAAATCCTTACAACCATTTTGAAAACATGGATATTAATAAGAACAAATCATTAAAACATTTAAAGTGATATTTTGGTTAAAGGATTTTTACCAAAATTAGAGACACTTGAATACAATAATTGAGGAATAACATTTAATCAGAATTTTATAATATCATGAGAATAAATGGATTCATGATATAATATTCCAAAGTAAAGTATATACACCATATAAGAGTTAATTGGTGCATAACAACAATGAAGTCTCAATAGAGATGTAAAATTTGGTGAAATCCCTTATAAAGAAGGTATCCTTAAATTAAGGATAAATCAATCTCAAAATTATGTGTGACAAATATAAATACACCCAATATAATTGGATATTAAGTGTAAAACAATAAAAGTTCATTCACACATATTCAAAGGATGACATATTCAATAACAACATGTTGAACCCAAAGAAATTGAAATTGGGTTAAAAAGTTCCCTTGGTAAAATTCGACAGCCTAACGGCGTCACTTCAAAAATTCAGAAAATGAGTTAATGAGAGATAAAAAGGGAATATCATCACTTGGGCATAAAATTTACATCAAAAAGGATATATAATAACATATCCCAACATAATAGTATGTGAATTAAAAGACATAACAAACGAAGTCTTTTAAAAAGAGGAGGGTGAAAGGTTCCCTTACCGACTTGGGTAACTTTCGAAAAGTACACCCCATTGAAGAAGTGTCATACAACGAATATGTAAATACCCATAAATGGAATTATATTAAAAAAGGAGTTTAATAATTGAAAGTACATAAACCAATCAAAGGAAATTGTGGAAAATGTAGCATAAATCTCACGGGAATAAAAGTGAGATGAAAAATCTCTTACGAAAACTCGGCAGCCTAGTGGCGCCACTTAAAACTTACAAAATGGATTGATGAGAGGAAATAAGGTCTCTATTCACATAAACATAAAGTTTACAGAAAGAGGAATATAAAATAACATCCCCCAACATTACAAAGAGGCGCTTAAAATAAGTGACATAAAGGAGAGTACTTAAAAAGAAAGAGAGATGTTAGATCTCTTACGAAAATTCGGCAGCCTAACGGTGCCACTTAAAACTTCCAAAATGGGTTGATGAGAGAGAAAAGGGTCTATCATCACATGAACATAAAAATTAAAGTAATATTAATATAAAATAACATCCCAATAACAAGAAATATTAGCTTTAAAAGGAATGACATAAAAGAGTTTACTTAAAAAGAAAGCGAGGAGTAAGATCCCTTACCTCAAGTCCAAATTGACTCGATCGTTCTTTAACGTCCTGAATAATAAACTTGAGTTAATTTACACTTTATTAAGAACCTTTTTTATAGTTCATTATTCCTTTTAGATCACTTATTTCCATTTTATAAACATTATGTAATCATTTAAGTTAATAATGTTTGTTTTGTCGATATTTGGTTCTTAAGTCGAAAGTGGACTTCTTACAATTACATGTTGTTCGTGTGGTAAAATGTTCATTATATCCAGAATTATATTCATGATTTGGATATCATATATATCATATATATCCAGAACATACATGTATTTATAATATTACATAATCTTTTAGAGGTAATAAATGAAATGCACCGTTCATGGAGACGGTAAGCTGTACGTACGCATGAATGCTACTTCCATTTCTATTTCGTATTTTCTGAAATGGAATCATAATGATATAAGAGTATATTATAATTCCAGTATAATAACATATATAATATCATTAACTTTATCCTTTACACATCCCACATATGGTATTAACGAATCAAATCACTTTCAGGGGGCGGTAGTCCGCACTTCCTAAAATGACGATATCGTGTTTACCCATAATGGAAACAATAATGGTATGTCATAAATGAAAAATACAAAAGCTTAAGGAAATAATAAACATATTATATATCATATATAAAAATAGTGAAATCATAATGGCCACCTTTGAAGGTGTTAAATGAGTATTGAACAATCATAGTTTTGGGAGGCAGAATTTCTCCATCCACGGAAACCGTATGTTCTTTAACCATTTGATGTAGTTGTGTTAAAGTGTAGCTCGAATAAATCTTATAAAAACATACTAGTATATTGAAGATAATGGTGTTGTTACAAAAGAAGTAAATAAAAAGAGTTTATGGGGTTGGAGAAGCAAAATAAAACAAATGACCATGAGAGAATGAATTATCTTTAAAAGTGTAACTCCTTTTGATTTGAGCCTAAAGGCTTCCTTTGAAAGGATTATGACCAAATGGAATCCTCTAGGATGAGGAGAGGGATTTGGAGAGAGTAAATGGGCAGGGGATGGCCGAGCCAAAGGCTTGAGGAGTGTGTGAAATGAGGTAGAGGTGGGGGCCTTTTATAAGAGGAGAGGAGGGGCACTTTTGGAAATCATGAAACTATTATTTTATTTTCAAAAGTGTTTCGAATTTCTAAGGTCCCACATTGATATATTTCGAATATAAGATTATAAGGCTTCGAAATATTCCCATAAAATAGTTTTTGGACAAGTGTAGGTCTTAGATTTTATATTATCGTTTCATTTTATTTAAACTGTTCATTAATGAGGTCATCGTTGCATCATCATGATGTCATAATTAAATTAATTTATATAATGTCTAAAAATTATAAAAAAAATATCCTGATGTAGGAAATCTTTTTATATTTCCAAATAGTATTTATAGACAAAATTATGATTAGTATAACCCCTTATAAAAATTGTTTTAGTAAAACAATTTATGTTAGTGTCATTTTCACCTTTATTTTAAAAAAAGGCATTAAAGTCATTATCTCATCCAAGAGGATCCATAGGGTCCCCTAAATCGACCCATGGGTTGTCTTGGTCGGCCATGAATCATCCAATATGGGTAGGACAAGTTTCATGGTGTTTTCACATTTTTATAATATCATTTTTACCTTAAATTACACTAATTACCTCTAATCGCGATTAAAAACTTAATAAGTTACTATTCACCAAATTTTTTTTATCCCATTAAACCACATTTTACTTCTTAATGACAACCATGTATGTCATATTTTTGAAATTAAAAACACAAAGATGGAAAAATTTCATTTAAATGGAAAAATCAGTTTTTATAAGTACCACTTAGTGGTTTCACTATTCATCAAAAATTGAAGTTTTTCAGAAAAATCCCAAAAATTCACCCTAAGATATATTTGATATTCCGAATTCAAAAATGAAGTCTATTTTACAAAATTCAAAACATATAAGCCACATTAATTAATTTAATAATTAATTCCCGTTGTCAGAGCAAATAGCGTGTTTTTATGAAACAATATGTATCAAAAGATTGACACTAGTTTAAGTCTGATTTCAAAGTGAAATTAATTCCAACGACCACTATTGGATTTAATGGTAAAAATATATTATAATTTCACTTTAAAACCAATTCAAAAGATAATCTAATCATATAAATAAATTAGATTAAAAAGAGGTTTTGAATTAAAATACAACATTTTACACTATTCATTAAAAAATGAACTTTATCGGAAAGATACCAAAAATTTACACAAAAGTAAATTTTGATGTCCCGATTCTTAAGAAGAGTTTTATTTGGTCCAATAGAATGTATAAGAGTGAACAAAACTATATTTAATGACGTTTTTCCATCAAAAGGAGATAAGTGAACCATTAGTGAAAACTAGGTCATATACGCCTAAAATTGAATTCTTTCCGTATTTTAAGCCTTTATCATTTATTGGATAAATGTAAAAACATTTAAAAACATATATAATCATATTTTAGTTATTTCTATCCATTCCCTCCAATAAAACGTCTACATGTTAACTACCATTTAAAATAATATTATTTTATTATTAGAGTTCAACGTATGATTCCAAAGAAACTCGTTGTTGCGTGTTGGGTACGCCATCGAGCATAGTGTCCCCTTTAAAGAAATATTAATATTTTATTCACAAATATGGATAAATATGAAAATGTCATATTCTTTATTTACCTGGGGTGTAACATCATTCACTAGATATTTCCTAGTTAATATGTCTGTATACTTATTCTACCTTCTTCTGAATTGCATGAATTTAGTCATTATTTGTGTTTTTGAACATAAATATATTGAATTTTTGACATTTAAAAAACTATATAAAATGATAATCATAGTTTTTAAATGATTGTTATTTTAAAATAATAAATGAGTATTTGTGATCACATTTGTTTTTATGCATTTTTATTTTCCCCATGTGATAATTAATAAATAGTGTGTGTCTATTTATGGTAATTTGGTTGTTATGTTTCATTGTTTATATTAATTGAAATTGTTAAATAATATATCAAGACTTATTTAATTATATAATGAATATTACAAATGAATATTTTTATCATCATTAAATATATGTGAATAAAATATTGAATTTTGAAAAACCATGTTTATAGACAATTATTTTTATTAATAACTACTAATATTTGGTTTCCATTTAAAAATTACCTATGAAATATTAATTAGATATGTAAAGATGGTGGTTAAACTGGTTTTTTTATCAAAAATAATTTATTGGGGTTGAGAGAGCTCATTCTTTTTTGCATGATGATAAAATTTCTCAAAGTTTTGGCCTTAGTATCATTATTTTGAATAATAAAAATATACGGGGTCTATGAGTTCATGCTATAGTGTGTTGCTAGCTTGTGATGATAATATATGAACCTGGAATTCTCTGATTATTGGTTAGAAATTGTATAGATTTAAAAGGGATGTATTGAGAGTTTATTTTTCTGATAGAGTGATGGATATCCCTATTCAATAATAAAAAATTACACTACGGAAGTCAGTATATGTTTAAAGTTAGGAAAGATCATCTATTTATTATTGTTATTCTATTAATTTTGGGATTTCAAGATGGATATAAAATATGGTTATCAACATCTAGTTGTAGTTAGTTAAAGTGTGTTTAGTGCATCATTGATGTTGTATCTTATGATGATCCATAGAGTACACATGAATTTTGAAAAGATTACATAATTAATAATGAATGCTTAAGGTTCATGATGATTATATATGATGATGACATACATAGAAAAAAAAACAATTGATCATAATTTTTATGACACTTTTCTTATATGGTAAAATTATAATTCTTGTATGTAAATATTGCATAATAGTGATTAGTTTTTTCTAGAAAAATAAATAATGCTTCAAAGTGAATATTGTATCTATGTTTTACATTTTTAACTTACATTAATTGGTTTGGTGACATCTAAAATGATAAGTTTTATTCTTATAATGATAATTCCCATTAAGATGTTTTTCTATGATATGTTTTACATTTTCATAATTCTTGTGCTTCACTATGATAGTCGACTGGGAAACCAACATCGAAATGATTTCAATATGTTTTCATCAACATCTCACTTGGCAAGGGATTAGAGTATCGATTTTTCTCTCCCCCAGATATTAATTTTTTAGTAGTATCATGTGTGGTAACTTTTGTTTTGGAAGATTCACATATAGGGTATGGACTCATATGATCTATATGGGACCTTTTTTTTAAAATAAAATTATGTGAGTGTTCTAACCACTTGAGGTTATAGAACATACATGTATCTGGTCCTTCTAACTGTGGTTTCCTCTGAATTTATTTTCATTATTTGTCTTTAGTAATATTGAATTTATATATATTACTGTGGAATACCGGCGTACACATTATTATAGATGAGAAAATGATGACGAGGATGTTGATCTGGTATTAATCATTAGATTCTGGAGTTGATATAGTTATACAGCATAGGTTGCAGGACAATATATTATTACCATGTTTGGGGGAGGATGATATACGAAAGGAAGGAGTATAGGGAATAATTCATTGGGAGGTAATAGTGAAACATTAGATGGGAAGAGTAAGTGGGGTACCTTCATTTACATGTATGATTTTATATGGATCTAATTAATAGTATGTTTTATTTGGATTGTAATACTTGATGAGGATTTGAAATAATTTTACCTATTAAGGTGATAAGATTGCGTGTTTATTTAATCATTCAACATTATTATGATTTATTCACTATTTTCATGAGAGGTTTACATGATTATCCTACATATTATACATGTTATACTCACCCTATGTATATATAAACTATTTATTCATTTCTCCATATGATGGTTGGTGATTGAGCTAGTCATTTCTAGTTCGTAGAGTTTTAAAATAGTTGTATGTATTTTTTTACAATGTCTAGGCTTTGGTTGTAGTATTTTTTATTTTATGTTTACATTTTTATGATATAAAATTCAGGTATTAGTCTTTTCATGTATTTTTTTGGGATGTTTATTTATGATATGGCCCTTCATATTGTTTTTTATCTTACCACTTATCACAAAATTAACGCTCATTGAAATACCTCTCATTGTGTGTATTTTTATACCCTCGGTGGTAGTTTCTAACACTTTATCTATTAGGGGAGGAATTTAGGGGTCATTATCTCCCTTTCCTTGATTCTTTATGCCTACGTAAATATATAATATTAACTAAGGGCTATCAAATTTGAATGGATCCTTCTTTTAGGATGGATATGAGAGTTTTAGTCATTTGAGTATCCCTAGTCCTATCACTCTCCCACTCTATTCCACATAATTACCTAAATTTTAATGGTAAAAAAGTGTTGGAATTTAGTTGTAGTAATTTTTTATGGGCATAGTGGTATATGTTTTAAACCTTTATATGATATTAAATTATGTTTGATTCTAATGTGGAGTAATTGGTGCATTATTTTGTTATATTTTCTTAGAGTGGTTTGACTTGTAGTGGTTTGGATTTAGAAATTTAAATTAATCTTATGTAATAAAATGATGTTTATAAGAAATGGAAATAAAGTGTAACCCCTATTGAGCCCAAGTTTCATAGATTGATATCCTCTTTATTTGAATGACTGAAATTTTTATCATTACTTTCCATTTTTATTCATTTTTTCATTTAAATTCTTGGAATATTGACATTTACTATTTTGAAACCCACCAAATAAATCCCATGAGGTAAATTCTTGTGAGACTAGTAACCCAACATTACATAAATTACCTTCAAGTAAATAATGTTTCACCATTTTCTTAATCCCAGTGGAGAAGTATAGTCTATGTAAAGGTGTTACCTTTATAATATAATCATTTCATTATATTACTATTCTCTCAGTCTTCAGGTAGTGGAGTCTTGGACTAGGGGAATAGTTCTAGGAATATAATTAATTATCCTACTATTGATCCCAACTCTCTAGCACGATGATGCGGAATTTATCACAGGAGAAGGGAAAATGTTTCTGATTTTACTATATATTCCTTTGTTTTTTCCTCAATTGTTTATTCACTATATTTATTATTTCACCTTATTTTGTTGTTATGTATGGATGCTATGCGTTATATATGGATAGTTGAATGCTATTGTTAGGAAATTGGAAATGGAAGGTATTCTAGTATGATGGTTTTTTAAACATTCATGGATTAGGTTTGATGAATAGTATTATAATACATCAATAGATACATGATAATTTGGGTTGATTTTTATTTGAAATTATGGGAAAGAAATGTGTTTGACAATATTGAATTTTTGACACTCCATTCCATCCAAGAGTCTAAAAAATGAAAAAGGGAAATACGATAGAAAGGAAAAAGGAACATTCATAGAGAAAATCTTGATTTTCAAATGCATGAGTTTTAGGACACCTTAGCCAGACCAAAAGGGAATCGACGCACAACTAATTTCATGCCACTATATGGCGCACAACCTACTAGTGCTCCCAATTTCCATTTCTCCTATGGTCCTATTTTTTCCTATAAATAGACCCTTGGGGCAATTATTTGTATGGATGAATTTACAAAAAGCAGAATTGTTTCTCTGGTTTCCCTAGTTCATCTCCACAGTCTTATGAAAATTTCAAGGTAGTTCTTCAACACCTTGAGCGGGGGGCTTAAGGGAGGATCATTGGACTTAAGTCTCTTTAGTGTTTGAATACAATAACACTTGAATACTTAAAGAGCCCAGCTTCTCTAAATAAGAAATACTTGAGGGCTGCCTATTCCCTCCACATGAACTTGAGCGCCTCACTTCTGGGATAAACTGTGAATACTTATGAATGTTTGATCATGGTCTCTCACAAGTATTACAATATAGGTTGTTTGTCAATTATGTGAACATCAGGTAGCCCAAGACTATTTGCACGCCCACACATATGTTCCCATATCTACATGATGGCTGTTATTTGGTTCACTTACTCTCTTCATTCTACTAGCCATAAAGCCTTCCTCAAATCCATTCACAGAATGCATTCTTCTTCTTTGGCTCCCTTTTATGAAAGGTATTTGGTTGAGACATACACCAAAACCTCCCATGTTATCAAACCATTGGGAAATGGACATTTGTGTGTATCTTATTTGGGTTTGTATATCAGTAGTCAAATGTTTCCCACATGTGTTTCAAAATGGTGTTAGGATTCATGCGGTGTATATGGGTTTGTATATCCACAATCACATGGAACTTTCTCCCTGGAACATTACTTTGAAGTTCTCGGTTTGGAGGATGGTTTGGGTTATGGAATCTCCCTTCTCAAAGAGATTAAATGGAACCTAGGACCTCTGTTAGGGATGGTACAGTTCACACATTCTTTTCCATGCAAGAAACTGAGATGTCTCCCTCACTTACCAGGATCAATTTTAGGGCAACCATCTTGGTTTAGACTCCTATCATTTCTTATAGGATGTAGCATTATTACTACTCCTCTTTTATTTGATGCAAATTACCAAGTGAGAGATGGGAATATGGACTTTCTTTACCCTTTCCCTCTCCCGTTGAGCTTTGACACCATGGGTAACCATCCTGGTATATGACCCTAATCATCATCCCTTGTTCATTTCATTGGAACCTTGTCCAATGTTAAGAGAACATAGGGAGGGCTCGTCACCCCACCCTTGTACATCCTGGCCGTAAGAGGATCACCCTCCTCCACTAGTATAGGAGAAAAGAATATGTGTCATTATTGAATATTTCACATCCTCTTGTTTCTCACATCAAACATGTCTCACATGGGATTACAGATTTTTGAGGATTAAAACATTTGCCCAAACACCCACGGTGAATGAACTATGAGAACATAGATTACCACCATAATTGGGATACGTAATAAGCCTTATTAGGGTCTGAGCTCACTAGATATTCTCTTTATGAATCAAACCCTAATTCCCTTTAATCTGGGCATCCTCCTTAGCAATAAGCCCCACGTTAAACCCCAAAATCATCAAGGCATATTTTTTTTCAGAAAGTAAGTCCAAACTCATTTCTATCAAAATACTATACTCCCTTATGAGACTTATCAAACTACGTGGGTTTGATTCCCATCCACATGGAATACTTTGGAATCATCCTTGTGGTTCAAATCCAACATTTAAAAGTAACCATGTTCTCCTCTAGCTATATTCCCAATAGTGTCTAATCTAACTAGGAAAAAAATTTCCCTTCCATGTTCAATGGTTTGTTTCAGCATAAGTCCCACACCAAAAATTGACTAAGCACCTGTCACTTAGATGTACTTACCACAATACATTAAACTGTATGGTTAGGTCCTTATCACATGACCATAAAAAGTATGATGTGGCCCATTAAGTGGCAGTGAACTAGGATGATTCTGATTCCTTTCACATGGATATGTATGTAGCCTATTTTATGGGTACAATCGCAATATCAAAACAAGCCTTCGACTCCCTGGATGACAATAAATTCTAGAGTTCCCTACTGAGTGTCTCAAAAACTAGTACCATCACAACAATGATTAAAAGAATCTTAAAATATTATATGAAAGGATACCATTGATGGAGAACCTCAAATACATATGGATATCGAAATTAATGAAGAACCTTGAATACATATTGATGATTCTAAATTTTACACATGTTAATAATTGATTGAAAATTCCATGGGAAACTTATTTTGTTCAAGTGACCTTAAAAGGATTCATGAAAATATCTTAAATTTATAAAGTGAGTCCCAGAGTAGACAATTATTTACACCTAAAAGTGTGTGATGAGTATGAACTTCCATCCTCGTGACCAATGTACATTCCTAAGTATCGTAATGCTCAAACATAATGAACGTCTGACTTTAGAATGTAGGTCCCCTCTGGATAATGAACTATTGGATTTTTCAGGTTCCATGAATAAATCCAACATAAACCGCATGGAAGGAATGATTCTTAAAACATGAACACACATTTTAAGGAACTGCGGAAAAAAATGGTGAACTGACTTGAATCCTTAACCATGTTAATAATTTTACCCACTTGTCAGGCCCCTATCGATTGATAAAGGAAGGGAAAGACAATGTAATCAACAACACATGTATCAATCTAAAATATTTCATTTTAATGGAGTTTTATTTTGTTTTCATGTTTTACAAAGAACTCCCTTCAGTCCAAAAATGGATATCATCAACATGACATCTGTGAACATCCCATCTCCTACTCATGATGGATCCTCATCCATGGGAAGGATGTTATCACCCACCCAGTGTCTTCAACATTTGGTCTCCAGCATGTTGGTAAAGGAGTATCGCCACCAAGGTACAATATCGACTTTGAAGGTTGCCGTCAAGCACTCCAGGTCAATAATAATCCTTGATCATCTGGCCAACAATGACCGATGATCAAGAAGAAGATAGTGAAAACAACCATTTTAAACGGTTTCTTGTCCTTAACCCCAGAATGCAAAATCCAGTCCCTCCCATACTACAGTGAGGTGGATCAAGAGGTCACATAGGGATTAAATTCAAGGATACATGGGTCTTTTAGGACTCCCAAAAACAATCTCCACAAGCATAATCATGTGGTCATGAACCCCATACATGATGGGGGTGTTTCCTCTAGACGTTCAGCCCTGGTCTTTCACTCCCGGGCATGTAAGACGAAACAACAACGGGGACCACGTCCAACCAACATGGAGTGGATTCTTAGCTCTTCCCCCATGGGAGAAGTCCATCAACCTAACTTAATCGAATTCAATGAGCTGGAACATACAACCATCTCTCCAGTTTTTTCTATCCAGCAGACTCATCTTGTAGCAACCCACCAATCCCACTAGATAAATCCAGTGGAGTAACGTCAATTGTCATATACACCGTATTACAATCACCAATTCTACCAACAGACTTTTCTACCAATATTGAAGGATTTCGGTCAACTATACCTATCAAGAAATAGACAGTAGGAACATACATTTACTAGTGTTCATCAAGCCGACCAATAATATCATTTGGCATCACTCGGAGAAGTC
The DNA here is from genome assembly GCA_963277665.1 of Viscum album. Lineage (NCBI taxonomy): Eukaryota > Viridiplantae > Streptophyta > Magnoliopsida > Santalales > Viscaceae > Viscum > Viscum album. The sequence goes on along the minus strand of OY728142.1, from coordinate 194,828,383 downwards.
ATTCGAAAATATCTGATGACAAACCGGGTGAACACCCAACACTCTTCCCTCTATGCATGAGTACTGTCAATGCCCATTGAAAGGAAAAGGTGGACAAGAGCAGTCATGTACACCTACTCCAGATACCAAATAGACATATATCCCCATTCCGGCCACTGATGTCAGCAAACTCATCTTATCAATGGTGAAAGGGAAGACACAAATTACTGCCCATATTTTTGATGCATGCCAGAATATTATAACAACTTCATCAGTACTAGGAGAATTGGCACATAAATTTTTCCCTAAACTCAGGATGAAACATATACATGCCATCTAGGAGAAAATAAACTCCTATATTCCAATCCAAGAGTGTCATGGAGGATACTACCCCATTTCATACGTACAACAGGATAGTGAACATGAACCCTTTTCAATTGGAGGTAATCAGCCCGTTCTGGTGACCACTCCAAGGTAGTCACATTCACCTTCCCATGACAACCTCTTCTACCAGCAAGTGTCCCAAGCTATATGGGATAGAACATCCAAAAAATTCTCATAAAACACGGATGGAAAATCAAGATCTAAGAGGTAATATGTCTAATCTTAATGCTGGAGTTATTGGACCCCTCATACATTTATTTCTTGCAGCTCATGACCCTACCATCTCATTATCAAATTGTGGAGGTGGTAGAAGTAATTTAGAAGCATTCCATTAGAAACATCATCATGAAGGCCTGCTTCATGAATATTCAGTCAATAAATAGTGCCTATTTATGGATGAGAGCCACGAAATCCCTATGGGTGTCCAAAAGACCATGGAGTAAGAGGATTCATCCCTTACTATAATCCACCATGATGATCCTCCCCATGATAGAATTCACTGTTAATTTCCTCTTCACAGTAGTATTTCTCATTGTCAAGATAATTCTATAATTGATAATGTATTGATGATAAATCTGTCTTATCTAAAGGCAATTGCAAACAAAAGGCCTGTCATGTCTGATGCCTTTTCATTGACGGTGAATCACTTTCTCAACTAGAAGACATCCTAAGGGAATATTCATTCCCTGAACATCTCTTGGGTCATTTTTCTTATAATACAGAGCATCTACTTTGGTCATACCAAGTAGAGAAATCTCAACTAAAAGACGATGAAGATATGTTAAACTTGAGAAATCAATTTTCCAAAGGAGAAATAATTTTCATGTTATGGACTTTGGATAATTCTCAGTATAACATTCCAGAATTGATGAAATAAGATTGTATTCATGATATCTGTATAAACATATGGAAGATTCATTATCATTTGAAAACCCATGTATTACCATATTGTGAATAAAAATCCAGGTAAAGGTAATATAAGCATCGTAATGCCAAATTGGCTTGTCATCTCTCTCAGTTTCCCAACATCCAAAGGCTATAAAATAGTAGAGAACCCTTCAGAAAGAATGCCTCAATGCGTAAAAGAGTCTATGAATGTTAATTTCATATACCCCATATGGTGTCTATATCAGAGGATGGGGTGCACATGGAGAATTTCGTTTCACTGGACTCTATAATCAACAATATCATCCCAATGTGGGGTCATGAAATGTTGTTTCCCACAATTGACTATAATCAATATATTTTGTTTGTAATGAAATGTACGCTCTACAATAGGCCTCAACCAGATCTCATCAGAGTTAGGCCCAAAGTAAAGAATTTACTGAGTTACATTTACATCAAGAATCTGAGAATCTTGAGTAGGCATACCACATAGAGGATTCCAGTGGTTAGAGAATGAAAATTTCAGAAATAGCACAACAATCATCCGAAATAAGTGATTTGAGTGGTTTTCGGATAATGCACCCACCTATTGTCTGAACCAAAATTCGCAAAATCAGAAGACTGGTTGCACAAATTTAATCCATAGCTGTTCAAGAATCCCACCAGCTTGAAAGGCTGGGAGATTATTTAATTCACCTATAAAAATCAGTAAATAATGTATAGATATTTGAAGAAGTAGAACAAGAACTTACCCAGCCTGCAAGTCTAGGGGAATTTTCATATCTACAATCCCCTCTTTAATAGAAGTCATTTTTTTCTTAATTAGGGAAGAATCCAAAAAGAGAGCGCACAATTGAACTGTGTTAGGATTCCCTTTAGGTTACTATATGTCAAACAGCTCTTGAAAATCCGTCATACAGGAAAAAAATTCTCATTGAAGATGAAGAGGTAGAAAATATTACAAAGATACAGATAGTATTCCATCAATGCATTATGTGTAAGTAAATTTCATTAACCCCATTATAGAAGATCCTAAAAAACGAGTATAGTATAGGGGAACCAGAAGATAAAGTTCTTATCCATAATACGGTACATAATAAAGAAAATAAAGATGTTGTATATACCCGAAATTAGATGCTTAGCCAGAATCTAGTTATTCCCTCAAATAACCAACTCCCACCCCTCCAAAAGGCATATAACAATGGGAATGGAAAAATATAGATTGTGTCTCACTTTTCCATTAGATAAGGTATAACTATTTCTCCAAAGATATATTTTCACAACAAGAAGAGAAAATGAATGAGTTGAAAAGACTCAATAAGGAGTAACTACGAAGCAACATTTATGGAAGACTTACTCCTCATGAAAATCCTCAACTTGCACATCTTGTAGGATCTACACAGAAAAGATGACTTGGGGAAACTACATATGCAGATAATGAATTCACTTAATTGGGTACAAAGTCAAGATATGATCAAACAAATCCTTATAAAACTTTTCCTGTGGGTTATCCAAAGCATTTACTAGTAGCACCATCAGTAGTGATTTTCTAGTCATTGCACTAGTTCAGGATCTAGCTGCTGTACCTGTACAGGTCCCTACTCACCCACATTTTCCCAAAGTTCTTATAAACACAATTAAGGCATTAAATAATTTATTGGATTCCATGGAAGAATGACATGAGCCAATTCATCTAGAAAATAATGCTTACCAAAAATGGGTGGATCTGATTCCTCCCCCACTGAATTTTGTGAATACTACATTCCCAATCTATAATGGCTCGGGAGATCCATAACAAACTTGACAAATTTCGTTTCTATTTGTGACCATATTATGGGGACTCTTCAACATCAATAAGTAGTCAAAACTCAAGTGTTTTGTGCAGTCAATACATGGAGCAACTTTGGTCTGTTATAAAAGTTTACATTCTTGATCCATTACTAGATGGGAAGATCTTCGCCATAAATTATTATAGTAATTTAGCTCAATGCTACAGAAGATGAAATTTTTTGATTATGACAATTGTGAACAAATGGAGAATGAAATAGTTTCATATTTCATTACACTATGGTATGTATTAACATATTAATTAAATTTTTCACTCCCTCAAGAAGATTTGTTGCCAATTTGTGTGAAAAATCTATGTGATGAGTTACACACAACACTAATTACCATAAAATAAACAAGTGGGATTTAAGACCTTACTTTAATTTCTCAATATATAGAAGATTATATTATAGAAACTAAGGATAAAACTCATTTAATTCCATTATCTATGGGAATGTGAATAGGGAATTTAGATTTTTCTACCGTTACACTCAAGGAATCATATGTACCATCTTTCAATTCAGAACATTCATTGTATCAAAGGGCTCTCCCTCTAGTGCATCATCAGAAATGACCACCTCATTAAGATGATCAATGTGAACAAATTTGAAAATAGTTTGACAAATCAAAAAGAAATTTTTTTTCTTTCCAGAATGAGAAAGTTCTTGGTTACCTTATCTTAGCTCTGGAATTTTTTTTCCAGTTACCAAGGGTGAATAAACAAAACAAAGAAGGAGATCAAGATCTTACAAATTATTGTCCCTTTCACCAAATGATGAGGCATCCTATTAAGTACTATTTTGTTTTCAATGATATCGTGAAGAAAATGGTTTCTCTGGTCAAATGAAACTGAAAATTTATTCAGTACATGTTTCATGTGTTACTGCAACTGATCCAGGGGATGAAGGTTAATTACCGGAAGTCAAATGTAAAAATTTGGATAAAAAATACGATTTTATGATTAGGAAAACAATGAAATGAACTCATGAAATTTTATACATTGATTTGAAACAACTGATTGTGTCTTCTTCCACTCCTATCACAAAAAAAAAACTTTCTTTAAAAGGGAATACCTCAATGATGTGATGTGATCAAAAGTTTAAAGAGAAGTAAGAAAAAGGTGAGCTTGTATAAAGGCTAATGTTTTCTTTGACTATGGTAGATTTCATGCCATTTACTCCAAAATAACGGGCACCACCCAGCCAAATAGCAAAACAAGAACTGAACTATCAAATAGATTCTTCATCAGATGAAGAATTGATCATTGGTTCTATCAAAGTGATCCAATTAATGGATACCTATGCCAATGTTGATTATAATTATAGTGAGTCGGAGTTCTCTAAACATAACTAGATAATTAGAGGAAGAGGATATGTTTGAGGATACATGAGAAGGCATAGTAATTTGAGAAACCATTTCATCTATTATACCTTTAGTCGAAATGTATATGTGGTGGAAACTCATGGGAGACCTCTTCCGCTGGTTCAACAAGAACAAGAAGTTTCTTCAATGCATGACATGTTTGGTCCTGAAATGACTATTTTGGAGGATCGATTGGATGTTAAACCCTATTCCTCTCAGTATGAAGATAATCTTAGTCAGTATAATATACAGAAACCAGGATTATTTACAACTTCTGCTCCAACACAGGGTACATTTACATAAGAAGCATAAACATCTAAGGTAAATGAAAAATTACATTTCCATGTTGGGAAACACAGAGATCTGGATCAAAATTATGATTTTTTCAAACAAATGGACCAATTAATAGATAGATTATTAATTTTAGATGCCTTAAATATGTCAAATGATTTTAGAGAAGAACTTATTGAAGTTTTTTCAAGTACCCAAAAGTTTGAAACCAAAGATACTGCTGCTGAGGTTTACTGTATTGAAAATTATCTTGCAGAATATGAGTAGTCATATCTTTTATGGATGATGATGATGGTGATGTTGTACATGGGAATATCATACTCTTGTATTTATCTCTAAAGGTCAATGATGTAGACATCTGAAGATCATTCATTGATAATGGATCTAGAATCAACCTCATTCTCGTTCATACACTTCATCGATTGGGCCTGAATGAATCCAACTTATCTCATTCCAATTAAATGTTTCAAGGTTATTATAAGAATTACAAAGTTCCTCAATGAGAAATTACACTAAGAACTCAGTTTTAATATCTTGTATCTTATTCAGATTTTATGGTTGTTCATTAAGACACAACCTTCAACAATCATCTTAGAAGGCCTTGGCTACATCAACAGGCGGCCATACCTTCGTCATATCACCAACGTCTTAAGTACTATTTCAATGGTCAAATAGACAAATTGTATGGTGTCAAGACCCTGCTCATAGAATTTTAATCTCAATACATTGAGGTAGAGTTTTATCACACAAAATGAACGAGGTCCATGATAATGGAAATAACTAGAGTTAATGCTCTGAATGGACTGAAAGGATCCCTGAAAAACCATTCATAAATATTGGTACAGAGTATGTGCTACCCATAAATTAGATTTAATGGGTAAAAAATAATCCATTCACTCGTTCAATAACCTCCATAATGCTAATTGCGATGACTAATCATGACAACAATGGAAAAATTATGGATTCACCAAGTAGTGATGGAATCATAAATAGAGATGTCTTTATATCATCTCGAGAACTATAGCAAGCCCTAAATTTTTCAATAAGATATGAAGAAGTTATAGCATTGTTATAGGAAGATGATGATGTTGATTACCAATCCATCATATCCTCTTTATTACCACTGTAAGACCCTTCATCATCTTTAGGGTCAGATATAGTGGCATCTTTATCCAGATGTTCAAATACCGACTCACCCCTAACTCTGGAAGTCTTTCCTCATCATATAATATGAATGTATAAATAGAAAAGATGACACATAATGAATTATTAGAAGAATATATTTAATATACTCCTCCAACATTTGAAAAAAGTGTATCTACCACTGTGGATGACATCAGAGAAATAAACCTGGGTACAGAAGGAGATCCCCGCCCCACTCTATTTAGTGCCTCCCTGACCTATGAAGAGAAAGAATTTTATAAATTATTAATAAAGAAACATATAGTTATAATTTATTGTAATTATAAAGAAATTCTGGGAAATAATCCTGATGTAGCCACTAATCATTTGAGTATTCCAGAAGATCATCATGGATTTAAGCAGGCAGTAAGAAGAACACACCAAACACGTGACTCTAAAATTGAAGATGAATTTGATAAGATCATAAAGGGTAAATTTATTAGGGAGGATCAATATCAAAAATGGATGGACAATATTCATTCAGTGAAGAAGAATAATGTAAAAATTAGAGTGTGTATTGATTTTAGAGACCTTAACTGGCATTTTCCAAAACATTATTTTCCAGTTCTGATCACATAGCTTTTAGTTGATGAAACAACTATCTATGAAGATATTTCCTTCATGTATGGATACTATAGGTATAATCAAATCCATATGTCTTCATAGGATGAAAAATATATAGCCTTTAGATCCCCCACATGGTGTGTTTTTCTATTGGGTATTTCCTTTGGTCCAAAAGAATGCAGGTGCAACATAAACGTTCCATGCACAATATCATCAAACCCTTTTCAAGAAATTTTTGTGAATGCTATGTGGATGATTTGGTGTCAAAATACAGCCAAAATTTCAATCCCTTGGCTGATCTGGAGCCCATATGCAATAAACTTTTGCAACATAATTTGAAGATGAACCCCTTGAAATGTTCTTTTGGGGTAACCTCAGGAAAGTTCCTTGGCTTTTTTGTGTGTCATCGTGGTATCAAAGTAGATCCGGATAAAAAATATTTCATCCTTGGTATGTATCCTCCATGAAATTTGTAATAATTTAGAGGACAGTAAGGACACTTGGCCTATATTTGGTGCTTTATCTCCAAATTGGTAGGCATATGTTTTCCCTTAACCAGATTAATGAATACGGGAGTCACCAATCAAGGGACTAAATACTACCAAGAAGTATTTGATACCATCAATAAATATCTTTTGATTCCACTGGTATTAATTCCACTTATTTAAGGAAAACCCCTTGTTCATTACGTGATAGATTTTTTGCGATCACTAGGTGGCTTTCTTGCTTAAAAGAGTGATGTTGGGAATGAAAACAACCATTAATATCTCAGTTGAACTATACTTGATGCAGAAAATTGCTATTCATTTATTGAAAAGGGATGTATGGAATTAATATTTGAAGAGTTGAAATTGAGGAATTACTTTCAGGATCATGAGGTACAATTGGTATGTCATCATAACCCACTCAAATTTATCCTCAGTTGTCTTAGGCTTACAAGGATTCTAGCATAGTGGGTAGTTATTTCGAAAATGTTTGATATCTATTTTGTACCACATAAGGAAATAAAAGGCCAATATCTAGCTAAAATCATTGCTGAACATCCATCTATAGAGGATACATCATTAAATACCGAACATCCTAATGAATAAAACTTCTCTATTGAGGATAATTCCCAAGCATGAAAAATGTACTTTGATGGTACCTCCCAAAGTCCAACAGATAAGAGAATGGAAAACCCTAAACTCAACAATGTTGGGTTAGGAATTGTCCTTATCTACCCAGAAAAGGTAGTGTTGCCTTATTAATTATAGTTTTCAGATGGTGGTACCAACAATGAGGCAAACTATCAAGCTCTCCTCACAGGTTTGGAATTAGCACTTCACTTGAAAGTGAATCACATAAATGTGAAAGGTTATTCAGAATTAGTAATCAAGAAAATACATTGAGAATACTCTATCAGTAAAGAAGAGTTAATCACTTTGTGTGATTACATCTGAGGGTTAATGGTGGAATTTCCCTCAGATCTGACATTATTTATGTCTCGCAAGCACAAAATGCCAAAGATGATGCACTGAATAATGCAGCTACAGCACTAGAAGATCCAAATCGTCTTGAGGAAATCATTAGCATAGACCATATTCGTGTGGTATAACCTTTCGTTCAACCTAATGTGGAGGAAATTAATTATATTATACCTATTTCATAACAATATGGTCATACCATGGGATAGGGAACAGTCATTGCTGAATACCTTAAAATTGGGGTAATTCCATCAGATAGGGATGAAAAGAACAGATCTGATGATGAGCATATAATTTTACTCTTTATGATAGTCCATACCAGCAGAATATCCTATATAAATGAGGCTTCCATTTAATCATCCTAAGATGTATTGATGGAGAAAAAACTGCAACTATCATGAAAGATGTGTATTTGGGAGCTTGTTGTTCCCATCAATCTAGGCACATAATCTCTGATCAAATCTGATTGCATGGATACTTTTGGCCTTAAATTAGATAGGATTGTACATATTTCAATATGAAATGTCATCCCTTCCATGTTCATACCAACTTCATTCATCAACCACTAGAGTTTTTACATACAAATAAATACTCCTGGCCATTTTCACTTGGGTAATGGATGTTGTTAGACATTATCCTCTAACCTCTACTAAGAAGTTCAAGTATATTCTTAATTCTACTGACTTATTTTATCAAAGGGATGTGAAAAAACCTCTTGAATAAATTGGAGCCAAAATTATTGTTAGTTTTTTCAAAATATCATATAATTACCAAATTTAATGTTCCTCGTACTATTTCAATGGAAAATGGAACCAATTGTAGTTCTGCTGAGGTAAAAGAAGTTATATCAGGAACATAATTTCAAATACCACCATTCATCTCATTATCATGCAATAGCCAATAGACAAATAGAGGCCTTCAAAAAGACTCTATCAAATAAAATCCATAAAATGGTTGGTAAAGATCAAAAATCATTGCCTGATAAACTTTTAAATTCCTTATGGGCTTATCGGAGTACTACCCGTTCTGTGACTTAGGCAACTCCTTATTTATTAGTGTGTGGAACAGAAGCAGTTTTTCCTATTGAAATTCAATTGAATTCACTATTTAATGAAATATAGGATCCGTTTTCTATAGATGTGATGTCTCAGAAATGGATTCATGAGATGGAGTGTTTAAATAAAAAAATATTTGCGCACTTTGCATCATTTAGAAGTCTACCAGAACATAATAGTATGATCTTTTAACAAAAAATTTCATCTCCATTAATTTTCGTAAAGGAGATTTTTTATTGGCTTTCATGACTCCAATGATACCAGGAAATAAATGTCTAAATATTGAACCAAATTAGTAAGGACCTTATTCCATACATATGGTCTACTCAAATGGGGCTTATGACGTAATTTTAATGGATGGAGAGATCATTACAACACCATCCAATGCAAAATTCTTGAAGAAATACATTTTTTTAATTTCATAGATGTCTATCCTTGACACAAGACATTAAACTGCACAAACCCATTATTCTAGATACATGAGGATTAAATTCATAGTATCTTATGTCCTCACAGATAGACTTAAAATTGTATAGTTGTTTGTCCTTGTCTCATGAAGTTAAACTGAATGACATCATTTGTCCTTGTTGAATGACATTAAACTGCACGACTAACATCTTATCTACTCAATGTTAGGATCATCCATAATTAAACATCATTGACATCATTACTACTATTTAGTGGCACATGAGTCCCTCTCTTCCCTATGTTTTAGTCATATCCACATAGGGAGCTTGTTTCAAGAACTATATATGGAGTGATTCTCATTATCAATGAGATATGTAGAGATGCATAGATCTATAATTTTGGCCTCAGTCGCAATCAATAAATATTCTTATTTTCTATTATCATCCTGTATATCAAAAATATTTATACATATTTTTTAATTACAATATATGGTTTGGTCCTTATGACATTTCATGTCTTATGTTTAACCGTTCTCTCAGAACGTATTAGAGCATCCATTCTTCATGTCGAATATGATAGGCATGAGGAATGATTGTTTGAAGTCATATGTAGAGATTGATTCTAATTTTCATTTAGATATGTAGAGATTCCTAGATCTCCATTCTTGGGCACATCCACGATCCTAAAAACCCCTTTTCCTTATATATAATAATTAAACATGCATAGTGAATTTTTAAATAACTGTTTCTTGCTTGATTCTTTCAACCCGAAAGACATGTAGTGACATTTGAGTGTTATCCCATTGTCCAGCTACAACATGTCTTTATTTTTATATCAATTCCTGTTCATTCTTACCGCAAGATGTTAATCTTCACTGAAATTCAAGAACTATGTTTGGCATGATTCTCATCCCATTAAGATTCATAGTGATGACAATACAATAAATCCTAGTCCCAACCATGAGGAAATTTATTTTCCCATATCATTTTCATATAATAAAAAAAAATGTTGAAAACTTTTAATTTAGGTTATCTCCTCAAAGAAATCATCAAGGAAACATGAATGTCCCCATTTTACATACGAATCAGATCGATGTAAGGGATTCAAAATTCAGGTTCAATACTATTCCAAATATCCCTCGTATGCATTGAGAATTACCTATAACCATATTTCAGACACATAATCTTGAATATTTTCAGACCTTCCTTATCATTCTTATGGTTTCTAGTGACAGAATTGCTATCATCTTAGAGCACTTTTGTCTGGCTATGTATTACATGCCATTAGGCGGCCTTTCATAATTTACCTACATAATGGGGTTGTTAGTCTATAGATGCCACTATTTGGTTATACAACATATGCCTTAATTGTCCATGCATAATACAACCCCCATAATGGGAATTCCATATGATGGTAATTTCATTCATGGAAAAATGCCTTTTCCCCTTCAAACATTGATGGTGATATACAAGAACCTATATTTCAATCATTCATTCATGTATATATGTCCCACTATCTTTCTCTTGACCTGAAAGCCTTCAAGAACGTGGTTTAAATTTTTTCCCTTTCATGTGATAAATGTAATATGAAAATAACCATGGATCACTCAAGAACATATCATATAATTTTTCGATTTGTGGTCATATTTATATGACCAAAAACTACAGACACCATAATTCCTACATTTGGGTCAGAACTTTGTAGAAATCCTATTCCTTTAATTTTTTGGAAATCATGATTGGAAACACTATCTCCTTATTCAGGTACATTTTTTCATAAACCAAACTCCATGCTTCATAAATTCTAAATCTCTATAAACATTATTCAGTTTTTAGAAATAGATTTTAATTTTTTTGAGAGAACGTTATCATGAGTATGCAGTACATGCCGTTAGGTGGACTTACATAATTTTCCTATATTACAGGAATGTCAGCCAAAATATTCCACTATTTGGTTATGTAGAATATTCCCCAATTGGACAAACATAATATAACCCCCATAACGGGTTTTTTCAAATAATGGTAACTTCATTATTGTAAAATAATTCCTCTAATACTTTCATCAATTTTCCCATACCATCCTTTGGATTCATAAATTCTTAAATCACAGTTCAAAATTTTCCATTCCATACCAGAAAATGGTATTTTATTTAAATAGAAAATATCAAGAAATTGGTTGAATCTCATACAATTTATCAGAGATAAAGACCACAAATTTAATCCACTTAATGTCCTCACTGTATGACTTAAAACTGCATAGTATAATTTCCTCACTGCACTTCATAAAAATACATAGTATACTGTCTTAACTGGATGACTTAAAACTTCAGAGCATAATTTCCTCTCTACATGACTTAAAACTGCACAATATAATGTACTCACTTCATTAATTAATAAAAATGGATTTCTTATTCAAGAAATATGTTGGCAAAGATATCCCTTTATTCTTAAATCTTCACTCTTTGGTAAAACCACCCATTGTGGTCTTGAGTCAACCAAACATTATTTTCCTTTATCTATCAGTATTAAAATGATAAATTCATAAGATCTCTTTTGCTTTACTATGCAGTATGTTTCCTTAGGTGGACATGACCAGGTTACCTACATAATGGGAATATCATCCATAACATGGCACTATTTGGCTATGCAATATATACCCAATTTTTCCTTGGATAACACCATTTTCGTATTGAGTTTTACAAATAATGGTAACATTGTTCATGGAGTATAATATCCTTATGTTGATACCAATTTTAAATTTAGTGACTGTAAAAATCACGGCTCAAGATTCTCCTTTGAAAAATTTAAGCAATATTAATGCAAGTCTTATCCACCGAGGCTTGTTGGGGATATAATTTTAAAATTTATGGTCAAAGATGTTCGAACTTAAACAATAGCACTTTATATTCCAACTTTCATGACTCTAAACTTCTAAGAGAGGTGTTACTCACCAAATTGAGAACCATGAAGGGAACTTGAAACAAAATCCATGTCCCAGCTCACAAAACATACATTTCATATGATTTATGAAAAATTGAGCAACAAAAATTTCAAAGATACTTTGTTTGCAGGGTTTTCCATATAACCCTAGAAAAAAATATATGCTCGCTAGGACCCATGGATTAGGAAAAAAATTAGAGCATACTTAAAAACATGATGTTGCTTCATATCTAAACAAATGACATTGGAATGTGTCAAAGATCCCTACTTTTACCCTAGAAAAAGATTCTTTTCATTCTGAATGAATCATATTCTAATAGGGGGATTTTGCAGACACCATGAAATGTGTTCCATTCACTTATCAAAAAAATGTCCTCAACTGGGCTTGAAAGGTTCTTTGTGTTACAATGAATTTTTTATGGGTATTAATGAAGAGTGTAAAGCCACCAAAATGAAGGGTCGAGACAATAGCCTAGTACTGATCTGATGTCGGGGTGTGGGGCCACAACTCCCATGGTATGATGAAATTATTTGGATAAGTCTATAATGTGGCGCCCAAGGTACCTACATGCAAACACATGCACGCCAACATGTTGGATTTGATTGAATTAATAATTTCGGATAAGTCCTCATGGTGTCTTTCCAGTCTAGCCACATCATCGATAGCACACATGTTTACTTGGGTGCACCCATATAGAGTGGAAACACTTGCGTGCCCTAATTCATTCACATAGACAATTTTCTACTCCAAACTCCTCTCGCCGTAGGTCCTATTTTTCCTATTAATAAACCCTTGGTGTCTTCATTTTGATAGTTTAATTTCTACTCTGGTCACCCTATAAATTCTCCGAAGTCTTCGGAAACATTCATGGTAGTTCTTCAACACCTTGAGTAGAGGACTTAAAGGAGGATCATTAGACTTATGTCTTTTTAGTGTTTTAAAACCATTACACTTGCGCACCTAAAGAATACAACCTACCAAAATTAGAAATACTTGTGCACTGCCTATTCCTATTACATGAACATGAGCGCCCCACTTATGGAATCACATGTGAATACTCTTGAATGGTTGAGAAAGGTCTCGCCCGCATATTGACATACATGTTATTCATCGCTTATGTGAACTTAAGGTGACCCAAGCCAACTTGTGTGCCCATACTGGCACAACCCTCTCTTCTTGAGAGCCCCTCTTTGGTTCACTTACTCTCTTCAGTCTACAAGCCATCAAACCTTCCTCAAAAGCATTCATGGAAAGGCCTATTCTTTCATAGATCCCTTATCTGAAAGGGATTCTATTGAGACCTACACCAAAATCTCATAAATTATCAAACCATTGAGAATCTAACATTAATGGGTCTCCAATTTGGTTTTGTATATTGGTAGTTAGAGGTTTCTCAAACTGGTTTCATGATGGAGTTAGGATTCATGAAGTGTATGTGGGTTTGTATGTCCGTTGTCACACGGTCCTTTCTCCCATGAACAATGCTGAGAAGTTCATGGCTTGGAGGAGTGTTTGGGTCCTAGACTCTCCCTTATCAAAGTGACGACCAGGAACCTCATATCTCTGGTAGGGAAGGTATGACTCACACTTCGTTTTCCATGCATGAAATTGAGAATTCTACCTCTCCTAGCTGGATCAATTTTGGGAAAACCATCCGGGTGTACGCCCCTATCTTTTTCATATAGGAGGTACGATCATTGCTTCTACTCTCTTCTTTAGTGCTAAAGACCAGAGGAGAGATGGGAATAGTGACATTCATTACCCAATAACTCTCTCATTGAGCTTTTTCACCATTTTAAAATATCATGGTATAAGCCCGTAATCTTCATAACTTTTTCATTTAATTAGAATCTTGTCTAATGTGAAGAGAATATAGGGAGGGCTCGTTGCCCTTCCCTCATCCATCCTGGCCACCGTAGGCTAGCCCTCCTCCACCAGCAGAGGAGGAAAAGTGTATTTGTCATTTTTGAAACATTCACATCCTCATGTTTCTTACACTGAGCATGACTCACGTGGGAAAAGATATTTATGATGATTACAACATTTTTACAAACAACCATGTTGAATGAACTACGAGAACTCTCATTCCCACCATAATTGGGATACACATGAAGAATTCTCATAAACCGATCTCGATGGATATCATCATCATTAATCCAACCCCAATTCCCATAATTTGGGAATCCTCCTTAGAAATTAGCCCCCAATTAAACCCCTAAAATCATCAAGGAATCCCTTTAGGTTGTAATCCCAAACTTATTTCGGTCAAAGGACTATAATCTTCTATGAGGCTTATCAAACTATGTAGGCATTGATTCCCATCAACATGGGATACGTATGATTCCTCCTTAAGGATCAAACCAAAAATTTCAAATTAAACATATTCTCATTTGGCTATATTCTAAACATGGTCAAATATTATTTGAAAACTTGTATCATTTCCAAAATTATTGGCCTATTTCAGTATAAGTCTCACACCAAACATTGTCTAAGCACCTTTCACTTAGATGTCTTTAACACATGAAATTAAACTGTATTGTTAGTTCCATATTAAATGTACTTAAAAAGTATAATGTGTCCCATTAAGCGGCAAAAAAATATGAGGGTTATGATTCCTTTCACAAGGATATATAGGTAACCCATTTTATGGGTATGATCCCAATATCAAAACAGGCCATTGTCTCCCTGGATGACAATAAATTTCAGAGTGCCAAGCTATGTGGTCTAAAAACCAGTATCATCATAAAGATGATTAAAAGAATCTTGAAATAGTATATAAATGGATAACATTGATGGAGAACCTCGAATACATACAGATATCTCCATTAATGAAGAACCTTGAATACATACTGATGATTCCAAATTTTACACATGTTAATAAGTGATTGAACATTTAAGAAATCTTATGTTATACTTGGTGAATTAATAAGGATTAATGAAAATATCATAAATTTATAATGATAGTCCTGGAGTAGACAAAAATTTTCTCCCAAAATTGTGTTATGAGTTTGACCTCCCTTCTTCTCTAACAATGTATGCTCCTATGTATCACAATGTTTAATCTTAACGAATGCCTGATTTTGGAATGCAGGTCCCCATTAGATAATGAACTGTTGGATGTTTTATGTTCCATTAAAAAATCAAATGGAAACCACCTAGATGTAGTGATTCTTAAACTAGAACACACGTTTCAAGGAACTATGAAAAAAGAATCAAAATTGATTTATTGGAAATAATATTGAAAATAGAAAAATAAATTATCTTTTATTCTAGAAAACATGTTTAAACATTTTATTATTTATGATTATAGAATTTAAATTATATATGATTCTATGAATTTTTTTAATATGGGTATAAAAATTTGAAATTGTAATGTTATATATTTATTTATTGAATGATATATAATATTGTAAAACTATGAAATAAATCATGATGTAAAAGAATTAATGTATAAGATAATGGGTTATTATTGAATTGGATTTGGGAGTTTTCTACTTGTATACCACTATAATCTAAAATGGTTTGATGTTGTGTTATAGAAAAAAGAATAGATATTTTTATTAGGATCCAATGATTTATTCTGGGCTTGTTAAAACATATATATGGGCTGAGGAGTGATTCTTTTATCCATTATGTGGCCGAAAAAATGTGAGTATCCCACTATTAAACATGATTCCAAGAACCATGGATGGAAAAGTGAAAATCTCAAGGACACCAAGAAACATTAGCATAGTAATACCATTTTATGAGTTACGGGCTGAGGACTAAACTAATATAACAATTAAAAAAAGAAGGTTGTTTGTAAAATGGTATAAATAAATAAATTATTATATGGTATATAGATTGGTATATTAAAAAATATTTACTTTGGGAATATTGAGCCAATAAATTTTATGAATAGATTTCATCCATTGATAAAATGTTTACAATAAATAAATAATAAATATATAAATGGATAATTTTTTGATCAAGAGTAAAATTGATGTCGAGTTCATTTTTCAAAATATATGAATATTAAGAAGGAACGTGATAGATAATGGTATGAATCATGTCTAAATGATATAATTAATTCATGAATAAGGAAATAACATCGTTATTCATGATAGAAATGATTTGTTGAAAACATTGTGGCGTTCACTCTCATCTTTATTGACGATAATAATAATATTTTGATATATTTATTATTTTAATGATATATTGATAAATATTGAATAAATGGACACATTATAGTATTGGAGGACCCAAATAGGTTGTAAAAGTAAAATTCAACGTCATAGGATATGATAGGACCCCTCTAAAACCCTTCATGGTGGGCTCTACCATATGGATGCCTTCCATGATTCCAAGTCTTTTCCCTCTCTGATGGCTCGTTTACTTCATTTGATGATGTTCCAATGAAGTCCACTAGACTTATTTCAAGGGATACCACTCCCCGAAGATTCCCATATATCTAAACACTTGTCCCCTCTCCCATTGAGCATCTGAATGCCCCCACCATATTCAAAAAAATCCTCAGATACTCTTTAGATGATTCTATAACTACAAGAGGATTATAAGTAGACACCACAACTCCCCATAACTTATCTCTTGAACAAGAGATCGTCTAGTAATTCGATTGATACACTACCATAGTGTGCTTCGAAATGGAAAAGTTTAGAACTCCAAAAGGATTGGAAGTGGGTACATGAGATGTTCTAAATTAATATACATAATGGCCTAATAGTTTTCAACATCATATTCGTTGGCCTCATACTACAGATGAACTGCACTATGTATTTTTTACATTTGGGATACATTATGGGTATCACAAGAATATATATCTTTAAAAGATTAAAATTTTAATGATCCATCCTATCACTATCCAGAATGAATGAAGATTGAAAATGAAAATTCACATGACCATGATATCTATTAAGACAAGCCAAATGATAAGGATCATCAATATTAGCGTGTACATGGGTGAACCCATTATTCCCCTTGACATTATCATCAAACTCTCCTAAAGACACATGACTATAATCATATTCCATGTAATTTTAGTACTCTTGTTCATCCTAAAGAGATTCTAATTTTCATTATTGTAATTAGTTCGACCCAAGAATGGCTATCTGATAGAATTTCATAGCTAGTAATTACAATGTGGCCATCCATATGATCAGATACTTCCTAGCTAGCCAATGAAGATGAATAAAATGTTCTCTTCATGGGAACTCTGCAACCAAAATTTTTATATCATTTCATGAGAAGGATTGGTCTATTCACATTTTACACTACCTATTATTTGGTAATATTTGGATATATTACTTCCTTAGCATACAATTGAAATTCATCTGAGCTTCCACTTCATAGGCCCATTGGCCATTATAGATACATTATCATCATGTTTTCACCAACTCCCATAGTAAGGGAATCAATAAAAGAAACTCCTGAATGGGGATCATCATTTTCATGAGAAAGATTAACCAATGAATTGGGAATCATGTGTTTATGATATTTTCCACCCCTGCATGCTTTTAAATCCATTGATTTTTAGCACATTGAAATAGTGGGTATTCCAACTTATCCACTTAATACTATAGTTTATCCATAACCTTATCAAAATAGGAACCATTTAACTCAATATATTACTTTAATTATATAGAAGGACTGTGAAACTGTAATTATGTCTGGAGGGATTCCATCAGAAGATGTCCTAGGATCTCCCAACAGAATTTCAAATAGAATAAGATTGAGTATGATTCTCATATTCAAAAAAATAGAAGTGCATTAGGAGGGTTTGATTTTTTACCCTGTCAATGAGGGTATTACTAGAATCTATATAGAAAATAATTCAATAATTGTTTCAAAAATGATCATATTTTTCTCTCTATCCAAGATAAGAGGGACAACAATTAGAATTAATTATCATGATGAATCCTCAGACACTATAGAATTCAGATGAGTCTATTGATCTTAATCCATACATTCAAAAAACTATTCCTAACATGTGATGGGTGGAAGTCGAGGGACTACTCATGATGGTTGAGTGATCAAGGATTCATGAAAAGTGATCCAATTCCCAATTCTCAAAGTCTTTCCTTATCGTGACAAAAATATAGTGAAAAAACCACAATAAAGAGACATTCATCACAATCCAAGATTCAAAAAATTAGAGAAACACTATGTACCAATTCTTCCATCATCCATAGAATTTATCTTCTAGGAAGAACAAGGTGCACTATGATGGAATTATTTCACACCACTAGAATCTCAGAATAATCATCTATGTTAGGATAAGAATGCCTCATTGAACCTTTCTAGAAGATCCTACTTGTGGAGGAGTTCCGAAGAAAAGCCAATGAACATCATCCATCAATGCATCTTGGATCATGATGCTATTGAATCATTTCATAAGACACAAACACATCTTGATGTCATAAATAACCAACAATGATGACTTGGGGATATCATTTATAAAATCAATTGAAACCCCTGAAATGCAGAATTTCAATTACATAATGAAATCCTTAGCTGATGACATGGTCTCCATGGCATCACCGCTCCCAATCCCAAACCAAAAACTCTTCCAAAATCAACTATTATTGTTACTACTATTATTTCTATTACTATTATTTCTATTACTATTACAATTACTATTATTTTGAATGTTAATTTATATATCACCAATATTGCTACAATTCATATAACTATTATTACTATTTTTTAACAATATTACTATCACTATTACAATTAATATTACTATTTCTATTACTATTACTATTACTATTAAAAATAATATTACTATAGTTATTACTAGTTTAATTTCTAGTATTATTACTCATATTATTAATATTATTAATATTATTATTTATATTATTATTATTTTTTGTATCATTATTATTATTATTATTATTATCATTATTAGCACAATTATTATTTCTATTAGTATTACTACTTCTATTATTTTTACTATTAATGTTACTATTACTATTACTATTACTATTACTAGTACAATTACAATTACTATTACTATTACTATAACTACAACTATAATAATTAAAATTACTATATATATTGCTATTATGATTGTTATTCTTATTACTTCTAATAATACCATTACAATTACTATTTCTTTTATTATTACTATTACCATTAATATTAATATTACTATTACTATAGTTGTTACTATTACTATTACTATTACTATTACTATTAACATTATTGTTACTATTATTTTTCATATTAGTAATATTATTACTATTACAATTAGTATAATTTTTATTACTTTTACTATTGATATTATTATAATTATTACTACTACTATATTGATTACTATTTATATTATTTCTATTATGATTACTATTATTGTTACTATAATTTTTACTATTACTATTAAAATAATTGATAATGTTGTTGTTACTATTACTGTTACATTTGTTGTTACTATTAACATTACTATTATCCTCTTTCATACCATTACTATTTTTATGAATAATATCGTTACGACAATTATTAAAATTATTACTATTTTTATTACTCCTATTATTACTATTATTATTACTATCACTATTACTATTACTATTACTATTAGTATTATTATTACCATTACTATTACTATTTCTATTTCTATTACCATTACTTTAACAATTTCTATTAGTATTATTATTAGTATTTTTGTTTTTATCATTAATAATAATATTATTTCATATGCGTGGTTGGTGTCTATATGTTTTTCTTAAATTATACACCAAAGCACCTAATATATATATATATATACCTGCAATGGGAAGAAAACCATGTATCCCTTCCCCTTATCTTCCTTTAAGGAAGTGCACAAGCAGTATCCCCCCTTCTATACCCTTGAAGAAATGAACATACTGGTGATCCCTCCCCCATTCTAACCCCAATTACGTTAATCATTCAATTATAATTTATGACCATTATTGTATTTTAGTTCTTTCTTCCATTATCCCTCATTTCTTAAAATACCCATTATTCACATGTAGAATAAGTCATCCCTTCATGCATCCCTAATAATTCATGGATCCCCTACACTCTCTCTTTATAATAAATAATAATATAAAATTATGTTTCAAATATCGAAGGATTTAAGAATTAATACAGGTCATCGTGACCTTACATCCTTCCCAATTAAATTTTAAACACTATAGGAGGAAACCATCATCATAAAAATAACACATTTCACCCCATCATCTTTCCAAATCCAATATCCTACTAATTTTGATGACTCGATAAGATAAACCTTGATGTACCAACATCAGCAGTCTAGGACTCCCCAACATTGTGCCGTCATTGTTTATTGAAATCTTAATTCCTTTTGTCTAACAACCCTCACTTAACCCCTTTCTTACACCTAAAACCATTATTTATAGCATTTCATCCTTTGTGGGGGAGAGAGAGAGAGAGAGAGAGAGAGAGAGTGTGTGTGTGTGTCGTTCCCTGAACCCATACACATGTATTTATTGCCTAAAATAATGATATTTGATACTTGCTTTGATATCAATTGTAAATCTTGGACATAACTATCCTAAAACTAATTCACATTGATAAAATATTTCATAAAATATTTTTTAGAAAACCATCCTTCACGTATTATAATATAATCCAAGAACAATTCTAGTAATAAGATACTATGAATTATTTGAGGATGCCATTTATTATCACTAGATAAAAAGCACTAATAAGGGGGGGGGGGATTTACCGGTATTTGTAAAAAGCGTACATAAAATTAACCATTATCAGTACAAAAAAACTCATTAAAGGATACCAATTTATGATTTTTATATCCTTGATAAAATTACATCCTCTATCATCTCTTTTTTTTATAATTGATATTACTTAAACTTCTATTAGTGAATTTTTGTTTATCGCTGATAAAGGTTACAGTGAGAAATTTAATTTATAAATATTAATATATTTAATATAATATTTATATTAAAATAAATATATATGTATATACACATAAATATATTATATAAATATTATTTATATAACTATTAATAAAAAAAGAATCTTATTTTCATAAATTTATATATAAAAAGTTATCAAATTTATATTAGTCAAAAAATATAATTATTTATTTATATATTTTACTTGTAGAATATTTATATAATTAAAATAAATTTAAAATATAAATATTTCAATTAAAAAAATATAATATATAAATGAATGTATTTATTTAAATACATATTTATATTGATATTATTTAATTTAATATATAATTTTTTTAATTATATAATATACAAATGAATTTATTTGTGTGTATTTGTGTTACATTCTTGTGTGTGTATGTGTGCATGAAAGTGTTTTTATTTATGTAATATTGTGGTTTCATTTTTAATATATATCTATTTGTAGTATTTTCTATATTTATTCATTTTTAATATTTATTCCTAGGGTTTTCCACTTTCTTGGTGATGTGGAAGGCTCTCTCATAAATTTTGGATATCCAACAGCCTCATGCTACCCCAATATTGAAATTCCATAATGTCTCATTAGATCTCTCACTCTCCCCATTATTCTTTACCATTTTAGGATACTTCAGTGGAATTTATCATCAATATCTAGAAATGTATCAATTAGTGGATTACTGATTGGTCTTATTTAATGTCTTAAGCAATTTTGGATCAATTAATGGTTGCTATTAGAGAAGAAAACCCATATCAATGGGGGTAGTACCACAATGAAATAAATGTCCTATTAGTCTTCAAATGGATTCACATCAATGGTAAAATTAGTCCCCTCAGAGCAAAAAGAATGTATTATAGAAATATATATTTGTAGGGCGGATAAAAATAAACATGAATGGGTCATCAAGTGTTATAATAGGTCTATTGGGATATGGTGCAATTTTCATAGTTCATTATGGGGATGTCTATGAACCCTTGTTTGAAAGTCAATCCTTCAAGGGGTTTTCCTCATATTAGACATGTGTGCCTACCCAGTCAATTGATGAGAGGAAATATAAATAATAAGTCCATCAATTTGTTTTCATCAAAGATATGTGAGAAGTTCCTTCTCAAATGGATTGAACAATATTGGGGGAGTCACATTATAGTGAACGATTATTGATGTCTCGTGTAATTCCTTGTTCGATCGTAATGTTGACACCATACATTTAAAAAAATATTAGATGCCACAGAACATGAACTATAGAGACATCATAGGACAACTCCATGATGAACTCATAAAATAGATCCATATCCCTATAGACCTGGGATTCCTCTTGATGACCCATCTATGTTTATTTTGATCCACATACAAAAGGTGATTTATAGAACAATCCAAGATTTCTAGACGAGGTATGAAAGTTATAATTTATGTGAATAAATATTAAGACTGAGATATTATGTATTTATTTATGGAAATATCCCCATTGAAAGGAATTTTCTTCTTTGATACAATAATGAATTGATCCCACATATCTGGAAGCCTAAAAGTAGCCCGATAATTAATCCATTGTTGTGAGTTTTCCAGATGATGGGGATAATTTTACAAGAAGAAACATAACTAAGTATAAGAAGAAAGGGGAGATTGATAGATCCATATGCCCTTTAAAAAATACTTTATATAGGTATCCCAAGGTAGTTGGATCTCAAAAATTTCTCAGAGATCATTCCATATCGTTGATGTAGTGGCGTAGTTGAGGAATTAATATTAAAAATGAATAAATATATAAACTACTAAAAATGGATAGATATTAAAAAAGAATAAATAATAATAAATAAATGAACACCCATTCACACATGATTACACATACACATGGGACACACACAACTATATTCCTTTATATATTATATAATTTTTTAAATAAATGTATTATATTATTTTAATACAATATAAATAAATATTTAAATAAATGAATTCATTTATATATTGTATAATTTATTAAGGAAAATATTAATATATTATAATTATTTTAATTATATACACATTTGTAAATAATATATACTAATACTATAATACATAATAACTACTATAAATTAGAATATTTTTTATATATAAAATTATGAAAATAAGATTTTTTTTATTTAATGTTATATAAATAATATTTATAAAATATATTTACATATATATATATATACTTATAATAATATATTTGTATATATAGATTAAATTACTCAGTATGATTTCTTACAATGATATGTAAAAATCACTGACATATGTGTCACTTTTATCAGTTCTAGAAAATATCACCGAAGAACGATACTATTTTATTAGTGATTTTTTAGCACTAATAAAATCTAAATTTATGAGGTATTTTTATGAATGGTAATAAAATTCCACCAATATCATCCAGTTTTCTAAAGAACTAATAAATGATGGCACAAAATATTGTGCACTCTATGTTTGTTATTAATAATATCATATATTATTACATGTGGGTGTATTCGTCATCCACTAATGCTATTAAACACACTCTCCTTGGAGAGTAGATAATCAGGAATGTTTTTCATGTCTTGATAACTGAATATTGAGAGAAACCACAATATATATTACTATAAATATTCTTGGAGTAGTTTTTTCTAAGGGGAAGATGGTTTTATACGAACTAGATAATGTAATACATTCATTTCATTTTTTTATTACTGTATTTTTTCCCCAATAATCTATATTTGGTATCAATGTATATATGTTATATTTTTTTTGAAATAGATCATGGAGTGTTGATTTGGGTAAATATTAACTCTCCCTCTCTCTATCTCTCTCATGACGGATGAGTCACTAGAGTTAATAGTGGTTAATGTTAGAATGTAGTGAAACAAGGGTTGTTGAGGAAAAATTCATGAAATTGTTAACATAAAAGGATTAAAGAATTATGGAGCCACTCAGACAGTGGAGGATGGTTCATCATGGGGTATGTTGTCTAGTCATTAGGATTACTAGTATTTTGACTTCTGTAATGGGATTAGGTGAATTGGGGTATATGTTAGATGATTGTTACCTCCTATAGTTTTTGACAACTAGTGAGGACAGATGCAATGTCATTATAACCTAAATTATTTCTTTAAACCTATTCAATATTTAATATTATTTTATTTTTATAATTATTATATATATAGAGAATGTGGAGGCACTATGAATGATGACAGATGTGTGAGGGGATAAAATATTTTAAATGTGATAAATTGTTATTTTAAGATACAATGAAAAAGGTAAAAATTAAATAAAATATAATAAGTATTCTGAAAAATTGAATATGTAGCTTAACTGGGGTTAGATGGGGGGTGGGATCCCCTTCTTGTGCATTGCATGAAAAGAAGAGGAGGGGTATGGATAATACATATGAATTTCCATAAAGTAAGAGGAGGGGGAGGGATATGTGATTCCATTCCCCTTACACACACACACACATACATATATATATTAGGTTCTTGGGGAAAAAATTATGACGATAAACAAACACACACCATACAAATTTATGTAACAACAATAATAGTAATCGTAATTATAATATTAATAATAAAAATAACACTAATAGTAATAGTAATGGTATCAATAAAAGTAATAGTAATAGTAATAATAATTATATTATTAATATTAATAATAATAATTTTAATAATGGTTGTATTAATATTCTTAAAGATAGTAATAGTTATAATAATTACAATAAAAATTGTAATTTTAAAAGTAATAGTAATAATAACAGAAACAATATTTTTAATATTAATAGAAATAGTAACATTAATATTAAGGGTAATAGTAATAGTAATAGTAATAGTAATTTTAATAGTAATAATATTAGTAATAGTAATAGAAATAGTAAATTTAATAGTAATAATATTAACTATAATGATAGAAATAGTAATAATAATCATTTTTGGAATGATTTATGAATTCACTTTGAAATGGATTTTAGCAATACCCTTATTTACAAGAATATATTGTAAACACCTTCTAATGGTCATATCATGAATACAAAATTTGGTAATCATCCTAAATATTATCCTATTTGATATCTTTTTTGGAAATTCCACGAAACTTGCATGGGGACTCCATCTTATATGCACTACTATTTCATGGATCGTCTAGACAAGGCATGAAAATACTCAAGTGAAAATGAATATAGTTTTGATATGGTTGGGGATAAAACAAAATTGTAAGAGTGTAAAGTGTAGTACCCTCTGTTTGAGTCTAGTAAACCTCATTGGATTTCTAATCATGCATGACTAGACTCTAATCATCAACACATATTTTCCTATTCAGGGTATGATCTTGGTAATGAAACTGATGATCCCCATTCAATATTTTCTTTTAAAAATTATATTGGTAAAAATCATAATGATGATGTACCTACCAATGACCAATTGATTTGTGAACCTGAGGCTTAAAAGAATTCCAATTTTCAATTAAAACTAGGACACAAC
This sequence comes from Viscum album, assembly GCA_963277665.1. Classification (NCBI taxonomy): domain Eukaryota; kingdom Viridiplantae; phylum Streptophyta; class Magnoliopsida; order Santalales; family Viscaceae; genus Viscum; species Viscum album. Next base: position 194,802,676 of record OY728142.1, on the reverse strand, counting down.
ATGTTCTTATCAATAAATTGGAAGAATAATATTAAAATTGTATTGGATTTTTCTAGAAAATATAAAAACATTTTATGTAGTAGAGTACCCATGAAGAAAACAAATGAGTCCTCTTGAATGAAAAAAGAGGATTATGAACATCTAGAAGGGCTCATGGAAATTCCCAGCTCTTAAATTTTTTCAAGACCAACCAATTATAGGAGGAACTAAATACAACTATGAAAATTAGACTCCTATGATGATATAGAGGAGAAGTTATGAGTACTTAGTATCTAATGTACATCATGTAGCTTCTGAAGAAGAGGTAGCTAATGTCATGGGGCATCTGGGGTGTATGTGTGTACATGATAATGTTGAGGAGGATATTGGTTCTTATTATCTCAAAATATATTTTCTTCATGGGAAATATCAAGTTCCATCATCCTTAATTATAGATAGTGATCCATGCATAGATGGCTCATTGAAATTATAAATTCAAATAGATAGGTATCCATTTGATATTTTTACTACCATCTAGATGAATGAAATACCGTCTATGTGTATCTATAGGATCAGGTTCGATAAGATGATGATGAAAAAGATTAGGCCATTAATAATGCAAATTTTATAATGTCTCAAGTGTCCTATTATAGTCTATTTGGAGTGTTAAACTTATCAAATTTGGAGTTTAATAATTGATAGGATCAATCTAAATACAAAAAATTATCTAGTTCACTAGATGAGGTGTGGGGAGACATGGTGTCTACTTCTAAATCATCGCTACAGTTATAATCATCTATTGTAGGACCCTTGATGGATGTTAATCTGAAGGGAGATTCTATACGCTCTATGGTATAGGGAACTGATATTTATAAGTAGGGCCTCCATATTGGAGGGTTCTCTAGTGAAATTGCTGCAACAGACTTCCTCAAAATGTCTTTAAATGATGGAATTCGGCCCTGGATGAGAGAAAAGACCTAGAAGCTTAGAAGGAATATTCATTGAAGATCCTCTTCTAGTAGGTGTTGGTGGGGTCCTGTCAAAACCCATGATGTTGAATTTACTTTTAGTTCCACTTTGGGTTCTTTTATGTTGTAATATGGCCATGTATTCAAAATATAACAAACATATTATTACTATAAACATGCATCAACATATCATTGATACCAACATATATCAACATATCATTATAATCCTTAGTATGTATGATTGTGACAACAAAACATATATCTGCACATCCTTATTGTTTATGTTTCCATTATATTGATTGATTTATAAATGTTTTTTATATTGGTTTGATAATTTTACATGTTATTGATTTATGTTTTTTGTTATATGATTTATGAAATAACAACATGGTATTATAAAAAATGGTTGGTGACGACTCACGATTGTGATGTTATAACAACGATTTGGATGTGGTTATAGTGATGAGTTTAGGTTGTATTGGATTCATGGGTCGATGGATACGATGCTAATATTATTAGGATTTTCCATATGGGTTTAGGGTGATAATTTGGTAGTAATATTCATTTTTATTCATTAGAATAATGTTCATTTAGTGAGGAGTCATCCTAATGTCCACATAATGTTTTGAAATGGAAGGGACATAGTCGATAGGTATGAGTTGATGGGTTAATAATTTATAGCACCCAATTATATAATTACATATTATTGATATTTTCCCTTATATTTTATTGATATACAATTTAGAAATTTTGATGGATTCATGGATTTTTGGGAATGAAAGAAACATTCTAATTTCATGATACGATACATGTCTCTTCTGATTATGATATTCCTGGTTACAGACATTTGATTCTCATGTAGTAATATCATGTGATTTGTTTATTACAGGTTCCAACTGGTAACTAAGTGTATGTGTCTATATGCAGATATGTTTGATTAGCCTTATTATTATTTCATCCTATTTAATAGTTAGTGTTTCCAAGTTATGTTTCTCAGAATTGTTTTTGAAATGGGTATTGTTTAGATTTAAAATATAATCTGATTATAATATCACTAGTGCACACCTCTCCATAGTTTTTAATGAGCATTTTTTTAGGATAGTTAGTGGATGGATATTAATACTGTGGTTCTGGAAGATCAGGTGGTGTATATTAGTTAGATCGGTTTATAGAATCTCAGTTCTACATTATATGATGTTGTTATACATTCATATTCATTTAGTAACATTTAGGAAATGTGAATTTTCGAGTCATAAATTATGGTATATGGAGTTTATTGGTGATTTTCATCTCCCAATATGGGTTATGTAAGGAGTGTAATCCCACCAAAATTATGTGCTTCCATCTGTGATTGTCATTGCCCTTTAGCCTATTAGAGAAGAGTGTATGTGTTTTCTTAACCTTTACTACTAGTCCAATAGGTGTACTATTTTTTAGGGTCAGGATTGACATAAAATCCATATAACATCCATTTTGAATTAATATATTTGAATGTTCAGATAATACTATTTATTAGAAATTGAATATGAGATAAGAATAGCCCAACAACAGTGTATAACATAATGTTGGAATTAAAATCACATGAGTAGTAATGTGTCTTGGTTTTATTATATATTTATTTTTGGGATGTAATAAAATTAGTTTATAGAAAATTGATGTATCTAGAGAAGGTCACTATAGTTTCCCATTAGTGTATTTTTTTAGGTTTTAGGGGATTGAGGAATAATGAATTTACTCTTTCTATATTTTCATTGAGTATTACCCTTGGTAATGGATGAGTTGACCATGATGAGGATGTATATGTGGTAAAACATTATTGACGAAATAATTGATATAAATATGTTTCACAGGTTTCATAAATTGATTTAGTTTCCGGATGTGTTCTAGAATGATTTATTGAATATAGAAGAACATGATTTGAGTTATTGGGGGCATGTTATTAAAAAATAAGTAGTGAAGTAGATGAGGGGTACCTATAATTACATTTATGATATGATATTTAAGTTCAAACATGTTTGAATTATTCAGTGAGTGATAAATATTGAGTATGAGAAATTTTTTACCTCTTCGGTGATGAGTTGGTTTAATCTCATAACTCACTTGGATTTCATATTTTTCATTTAGATTTTTCTCTAGAGTATTCATGGATGATTAAAAAAAATATACATGTTTTTGTAATCCATCTTATATATAAAATAATTTTTTGTTTATGGGAACTTATTCGTGATCAGTCATTGAATATATATATTGTTGACTTTATAAGGGGATGCATTATTTTTTGGACACTTCCTAAATTGTATTTGTTGTATTTTATTTTTAGTAGTTCCAGTTGAATGACATTATATTCAAATATTAGGCATATGATATTTGGCATTTAGATGATTATTTATGATATAAAGTGTGTTGGTATATTTTCATATTATCTATTATCTCCAAATTTATATTAAGAATTTTTTTCCCATTTTGCTAAATATTTATTAATGATTGATGTTTCTAATATATAGAATATTTAGGGAATTCTTCTGATTTGATTATATATGTTTCTTAACTCTCATCCTAGGATTAGAATATGTGGGGTTGGGTTTAGGAAAATGTTGTATCAAAATGAGGTTGAGAGATATGATGCGGTTTGGAGATGAGAATAGTGAGGATTACATGGGTTTAGAGGGAAAAACATTATATGGACATATCACATGATCTAGGAAAGGGAGTCATTCGAGGGAATGAGTAGATAGAGAGACATGGGACCTGATGTAATGACCTTTATATTGACTAAATAGAATATGATATGTGTCACTAACTTTTTGTGTAAATATATATAAAGACCAGGAATCATTATTGTTCATGATTAAATTTCAATTAACTATACAGTGAGAAATATATTTAAAAAAAATTATTATCATTAAATAATCCCAAATATAGGTATAGTATTCCCTAAACAAATTAATTGCAAAATTATGTATTATAGTCAATGGATTCATTAGTTTAATGACGAATTTATTTAGTAGGATGTTCCAAAAGATCTATATGGATATGAGATTAATTAAAATGACATGGGGATGAGGGCACTCTAAGGGTTCTAGTTATAGGTAATATAGATTAATGAGGGATCCATTCTAGATTTTGAGATATGATATTTTTCAAAGGATGTAGAGATAGACTTTAGTTTTATTTTTTTCTTGGAGGAAACACTAGATAAACTTTATTACGTTGATGTTTTGTATGGATTATCTACAATGGTGGATTTTGTTCCCTAGATATAATTAAGTGTTAGTTGAATTAGGGATAATGTTTTGATGTTTGTTTCAAGAAGATTATTTTTCCCAGATGGAGAATATAGCATAGCAATAAGAAATTCATTCCCTATACTAAGAGATACTTTATTTATTGTCATGGTATGCTATCAAATTTTTAAAGAACATATTGAAACTCCTTCCATTGATATTCATCCACTAGAAATAAATTTATAGAATTATAATAATTCACTATACTTTACAATCCCTTTGAAATGATTATATGGATACTAACTCAATATCATTATCTGAACCAAACATTTTAATTTTTTATGTCTTGTCCATTAAAAAACTGAATCCATTTATTAACAACCTACACCAGTACTTCCTTTATGTATGGAAATATGAAACAATCTCATTTTTCTTAGTGTTTATTAATTAATATGATGGTGGAGTTTTATTTTATTTCTATAATAATTTTATTTTTCTCTTATTCTGGTCCTGGTGACATGGGTTTTTTATGTGGTTAGGGTTTATTATATACATTCTATCTGATGTATTAATCTCTTATGACTGGTTTAGTGTTATGTGATATTGTCTATGGGAAGAGGTTTGGTATGATATCTATTGAATTATAAGTTGGGGTTAAAGAAACCTGAATCATAGGAAGATTCCGTATGTCATTGGATGCATCCATTTAACTCAATAAGGAATGATTATATTTGGTGTAGGATATCATGGATTGTTTCAAGGGGAACATTATATTCTAAGATTTTGAAAGAGATCATGTTCTATTTGATAGTGAGTGAGAACGTCAGATGGGTCTGAGGTGTGTTGATTGCTTCACTTGATGTGTAAGTTGAAATTGCGTCCAATGTAATATTAGTCATTAATTTTTTTCTTGATTTGTGAAAAATACCATAATATCCTTTAGGAAATGTTTATTATGTTACCCCCTTCCATAAGATATTAAATTTTTATTAGATAATTAATTAGGTGTTTCCCCAATATTAATTATTTCATATATATAATGGTGCATTCAGAATTATATAATATGTGGATTTAGATCAATGAAATTCTATAGTGAGTTTAAATTTTACCTATGGTATCAACTTGGGAGATTATAGTACTTTTATAGAATAAGGTCAACTGTGGTCTGGTGTGAAGAGATCAGATTCATAGTTTTCCTCTCGAAGATTGTTTTTTCTAAATATCAATAGAGCAATGATGTTATATGTGTTATCATTATGAAAGGGGAATTCCATATTTCTTATATTTATTATGAAGTTTATTTTTATGGGAGTTTTTTATAGAAATATATAGAGAATTTTGTATGGCATCATGGAATTCAGAAGATGACCATATGTAATCATTATCTCTATTTTTCCTCTATGGTGTTGAGAGGTCTCCAGTGTGATTTTAGTTCTCAAATACGCAATAGATCCACTTTTCATCCATATATAAATGATCAACTAAAAAAATATAAAAATATTATATTTCTTATTTTCTACATGCACTTTGGTTCTTGGAGCTTAGAGATTGAGGCAGGAACCCTTAGTGAAACTTTCTTGAAAAATGGTTATCATTATAACATAGATATGAATCTATATCAATATAGTGTATAAACATATAAAGTCATTATATGATCATAATAGGGTAACATTAATGTTCAATATTGAATATCATGTGTTCTTAAAATAATCAAATTTTCTTTAGAAGTTAATATTTAGTAATGGAAGTAATATTTCTCCATAATTTCTATCAATATTCATGGTGTTTAAGATCATTGGGTCAATAACATATTGGTTTTCACTAACCTAATAGATAATCTAGATTCATTATGTTTCCTATGTATTTCTGCTTCCAAATTAATTTTATTATGATTATCTACTCATTGATTGGGGAAAGATGGATGTTGTGGATGATGGATCTGATGAGGGATGGCCTATTGAGATTGATGGAATTCGAGAGAATTTGTTTTTTGTGTGTACCATTCTACTAGATCATATCGTATGGTGTCATTTTGGTATGGGGTGGATTACATAGGTGTTGGAATTTTATATGTATTCTCAATATCCTGTATTATTTTATTCCTATTATTATTATGATATAATATTAATTTTCCTTGGTTTTATTAATTTATGAGATTATTTTTTATTTATACTATTCATAGTGTTCTTTTAATAGTGTTTCCATTGATTTAGATGTATCTTTCTTTAGAGATTGTTTTTGGGATTTTTAGAATTCATGTTATTTTATTTTTCATTATACTGTGTTGGTGGAATAATATTACGGTGATATCCTTCAGAGATGTATCATGGGTTAGTAGTCTGGATCACTATATATTTCACCTTATATTCCAATTATTTTTATAAAATTCTCAAGGATGGGAGTTATTTAAGACTTATAGGATTTAAGGGACTCTATTTTTGAATATCTTATATTTTAGTTTTTTCAAAGCCTTGAGTTGTTGTGTTGTGGTATATATGAGTTTTAGGGGATGGAGAATAATTTTAATCGATTTTTAAAAGAGATTATCCACCACAACAATTTAAATACTTGGGTAAAGGGTTTATTCTATTGGATTCTATCATGTGAAAAATTTTATGATGGATATTCCCTAGATCTAGTGTGTTGGTGTCCATGTTGGTGCGCAAGGTATCTTAAATTAGAGGGAAATGTGTCACCATGTTCTACCTCATACTATGTTGAAACAAAATAGAGAAAATATTTTCACTGTGCTAGAGTGATAGCCATAATTTTTAGGTGGGTGACTTAAATTTCATGAACCATTCCATGGTTCAAGGTGTAGTGTCATATGAATTTTCTAAATTGGAAATGTGAAATTTTTATTCTAAAACGTGATTTTAGGTTCAATTAAAGAGTTTTTTGAGTTTTAAATCATGGAAGTGGATACCAAAATTAAATGGATGATAAATGATATGATTATATAAATTTAAAATAAATGTCAATGGATGTTTGAATATTTTGACTAAAATCATTAAATAAGTAAAATGATATGAATTATATCACATTTATAAGAGAGTTAGAAACCTCAAATAAATTTGACAGATTCAATATGAGACTCATTCTCAAAATATATTCTGTCTGAATATGAAGAATGTGATTGGTTTGTGAATCAATTGATTATAGGGTTAAATTTTATTAATATATATTTCGTATATATATTTATTCTCCCTAAACACCTATACAACATATAAGGTGGACTAAAATGGTAGTATAAAATTTCTAGAATTAATCTAAATATCTTCCCTTCTTTGGTTATAATGGATCCAGGGGAGGTGATGAGTTTTAATGGATGATTCAATAGTTTTCGAGATACTTATTATAGAGTTTTAATATATATATATATATGAATTATTCTATTATCTTTTCTTTTTTCTCAATCATGCTAATCATCTCTTCTACACATATTGTGCATCTATGATAAATAATACGGGTTCGTCGAGTTTTATTAAGTCATTAAAACCCTTTTCGTTGTCATGCCTTGTGATTTCAAATTTTCTGAGCCTCATAATACTTTTAAAAACAGCTTCACTACACTTAATATTTCACTAATTTAATACAATAATTTACATCATGGTTCTTATCCTCTATGTGATAATAAAAAAGTCAATGTAGTTGATTTTTTTAATCTCTTCATTTTGTGTATGCTTTGAGTTAATTATACAGAGTATTCATATAGATAAATAGATGGAATAAAAAATTATGCATAAGATAAACCAAAAAATATATCAAAATAGATAAATAATGATTATTATTTCATGAATTATATACAAATAGTTTAATTATTTCAATTCATAAAAAAGATAATCACTTTTTGATAATAATTATCACTATTATGGACATGATATCTTTTGATGTACTTGATTAATATCATTTTATATTCTATAAATTTATCCAAGATAAATTAATAAAATATTTTTATATGATAGATTCCAAAAATTATTATTTTATTGATTAAATAGAGGATTGATCTTATATTTCAAATTAATTATAAAATTTATTGCATATAAATAAAGGGATCATAATTGATGAAAGATTACCGATTGTAGATTATTACAATTATTTAAATGGACTGAGATAGAAGGTTTTTCATATATGATGATTTATTATTTGGAATTTATTGTTATATACAGATTGAACTGTTATGTATTGTAATGTTATTTCATGGAACTATTATTGTAATTTACATGATATTTCATAGGAAGAGAAGGAAAAAATTCTGGGAAGACTCCCTTGGGTTGAAGGTAATGAGTAGCAAGAGGATTGGATCCGTAAACAAGATAAAATCATGGAACACGGTATCCATAAAGGTACGATTAATGTTGAGGAGTATTATCACACATGGTACAAGATGGATAGCCACATTGAAGATCTACTCCAAGAGGACCCAAAAATGAAGTTGCATTCTATTTTTTGGAATCTTTAAATGATTAGTGACTCCAAAAATTTCATCATTGCTTTTAATGATTTTGTAATTTCTTACAGCGTTTGACAATCATTGTATATTTGTTTTGTATATTCACATTTCCACCAATGAATTTTTGGAAAAAAATTTAATCATACTTGTAACATGATATTTCCATGTGACTATTGAAATAAATTCAGCATATATTCTACTAAATGACATCGTTATGGGTACATAATGCAATTCTAAAAAATAAATAGATTGGGTAATGTAAATCAATAATATTACGTAATATTATAAAAATGGGGTTTTCATGATTATTCTTGAATGATAATAAATTAGAATATGTGGTCACATGTATTTTATGCCTTGTAATTGTTTCCACTTGACATTCAATTGAAACTATTTCCCATTTTATTGTACTTATTATTGTTATGTATAATTGTTTATTTTTTTAATACTTCATAAATGGAAATCTAGAATCGTGTAATTATTTAATGAAGAAAATTTATATTATTACCATTCATCATTTAATATTTATAAAATGTAGTATACTGCTTAATTCATGTATATGGATGATGGTAGTTGTTGGTATCTTCACATATTAAGATTAATTTTAATAATAAAATTTTTATAATTAATTATTGAATTAAGTATGGTAATGATATTAGTTTTTAGTCAAAAATAAATTATTGGTTTCAGAAATCCCATTCTTATTTGTTGATGGACCAAATATCACAATGCTATGTCCAAAAATGACATTTTTTATTTCCTTGAAATTTGTTACTTCCATTAGTACACAAACTTGGTTGATTAGATCCGTGTACTGATATCATATGATCTATCATGGTTTGAATATTAGAAATCAATAGGATTGATTACCTATGAATGTATTGATGATTTATGTTGGTGTTAGTGAGATGGATTTATCTATACATGATTGTGTTAAAAATGACATAGTTGTGGTTATGATGTTTTTAGACCTTATCATGCTCAAATATTTATTAATCAGATGTTATTGATGTATAAATTTCCAAAAGGATGCCTAATTTAGTTCTCAAATACCTATTATAGATGGTTTATACATGGTGAGTTCTTCTTTGAAGATGTATCATTGGGTGAGTTCTAGAATACATGTGAATTATGAAATTATAAATTAAATTGCAATGAACATGATTTGTTTACGGTGATTATAAATGAGGTTAACATAATTTTAAATAAACAAGAAATCATGGTGATGAAGTAACATGGATTATAATTTTAATTTATTAATCTTGTATATGAATATGGAATAATATTAATTAATGTATGGATAATAAATAATTAATTCATGAAGTTTATTCTTCAATACATGTCTATGATCTTTACCTTAATGGTGGATGTAAGGTGTATTGTGCAATGATAGTTACAAATGAGTCTATGGTTTGAAATTCCACTAACTGTTGTTTTGAATGATATAAAATATAATTTCCGATATCACATGTTTCACCATCATGGTTGTTAGGGAAATTGACCACAAATTTTTTTGAGGGGGTGTTTCTTAAACAACCATGTTTGTGATAGAATAAATGATATATTTCTTACAGATAGTGTCCTATTGTATGTCAGCTTCATGGGTAATTAAATTTTAATATCCATAGCTAAACAATGTTGAGAACCTATGTATGAATTGGTTCATGAAAAGTAGTTGGTTTTTGGAATAGTGAAAAAAATGAAATTAAGTAGGTTATAGTAATAATATATTGGATAATGTGCATGATAATAGAAATTTTTTGTAATGAATTATATGGTTGATATTATTTGGTTATGTCCTTAATGTGGTGCCCAAGGAACCAATGCACAAACACTTGCATGCCACCATATTGGAGTTGATTGAATTAATAATTTTGGCTAAGTCCTCAAGGTGTCTCCCTAGTCTAGCCACATCACCGATAGCCCACAAGTATACTTGGGTGCACCAATACAACATTCAACCACATGCACACCGTAACTCTTTCACATGCACTACTTGCTACTCCAAAATCCTTTCTCCCAAGGTCCGATTTTTACCTATAAATAGACCCATGGGGTCTCCATTTGGATAGATGAATTGATAATCTGGTCGCCCTAGTACTTCTCCACAGTCTTCGGAAACATTCACGGTAGTTCTTAAACACCTTGAGTAGATGAATTATAGGAGGATCATTGGAATTATGTATTTTTAGTGTATGGAAACTATAAAACTGGTGCACATAAAGCACACAACCTCCCAAAATCAGAAATACTTGCGCTTTTCCTATTCATCTTACATGAACTTGAGAACTTCACTTCTATAATCACCTGTGAATACTCATGAAATCTTGAGAAAGGTCTCACCCACATATTAACATACATGTTATTCCTCGCTTATGTGAACACCAGGTGACCCAAGCCTACTTGTGCACCCATATTGGCACACCCTTCTCATCTTCAGATACCCTCTTTGGTTCATTTACTCTCTTTAGTATACAAGCCATCAAAACCTCTTCAAAAGCATTCATGGAAATGCCTCTTCTTCCTTATATCCCTTGTCTGAAAGGGATTCTATTGAGACTTCCACCCAAACCTCATAAATTATCAAACCATTGGGAATACCACCTTAATGGGTCTCCTATTTTTTTGTATATCTACAGTTAGAGATTTCTCAATATTATTCATGATGAGGTTAGGATTCATGCAGTGTTTGTGGGTTTGTATATCTGCAGTCGCATATTTCTATCTTTGAGGAACAATGCTGGGAAGATCTTGGTTTGGAGGAGTGTTTGGGTCCTAGCCTCTCCCTTCTCAAAGAGACGACCAAGGACCTCAGGTCTCTGGTAGGGAAGGTACGACTCACACTTAATTTTACATGAATGAAATGTCGAATTATCCCTCCCCTACAAGGATCAATTTTGGGGAAACCATCCAGGTGTACGCCCCTATATTTTCTTACAGGAGGTAGGATCATTGATCATACTCTCTTCTTCAGTGCCAAAGAGAAGACGAGATATGTGCATAGTGACTTTCATTACCCTTTCCCTCTCCCGTTGAGCTTGGTCACCATGGGAAACCATCATGGTATAATCCCATAATCTTCATCCCTTTTCCATTAATTTTTACCTTGTCCAATGTGAAAAGAATAGAGGGAGGGCTCGTCGCCCCGCTCTCATCCATCCAGGCCACCATAGGCTCGCCCTCCTCCACCAGCAGAGGAGGAAAAGTGTATGTGACATTGTTGAATATTTCACATCCTCTTATTTCTTACACTGAGCATGAATCACATGGACATAGATATTTATGATGATTTCAACGTTTTTACAAACAACCATGTTGAATGAACTATGAGAACTCTAAATCCCACCATAATTGGGATACACATGATGCATTCTCATGGACCAAGATCAATTGATATCCTCTTCATTAATCTAACCCTAATTCCCATAATCAGGGAATCCTACTTAGGAATATGCCCCCAATTAAACCCCCCAAATCATCAAGGATTCTTTTTTCAAGTTGTAATCCCATTCTTATTTCACTCAATGGAATATACTATTCTATGATACTTATCGAACTACTTGGGAATTTATTCCCATAAACATGGGAAATGTATAATGCCTCTATGAGGTTCAAACCCAAAATTTCAAATTAAACCTATTCTCATTGGGATAAATTCCCAACATGGTCTAATAATAATTGGAAAAATCATATTATTTACAAATTTATTGTCTTGTTTTAGAATAAGTCTCACACAAAACATTGAATAATCACCTTTCACTTATATTTCTTTACCACATGAAATTAAACTATATTTTTAGTTCCTTTTCACATGTACATAAAAGGTAAAATGTGTCCCGTTACGCGGCAACAAAATATGAGGGTTATGATTCCATTCACAAGGATATGTAGGTATCCCATTTTATGGGTACAATCCTAATATCAAAATAGGAATTTGTCTCCCTGGGTGACAATAAATTTAGGAGTTCCCAACTTAGTGGCCTAAAAACCAGTATCATCATAACGACGATTAAAGGAATCTTGAAAAAATATACGATAGGATAACATTGATGGAGAACCTCGAATATATACAGATATCTCCATTAATGAAGAACCTTGATACATACTGATGATTCTAAATTTCACACATGTTAATAAGTGATTGAATATTCCAAGGGAATCTTATGTTATATTAACTGAATTAATAAGGATTATTGAAAATATCATTAATTTATAAAGAGAGTCCTGGAGTAGAAAATAATTTCACCCCAAAAGGGTGTGATGAGTCTAACCTCCCTTCCTCTCTACCAATGTACGTTTCTATGTATCACAATGTTCAATCTTAACGAACACCTGATTTTGGAAAGTAGGACCCCATTGGATAATTAACTATTGGATGTTTTTCGTTCCATGAATAAATCCAATGGAAACAACCTGGAAGTAGTGATACATAAAACTAGAAGACGCGTTTCAAGGAACTACGAAACAGGAATCAAAATTGATTTATTGGAAATAATATTGAAAATAGAAAAATAAATTAAATTTTAATCTAGAAAATATGTTTAAACATTTTGTTATTTATGATTATAAAATTTAAAAAAAAATATAAGTATATGGATATTATTTGAATATGTGTATAAAAATTTGGAACTGTTATGTTATATATTTATTAATTGAATGATATATAATAGAGTAAAACGATGAAATAAATAAAGATGTAACAAGAATTAATGTATAAGATAATGGGTCATTATTGAGTTTGATTTAGGAGTTTTCCATGTGTATAACTCTATGATCTAATATGATTTGACATTGTGTTAAGGAAAAAAGATTATATATTTTTCCAAGGATCCAATGTTTTATTCCTGGCTCGTTAAAACATATATATGTGATGAGGAGTGATTCTCTTATCCATTGTGTGGCCAAAAACATGTGAGTATCCCACTATTAAACATGATTCCTTTTTCCTTGGATGGTAAATTGAGAATCTTTAGGACACCAAGAATCATTATCATAGTATTCCATTTTATGAGTCATGGGTTGTGGACTATACTAATCTAATAATTACTAAAAGTAGGTTTTTTATAACATGGTAAAAATAAATAAATTATTAGCTGGTATATAGATTTGTATATTAAAAATTATTTATATTGGGATTCTTGAGCCAATTAATTTTATGTATATATTTCTTCCATTGCTATAATGTTTACAATAATGAAATAATAAAGATATAAATGGGGAATTTTTTTGTTTAAGATTACAATTTATGTTGATTTCATTTTTCAAAATAAATGAATATTAAGAAGGAACGTGAAAGATAATGGGATGAATCATGTTTAAATGATGTAATTAAATCATGAATATGTAAATAACATCCTTATTCATGATAGAAATGATTTTTTGAAAACATTGTGGTGTTAACTCTCATATTTATTAATGATAATAATAATATTTCGATATATTTATTATTGTAATGATATATTGAAAAATATTTAATACATGGACACATTATAGTATTGGAGGACCCAAATATGTTGCAAAAGTAAAAGTCAACATCATGGGATATGATAGGACCCCACAAAAACCAATCACTATGGGTTCTTCCATATGGATGCATTCCATGATTCCAAGTATTTTACCTCTCTTATGGCTCATTTTGTTCATTTGATGATGTTTCAATTAAATCCACTATACTTATTTCAAGGGATACCACTATTCAAAGATGTCCATATATCTAAACAATTGTCCCCTCTCCCATAGAACATCTGAATTCTCCCAACATATTCACAAAAATCAACGGATACTCTTTAGATGAGTATATAACTACAAGAGGATTATAAGTAGACACCACAACTCCCCATAACATAACTCTTGAACAAGATATTGTCTAGTAATTCGATTGATACATTACCTCAGTGTGCTCCCAAATAGACAAGTTTTGAACAAAAAAAGTATTTGATGTGGATACACGAGATGTTCCCAAATTAAGATACATAATGACTTAATAGTTTTCTATATCATATTCATTGGCCTCATACTATGGATGAATTGCACTATGTATTTTTTACAGTTTTGTTACATTATGGGTATCACATGCATATCTATCCTTCAAAGATTAAAATTTGAATGATCCATCCTATCAATATCCAGAATGAATGAAGATTGACCATGACATTTCACCTGACTAGGATGTCTATTAAGACAAGCCAAATGATGAGGATCATCAAAATTAGAATGTACATGGGTGAACCCATTATTCCCCTTGACTTTCTCAACTTACTCTTCTAATGACACATGACTAGAATCATCTTCCATGTAATATTTACTAATCATGTACATCCTCAATGAAGTCTAATTTTTATGATTTTTATTAGTTCTACCCATGAATGGCTATCTTATTGAGTTTCAGAGCTAGTAATTACATTGAGACCATCCATAGGATCAGATACTTCGTAGGTGGCCAATGAAATGAATAATATGTTCTCTTCATGGAAACTATACTACCAAAAAATTTTATATCATTTCATGAGAATGATTGGTCTATTCACATTTTACACTACCTATTATTTGGTAAGATTAGGATATATTCCTTCCTTAACATACAATTGAAATTCCTCTAAGATTCTAGTTCATATTCCGATTGGCCATTATAGATACATTACAATCATGTTTTCACCTTCTCCTATGGTAAGGGAATCATTAAAAGAAACTCTTGCATAGGGATCATCAATTTTATGAGAAATATTAATGAATGAATTTGGAATCTTATGGTTATGAACGATTCCACCATTTAATGATTTTAAATCCAATGAGTTTTACCACATTAAAATAGTGGGGAGACCCACTTATCCACTTACTACTATAGTTTATCCCTAAAATTATCAAAATAAGAACCATTTAACTCAAAACCAATTACATTCCTTATATATAAGGATAGTGAAACTGTAATTATGTTTGGAGGGATTCCATTAGAATAATTCCTATTATTTCCCAACACAATTTCAAATAGAATAAGATTGAGTAGGATTATCTTATTAAAAAATAAATAGAAGGTCATCAAGAGGGGTTGATTTTATACTCGGTCAATGAGGGTATTACTAGAATGTATATAGAAAATATATCAATAACAGATTCTTTAATGTTCATATTTTGTCTCCCAATCCATGATAAGAGGGAAAAAAATTAGAATTAATTATCATGATGAATCTTCAGACCCCATTGAATCCAGTTAAGTCCATTGAACTTAATCCATAATTTCACACAACTATTCCTAACATGTGATGGGTTGAAGTCGAGGGACCACTCATGAAGGTTGAGTGGTCAAGGATTCATGAAAAGTGATACAATTCCCAATGATAAAAGTCATTCCTCATCTTGATAGAAATATAGTGAAAAACCCACAATAATGAGACATTCATCACCAATCCAAGAATCGAAAAATAAGAGAAACACTATGAACCAATTCCTCCATCCTCCATGGAATTTATCTTTTATGAAGAACAAGGTGCACTATGATTGAATTATTTCCCACTACTAGACTCTCAAAATAATCCCCTATGTTAGCATCAACAAGCCCCATTGAGCCTTTCTTGAAGATCCTACTTGTGAAGGAGTTATGAAGAAAAGCCAATTAACATCATCCATCAATGTCTCTTGGATCGTGACGCTATTGAATCACTTCCTAAGACACAAACACATCATGATGTCAGGAATAAACAACAATGCACTGAGGGACAACATGGGGATATCTTTTAGAAAATTGATTGAAACCCCTGAAATGTTGTATTGAAATTACACAATGAAAACCTTAGCTGATGATAGGGTCTCCATGGCATTGCCGCTCCCAATCCAAAACCAAAAACACCTCCAAAATCTACTATTATTGGTACTACTATTATTTTTATTACTATTACAATTACTATTAGTTTGAATGTTAATTTTAATATCACCATTATTGCTACTATAAATATTACAATTATTACTATTTTTTTAACAATTTTACTGCCACAATTATTATGAATATTAATATTTCTGTTACATTTACTATTAGTATTAGAAATAATATTACTATAGTTATTACTAGTATTATTTCTAGTATTGTTATGCTTAATAATAATAATAATATAATTATTATTATTGCTATTATTATTTATATTATTATTAGTGTTAGTATTATTATTATCATTATTATTATTATTATCATTATTAGAACTATTATTATTTTTATTAGTATTACTAATTCTATTATTTTTACTATTAATGTTACTGTTACTATTACTATTACTATAACTGCTACAATTACTATTATTATTACTATAACTATAACAATAACAATTAATATTACTATATATATTTCTATTATGATTACTACTATTATTACTTCTAATATTAATATAACAATTACTATTTCTTTTATTATTATTATTACAATTACTATTACTATTACTATTACTATTACGATTACTATTCCTATTACTTTTACTATTACTATTAATATTATTTTTACTATTATTTTTCATATTAATAATATTATTACCATTACAATTACTATTATTTTCCATACTTTTATTTTTATTATTATTATAATTATTACTACTACTATTTTGATTACTATTTATATTATTTCTACTATTATTAATATTATTGTTACCATAATTATTACTATTACTCTTACTATAAATGATAATGTTGTTGTTACTATTACCATTACATTTGTAGTTAATATTAACATTACTATTATCCTTTTTCATACCGTTACTATTATTATGAATAATATTGTTACGATAATTATTAAAATTATTACCATTTTTATTACTACTACTATTACTATTATTATTACTATTATTATTACTATTACAATTACTATTATTATTTATATTACTATTAATATTGCTATTTCTATTTCTATTACCATTACTTTTAAAATTTCTATTAGTATTATTATTGGTATTGTTGTAATTATCCTTATTGATATTATTATTTCATATACGTGGATGGTGTGTATACGTTTTTCTTAAATTATACCTCAAAGAACCTAATATATATATATATATATATATATATATATATATATATATATAACTGCAAAGGGAAGGAAAACATGTATCCCTTCACCTTCTCTTCCTTTAAATCAATGCACAAGCAATATCCCCCTCTTCTACCTTTCATGAAATGCACATACTGGTGATCCCTCCCCCATTCTAACCCCAATTATGTTAATGATTCAATTATAATTTATGACCATTATTGTATTATAATTATTTTTTACCTTATCCTTCATTACTTTAAATACCCATTAATCACATGTAGAATAAGACATCCCTCCATGCATCCCTAATCATTCATGGGGAACCTATAGTTTCTCTCTCTTCAATAAATAATAATATAAAATTATGTTTCAAATATCGAAGGATTCAAGCATTAATACAGGTCATCATGACCTTAAATCCTCCCCCATTCAATTTTAAACACTATAGGAGGAAACCTTCTTCTTAAAAATAACACATTTCACCCCATCATCTTTCCCAAGACAACATCCTACTAATTATGATGACTCAATAAGATAAACCTTGAGGAACCACCCTCCGCTGTCTGGGACTCCCCATCATTGCGCCATCATCGTTTCTTGAAATCACAATTCCTTTTTTCTATAAACCCTCACTTAACCCCTTTCTTGCACTGAACACCATTATTTATAGTGGCTAATCCTTCATGGGAGAGAGAGAGAGTGTGTGTGTGTTCATGTGTGTCGTTCTATGAACCCATACTCATGGATTTGGTGCCTAAAATAAAGATATTGCATACTAGCTTTGATATCAACTTTAATGATTGGTCATAACTATCCTAAAATTACATAACATTGATAAAATATTTCATTTTATAATTTTTACAAAACCATCCTCCACGTAGTGTAAAATAATCCAAGAAGAATTCTAGTAATATATGTAGTGGATTCAACAATAATCATCTCTTTAGGTTCTGAAAAACTATCATGATCATCTAATCTCCATGTACTATGTGGGGAGTACCAAGAGGCGATGAGAAATATAGATTCATATTATAATACTTGATATTATAAACCACAACCACCTATTGTGAATTATTTTAGGATTCCATTTATTATCAATAGATAAAAAGAAATGATAAGGGGGGGGGGGTGTATTTACCAGTATCCGTAACAAACATATATAAAATTAACCATTATTAGTAAAAAACACTCGTAAAAGTATACCGATTTCAGTTTTTTATATCCCTGATAAAATTCCATCATCTTCCATCTATTTTTTTTATAATTGATATTACTTACACTTCTATCAGTGCTTTTTTGTTTTTCACTCATAATGGTCACAGTGGGAAATTTAATTTATAAATATATTTATATATTTTAAATAATATTTATATTAAAATAAATAAATAAATAAATAAATGTAAATATATTATATAAATATTATTTATCTAACATTTAATAAAAAAGGAATCTTATTTTCATATATATATATATATATAATTATCAAATTTATATTAGTCAAAAAATATAATTGTTTATTTATACATTTTACATAAAAAATATTTATATAATTAAAAGATATATAAAATATAAATATTTTAATTAAACAAATATATAATATATAAAACAATATATTTATTTAAATATATAGTTATATTGATATTATTTAATTTAATATAATAAATTTTATTAATTAATTAATATACAAATGATTTTATTTTTATGTGTTGGTGTTACATTCTTGTGTGTGTGTGTGCATGAAATTGTTTTTATTTGTTTAATATTATTATTTCATTTTTATTATATATCTATTTGAAGTATTTTATATATTTATTCATTTTTAATATTTAATCCTATGGTTTTCCACATTCTTGATGATGTGGAAGGGTCTCTCATAAATTTTGGATATCCAACTGCCTCTTGCTACCCCAATATAGGAATTCCTTAAAGTCTTGTTAGATCTCTCACTCTCCCCATTATTCTTTACCATTTTAGGATAGTTCAATAAAATTTATCATCAATATCTAGAAATGTATCAATTAGTGGATTCATGATTACTCTCCTTTCATGTCTCAATCTATATTGGATCAATTATTGGATTCTATTATATAAAAAAACCCATAACAAAGGGGATACTACCATAATGAAATAAAATATCTATGAGTCTTCAAATGGACTAACATCAATGGTATCATTCATCCTCGCTCAGAAAAAAATGATGTATTCTAGGAATTTCTATTGCTAGGGTGGATAAAAATAAACATGAATGGGTCATCAACTGTAATTCCAGGTCTATTGGGCTATGGTGCTATTTTCAGATATCATTATGAGGATGTCTATTCACCCTTGTTTTAAATTCTATCCTTAAAGGGGGTTTCCTCATATTAGACATGTGTTCATATCTAGTCAATTGATGAGAGAAAATATATATAATAAGTTCATCAATTTTTTTGCATCAATGTTATATGAGAAGATCCTTCTCAAATGGATTGAATAATATTAGGGTAGTCACATTCAATAGAATGGTTTTTGAAGCCTCGTATAATTCCTTGTTCGGTCGTAATGATGACACCAAACATTTAAAACAATCGATTAGAAGCCACATAACATGAACTATAGAGACATCCTAAGACAACCCCATGATGAAATCAAAGAATATATCCATAACCCTATAGACTGGGGATTCCTCTTTATGACCCATCTATGTTTATTTTTATCCACATACAAAAGATGATTTATATAATAAACCAAGTGTTCTAGAGGGTGGATGAAAGTTATAATTGATGTGAATAAATATTAAGACCAAGATATTTTGTATTTAATTATGGAAATATTCCCATTCAAAGGCAATTTTTTCTCTGATATCAATTATGAATTGAGCCCACGTAGCTTGAAGCCTAAAAGTATCCCAATAATTAATCCACTATTTTTAGATTTCCAGATGATGAGGATAACTTCACAAGAAGAAATATAAATAATTTTATGAAGAAAGGTGAGAGTGAGAGATCCACCCACCCTGAATGAAATCCTTTAAATAGGTATCCTAAGGTAGTTGGATCTCAAAAATTTCTAAGAGACCATTCCACATCGTTGATGTAGTGGCGTATTTGAGGAAAAAATATTAAAAATGAATAAATATAGAAAATACTAAAAATGGGAAGATATTAAAAAAGAGTAAATAATATTAAATTAATAAACACCCATTCACACATGATTACACCTACACATGATATACACACAACTATATTCATTTATATATTATATAATTTTCAAAAAAATATATTATTTTATTTAAAAACAATATAAATAAATATTTAAATAAAAGTATTCATTTATATATTGTATAATTGAAAATAATATCAATATATTGTAATTATTTTAATTATATACAGATTTTGTAAATAATATATATAATAATACTATAATACATAATAACTAAATAAATTAGAATTTTTGTTATATATAAAATTATGAAAATAAGAATTTTATTATTTGAATTTATATAAATAATACTTATATAAAATATTTACATATATATACTTATAGTAATGTATTTGTATATATAAATTATATTACTTACTATGATTTTTTTCAATTCTATGGAAGATTCACTGATATATGTGTCAGATTTATCAGTAATAAAAATATACTGATAAAGTAAGTAATTTTATCAGTTCTAGAAAAAATCACTAATGAAGGGTATTGTTTTATTAGTGATTTTTTAGCATTAATAAAATCTAAATTTATGAGGGCTTTTTATGAATGGTAATAAAAGTCCACCAATATCATCCATTTTTATCAAGAACTAATAAATGATAGCACCAAATATTGTGCAAACTAAGATTGTGCTTAATAATTTCATATATTATTACATGATAGTGTATTCCTCATCCACTACTACTATTAAACATACTCTCCCGAGAGAGTAGATAATCAGACATGTTTTTCATGTCATGATAAGGGGATTTTGGGAATACCCACTACATATATTACTATACAGATTCTTGGAGTAGTTTTTCCAAAGGGGAAGATAGTATTATATGAACTATATAATGTAATAATTTCATTTCATTTTTTTATTACCATATTATTGTGAACAAAAATCTATAGTTGGTATTATTTTATGTATGTAAATTTTTTTTGAAATAGATCATAGAATGTTGATTAAGATAAATATTAACTCTCCCTCTCTCTATCGCTCTCGTGATGGATGAGTCACTAGACATAATAATGATCGACGGTAGAAAGTGGTGAAATAAGGGTTGTTGAGGAAAAATCATGGATTGGTTAACAAAATAGGATGGAAGAATTATGGGGATACTCAGAAGGTGGGGGATAGATCATCATGGGTTATGTTGTCTAGTCATTATGATTACTAGTATTTTGACATGTGTAATGGGATTAGGTGAATTGGGGCCTATGTTAGAAGAAAGTCACCTTCTATAGTTTTAGACAACTAGTGAGGAAAAATGAAAGTTCATTTTAAACTAAATTATTTTATGAAGCCTCTTCAATGTTTAATTTTATTTTATTTTTATAATTATTAAATATAGAGAGAATGTGGAGGCACTATGAAAGATGACAGATGTGTGAGGGAGAAAACAATTGTAAATGTGAGAAATTTATATTTTAAGATACAATGAAAAACATAAAAAAAAATAACTATTGCGAATAATTTAATATGTATATTAATTGGGGTTAGATGGGGGGTGGGATCCCCTGCTTGTGCATTGCATGAAAGGAAGAAGAGGGGTATAGATAATACTTGTGAATTTCCATAAAGGAAGAGTAGTGGGTGGGATATGTGATTCTATTCCCCTTACTTATATATATATATTAGGTTCTTGGTGAAAAATTATGACAAAAAACAAACACACACCGTACAACTTTATGTAACATCAATCATAGTAATTGTAATTATAATATTAATAATAAAAATAACACTAATAGTAATAGTAATAGTAACGGTAACAACAATAGTAATAGTAATAATAATTATATTATTAATATTAATATTAATAATTGTTTTAATAGTTATAATAATATTATTAAATTTATTAATAGTTATAATAATTACAATAAAAATAGTAATTTTTATATTAATAGTAATAATAACAGAAACAATATTTTTAATAGTAATAGAAACAGTAACATTAATATTAAGTGTAACAGTAATAGTAATAGTAATAGTAATAGTAATAGTAAATGTGATAGTAATAATATTAACTATAATGATAGAAATAGTAATAATAAATTTTTTTGGAAAGATTCATGAATTCTCATTGAAATGGATTTTAGCAATACACTTATTGACAAGGATATGTTGTAAACACCTTCTAATGGTCATATCATGAATACGATATTTTAGAATCCTCCTAAATCCTATCCTATTTGATATATTTTTTGGGAATTCTATGAAACTTTCATGAGGACTCCATCTTATTTTCACTAATATTTCATGGATCGTCTATAAAAGGCATTAAAATACTCATGTGAAAATGAATCTAGTTTTGATAAGGTTGGGGCCAAACCACAATTGTAAGAGTGTAAAGAGTAGTCACCTCATCTAGTAAACCTCATGTGGTTTTTAATCATGCATGACTGGACTCTAATCATCAACACATATTTTCCTATTCATGTAATGATCTTGATAATGAAACTAATGATTTCCAACCAATATTTTCTTTTAAATATTCGATTGGTGAAAATCCAAATGATGATGTGCCTACCGATGTCCAACTTTTTGTGAACCTGAGGCCTAAAGGAATTCCAATTTTAAACTAAAACTAGAGCACAACATGTTCTTGTCAATGAATAGGAAGAATAACATTAAAATAGTCATGGTTTTATCTAGAAAATATAATAACATTTCGTGTAGTAGAGTACCCAAGAAGAGAACAAATGAGTCCTCTTTAATGGAAAAAACATAGGATTATGAACCTCTAGAAGGTATCATGGAAATTTCCAGATCTTAAATTTTTGCAAGAGCAACCGATTCTAGGAGGAACTAAAGACAACTATTAAAATTAGACTCCTATGATGATATACATTATAAGTTATTAGTACTTAGTAGCTTATGTAGGTCATGTAGCTTCTGAAGAAGAGTAAGCTAATGTCATGGGTCATCTGGGGTGTATGTGTGTACATGATAATGTTGAGGAGGATATTTTTTCTTATTATATAAAAAGATATATTCATCATGGGAAATATCATGTTCCATCATCCTTAATTATAGATAGTGATCCATATATGGATGGCTCATTGAAATTATAAATTCAAATTGATAGGTATCCATTTTATGTGTGTACTATCATATAGATGAATGAAATACCGACTAATGCTTATCTATAGAATCAGGTTGGATAATATGATGTTAAAAAGGATCAGATCATTAATAATGTAAATTTGATAATGTCTCAAGTGTCCTATTACAATATATTTATGGTGTTAAACTTATCAATACTGGAGTTTATTAATTGATAGGATCAATCTAAATCCAAAAATTATATAGTTCACTAGATGAGGTATGGGGAGACATGGTGTCTACATTAAAATATTTGGGAATGTTATCATAATATAATGGTGGAACCATGATGGATGTTAATCTGAAGGGGGATTCTATAGGTTCTATGGTATAGGGAACTGATATTTATATGTTGGTTTTCCATCTTGGCGGGGTCTCTAGTGAAATTGTTGCAACATACTTCCTTGAAATGTCTTCAAATGATGGAATTGGGCCTTGGCTGAGAGAAAAGACCAAGAACCTTATAAGGAATCTTCATGGAAGATCGTCTTCTGGTAGGTGTCGGTGGGGTCCAATCAAAACCCATGCTATTGAATTTACTATTAGTTCTACTATGGGTCCATTGATGTCGTAATGTGGCCATGTATTCAAAATATAACAACATATGATTACTATAAACATGCATCAACATGTCATTTGTACCAACATATATCGACATATCATTATAATCCTTATTACGTATGAGTGTGACAACCAAACATATATCCCTACATCCTTATTGCTTATGTTTCCATTATACTAATTGGTTAATAAATGTTGTTTATCATGGTATGATAATTGTACGTGTTATTTATTTATTTATTTATTTATTTTGTGATATTATTTATGAAATAACAACACGGTATTATCAAAAAATGGTTTTCAACGACTCATGATGGTGATGTTATAACAATGATTTGGAAATGGTTACAATGATGAGTTAAGGTTGTATTGGATTCATGGGTTAAAGGATATGATGCAGAAATTATTAGGATGTGCCATATAGGTTGTAGGGTGATAATTTTGTAATAATAGTCATTTTTATTAATTATAATAATGTTCATTTAGCAAATATTCATCCAAATGTCTAGTTAATGTTTTTTAATGGAAGGGACATAGTCGATAGGTATGAGTTGATGGGTTAATATTTCCTAGCTCCCAATTATATAATTAAATTTTATTCATATTTTCCCTTCTATTTTATGGATATATAGTTTCTGAATTATGATGGATTCATGTATTTATGGGAATGGAAGAAACAAGCTAATTTCAGGATAAGATACATGTCTCTTATAATTATGATATACCTGGTTACAAATGTTTGATTATCATGTAATAATATAATGTGATATTTTTATTATAGGTTCTACATGATTACTATGTGTATGTGTCTATATGTAGATATGTTTGATTAGCTTTATTATTATTATATCATATTTCATAGTTAGTGTTTCCAAATTATTTTTCTCATAATTATTTTTGACATGGGTATTGTTTAGATTTATAATATGATTTGATTATGGTCTCACTAGTGCAAACCTCTACATAGTTTTTCATGAGAGTTTTTTAGGAAATTTAATGGATGGATATTAAAATTGTGGTTCTGGAAGATCAAGTGTTGCATATTAGTTACGACGGTTGATGGAATCTTAGTTCTACATTATATGAGGTTGTTATACATTTGTATCCATTTAGTAGCTTTTAAGAGATGAGATTTTTCCAGTCATAAATTATTGTATATGGAGTTTATTGGTGATTTTAAACTCTTATTATGGGTTATGTAAGGAGTGTAATCCCACTAAAATTATGTTCTTCCATTAGTGATTGTCACCACCCTTTCGCCTATTGAAGGAGAGTTTATCTGTTTTCATAACCATTACTACTGACCTAATATGGGTAATATTTTTTCAGGGTTAGGATAGAAGTAAAATCCTTATAAGATCCATTTTGAATAAATATATTTGAATGTTCAGATAAAACTATTTATTAGAAATTTAATGTGAGATAAGAATAACCCAACAACACTGTATGACCTGATGTTCGATTTAACATCACATGAGTTGTAATGTAACTTGGTTTTATTATATATTTATGTTTGGGATTTAATAAAAGTAGTTTACTGAAAATTGAAGTTTCTATTTATGGTCCCTATGGTTTCCCATTAGTGTATTTTTCTTAGGTTTTAGGGGATTCAGGCATAATGAATTTACTCTATCTATATTGGCTTTGAGTATTACCCATGGTAATGGATTGGATGGCCATGATGAGTATTTAGATGTGGAAAAACATAATTGATGAAACAATTGATAGAAATATGTTTAACAGTTTTCATAACATGATTTCGTCTCCCGATTTGGTTTAGAATGATTTATCAAATATAGAAGATCATGATTTGATTCATTGGCGCATGCGATTAACAAATCATTAGTGAAGTGGATGAGGGTTACCAATAATTCCATTTATGATATGATATTTAAATTCACACATGTATGAATTATTCAGTGAGTGATTAATAGTGAGTATGAGAATTTTTTTTACCTTCTTCGGTGATGAGTTGGTTTCATTTCATAATTCACTGGGGTTTCATATTTTTCATTTATATTTTTCTCTATGGTATTCATGGATGATTCAAAAAAATATACATTTTTTCATCCTACTTATATATAAACTATTTTTTGGTTAATGGGAACATATTCAAGATCGGTCATTGAATTTATAGATTGTCGAGTTTCTAAGTGGATGTAGTATTTTTTGGATACTTCCTAAATGGTATTTGTTGTATTTAATTTTTAGTAGTTCCTGTTGTATGACAGTCTCTTCATGTATTAGGAGTATGATATTTGGTATTTATTTGATTATTTATGATATAAGGTGTCTTGGTAGATTTTCATATTATCTATTATCTCCAAATTTATATTGAGAAAAAATAATCCCATTTTTCTAAATATTTATGGATAATTGATGATCCTAATCTATAGTATATTTAAGGAGATATTCTGATTTGATTATATAGGTTTCTTATCTCTCATCCTAGTATTGGTATATGTGGGATGGGGTTTAAGAAAACGTTGTATCAAAATGAGGTTGAGAGATAAGATGGATTTCAGAGATGAGAATAGTGAGGTTTACATGGGTTTATAGGGGAAAACTGTAGACATAAATATCACATGTTCTAGAAAATGGAGTCTTTCAAGGGAATGAGTACATATAGAATCATTGGATCTAATGTATTGACCTCTATATTTACTAAATAGACTATGATATTTGACAATAATTTTGTTTTATAGATCTATATAAGGATCATGAATCATCATTTCCCATGTTTCAATTTAAATAAACTATATAATGAGAAATATATTTAAATAAATAAATAATTATAGTTAAATAATCCCAAATGTAGGTATAGTATTCCCTAAACAAATTTATTTTGAAAATATGTATTAATGTTGATGGAGTCATTAGTTTAATGATGAATTTGTTTAGTAGGATGTTCCAAAAGATATACATAAATAGGATATTGATAAAAATGACATGGGGAGGAGAATACTGTAATGTTTTTAGTTATAGGTAATATATATTAATGAGGGATCCATTCTAGATTTTGAGATATGGTTTTTTTAAATGATGTAGAGATAGCCTTTAGTTTCATTTTTTTCTTGGAGGAAACACTAGATCTTTTATATTATAATGATATTTTCTAGGGATTATCTACAATGGTTGATATTGTTCCCTAGATATCATTAAGTGTTAGTCGAATTAGGGATAATGTTTTGATGTTAGTTTAAAGAAGTATATTTTTCCCAAATAGAGAATATAGAGTACCAATAAATTCCTCCCCCATACTATGGAATTTGTTATTTATTGTCATGGTATGATTTCATAAATTCTAATAACTTATCTAAACTCATTCATTTTATATTCATCCCCTAGAAATAAATTTACAGAATTATTATAATTCATTATCCTGTACAATTCCTTTAAAATGATTATATGGATACTAACTCAATATTTTTATCGGAACTAACCTTTTGAATCCATTATGTCCTGACCATTGTATAAATCCATCCATTTATTAATGACCTACAACAACATTTCCTTTATATATAGAAATATTAAACTCTCTCATTGGTCTTAGTGGTTATTAATTAATACGAGGGTGGAGTTTTATTTTATTTCAATAATTATTTTATTTTTCTCTTATTCTGGTCCTGGTGACGTGGTTCTTTTGTGGATAGGGTTTATTATATATATTCTATTTGATGTATTAATCTATTATGACTGGATTAGTGTTATGTGATATTGTCTATGAGAAGATGTTTGGTATGATATCGATTGAATTGTGAGTTAGGGATAAGGAAACCCAAATTGTGGGAAGATTCCTTATGTCATTAGATTCATCCATTTAACTCAACAAGGAATGGTTATATTTGGTGTAGGATATCATGGATTATTTCAAGGGGAATATTATATTCTATGATGTTGAAATAGATCATGTTCCATTTGATAGTGAGTGATAACTTCAAATGGGTCTGAGGTGTGTTGATTGCTTCACATGATGTCTAAGTTGATGTTTAGTCCAATAGAATATTAGTCATTAATTTTTATCTTGATTTTTGAATAATACCATAATATCCTTTAGGAAATGTTTATTTTGTTACCCCCTTGATAAGAGATTAAATTTTTATTAGATAATTAATCTGGTGTTTCCCCAATATTGATTCTATCACACATATAATGGTTCATTCAGAATTATATGATATGTGGATTTAGATCAATGAAATTCTGTACTGAGTATACATTGTACTAATGGTATCAAAGTGGGAGTTTCTAGGACTTTTATAGAATAAGGTCAACAATGGTCTGGTGTGATGAGGTCAGATTCATAGTTTTCCTCTCAAAGTTTGTTTTGTCTAAATATCAATGGAGAAATGATGTTATATGTGTGATCACGATTAAAGAGGAATTCAATATTTCATATATTTATTATGGAGTAGATTTTTATGGGAGTTTTTTTATAGAAATATATAGTGAATTTTTTATGGAATCATGGTATTCTAAATATGACCATATGTTATCATTATCTCAATGTTTCCTCTATGGTGTAGAGAGGTCTCCATTGTGATTTTAGATATCAAATACGGAATAGATCCACTTTTCATCCATATATAAATGATCAACTAATTTTTTTTTAAAATGTTATATTTCTTATTGTGTGCATGCACTTTGGTTCTTGGATCATAAAGAGTGAGGCGCCAACCCTAAGAAGAGGTTTCTTGAAAAATGGTTATCATTTTAACATAGATATGAATCTATATCATTATAGTGTAAGAACATATACAACCATTATACGATCATAATATGGGAACATTAATATTCAATATTGAATATCATATGTTCTTAAACTAATCCAATTTTCATTGGAAGTTAATATTTGGTCATGAAGTAATATTTCTCCCTAGTTTCTATCAATATTCATGATGTTTAAGATCATTGGGTCAATAACATATTATTTTTACCTAACTTAATAGATAATATAGATTCATGATGTTTCCCATTTATTTCTTTTTCCTCATTAATTTTATTATGATTATCTAGTCATTGATTAGGGAAAGATGGATGTTGGGGATGATGGATCCTTTGAGGAATGGCCTGTTGAGATTTAGGGGATTCGAGAGATTTTGTTTTCCGTGTGTACCATTCTACTAGATCATATTGTATGGTGACATTTTGGTATGGAGTGGATTACATAGGAGTGGGAATTTTCGATGTATTCTCAATATCCTGCATTATTTTATGTCTATTATTATTATTATGATATATTAAGTATTTTCCTTGTTTTTATTAATTTATGATATTATTTTTTATTTATACTACTCCTAGTGTTCTATTAAGAGTGTTTCCACTGATTTAGATGTATCATTCTTTAGAGAGTGTTTGTGGGATTTTTAGGATTCAGGTTATTTTATTTTTCATTATGTTTTGTTGGTGGAATATTATTATGGTGATGTCCTCCAAATATGTCTCTTTCATTAGTAGTATGGATCACCATTTTTTCACCTTATTATTTAGAATTTATAGTTATATACAAATTAAACTCTTATGTATTGTAATGTTATTTCAAGGAACTGTTATTGTAATTTACATGATATTTCATAGGAAGGGAAGGATATAATCCTAGGAAGACTCCCTCGGGTTGAAGGTAATGAGTATCAAGAGGATTGGATCTGTAAACAAGATAAAATCATGGAACATGGTATCTATGAAGGCATGATTAATGTTGAGAAGTATTATCAAACATGGGATAAGCTGGCTAGCAACATTGAAGATCTACTCTAAGAGGACCCAAACATGAAGGTGCATTCTCATTTTGGGAATCTCTGCAAGATTAGTGACTTTGAAAATTTCATCCTTGTTTTTAATGATTTAGTAATTTCTTACGACATATAACTTACAATGTACATCTGTTTTGGATTTTCACATTTCCACCAATGTTTTTTTAGAAAAAAAATAAGCATACAAGTAACATGATATTTCTATGTGAGTATTGAAATAAATTCATCATACATTCTACTAAATAACATGTTTATGGGTATATAATGAAATTATAAAAAATTAATATATTGGGTAATGAACATCAAATAATATTATGTAATAATATAAAAATGGGTTGTTCATGATGATTTTTGAATGATAATAAATCGGAATATGTGGTCACATGTATTTTATGCCTTGTAATTATTTCCAATTGATATTCAATTGATACTATATCCATAATAGAGTAATTATTTAATGAAGAAAATTAATATTATTACCATTCATCATTTAATATTTATAAAATATAGAATTCTGATGAATCAATGTTTATGGATGGTGGTAGTTGTTGGTATTATCACATATTTCAATTAATTTTAATAATTAACTTTCTATAATTAATTGGTGAATAAATATGGTAATGAAAAAAACATTAGTCCAAAATAAATTATTAGTTTCAGAAATACAATTTTTATTTTTTGTTGGACCAAATATCTTAATGATATGTCCTAAAATAGCATGTTTTATTTCCCTGAAATTTTTTGCTTCTATTAGTGCACAAACATTGTTGATTATATCTGTGTAATGATATCATATGATCCTGTTATGGTTTGAATATTATTAATCAATAGGATTGATTTCCTATGTATATATTGATGATTTATGTTGGTGTTAGTGAGATTGATTTCTTTATACATGATTTTGTTAAAAATGAGATAGTTGTGGTTATGATGTTTTAGACCTTATCATGCTCAAATATTTAATAATCAGATGTTATTGATGACTAAATTTCCAAAAGGATGCCTAATTTAGTTCTCAACTACCTATTATAGATGGTTTATACATGGAGAGTGATTCATTGAGGATGTATCATTGGGTGAGTTCTAGAATACATGTGAATTGTGAAATTATAAATTAAATGTTAATGAACATGAATTGTTTATGGTGATTATAAATAATGTTATCATAATTTGGAATAAAAAAAACCATGGCGATGAAGGAACATGGATTATCATTTTATGTATTAATCTTGTATATGAATATGGAATAATATTAATTAAAGTATGGATAATAAATAATTAATGCATGATTTTTATTCTTCAATACATAACCATGATCTTTACCTTAATGGAGGAACTAAGGTGTATTGTGCAATGATAGTTACAAATTAGTCTATGGTTTTCAATTCCACAAAGTGTTATTTTGAATGATATAATATATATTTTCTGATATCACATGTTTCACCACCATGGTTGTTAGGGAAACTCACCACAAAATGATTTGAGGGGGGTGTTTCCTCAACAACCATGTTAGTGAAAGAATAAATGATATATTTATCACTCTCTACAAGCTTCAGATGATCATTGTTTCAGGAGTTGTAATATTCGGCATTTAATGACTTAAGTTCAATACTATGGACTCGCATTATCTATAATAGATCTCAATATTACTATATATTTTTCAATTGGATACAATGGATTAAGGTTATATCACAAACACGTATTTCTTTTTGGTGACTATGGTTTCACATAAGTGTACATACATGTGTTGTAGTTATAACATGATTAATGTATTGAATCTAGTATTAATGGATCAATGATTAGACATGGTTTAAAATAGAGATGGTTAGGGGAAGGATGTGGATATTGAATGTTTCACTAGATGTGGGACTTTATAAGCAATGTTTCATAAGTTATAGGACATGATATAGATTCTCATAATATTAAAATATGATTTATGGAATAGTGTGTCATTGTACGTGATCCATTAGGGTATTTGAGTGACATAGAAGTGAAGAATTGGTAACATTGTACCATTTTTACATGTATGATTGGATATTTATATTCTTTCTTGTATGTGTTATTTGGTAAGATTCCATGGTGGGGATAACAAATTGTTTTACTTAATTATGTGGCTAGTTAGCTTCATTTATTTAATAATTGAGATGTAGAATGACTCAATAAAATATTTTATGGGATGTTTTAGGGGGTTCCATCATTGACTACATAATATGTTCATCCTATACACACACACATATATATATATATATATATAATATTTTTACATCTGCATGAGAAAGTTGCTTATCGAGCTAGAAAATCCTGGATTGTAGAGTTGTTCTAGTGATGTAGGAAGTCATGGTAACTTCCAAGATACTAGTTATTGAATTATAATTTCAGTTATTTCTGTTGTATCTAATATAATTCTAGTATTTGAATTATCATTTCATGTATTGGTTTTTTTATAAATGATATAGAGTTTTATTTTTTTTATATTACCACATATTTCTAAACTAATATTGAGGTAATTCCATCCCATTATGTGCATTTTGTTTACCCATGATGATAGAAACCATTTTGTGGCCAGTTATATGTCAACTTCATGGGTCATTATCTTTTATTATTCACAGCTAAAAAATGTTTAGAACCTCTATAAGAAATGGTTCATGAAAAGTAGTTTGTTTATGGGATAGTGACAAAAATGTCATTAAGTAGGTTGTAGTAATAATATATTGGTTGTTTTGAATGATAATAGTAATGTTCTGTAATGGATCATAAGGTTGATATTATGTGTGACTATTATACCTATTGATTTTTTTATATTTCATATGAACCTCAACCCTATTTTTATGACCATACTACAACCAAAATATTGTTGGGTTCTATATGTTACACAAAACATATTGTTGTTGGAGGGAACATATGTATGACTCCCCCCTCTTATATTCCCCAATTAAATCAAATTATTTGTTGATATGGATCATGGAAATAGGTGTATATATATATGTGGGCTATAATGTAAAGACATTATATTATACATATATTAACTTATATGGTTCTTTATTTTGAAATAGATGCATACTGGGATGCATACAATGTAGGTGGGAATAATGTTGATATCTTTCATGCTCACAATTTCAAATATGATGAATATGCGATGTATGGTTATGAATTGGTGATCTGATATGTGGATGTGAATATTTAGTTTTGGTTGTTTTGTACCCTGTTCTTATTAGGATATTTTTGATTTAAAGGGATTGTAGCGTAAGGACGTTGATTTTTTTGTGTGAGAGTGTCCAAATAAATTTAGAAGTGGTATGAATACTTTATGAATTATATTTTTTGATTCTATGTTACTATAAATTTGTGTTCTAGTGGATAATTGAACATTCATGATGTTGGATGATAGTTGACCTGATATAACTGTGTGTTGGATCTGCTATTTGTTCACTATGGAATTCATATTCTTCTTCCCCATTATAATGATTTTTTATAGAGGATCTAGATGAATAAACTTGTGTGATCACCCATATATATATTTATATATTTTACTTTTCTAAGATATAGTTTGTGAATGATATAAATTGTACAAGCTCATGTAGGTCATGATCGGTGTAATTTTCACTACCATAGGAATCTTACTTTGGAATTTTATTTTGAAGACCTAAATAAAATTTTAAATATACATGAATTGCGGATTAGATTTAATTTATATTTTTATGGTGTTTATTATTTGTTTTTTATTTACATAGGATTATGATGGTAATGAGTCTCATTTATGTGTGATTATAACTTCGTTTCCAGTCACATACAAAGGGCCTACTGGATTTGGAATTCAAGGTCACTCTCATCTCCACTATAGTCCCAGAAGGGGTTCCCATTGAGTTTTGGACAATACAAGAATTGTATCGAAGCAATTTTTGAGAGTTAGGATGGATAATAGAGTTACGAACTTGTAAGGATTACATTACTTTCATAAATAAATGGAATTATTTGAGACTAAATATGACCTAATCAGTGGATATTGATTTTGAAATAGGAGTTTAAGTCCCCCTATGACCTTCTAGAGACAAAGGACCAATTTGGAACCACTCAGAGTGGGGGTTAATCAGTGGTAAACTTTTTACAAATTATTATTTTTTAGAATTCATTATCTTAAACATATTATAGTTCTGAAACCACATAATATTATGTCACCATCTCAACACATGTGAAGTTATAATGAATGTGAGGGTTTCACAATATATTTATATGGTTTGGAAAAAAGGCATACTCCTTTCCATGTGGGTTAAATGCCAAAAAATGGTTTCCTAGTAATATTATATAAACAATTATGGTGGTCTATTGATCCTATATGAGTGTGATTTGTTATTACCCTTAAAACACCATTCCATGTAAAAACCTGGTTATACTCATTAGTAATCAACCATTATGTTGTTTATTGTTATATACAGTAGCCTCTAACTCTTTTTCTATGATTGTATAGACACCCCAAATGTTCTTCTTATTCTATAATGGTTAATAACTACTTTCATGAGGATATCCTCTATCATTCTAGATACCCCTACTATAAGTTCATCTTATCATATTTTTATATTAGAAGAAATATCTTATTCTTCCTCAAATGATCCTTCTCCATGAGCATGTTGGATTGTGATATCTCAAGTACTTATTTACAATCTTCAACAACATCTTGATATGAGTATTTTGGTCTTCATTCTTCTTCTAGATTTTTTGTAATTTGGATTCTTCTTTTTATCAAATATCTAGTAGTGTCTCCCTAGGGATTCCTAGAAGCAACTCACATTCTTCTCTTCTTAATAGATTATTTATTAGTCTCTAGTAATGATAATATGATACAAAAAATCATTCTTAAAAACCTATAACATTCATCAATTATACCATTTAATATAAATTGGGAAATGAAAGACATTTTTTTTCTTTTTAATTATTTTAAATTAACAATATTTTATGTAATTTAAAATATATTGTGATTGAAGACATTTAAATTAATTTAATTACAAATAAAAAATAGTCATTTAATTATATTTTAATTTCATTTAAATATGAAATAATATCTAGTTTAATACCATTTAAATAAATGATTATTAATCCTATAGATATATTTAATTTTTGAAAATTAATTTTATATATGTTAAAGAAACATACTCTAATATTTTCATCTTTATGTTTTATTTAATAACCACAACCTTAGAATGTAAATAAATGATAAATTTATATCTTCCATAGTATTATAATAAATTAAATGTGGTCATGGGTCTGGCTCTTTGATTAATGGATGTAATTCTAAATGAATATCATTCATGAATCCTTTGTTAATATTGAAACATCATAAACGTATGGAAGGGGTTTCATGGATCAAGAGGTGGCCTGAAGTCATCACTCCTTCAACACAATGTAGAATAATGTTCCTTATATCCTATTTCTTCTCAAAAATGTAATGGATGATTTGATCTCTATAACTTGGAAAATATAAAAAATATACAATGTTATCATAGAATCTTTCCCATATGCACAACATTAACATTAGATAGATATTTGGACATTCATAAAACTCAACTCAAATAATATAACATTATCATTTAATGCCCCGTAATATTTAATATTCTCACAATTGTAACTCAGTCTCAACAGTTACCCGAACTACAATGTAGCATGTCCAATGTGCTTCTTCCCATTACAAATAGTACATGATCTCAATGAATTCACCCAAAAATATCAAACAATTTGTAGAAATAATCCTATATAATAGTGTGTAAAGATATAATATAAACATAATGTTATTTTGATACTTCGAAAAACTCTATTGAACATTGATAAAAGAGAATCCTAAAAATAAAAATGGAGGAAATACACAATTATAGGTATCATCATTCTGGAGAAACTAAAGCTGATGATGGGGCCAAATACCCAAAAATTGCATGATCCTCTAAGAGACACTTGATCATGTGATCGTAATTATGTCACATGAAGGAGCCATCAATAATTCATAGCCTATAGAATTACCTATTGAGTACTTTTGAGATGTATCCTTTTTCGTTTGCAATGGTTTCTTATATAATCTATTATATTATCTAAGATCCTACAAAAAACACCAAAACATGTAAATTTTCAAATGGTTAATGCCTGAAAAACCATCATAATGTCCTTCAAAAAGTAGGAGGGAAATTAAAAAAATTTAGGAGCCTCTTATGGTCAAAATTTTCATGTGACACATAACCAATGAAGATAATGAATTTCCCTGACAACATTCAAACAAACCTGAAAACTCAAAAACCATTGTAATATAAAAAAAAGAAAATAAATAAGGAGGAGGTGGAAACCTCTAATAGTTGAAAAAAACATTTTATGAACCTTTGGCGGTCTAGAAGACACCACAAGCCCCTAGAAACATGCCTTCCTCATCTCACATAAGCCCAATTTATTTTAATCCTTATCACACAATGGGCCATGATTATGTCCAGTAAAACATGTTCACCCACAATATATCCTTAAATAATATAAAATTTAATTTTCTATGAAATAGTCATGCATCTATATATAACCTTTTTTGGTGACATGGTGCATCCCTGGAAGGTCAGTTGATTTTCCCTAATGACACCCAAAAACCCTCACGAACTCCCAAACCATTTTAATATAAACAAATTAATTAAAAATGGGGAGGAGGTGAAATCCTTTTGGGGATGTAAAACTCTTGTGAAAAGATAAGGATGACAAAAAAAATTCTCTTGAATGACCTGTTGACAAGACAACCTGATCCCAGGAAGGACTCTTAACATGGCATCCTTGTCTCATAAATTTTTCTAGAATATTCAACTAAGATCACACAAAGGACTTCTAAGGGGAACTTGGTATCGCAAGAAACTATTAACATGAAAACATGACAACATGAATTTCCATTGACATGTACTTGTGATTAATAAATCCCACCTTAATTTTATAAAATTTAATAAAGGAGGCATTGATGGGGTTATCCCGTAGTCACCTAAAATCTGATGTTTCACATCGAGTAATCCATGATATATTATTGTGAATGCACATGATAAAAAAGCCCTTATCCAATTACTTCCTTGATTCAAATGATACATTCCATGAAATGCGGTGATCAACTACAGGGAGAGGCATATAAATCCCCTACAACATCATGAACAATTCACCAATACCTATACAGACCAAGAACATTGATATTTGGATGAAGAGATGAACATATATCATCTTGAAGAAAAAATTCTAGAAAATATTTATGAGAGAGGATGATCTTGAAACCAAATAAATATCCTTTCAGGTATGATCCAGGTTTCAACCATAGAAATCAGGTTCCATGAATAAATAACTTTATGTGATCACTTATAGATCATGTAAATGAATTCTAGAAGGGCACATGAGAAACTTAGATCACATCTACTAGATCATGTCAGAATTAAAATTACCAAACACTAAAATTATCTATGGAATTAAGAAAATGAAGGTTAGAAAATGAGTAATAGGGGGAGACATAAATGGAGTACCCTCATGCACTTCATGAAAACCACCTAGGACACACGACAACACCATGACGTGTTTCCCAGATCTCATGATGCCCCTCAAGTATACTATTTGGATAATTTTATATGCACCAAACATGTCAATGTTAGTCACACGATTCCCCTTGTTATTTTCAACCACATATCGCAAATCAATCCAGGTAAACCATCATGTCTCATTATGTCCTTAATAGGTGTTTCATGACTCATTAAATGATGCTGTCACATGTTAGTTGAGTCACACGGTAGCACTTGCGAATTCCAACTGAATTTTATGATGCACTATGGGCCCTCCATTTGGGTAGTGTGATGACCTATAGACATGTCATCTAGGACATTAGACACCCTCCAAGACATATTTAATGAACTGTCACAATGTCATTCATGAATCTCATCCAGTTCTCACGATTACACTAGTGAATGTTAGTGAGGTTATATGCCCAGTCTAGAAATTCTATAAGGGGTAATTTGATATCTTCACGGATCGACTACCCATGTCTTATGATGTTCAATGGAAAAGTCATCTTTGACCATGAGACAAGTCTTAGACATTCCAACAATGATATGAGATGTCCCCCAAAAATTTAAATCTGATTATATAATTTCTTGATGATATTTTTGGAATACATATTCTGATATGTCATGAATAAAATCAAGTCATGTAATGTAGATAATCATCACATGTTAAGCGACAAGAATACATGTTTATAAGGGAATACTGAGGCTTGGTATCATTTTCCACCATCAGTGTATAAGCCCTGATCAATGGGAAATATCCTTGTGTAAGCAACAATCATATGAACTTGAATGAATCTGATTCTATCCATAAGTAGGATATGTATTATACATCTCTAAGGATTGGGGTCTTCAATAAACATCCAGATGTCTCAGTAAAAATATCTTGTATCCATAAGAAGTGAGACTAATAATTTTCCATCGCACATGTCTCACATCGAGCGCAGATCACGTGGGATTAGTGAGTTGCAGTAATCAGGACATTTTCTCAATGTGTATCTAAAAGGTCATGGGAACCCCAATAATAATATACCTAATCTACAACATAATATGATATATCCTACATATTGGTAATTATCAACACGAATTCCCCAATAAATTGAACTAAATGAAATTGATTCCTATAATAACAATGATATATAAGATGCATTTCTATGTATTGAAATTGGAAAAATAACCATTTCAATGTAATCCCCATTTCTCTAACATTTCAACATTAGGGACCCAATCATTCCTATAGGATGATCACTCTACCTCATCCATCAGAATGCTACAAAACCAACTAAACTATGATGAAATTAAATCATTCCATAATATGGATACATACTATTCATTTTAGTGGTCGGAGATTTATAATGAATTCCAGGGGTCGTATCAGTTCACAAGTCTAACATCAATATGAAATGAGTCTAATCACTTACTATCCCTTATTTCTCACACTGATAAAAACCCAAAAGGTTTAGGGAGATGAAGTGAACACCTCATTAGTAACATGAATCTCCACTATCCATGGAAATCCTAGTATGAAATCCATGATGAGTGGAAGGACATAAAAACTGCTACACATATAGTTATATACCTTAGTGATATTCCAGAGGGAATGATTTAACTATGATAAGTCTAATTCCAACCATACCCATGATATGTAGGACATATCATCAAGAATCAAGCCAGAACATAAGGTTCTTTTAAGCCCACACGTATGTACTCTCTACTTGATGTTAATATACAAGGTATTAAAGAACAAAATGGATTTTTGTTACTAAAATAACCAGGATATGTAGGATTCCTCATAATGGTCCAATCCTCATCTAAGAATATTAACTACATCACTTTGTGTTATTAAATCCTAATGTACTGAGTTATTTGAGTTCATCACATTGGTAGTTTCACATTACATAGAATCACCTGATGAACAACAAATACATATAGATGGATTCACTTTAGAGATTCCCTTTCCTCTATTCATTAATAAGATACCCATTCTCCTCAAATAGAAAGAGTTAACATATAATAATTTTTTCGGGTGACCTGTCTCGTATAAAGAGTAAGAATCACATCGTGAACATATCAGAAATCTATATGAGATTCATGGAGTATGAAACAATTCCCTCCAAAATATTGTAACAAAACCGACATCCCGTACACTCAACCAATGAATTTCCATAAGATTCACTAGGTCTAAAACCCTATGTGATCATCTAACATTGCAATGTAGAAAATTATCTATCCATGGATGAGGGAACTGTTGTGTTTTTATGTTAATAATGACATAGAAGAACAAATTTGGACTATTTTTAGAGAAATAATACCCCCAACAATCTAGCATCATCCAAAACTAAATCCTCCTCAGTGTGGTTTCACCAGTCATATCTTCCCCTTAGAAATAAAAATTTTGAACCCAACATTAATCTCTTATTTACAATATGATTGCATTATTATCTAGAAGCCCATTTTTTTGCACAAAACATGAAAAAAAAATCAATGAACCAAATGTAAATGTCTTAAATAAAAAATGATCGGTTATTCTCGCACTAGGCTACATTTTTTTTATATCCTACAAAAAATATAGTAAGACTTGAATGATGTTACAAATGATCCTATGTAATAAGGTTAACAGAAAATAATTCCATCCTAATTTTGAAAGTCCAAATGACTAGAAAGGATTGATCTGGATTAAAAT
Organism: Viscum album; assembly: GCA_963277665.1. Classification (NCBI taxonomy): domain Eukaryota; kingdom Viridiplantae; phylum Streptophyta; class Magnoliopsida; order Santalales; family Viscaceae; genus Viscum; species Viscum album. The sequence continues at coordinate 194,762,230 of OY728142.1, read as the reverse complement.
GAATATTATGTTAAACATGTATTTATGATTGAATATATATCATGACTTTTATATTTTACTAATAGGTAACCATGTTATTTAATAATATTCATTAATGTAGATAATTATTTAATAAAAAGAATCCATGTCCGAGAAAAGTTATTCTTCATCCCGAAATCGATCCAGTAAATCACCTATGGATATAACCCTTGCAGGACCAAAATGATCCGCCTTGTTAGAAAAATCCAATTCCCAGAAGAAAACACTATAGTCCAAGAATACCACTAACATCATACAATAGTGAAACTAAAATCATTCCACATTGTTCTCCGAGATTGAAAATCAATGATTCTACATCACATATGGAATGTTGAAGCTAAGTGAGCGGACTTTGTCACCACAACCATCCACTTTGGGAGCTTATCCCCAGAGTGTGAGAACTTCCACCTTCAGTCTTCGATGAAGGTGGACCATGGTGTCAAATAAAAATCCCTTCAAGTTCCGGGGCCATCTAAGATGGATCTTATCAACCACCATTGCCAGAATCATCATCCAGTTACCAACCAATTGACTAATTATGTTACTACATGACATACTCACTCCATTGAAACTCATGCACAAGTAATAAGGAAAGTAAATATAGAGAAGAAGTCACTTTGTATTCATGGTTTGGCTCATATCCCAACCCCTACTGATGATGTATACATGAATATTCTAGAAGTAAGTAGTGAGAAAGATTATATCCCTTCTCACTCAGAAAACATTTGCAGGCATATTCCCATAATAGGAATAGAGGAGGAACATATTCATACCCTCATCCATGTAGTCCATAGGAATATTCCATTGGTTAAAGGAAGATAAAAGATGGATCATCTCCCCACATCAATCAGGGATATATTCTAATACATATTATTTATTAAAAATATTATTGCATAGATACCTAGAAAGACTTTTCTAAGGTTATGAGATAATTTAGAAAGAACTGATGAAATCCACTGAAATAATCTAGAATTGTTGAATATAAAATCATAAGAACATATTCATACCCGTATAGCTAGAATAGCATGACACTCAAATCATTGAAAACAAGTTATTGTACCAGAGAAAGAGTGCATTATTTCTCCCATCCAGGATGATTATATACATATTCCAGGAAAGTATGAGGCATTAGATAGTGATAATAACCCCATTACAACTAGGGATAATCACATGAGAGAGCCACATGCCACGAGATAGGGGAACATGCTAGTTGAAGAAGTTTAGTGGCATATTATAAAGGACATGGATGTGGATCATATCCCCATTCTGGTCAAGTCTGACTAAGTGAGATGGGAACATGCCCTAGTGTAGGCTCATATTCATGTTGAAGATGTCTACTGGCATACTCCAAAGGCCTAAGAATATGCACTTATCGTTGTTATTTTAGGGGAAAACCAAGTGATAATGGTGCATGCCACTGGGAAGATTCATATTTTAAACATTGAATCTACTGGGAATATTCTATATGATCACAGAAATTAGATATATATTCTTATATCTATAGATGAACGATTTCACCAACATCATTCTATGGTAATACAAGAGGATACTCATATATATTCTCCCATTTGAGATGTTTGATAGCATATTCTAGTGGGGAATTCATATCTGGGCGATGATCATACTTCTTCTCCAACTAGGGATCACCATGTTAGAGTATAATACACTACAAGACATGAACATATACATTCCCAAAATGTCCAACTATATATCCCAAAGTATTGGGATTGGGATCATAATCTCATCCTGACCAAGTCTCTCCATGTGAGAATGACATATTCTTTGGGATAGCCTCATTTTTTTATTCAATAATGAGACAAATTATTGGAATATTACAGAATATTATTAGTAGTACACTCATATTCCCTCACCACTAAATGGTTATCATGTTCTGGAAACCTTCATCTAGTAGGTCCATATCCTGGAAAAATTATAAATACCTGGTCAACATATTTAGAGTACAATTAAAGACCACAACCATATACCTATTACTCTAAATTTTAGTTTCCATTGGGTCCTTCGAGACGCATTATAAACACCCCAAGGGTCCAGCAACTCTTCCAATGAATTATAATACAATTATTATCATGATAGTTTTATTCTTGGATGCTTGGGGATAGATCATAGGGCCTCTACTCCCATCATGAAACATGGTCAAACTTCCGCCAAATATATCTCTGACGTTAATGGAAATACTCCCATTCCCAAAATAACTTCATATAGAGAGGTTTATAAAGCATAGAAACCTTACAAAGGAGAGGTAATCAAAGCTCCAACACCATCATATAGAGAGGTAAGGGAAACATCATTGTTAATGGAATATGTTCCCCCCCCCCCCAATATTCAGTAGACATCCTCTCTAGTCAGTAGGAGACCCTCAAAATCATATTCTATGATCTAGATCGTTGTATGACTATATATCTAATGAATAAAAGGAATACATTTAGATACCGAGATAGTTAGTTAGAAACAACATCCCCATCATGTTTCGGACCCTTGCAACAACTAGTAATGAGATCCCAAATGAGCATGAAAAGGTGTGAATGCATTATCTCTGCCAAAATACATGGGATAATCATCAAAGACTCAAGGATAGACATATATCTTATCTAATATATGATATTCACCATCAAACCATCATGATAATCTATTTTAATCTAGAACTAGTTGCAATCTCCTTGGTCCATGATCCAAAAAATATAAGAGAATAGTGTGAATCTACAATAGGATTATATTCATTTCGTCAAAACTATTTGATGGATGATCTAAAAATACACATCATGAATATATGTTCATGTATGGGGACAGAATATAGAGTCACAATTTTATTCCCTCGGAAGTGTAGAAATCCTCTGATATGGTGTCCTATAATGTCATTTCCACCATCCAAACCAAGGGGCCACGCAAGTATTTGGCCTGTTTGTCACTATAACCGAATTCCTCCATTTCAATGGTTCACATACAATATTAAGGGAGGGAATGGATATCTTACATGACTCTAAACTCGGAAACTCAAATAAAAGGTAATGAACTTTAGACATGGAGTTCTATATTTCAATCCACCAAAAAACTCCCCATAAATAATGATTCTAACCATGGTCTACCATCACACCCATATGTTACCCAGTCACAATTATACCACATAGAATGTTCTATAGTATCATCTTACACATCAGCCTTCTAGAATAGGAACCATATAACTAAAATAATGGATTATCTACCACTTCCTCAATATGTAAGATCATCAATTATTGAGTTAATTTAAAACCTACCATAAGTAACAACAAAAGAACCCCATCCCACTAGGATTGGGGTATCTATATCACAATCACCATCACTAGGCTCATCATCCCCTAAAAGGTCCCCAAGGACATAAATTTTGATTCTATATGAAACTCTCCCTACTAGGACGGAAGCATTTATATCTTCTTGTCCATCTAGGGACTCATAAAATCCCTGAACGGGATCAATATATTCTTGAGAAGAGGACCAATAAATGGGAATTGAGACCATGAATATCCCCCACCCCATAGAACAAGAATAATTTAATTATCATCAGTAGTAAATAGATAATAATTGTTCTCTATTTTTGGATGGGAAATCAATGATCGGAATATAATGTCTACCTCCCACTACATGAAAAACCTCTACTGGTGGGGTCCATTTGATAATCATGACTAGAAAATTACTCAATGTCACTATTATATACCATGATCAAAGACACATATGGCGACGGAAATTAGTACCCTATGAGGTCAAAATAAATACAGCCCAATATAGCCTAGTGTTAGAATAACAACCATGGAGAAGGTAGTGCATAATCATCATGTTCAAATAAATTTATTGGAACAACCACCATTTACCAATGTACCTTAGTGAATGTATTCACTATTAACCTGAAAAAAATTATAATGAATAAGTGAACATAGAGGCTCACAAAATGAAAAATGTACCCTTAGAGGATGGTGATTTAGATGTACCAAACAAGGCAACACTCACCCAAATCCTAGAAGGATCCATAATATCACACCTCCAAATAATTAATTAATTCATCTTTAGTGGAACACTTCCAATGAAGATAGGAAATGTATAACTAAATACCAATCACCACCAGAAGAGTTGAAGTTCCATCCACATATGTGTAGTTTTCATAATACGAGATTGTGATAACAACTCTTAGATGACTCAATGAGGAGCTACTCATGGAAAATTTTATTTCGGTGTATCGTCTCCAGGAAGAGACAAATATTCTCTATCTTATATACAATCCTTCAGAAATATTGGTATATCAGATATAGAGTGTCCCTAGATCTTAGAATCTAGTCTTAATAAATTAATATTTTTAAAATGACCATGACATCCCTCCATTACAGAAATATCCTCTCAATCAGCAAGGAAAACATTATTCATTAATAATAATTTAGAATCATCGTGAGGCAATGGTGGGAAAAAAAAGAAACCCACTCCGTCCCTGTAGATAGGAGGCATCTCAGAACATAGTTCCCTTAATGCTTCTTAACATCTTCGAGACCCTAGATACTGAAATTGAATCCATGGAATAGAGATGAACACTTGAGACACCTAAAAGGAATCCATATCTAGAATGGGGGGACGAAACTATGCCCTAATAAAATTTGAACAATCATAAGATCTCAACTTTTGACATTTCAGATGACATTGGTCAATAACTCACACACTTCATATCCCTATTTGGGTCGATGATGGACCCTCAAGATCAACATGATGTTAGTAAGATGAGGTGTTTCATACAAAATATTATTGGGATAAATTTTTATTGTACAATAGACTACTAGTAGGATCCAATACCCAATGGTAAGACCTTCATCGTCAATCCCATAATCAATTCAGCACAATACTGAGAAAAAAATATCATAGGCCTGAAAAACAGGAAGAAACATACGACAGAGAGGATGTAGGACTTCATAACTAAATGGAATTGTTTAACCTATACACTGAGAATTCATATTCATATAATAAACTACTATAACTATGCGTTAAAATTATCAAGCATTTTTTAGACACCTCTAATCCAAATGATGTTTCCCTGTGTGTTCTATGTGTTCGTAGAAACATCACATCTTCATAAATAATCCATTAATAGAATGTGATCCAAAGCTATACACATGACCACAACATATGGGAAGTGGCTGTGAAACAATGATGCTACAAATGTCCCTCTCAAGATAGTAGTAATTCTCATCTATGCACCTAGGTAGGTCTCGAAATACCTAGCCCTGTCTTTTGAGTTATAGTGACCATAAAATCATGATCTTCTATATGAACATAGAAATATGGGTTTCTTGTGATTCTAGGATTAGATGAATGAAGCATACTCCTTATGAAATTAACATGAACTGGGTTATTTCATTGCATCCATGGAAAAACACCTTCCCAATCATCCATATCCTAGGATTCATGATGTGGTCCACCTCATCGATTGTCATGGATTTTTATTTTTACATAAAACACTTGGTTATAAAATCATAGAAGGTAACTCGACCATTATCATAGAAATATGAGGGTCGCTCCAGGTTTGAGGAATTGATAAATAATATGTACTCCTTCCCAAATTTACAAGTCATGGGTTATTACTTAGAATAAATGGATATTAACCTTCTCATGCTGCCATAGCCCAGGAATCATGATAGGTAAACCTCACTGAACATCCTAACTATTTCCTTTAACATAGAAGTATGAGTTATAATATCAATGTTTCAATCATCTTAATAAAATTCCTTCAAGGCATGGTCAGTTCAAGATAGGTGGTGTTAGATAATTCCTTATATCGAGTGTCCTATATTATAGTTTCCTATTTATAAGTGCAGGGTTTTTTCATAATGTTTCGGTTGGTTATGTGAAATTTTTTGACAAATGTATGCCTCAAAAATAGTTGACCAAGATCATGTATCCCTAAGAGCACACTTAAATAGACCATAAATTTCTCCAATATTCCAATAGGGTGATATAAAATATACCACACAATGGTTGGAGTGACCACTGAATGTAAGAAGAAATAGAATATGACGAGTCATGTTCTTCTCTAATGAAAACAATGAATCTTGTAGATTTCATCCATACAATATCCAATGTATGGGAACCTCCCCACCAAATAGAATTATCATCGGATCATGATCTAATATTTGGTTCTATATACATGATACACTTGGAAGGCCCCATATTTGATGATGAATATTCCTTAAAATATGATTTTGTAACACATAAATCAGGAATTGGAACACAAAATCCCTATAACTGAAAATACAAGAGGAATCAAAGACATAGAAGAACCCAATATACCATTCATGTCCCCATGAAGAACACATATTTAGTTTGGATTCATGGTAATGTGCTTTAGAATGCAAAAAAAGCGGAATGGAGGTGTCCTCGAACCCTCCACCGGTCTCCCACACCCAATTATATTGGACAGATGCCTAGTAGGGGTATCATTATCTGATTATCCTAGACAATGGGGAATATTTTCATGACTTTCTAAAAAGGATGTAGATTCACCATCATAATCTTCACATGCATCAAGCCTATCTACGTCAAATGCCACTTCTCTTCAACTTCATATCCAACGGAATCCCCAAATCAGGAAACACCAACCTCAAAAACAAATGCATTAAATTCTATAAGAGATGGAAGTTGTATCAACAATGTTCTAAAACCAGGATTTGTTCCATATTTTTAATGAACTCAATTAACCACTTGTTGAATCCCTCTGAATCCAATAGGAGTTTGTGATAGATGAATCCACAACCATGGTTTATCGATTAGAGATTATGTAATCATAACACCGTGTCTCCATCTCCTTCACTGAGAAAGATCAAGAAGAGGTCTTCCAAGGGATCATCAATGCCAAATATTTTTTTGGATAGACCCAATAAATTAGATGTCAACTAGGACCTAATTTATAATGGTTCAAGGATCAACCAAATCCAAGTTCAAACCCTTTGAAATTTGAGAAATTACAAAGCGGATTTTCTTCACAAAAGGTGACCATTCAAGGTTATGATAATCATGATTAGTGACATATATTGATGTTCTAGATCATTGATAAATTTGGGGATCTGACATCAAAAATTGGGTTATAGTTGTCTAGTAAGACATAGTATATAATGTCCCACTAGGAAGGCCCTTTATCTATAGCCACCTTGATGAACATTCAACAGACCATCAGTGTTTGAAATAACCTTTCAATAGATAGGTCAACATAATACATGGTGAGAGATCCCCCTTTGATACATGAAGATCCACATATGGTAATGAATATTTATAAAAATGGAAAGGAAAACAACTAATATTGGAAGATGATTCACATGTTAAATACACCAACATCTTAGGGACTATCCCTGCGAATCCATGGAGTATGCTATACCATGACTATGTGATCCCTATTAATCTAGTTTAGGTAGTAGACATGACCTCATAGATCTAATCCCCTTCATTCCACAATGACTGTGTAATAAAAAATTAGCCATGTCATATCTTGAAATGACTTAGGAGAGGTGGGATAATAATAGCTCTTTTAAAGGACCCGCTCACCCAATTGGCGATAGAGAATACTCAAGATTAACAACACCTCCTATATTTATCTGCACAGACTCATAGATGAATGAAAATGAGGATGGCCTTAGTAATTCCCCTCTCATGTGCGGGGAATTAATCTCAACCACCATCAATTTGATCATGATAATAAATTTGGAATAGATGGTGACTCAAAGCCTACATTAACTAGCCTCACCATAACCCTAAATGAGAAAGTGATGTACATAACATTTCTAATTATACACTGATATATGGAGACATGGAACTACACAAAAATCTCCAAACTAAATCCAAATTTGGCTACACACCATCTCGAATTATCTAACGATTATCAAGGATTTATGAATTTTTTCAGGAGGATGAACCCCTCTCATTCCACAAATGTAGAGGTAGATAATGATGAATTGATTGATTAGTTTTTTTTTTGAAAAGTGAAACACACAAGGTGGATATCAAATATTGCCACTATCATAAAAATGAACGAATATATTATAGTCTATATCAATTTTATCAACCATAATAGACACTACCCAATGAATTATTATCCATTGCCAATCACATAACTCATGATCATTGAAACTTATGGATTTCATGAAATTTCTTTTATGTTTGAGTATTCAGGGTACAATCAAATAAAAATATACACTAAAGATGATGAATCCATTACCTTTAGAGTGCCTTAAGAGATCGTCCTCTATTAGATCATGAATTTTGAATTGATGGAGTTTTTCTTGACATATCAACACTCCATTCATCCTATTTTTAATAAATACATGGAAAAATTATCTGAATAAAATGACAATGACTGGGTGAAAAAATCCCGATAGCAATTCAATCACTTCAAAGGACTTCAAAAATTCTTCGAGTAGCAATAACATCACAGTAAGAATAAGAATATGATGAGATGTGTGTTTACTATAACACCAAGTATGGTCCTTGGAATTGTGGTACTCCACCACAACATCACGATCATCCCAGATAAGACTAGTTCTAGTTTAGAAATGAAGTGCAAATAAATTTCAAATAACTGAGGGGTATCCAATGGATCCTATCATAAATTCAGTAATTTATATCCAAATAATATAGAAAAGTTCTTTTGTCCTCTAGTTTAATGAAGAAAGAAATTTCTTATCAATGGGAAAATTGTTGGAATGAATACTTTCAATGTATCGAGTAGTATTTACAGAACCCATCTATTTTGATTCCACCAGTGGAATAGAGGACACTCATCTTGCATGTGGATGGAATGGAATGCTCTCAGGGTGCCATCCTCACAGTGAAAAAAATGATATTGGGTGCTAAATCAATCACAACTACCTCTGTTGAATGATCCCATATACTGAGACTCGATACTCTAATGTTAAGAATAACTATCATGCACTCATGAATGCAGTTCCAAAGATGAGGAATTACATTCAGTATAAAGAATTCCATGATTTCTCATATTTTGTCCTTTTTAAGAACATCCATGAATACATTATATTAACCAAAAGATTTTCCCAATGGGATAAAAATCTGAGTAAATACTATAGTCACTTCATATCAAAGAAATCAGTGAAAGGGTAAGCCCTAAATGATTTCCTCATATCACATACTTCCCCATATAATACACCTATTGACACCATGATTCTAAATGATGATTTTTTCCATGTCCATGAAACTCCCTATAAAGGGGAGATGCATTTTGTTGTTTCCTAATTATGTCATATCATAAAAAGGCTTAATATCCAAATATTAATTGAGTTATATTTGGGAGTATATTCTATCTCTATGAAAAATAGTTTTACAGATTATTTATCACTATCTAAATGTGTCATGAATAATGAGGCAGATTACTAATCCCTCATCATTGGGTTGAAATTTTCCCTATAGATGCAAATAGCCTACCTGGATGTCAATGATGACTCTTAGCTAGTGATAAAAAAAATTAATGTAGACAATTACCTTAAAAAAGAAGAACTAGCTCATATTACAAGATAGATCTTGGAAATGATGGTATATTTTCCCTTTTATCAAACATTTCATTGTGTTCCCTGATCACAGAATGTCCATGCCGATGTAATGGCTAATGTAGCCACAATTCTAGATGGCCCTTAACAGGAGAAAAAATATTTCATATAATATGTCGAAGAATTATTCTATCGATTTTAATATGTGATATGAAAAGAATAAATAAGTTTAACACCTCATATAGCATGGGAAATAACTGTCCACCCCTAGGTTCATAGATCCTGTAATTAGTTATCTTTGAAATTGATCTCTCCCAACAGACTGAGATGTAAGGAAATATAATCGGCGTCATGTTGAGAAATTGACCCTACGAGATTGACCGAATGTAAAAAATGAACTCTAAAAGATAATAATAGAAAGATTCCACCTTGGGTGTACAAAAGAAGGAATTATTCTCACTATATAGGAAGAAGCCCATTCAGGTTCTTACGGTTCTCATCAGTCTTGGAAAATGCTCTCTCAACAACTACAAAGGTTGGGTTACTTCTTGAAAATAATGATACCAGACTATATTTAATTCACGGTGAAATTTCATGTGTTATAATTCTAAAAAATATTCATCCATCATCCACCATAATTTCTACAAATTTCTAAATATTCCATGAAATTTTCCATATTGGGAATGGATGTTCTAGGGCCATATCCCCCCACCCACAACCAGGAAGTTCATATACATCCTAACATCCACTGACTTCTATTCAAAATGTTATGATTAAATACCCATAAAGGATGTCAAGATGAGAAACATCATAACATTATAATTTACAATATCCATACCAGGATGGTGGTCCCTCACACAATATTAATGGTAAAATACACTTACTTCTATTTTATACATTTGATGAAACTGTACGAAGAGTACAATATTAAATCCAAAAACCCATCTTGCTATCATGGAGTGAAAAATAGACATACAAATTCCTTAAATATTACCCAAAAAATAATACACTAGTGGATGGTTAAAAAGGATAATAAGTCCTAGAGGAAAAAACTCATCCAAGATTTATGAGCATTCTATAACACTAGAAATAGTGTTACAAATGTTATGCCATAATCATTGGTGTATGAGAATGAGGTAGTGTTGGCGATATATGGCCAATTTCCATTCATGTAATTACCAAATTTTACCAATCTCTTAGATGATGGGAAATTGGATAAAAGTTGGAAGATTATGAATGGCTCATAGAGTACATTTTATATACACTACACAAAATTATTTTTAGTCAAAGTAAGATCATACAATCCTTCAATAATAAGGTTTTCCTCTTTTCATTCCTCTATATTGAAATGGTTTTGGTACTCAGAACCCCAATAATAATTGTAAGAAGCCTCTGATGATGGAACTCAAATGGGATGTGCCATATATAAAACATATGATCTATCATAACGAAGCTTACTCATTGTCAACAATGGATAGGGATCTTGTTACACACCCCATGAATGATTGATTTCTAAAGGGGTAATTTTCATAGATGTTATCATATGAGAATCCACTTTAGCATTAGTCCTGTCATCCATCTATGTTACATGTCATTAAACATTATAAATGTCATCCTTGATACATGATGTTAAATTTTACAAATGTATTCCTGGTAATGTGTTGTTAAACTATACATATTTCATGATGGTTACATGACATTAAAATATAAAAATTTCATTATTATTAAATGAATTAAAACTGTAAAAATGTTTTCCTAGTTACTTGATGTTAAATAGTAGAAATGTCATCCTTTTTACATGTTGCTGAATTGTACAAGCTCATCTGGACTGCATGACTTCAAACTGTACAGAGATGTCCTGCCAACAAGATATTAAACTCCATGGTATCCCACATACATACATCATGATACTACATGGATAATTTCCATACTGCATTCTAATGATACTAGATGGTTCTGTATAACTACATGTGAATTGATTTGTTCCATCATTGGATATATAGTGACGCTTGGTGGGCCTAAAAAAAACACTCATTTTATTTCATGCTAGGTGAGCCTCGTCCTAGCGATATTATGTAAAAAAATACAGATCCATAATGGTCATTTCCTCATACATTTTGGTGGATATGTCATATTTAACTCAAGACATCAAACATCCACACATATGAACATTTTCCAGGATATTAAACTATATGGGTTTCCTACAAAAATGTATGGGTTGATTCTCACTATTAATGAGATACATAAGAATGCCACAATATTATATCTTGGAACATCCACCCCATGAAACAAAATTACCTTGTAATAATCATCAAATCATCAGTATGGTGAGAGGAACCCTTTTTCATTCTTTGTTTCTCACACTGACGATTACTCATCTGAGTTTAAGAGTTTCAGTAAGAGATTACCCACACAAACAAGGCATAAACAACTTTCTACCAGCTCATCATGGTTCTAATTGATAAACCATAAAATTAATACCATAATTCCATTCCGCATGACATTAAAGTATATGGTTTGTGTCCTTTGAACAACATAAAAATGCACACTCTTGTAGACCACAACTTAAGGGATCACTATAGTTGGTGTTGGCCTTATACCACACCCAAAATCTAGAACTATGTATGGATTGATTCTCATGGTAATAGAAAAACATAGAGACCCCTAGATCCTATCTCTAGGACCGTCCAAAACATGATACAATGTTATCCATCTCTGTGTATAGGATAGAATTTTAAAAGAAGTCATTTACTAGAAATATGCGTGGATTGATTCATATTACCATAGGACATGTAGTGACACCCAGATCTCCATATTTATCTCTAGAAACAATTCCCTATTTTTAACTTTGAGAATCCAACAACATTTCTAAATGATGTTAAGAAGCACAGTTCCTAGAGGACTTCATGTATCTTCATTCATGTCATCATAGGATATGTAACGACCAATTGATCTTTAATCATAGTCCTAAATACAAGAATTAATGAAAATAATGCCCACCTTTGTGTATGAGTCATAAATATGTAGAGTGATTCTCATTTTAGAACTATGTATAGCTTGATTTTTGTGATCTCATTATACATAATTATTTCAAAATCTATAATACTGCACCCAACTACAAGAAGTGGAAAATGAAATGAACCCCAAAAGAATAGTGGATGAATCATGAAAGAAATAATTACCAACATATGAACTAGTTATTTGTGCAGTCTGCTTGTGAATGCAATGTGTCTTGATAAAATATTCACGTCGGTTCCAATATCCTTTATTAATGACATTAAAATATATGGAAAATTCTAATGTCTCATGACATCAAAATATAACAAGAATTTTTTTACCGAATGAAAATAAATTACACTAAATAATTTTCACCTCCTGACATTAAAATGAATGGTAGAATTTCTAGTTGCATGACATCAAAACCGCACAACAAAAATGTCCTTACCATATAAAAAGAAAATCCACAGAACATGTCTTAAACACACTATGTTAAAATATATGGAGATCATCCCCAATAAATTTCAATAAAATATGCATGATGTCACTAATTTTTTTATACCCTATAAAGGGACCAAAAGAGACTTACCCATGTCATCCAGAGTAAGGGCTATATCTTCTGTCATTAAAAAGATCCTCAATCTATATATCGTAATTCATTTAATGGGTACCCCAGGTTCTGAAATCATTCCATGGTCCTTGGAAGAGATACATAGCTTCCAATGAATCTTTTCTTATCACTGAGAATATGACTATATCTATTTAATATGTACTTATGGTAATCCACTAAATTCCTCACTCTGTAAAAATTATATATGATCTTTCTATGTCTAGAAATCACCATTTCATTACTCAACACCTCAGTATGATTTGAACAACACCCGATACGACTATCCCATATCATTGCTCCTTACTTTAGAACCCAAATCCTAGACTATTGATCATTTTTGTCTCCTACTCAGCAAGAAGTTGGGGAACTTTTGAACATGTTTTTCTAAAATATATTATTTTTCATCATTATCCATATTAGTTCCATGTTCTCTATGACCTAAAACTATATACACTATGTTTAAAGTCGTACAACCATAAACTATATCCTATAATAGTCAAAATCTCAAGACATTAAACTACAAGTGAATGAAAAATAATATATGTCAGGTTGAAAACCCATGAAGGGTGGAATGATTAAAAGTCAAGTCATCACATTCTAAACTCATCATCTATAGAGATTTGGAAAATATTATGACACCAATAAATAAGGCATTAATCTCCTAGGGCCAACACAGTAGCCCCGAGTAAAAGTTAAGTTTTTCTCATTGGACACCCTAGTTCAGGAAAAATATTGAGTAGTTATTTGTCACATCCCCTTTCCACATGAGTGTTTTCTCTATGAGTTTACACATACATTAGTATTCTTGAACCACTCATGGATATTACACATTCCATAAGTCACATTCCATGATTTGGGTGTCTCGTGTAACCATATACCTTCCATAGACCTTGGAAAAGAAACCCAACATTAAGGGACCCTTTTTAGGACCATGTGAACATGATTATGGATCATTCATATGATTATATGTTCATCAACCAATTTCATCACACATAAAAAAGTTATTTTTGATCATTGTGAGCCTTGAAATCACAACTGTAGATCTAAAAACATCAGTTTGATATAAATTATTCCCTTTATGACAATCTCATAGTAATGTCATGAACCAATAAATTTTGACAATGACTTACAATATCCGTACAGAACTATTTGAATCGATTTTTCATCCTTGAAGTTAAGTCACCATGTTTAGCATTCATCCAATGTTTGAAATGTAACATTCCATTCCAAAATATTTTATGATCCACACATCATGATTTTAATCCATGAGACATGGGGATTGATCATTACAATAAATATAAAAAATGACCTAGGTCACCGAACTGTTCCTGTATATCATTCCTTCCATAACCAACCTCACTATCTAGACTTTTGGGTCTTCATAGATCTCCCATGGCCCACATAATGGAGTAGATATCATCTTTACATGACCATGCTACTGAAACATAAGGTCCTTTACCAATAAACTAAAGTAATCTCATCCTTTTAATAAATGATCTCCAGTCCTGGTGATCCATATAAACATTGGGTTGGAACTATCCATCTCATATTATTAAGGGTAATCCCTAATATGTATTCCCCATCCCTTATTAATGAACTCAAACATTTCTTTAATGACTAACATCACCCATATTCCAACTATCTAGGAAGACCAATAATCCATTCTATTTATCCCCTAACCAATATTACCACCATAAAGTATTTATTACCCATGTGAAATAGTGGAAACACATTTTATTAGTAATTCTTCCGATGCATATAGTCCTTTAACATCCAACGAGAGTAATCTCTTCCTTACAAGAAATGATATGTAATCCTTAAGAGTCTCAACTACAACATGAAAATTCCCAACACCATAATGTGTGTTTGGTATTTCAAGGCATGTCTTCACCATACCCTATGATCATCAAACCTAGTTAAGATAAAATATCCTAAGTTATATTAATATAAGGTATGAGATAATGAAACCTAAAAAATATAAGGTCTGAGATAAAAGACACTAAACTATAGCAATAGAGGGTACATGGTAAAATATCAAACAATAAAACAATATATGGTGTAAGCTAAATGACCCTATACTAAAAAAATAGATGGTTTGAGCTAAAATACCCTAAGGAAAAGAAGTATTTGGTCCGAGATAAAAGACCCTAAACTAAAATAATGGAATATTTGAGCTAAAAGATAATAATAAACATCAATAGATGGTCCAAGCTAAAATTCACTAAACTACTTGAAATTTTAATTCAAGAAGATGCATGAGTGGAAGAAGTATTTTGATTTAATTCCCATTAAAAGTGTCCATGACTAGATCATGAAATCTAGCCTTGTGGAAAAGATACATGAAAGAATGAGATGACATGAAATCTGAAAATTGAGTGCCGATAAAAGATGCTAATATTCACTCCCTTTTAGAAAGGGAACTCTGTCGAATACCAAGAATTTATTGGCAGACCAAATGATTCCCAAGGAACCCATTTGCGACTTCACTAAATACATTGGTGGGAAATTCCATTCATTTTAACCGTGCACTTTTCCGGGTGGATGTTTCCTGGAGTGGGCCATTTATTGATTCTCAAAAAATGAAAACTGAAAAAATCAAAACATAGAAAATTTCTAACTATGGGTATTATCCATCACAAAAAAGAAGAAGAAGAAGGTGGACAAGGACTTAGGATCACATGCACCTCCAAAAGACACACCATGATGTCACCATGATGACATCATGAAAAGGAGGAATGAGTACTGCATAACATATTAAGGAACTTCAGGGTCTATTTGAAAAGTATTTTTTTCATTTTTGAAGGATCTATAGAAAAATAGTGATCGTGCAATGGATAATAGGTAAACACCCCCAAGAAAAATAATAATCAGATTGAGGATTCCCAACAAACCACCCAAAATTCATGAAAAAATATAAATAAAATATCAAAATGATAGGAGTTTCTTGATGTTCTAATGATCACGCAATACAACCATGATGTGGAGAATGATTGTCCTCAAAAAAATTCAAACAAACTATCAAACTCCACTATATTTGTAAAATAAAAAAGGAAATATGTAATGAAGAGGAAGAAGCCTATCACTATTTTAAAAGTCATGTGACGTGCCCCTTGTAGTCCCCAAGACACTACAATCCACTGGAGACATGTACTCCTCATGTCACGAAAGGCCACCATCTTTTCATCCTCTTTTCATTGAGGGATTGAGGTATGCCCAAGAAACTACACACTCCCACTTTTGATCCATAAGGACACGAAGATTGAATTTGATATGAAATTATCATGCTTGTCCATATGTCCTATTATGGTCTTGCAATGCATGACCATGAGGTAAAGTGATTTTACCCCATGACACCAAAACATCCTTTTGAACTCCCTAACCGTTTTAATCAAAACTATAGAAATAATAATTTCTAGGATGCAGAAGACTCTTGATATCGTAAAAAAATCATGACATTCCATGTATATATATAACACATCCTATTAGGACCCCGTGAACAGACAACTTAATACCATGAAAGAACCCAAATAGGATATCATTGTCTCATAGAAATTCCCAATCAATACACCTGGGATAATGTGAAGGCCTTATAAAAGAACCAGAATCTCACAAAACCCTACAATATGTAAACCTGTCAATGTGAATGTCCCTTGACAAATATGTTTGATTAAAAAATTATCAATTAATTGGATATAAGAAAATAAATGAGGAACTAAGGGATGATCATGTGGTCAATGAACATCCATTGACACCCTTTGA
Organism: Viscum album; assembly: GCA_963277665.1. Taxonomy (NCBI): domain Eukaryota; kingdom Viridiplantae; phylum Streptophyta; class Magnoliopsida; order Santalales; family Viscaceae; genus Viscum; species Viscum album. The sequence continues at coordinate 194,745,328 of OY728142.1, read as the reverse complement.
GTAATAAATTATAGATACTTGTGAATATGCATGGTGCAGTAGTCATTCACTGACTCTAGCACGGGTTCCCATGATATGTACCACACATAGAAATGAAAAATCAGGTGGTGTGTCCTATAAATACCCCACCCCATCATGAAAATAGAACCACAAAATCTTCACACCCAAACCATTACTCTCAAGACAAATAGTTGGCTCTCAATCATCTAGACACACCAGTGCTAGAGAGAATTTCTTAGGGGAACACTTCTTGCAACCAGAATAACATCCAGTCATGTATGATTTTGGGAAAAACCATTGAAATCATTCACTATACATAACTCCCATTGTGGGATCACTCATAGATCATGATAAGGATTTCTATAATGACATACAAGGAACGTAAAACAAATATACTATATCATAAAAGGCATAAAATAAACTAACACTGAATAAATCTAAGGAATTTACAAATTAAAGGCTAGAAAATATAATAAATGCAGGAAACATACATGAAGTACATACACAATGACCCTCATGTGCATTGTGTGAACCACCCAATAGATGTGATAATACAATGACATATTGCTTGGATCTCATGAAGCTCATTCGGTATACAATTTCGGTCAACAAAAGTCCACAATACTTTTCAACGTATGTCATATGGTGTTTCTTGGGAATTACAGCCATGTCTTGTGAAACACTCCAAGTGAACCATTCATGTCTTGATATATCCTTATGATATGTCACGTGACTCATATAATTCCCCCAACACATGTTAAATGAGTGTTTTTGTAGCAACCAAGCATGTCAATTGGCTCTCATGATTCCCTCTGGGCACACCATCTAGGTCTCATGATTCCCTCTAGGAATGTTTTCCAAGACATACAACACCCTACAAGACATTTCATATCAACTCCCATGATTCCCTCTAAGAGGTTCAGCCAGCTCTCAGGATGACACCAGTGTATATCAGCTGGGTTATGAAGAACCCTTTAGACAATGCAGTTGGGGTCATATGATGGATTCTATGCTCAACATCCTAGGTCTTGTGATGTCATATTGATGAGTCAAAAATGATCTTTTAAAACCCTTAGACATGCCATCCATGATATCATATGTCCCTCATACAAGTCTACTATTTTATTCACTATCATAATAACATCCTATGAATACATCCTTTAACATGTCATGTAGATAATCAATTCATGTTAAGATTACAATCATCCCATTTCAACAATAAATAATGCGAGGTCCTAAGGGAATCCCTGTTTTTGGTATGTTTGTCCACCCTCAATGTGTAAGCCCTGGCTGATGGGTAACATCAGGGTGTAATCCCTAATAAATTGAATTTTAATTAATATAATTCCGTCCAGAACCATTATATGTATCATGCCTCTATGAGTCCTAGGATTTATATTAACCATCTAAAGGATTGTCTCTGTACAAAAGTCATGCATCCATATGTAGTGAGACTATTCATTTTCCTCCCATATTTCTCCCACCGAGCATAGATCACAAGGGCTTACAGAGTTTCATTATCCATATCATTTTCACCATGATCATTTTAAAATGGAATGGGAAACCTCAGAGTGTATGCCCCAATAAAATACATGATATGATTTTTCCTACATATAGGGAAATCAAGTAATGTATTCCCCAAACAACTAAATAATGAGAACATCAATATTTTTAATAACTAGGATATATATGATTCCTTCATAAGGGATGATGTCAAATAAATATCCCTTTCAATGTATGAACTAGGAATCTAACATTTCAACCATCAATACCCAATCATATCTTGGGGATAATTACTATAGTTCATCCATCAGTTGATATAGAATCATATAAACTATAATGGCTCTGATTTCTACAATAATTAGGATATGCAGGATTCCTCTTCAACATTCGAGATCTATATTTACATTAATGTTCTATCTCAAGAAAAAATTTCCCAAACTATATACAATGAGGCTGACCACTTTCTATATTATATTCCACACACTAAGAATAGTTCATTTGTGATTTAGGAGATATAATGAACACATCATTGGAATCATGAATATCAACCAGACAGTACAATACCAGTATGTAAGAATTATTTAGTGGAATGATAGACATACCCCAACAACAATTGGAATCTACCTCAGGGCTAGTCCCGAAGGAATGGTCAAACAATAAGATATCTGATTGTTAGAATTACCAGGATTCATATGTCGTCTCATTGAGATTCAAGATCAAACATATGGTTCCTCATATTCATCACATATTTTATATATTCATGATGTTAAACTACATAGGTTTATTAAAATACATGGATTTTGATGCCTATAATAAGAATGATATGTAGGAGGCCTCATAATGGATCAATCCTATCCTAGGAATATTAACCACCTCGCTACAACGTAGAAAATCTGGATGTAGATAGTTATATGAATTACTCACACAAGAAGTTACCTATTACTATAAAATGGAGATGATTCATGAATACATATATATGGATTCACTAATGATACAACCTTTCATTTATTCCCTAATGAGATCCCCTTTCATTTACATATAAAGGGAGTGAATCAATAAAATTTTATTAAGTTAACTAGTCCCACATATCGATTAGTAAGAGATTTAAAAAATATATATTATTTATATAAGAGAGTCATAGAGAAGTAAAACATTCCACCCAAATTGGTGTGATGAGCCTGAAATCCCATCATATTCACCAATGTCAGTTCCTAAGCATCATGGGATCTGAAACCCTAGGTGACTAGGATTCTGATCTACGGTTCCATATAGGGGGGAGGATTTTGGATTCAAATTCTATAAGGTTTAGCAGGTGGATTAATTTGGTGTTCCTGAATTTCATCTGATTGGCTGGGAATCCGGGGTTTTTTTTGGAAATTTTTATTTGACATTACTAGTTCTATTCTGAATTTCCACATTGATTTTCTTGACATTAAATATTTCCTTCATTTGAATCAGTGTAAGTTTATCTGTGGTCTGATCAGAGTAGATTCATTCCCAGAGCAGCGTTTCTGGTATAAGATGGTTGAGACCCACCCCACCACCAGTGATGCTACCTTGGTATGATGCTGAGCCTTTTAGTTATAGTTTATGATGGCTCAAACTCGTGACCTTGGAAATGTCTCCTAGACCTCTGCGGTGGTGGTTGAAGGATGTCTCGTGGAATGCAGCATGAATTTTATAGGATGGACATTGATGGTGATGTCATGGATCCATGTTTTCATTATACTAGGAAACCCAAACACTCTACAAGATTTAATTCAGATCAGGATATAGCATGTTTCCTTCACCATGCATGGATTTTCAGATTTTAAATATTGAGAGGGTATGATTTTTCCATTAGTACCAGGCCCGTGCATGTTTGTACAAGAAAACATACTGAGAAACCATGCCCAAGTAGAGCGAGACTCAATAATATTGATTCTCGGAAGGGTTTCATCTTTGTAGTATTGTTCTGGGTTGAATCCCCCTTAATTTCAAGGATTTGTTTATGTAATATTGTCCTTGATGTCTTGGTTTTCCCCTCATTATCCTTAAAAGAAGGATAATCCAAAATCAATAAAAATTTAGGCCTTCGGTCCATTAAAATAGTCATTAAGAATGAAAATAGTGACCTGATGTGTATGATTGTTTATGTAATCAAAAATTCCATAATCATCCATTAGGGAAAACTGAATTTGTTTCAGTGACGGTTCCCTGGTCATCTCTTCCACATCAAAAAACAATCACAACAGCTGAAATGTTAATGTGTTAGGTCAGTACTATGTGGTAAATTTTACATCATTCATATAATTGGATGTCATAATATATAAAGTTTATGATATGTTCTTATAGTAACTCAATAATTCCTTATCTGAATTGAATACTTGTGGTAGGTTCATAATGTTTCGTGCAATAGTATCCATGTGATAGCATGGGAGAACCACCACTATCTCACCATCCATCTTGGAAAAATAAGATTATATAAAACCTCTCTACCACACTGAAACACCTTACATTCTCTTATATTGGAAAATAAAACAAGGTCCATGCACCATTGAATGGGTGCACATGGTGTGATCTAACTGACTCAATAGGGGCCCAAAAAAGTGATCCATATGAATTACGTGTATAATAATCCAAGAGTGATAATCTTAAATAAAAATAAAGAATGGTAATTTTTAGTAATTTTATATCTCAGATGTTTGGAAAAATATTATGTCCCCCTTTTACACATATCCAAATAAATAATGAAAATATGTTAAAATAATTTCATATAAAAATAAAAAAACTGATATATGAAACCAAAAAAAGCATGCACCACGTATTATACCAAACACATGATAGTAAAAATCGGACAATACAATCCAAAAGGATACGTAACATATCCACAAGTATCACACTATGTTAGATTAGCTAAGATAATCATACCTAAATATAGAAAATAGATCTTTAATAAATCCACTAGTCATATTTATTAGCTCTAGAGGGCATAGAAACACCCTATAATATGAACCCCGAATAGTTATAACAAGTACATAGAACAGAAGTGTTGGAGAGTAGATGAAAAACCCAAGATTTAACCCCCAAGACATTGGACAAGGCCCATTACAATACCATCCTTCTTAATACCCAAATATTCCCATGTGCACTATTTTCCAAACCAATTCATCAAAAAAATTTATAAAAAAATTCATAATTATTTGAAAAACCATTTTAATTAGCCTAACTATGGGAAACCGATATTTTAACAAAACCCCCTTTCCATACAGAAACATAAAATTTCTTTTATAAAATAATTTATCAAAAGCTAGAGTAATGTACATTGAACACACATGCTAGAGATAGAAACACCAACCTAAAAACATGGATCGCACATGACCACAATATGACCAACCAAAAAGAAACCAAAAAAAATATTGTACATAAAATCAATCAACACATATTATAATTGATTGAATGAAATAAAAGTGTATTAAAAGATAAAACCTCACAATATTTCTCAATAATGGAAACATATCGCACCACAACAAATAATGGATCGACCTTAGGAACGTGTTTATATGAAAAATCTAGAAAGGAAAAAGAATAACTATCATCATAGATAAAAATATGAAATAATGAAATGATTTGGTGAAATAACAGATCAAATGAAACAATGAAGAAGAAATGATTCTCTTAACTTGAGAGACACTTTACACCACCCTAAAGATCAAACTCAAAAAGTATCAATCATGAAGGAATGGAGGTTCCAAAAATCGTTAGAGAATAGTTATAGGTTGATAGGTAAAAGTTAAATGGAATAATTCAATAATGATAATCCATAAATTACCCTAAATCCAAATCCAGCTATGATTAAAAGTTGTTTAATCACTTTACATTGCATGTAATCCATAGGGTCCATATACACCAAAAAACCCTCTCATTCCTATTAAAAAATGATTCTTTAATAGTAAATAGTATGAGTATTATCATGGTGTGTATTCTTTAATTTCGGGTATTCATCTCAAAATATGACCATGGTGGTCAAACAAATAATGTTTAACCTAGTAACATGGTGTGTAATAACCCATCACATTGACAAAATAACAAATGCTTACATTGAAACTAAAATCATCATGGGTGTTCAAGGAAATCTAAGAGAACCCCACAATGAAATTAAATGTTTATACCAAGAATTTGTTAAATAAAATAAATATACATCCTTAATTAGTAGTAAATTTTCTTCAATAAATTCTCTCTATCCTCAGTTGTCTTAAGAAGATCCCAATTAACGTGGAAGGAAAGTAGAGAGGAACAAATTACCTAAAAGATGGTAAAATGATGTTACAACATATGTGATATGTATGACATAAAAATAACTATATAATGAATAAATATATATATATCACATACATTTATTTTATTAGTCCAATAAGAAAATTGAAATAGTATCCTTCAGTACGCATGGCAAACCATCTCCATGGACGATGTTTTTCATTTTCTATCAAAAAATTTTGTGGATTACCATAAATGTATATTTAATTAATATATATGTTATTTATATCCTATTTAACATTATAAATATTCTGAATCCATGATCTATTTGAGGGTACCAAAAAGAAAATATCAAATCATATAAGAGAAACAAAGTGGTTATTGCCCTAAAGGTGACTCTAAAATTGAATTGTTAAAAAGTTGGTAATAAAATGTCATAAGAAAATCATATATCGTACAATATATATAGGTATATGTATATTTATATATATAAATATTTATTTCATAAATGTATAACAATTTTAAATTAATTATATATTATTTGTCCATGTTTACAATGGAATTCAAGACATAATGGAAGGATTTCCATCTAACTTTCACCCTTTGTTAGAGAAGTACCATATTCATCACATGTTTATTTTATGTTGTGAAAATACTAATAATGAATGTTTTTATGAATCATTTAATTAAAATTATTGGTATTTACATATCAATTTTAGGATCAATAATTCATGGGGAATATTATTCAATGTTACCAACATGGTAAATTATATTTCTGGGAATCATAGTGTTTATCAATATTGTTTTTGATTATGTTTACAATGATGAAATATTATGATCAGTCTCTAAAAAAAATGAAATTTATTCTACTATAGTTATTTTTGGATAATTCAGTTTTCCCTTAATTATATTCTCTTTCGGATCTCATGAGTTCAAACACAATGTTTTGAAGAAAAATCATACTTTTATTTGAAAAACCATTTTATTATAAAACCATATTTTCAAAAATTAATTTAAAAATATGTCTAAATATTTTATAAAAATGTGTTATTAAAAACTTCTTTACCCTCTGTTGAATTTTTAAAAATGCTTTTGAAAAGAACCATCATTTATTTTATCAAAATAATGACAACATAGAATTTACTAAAAATGTGAAAATATTATTTTTTTAGTAATCACATCATGAATTGAATTTTGTTCCATTAGAACCGATCAATAATTTTATGATTCCATTAGAATATTTGAAATTATTTTTCATATTAAATATAATTCATTAATATTTGAGAAATTTTTATATTATAAATAAATTAATTCAAAGTGAAAACAATTTTTAATTTGTTTTATGTTTTAAAAATGTTTTTCAACGTGTAATATAGATTTTCCTCAAAAGTGATTTTAATAATTTTTTAAATATTAATTAAGATTAATTGATGTTTATTTATATTAAAAGAATTGTAATAATGTCTTATGTGTTACTGATTTATTTCCACTGAAAAGATATTTTTATTTAGAAATTTCACAATACGTTTTTCATAATTATTGTCCTTCTATTGTGCCATCCATTGATATGACTTATACTTTACAAAGGATATAAAACATAGATATAATAATTAATTATATTTTAATTATTGTATTATGAAATGTTCTTAATGAAACCTATATCTTTCCCTATGGATATATCATGATTGACATCTTATGAAACCCACTTTTTTCAATGAAATATTCTTTTATGAAACGATGACACTATTATGAAACCTATTTATTTTCCATAAGTTATGTATTGATGAAATGTTTGTGAAAACCATTTAAGTTTGTTCTTTTTAATATGATGAATGTTTTATGATCTCATGGAATATATATGTCAGATTTCAATTATTTTATGGTGATAATGTTATAGCCATTCATGGTAGTTATATTACAACCATGAATTTTGGTTATGTTATAGCCAATGATGGATGTGGCCTATATCACCCTCAAATGAATTCTGTAAAGATTTATATCTTATATAATAGACAAGATAGTATGAGGAGTGAACCAGGTTTAGTAATATTAGACTAGAATGAGGAGCGAACATGGTTTAGTAAGACTAGATTGGAATGGGATTGAACTCAGGCCAGCAAGGGACTTTTTCTAATATTATGGTTTTTGGAGTGAACCTTTACTTCTTTGAAGGTTTGTGGAATGAACAGATTATACAATGAGGAACGAGATTCCCTTGGGGATGGTGGTGTGTCCCACCTATGTGGTTAATCCTCACATATAGTGATTTTAAATGTATTTATAATGAGATTCAACTACTAGTGAAATGAATGTCCCTGTTTATGTGTATAAATAAAATTAAATCACTTATTCCAATTTTATGCTCTCATGACCCATGTTCTTTAATTATATTATGATTAATGCCTTATAAACTACCAATATTAATTCCATGACCCACAGTTATGATATAAGATAGGCTTGTTATAAAATTCATGAAAATTTTTCGTTAATACATATCCTCATTCTAATCATTTGATTTAATGTGATCATAGATTGATATATCTTGTGTTTATCCGTAATATGATTTTAATATCAAAATTCATTATATTTCGTTTCCTTAAGTTATGAATAAATATCTTATATAGTGAATGTCTATGCAGATTACTAAATGGGATGATATTTTTAGGAAACATTTATGATCATTTAACATATAAGAATATTTTTTAAACGTTTCCATTGATTGTATCATATTATGGTCCTCATTGGTGTGTTTCAGTAATTTAAAAAATATTACTAAAAAAATATTTTATATCCATGTATATGAAACATGGGATTGTTATCTTAGACGTTCATCATGTAGCATGTTATTAATCATTCATTCAGTGTAACTAATTTAATCACATTGTAGATCTAATGATAAAACTATCAACACTTTTTCAGTGTGTCTAGTTTAGATACTATGAATAAACATGTCATGCATGACGCTTAATGTAAGAAGGTAAAAAATGAGACATGTAGTAAGAACCTAAATATTCATTATATATTTTATTTAAAAAATTATCCTGCAAATTTCTTGTTCTATATTCAACATTTAGATAAAAAAGATATGAAACGCTGAAATAAAATTTTACCACCATAATATAGTTGATAAATTATTTGGATTAACAATAAGTATCCATTATATTAAATATATGAACATAAAATTTGGGAAATGGACTCATGTAGTAGATTTCTCCCTTATGGATATCATTTGTCTAGTCTTGTAATAGACATAACTTCATTAGTGAATTCCATAAATCGATCCCCAGATGAACATTGATCAATTATAATATGAATTAAATCATATTTAATATTAATTTAAATTTTTGGAAATTTCAATGAGATATATGTTATCTATATCACCACCATTGTTTTCCATTGGATCTTATGTCAATCATAGTTCTTACATGGAATTTTAAGGGTATTTGTGACTAGAATGTGGGATGATATTATCCAGAAATTATTAATGTAATAATTAATTTATCACATGTATTTTAGACCTTTTCATTTTGACTTTTAAATAATATGGCTGTTTATTTACTAATGCATTGATAACATTAACCATATCACTCTATTATAAAAACTATTTTTTTAAATATATAAATTTTATGTGACATATTTAAAGAATAAAAATATTTCATATATTTTTCATAATAAAAATATATATAATATAATAGTACTAATTTTACTAGTAATTGATAGTAAATATGAATAAGAGTAGTTACTACGTTGAAAATTTATTTTCCTATAAAAATAGTTTATCATTATATTTTATGTTTTTTGAATAATAATATGTAATATTCTATAAATTTAATATGAATTAATAAACATCCATTGTGAATTTATTATTTCAATATTAGTTTAAGGTGATTTTTTTTAAAATTTTCCAAATTAAATAATTTTTATGTAATTAGTAAAAATATTATTATTACAAAAAATGTAACATTATAATTATATAAGAATAGAATAAAATATTATAATCCTTTCACGTGATCAATAATTTGTATAATATATAAATATAATTTTATTTAAAATAGAGATATGAATTTAAAAAAAAACCTACAAATAACATTTTTAAAACATTGTGAATATTTTCCAATATAAATACTTTTTTACTTCCCAGTTAATTAGGATTTATTTGAGGAAAATTTGGATTGTGTATATTTAAAATACATATAACTTTTATATTTTTAACAAACCAAATGTTATAATTAAATTTAATATAATTTACAATTTAACCAACACATAAATCTTAATATAATGAATAGTCCTTTTCTAAAAATACTTTCTTAAATGCTAATAGATCTAAAATTATAATTGAGATTTCATAAAATTTTAAATTTTATCTAATAAAATGGGTTTCAAATTTGTTATTTTATGGTATAAATTATTTCATTAGGAACATTTTCATTATCAGAATTAATAATAAAATACTTATGTACAAATTAGTTATCACACTAAAACAAAAAATGGTAATTGTTAAAATTATAAAAGATAACTACATATATTAATGTTAATAAATAATGGTAAATATAATTTTTGGGGGTTTTTCTACATTATTTAATCCCCCACTATATTATTATACATTTTTGAATCTTAATGAAAATTGAAATACATGGTCTGATTATATTAAGTTGAAATATTTTTAAAAATATCATTGCCATCACTTGTAAAAGAGGACTCAAACTATTCTTTCAAGAAAACTCTCAAATCTCAATTCAACCTAAAAATATTCAAATTAGGATTCCTTTGTAAACCAATTCTATTTCATTTAGAATCTGGACACATGATATAGTCCTAACACATCATTTTCCAAGATTCCTTCCCTGGGAAATCCTATGTTCTCATCTTGAGTGACTTTATCTAGATTTTTTTTATTTTATTTCTTACTATCCACATATAATATTATAATTCCATATCAATTAAATAATTATTGTTTCTAAAATTAAAATTTTAATTATTTTAAAAATACTATAAAACACATATTCCCTTTTCTATTTATAATATTGAAAAATGTAATCTTGTGTTTAGCAGACTACAACATCCATGAAGTAACATATAACATTTTTGTACATATTATTTCATTTTTATTTATTAATATCAAATAATATGTTATTAAAAACACAAAATTAACTAAATAATATAATTATGCATCATTAATAATGATATTAGTCTTAAAATAAACCATTTCCTAATCATACTCATCCATTAATTATGGTATATTTTTGTTTAGGTTGGTCTAACCATAAAACATGAATAATTCTATAAAGTAATTTCATATATAACTATGAGAACATATCTTTTTGACAATATATTATATACATAATCAAAAGGTGAATTTATTTTATTTCTTGAATGGAGTCATTACAAAAAAACAGATCAATTAGGATACCATTGATCATTTTTAGAAAGTTCTGAAATATGTTTATCTCTAATATTTTCAACAAGAACCATATAAAAAAATATCATTTAATGATTTTTGAAAATAATAATTAATTATTAATCACCTATATTATGAATCATGTTTAAAATGATCAATTAGGATACCATTAATCATTTTTAGAAAGTACTGAAATATGTTTATCGCTAATCTTTTCAACAAGAACCATAAGGAAAAATATAATTTAATGATTTTTGAAAATAAAAATTAATTATTTATCACCTATATTATGAATCATGTTTAAAATGATCAAGATTAATAAAAAAATAATGAAAATCGATAAAAAAATCTAATATGCATATATATGATAAATGTAGATAATGATTATAAAATTTTATAGATATGAATAAGGTTATTAAATATATTATTTAGATTCTTCGTTTAACAAAACTTTCAATTACCATTATGGAATTTTGGAATTATGGTAAGGGGTTCATATCTAAAATTTCCCCTTGATATATACATCCAATTATACAGAATGATTTCATAGTAATTGTGTATCTACTACCCCACTAATATTACATACCACGACACTCTAATTATTAAAGGGTATTTATTTTTTCATTTGAATTCACAACCTTCAATGTTTCTTAGTTGAATGTTTCTATTTTTGCATGATTATACACTTAAGATCCTCTAATTTTTACTCAACAAAAATAATGAGGGTTTCATCACTAATCTAATTTTTAAGTAGATATTTACTTTTTTAATATAGGACATGTGAGTATTTAATATTATATTCTCTCTAAATACACTAACATTTTATTCCCACCTACAAATTATCCCGATTTATCTTTTCTTCTCCCTATTTAATTTTTCCCATGTCTTATTATATACCTATTTTAAGGAAAAATCCCCTAATATTTCTTTATATTTTGTAACCTCCCTTTTTCATGTCATTTTTAATTGTATGATAATGAAAATTGTATTATATTTTAATAAATAATTGATTAATTTCATTCTATGTTACATGACATTTAATAAGATTTCGAACAATTTTTTTTATCATTTATTAAAATGTCTTCTTTAAAAAAATGTGAAAAGAAAATCATTTTTTTTTCAACACATCTTTAATACTACTGTGTCATTTTATATAATTATTTCTCCCTATAATTTCATGTTTTTTTTAAAATAAATAATTTATTTATATTTATAAATTATTTTATTTAAAATAATTACCACGGTTCATGGATATTTATTATTTACAATTTGATTTTTCTAAAAATACTAAATAGTATTTTTTTATCTAATTTATTTATTATTGAAAAATCTAATAATTGATCAATGGCATTATTTAAATGATATCATCAATCATTTTTTAGGATGGATCATGTAATTTGAATCTTTTTTTAGGAATGACCCATTATATCCACATTCTTTCCAAATTAACCAATGTGTATTTATAAGAACTATATTCCTACATTTTTACTCCATGAATACTCTACATTTCCTTCCTCAGATTGATGTGTTTTCACTTAAATCCCATAAATACATTGATTGGAGAATTATTGAATTAGTTTAATACCATTTTTATATATGGTGTAAATATTATATTCATTAATATCATGATTTAATGGTATTTTTGTAAAATGATATTATATATATTTGGATTACCATTAATTTTCCATTGTTTATATTGAATTAATTATGAATGATATCTTTATATGATTCTATTTTAAAATGATTTTAAACAGTTTTGCATTTCATGGGATCCTTATGCTATAAATTGTGAAGTATTTTCATTTGAAATTATTATGAAAGATATTTTATTTTTATGGGTTCTTTATGATTTGATAAGTGAATGATTTTCAAATGGAACTCAGAAGTATGGATGATAATGGGTAAAGATCAATATCACAATCCAATGAATTAGTTAAAAATTTACATAACGTAAGATAAATTTTTTTTGGTATATTTAAGTTTCTTATAATCATATTCATTGATGGCGTGTCTCATGAGATTAATGTTTCCCTATAATAATTTTTTGTTTCATGATTTAATGATGTCATTATATTATCATAATTCATATAACAATGTCATTCTCTCATGTCACTTGACTATCGACTCATGTTACCAAACTATTTTGATTCATATATTCTGTTTTACCAATCCTTTTTCTACATATTACATTAATGGGTATAATTTTCTCATTTATATTTATTATACCATATGATCATCTTATGATCACTAAAAATATTCATCTTTTATTGCTTAGTTTTTTCCTTATTTACCATCTTAGATCTTCTATTTCTTATGTTACTATTTCTTCATGTTGTGAATATTAGTATAAATAATGTAATGTTTAGAATAAGTAGGATGTGGCTTAGTTATTGAATATTGTTGAAAATTATTGTAGTATAAATTACTCATATAACTACTCCTCAAAGACAAAAAGTTCTATTTTTGGTATTTTTAGATTACATAATGGGAGGAAAATTTTAAATTTTATTAATTATATGAAATATATATATGTCATTCTGGGATCAATTTTATTTTTGTTTCAAAGAAGGGTTTAGTTATTTTTTTAGGAATCTTTATTTATATTAGATATATGACTAGAGAAAATTTATGAAACCCTAAGGGATATGCCTAATTTTAATGTCTATGAATATTATAATATCATATAATATTAATAATTTATAGATCATATGGTTCTCCTAGTAATTACATCCATATCCTGATACTTCCATGATGACATAGTTATGGAAAAAGGTTACGTGTGTAATCACCAAGAAAAAGGATGGTTGAGTATAAAACCAATATTTACTATATTTCAAAATGAGTGTGCCAAAAACTACACATCTGACTATAAATTCCCAATAGATATGCTCTGAATAGTCATATTCTATTGATAATTATTTATAAAGTGGTTATTTTTTAATTTTTCGAGGATTTGGATAAAAATATTATGTTCCCACAACATAAATAAGACATGATTAAATAATTAGTTATTATTGTTAAATTAGAATAGTATAAAATATTTTTTAACATTAATTAATTTTATTGTTGTAATTTTCTTGTAATTATATTAAAATATATCTATTATGGGGTAAATTATTCATAACTCATGGATAAATACTTTTTTTAATGGATGAATCCCTAATAAACCAAGTAAGAAATTGATGACATGGAAATGTGAAGATATCCCCATAAAAAATCTAATGTTATAAGATCTAGAGTGAGAAATATTATGATTATTATTAACTAACTATAAAAAATTAGGATTAATAATTAGAAATTTGTTACTTTCCAAAATCATCAAAGAATATGTAGATGGAGACTCATGGATTTTAGGGTGATAATGGGGTGAATGAACGAAAGTTAAATTTCATTCATGTTAATAATTTGGTAATAATAACCATAAAAAATTTGTAATGAAACTATAGTTGATGTCTATTTTGTATTCATGGTCATATGGAGACTAATTTCTATTGAATAATTAATATATTACTATATACTATGTGTTTAAATAGTCTTTTTGTTTAGGAACGAATAATTATCAATGTTCATAAATATTGTGAACATGATAAATTTCTAAATAAATTCCCGAATATAATGTATAACGAGGATGAGGAACATAAAAAAAATTGAAGACTAATGGAATGATTGAAAACCTATAGAATCTAATCATCTAGAGGTAGCTAAATTTTTTTTGGAGTGAAGAGCATCGATCATCCACACATGAATAGTGTGTCTTATATTTACATCTTGTTCAACCTACTCCTTTGTAACTAGAATGCTTGATAATTAATTGAAATCGTAGCCTACATGAGAATATTATTATTTTTAAGTAAAAATAATCTAGTGGTATGATAATTCTATCCCAAGTGAATGTTTGTGAAAATAATACTATCCTTTTTTAGATTATTTGGATTTTATTGATAATATATTAATTATATCCACAAATTAACTACAGTAACAAAATAAGGAAATCATATTTCATATTCTACGTAAACTTATGATCCCTTATCACTGAAATATTTATGATGAAATCCCTCAGAAAATTGATTTCTGTATATAGCCCTTTATCCCATTTACGAGGAAAATTTAGATTAAATGGTTTCAAAGAAACCTGATATTGTGATATGTCCATTATAAAAAAATAGATGAATTTTCTAGACCAACCCATGAGATTAATATTTTACCACTTTATAAATAAAATCATTATATATCTCAAACAAAAGTATTTCTATAAATATTTCAATAGAAATTAATAAATAAATTTATTTGGATGTAGTTTATTTTTGGTTGTTTAATGAAATGGCCCAAAATATCACTATGTATATTTTGTAATTAAATATTATGTAAATAAAATATTATGAAAGAACCACTGAACTATAAGACTATTATATGTCAAAATAAAATTTTATAATTATAATATAGATGCTAAATTAGTGTGTACAAAATATACTAATCAATATACGAAGTCCATGACGAAAAAAGAAGAGAAATTTAATTGAGTAGCAAAAATATCTATTATAAAACTCATTTTATGAAGCTTCAAATTTGTTTCATATGGTTTTATTTAGACCATGTACAACCCATTGTGGAAAAATTGATGTATGATAGAAATCCTCTGTGAGAAAAATTAATATTCATGAAATCACCCACAACATTTACTAAAGCATACATTATATATAGATATTATTCATAGATCTGGAGGGGATATATAACTAGGAATTAGAATTATTTAATAAGGTATTTATGAATGTAATAATTCATTTATCTCAGGAACTTTATAAATTTCTTATTTTACATATAAGTAAAAAATGTGGTTTACTTGTTAATAAAATGATAAAATTAATGATATTATTTTTTTATAAGAACATTCTTTTAATAATCTAAATTTTATACATTATTTACGGAATAAAATATGTTATAATGTTTTTATATAAATAGAGTAAATATTAAAAATAACATTATTCTGATTAATAATTTTTAGGAAATAATAATAAAAATGTTTAATAATTTGAAAATATCTGTTTCTATTAATAAATTTTTTCATCATATTTTTAAATTTTATATAATTATAAAAAACAAAAAATTATATATGTATAATATTAAAAATAAATTTCATTTTTCTATTAATAATATTAATAATATTTTAAGATAAATTTTTTTAATCTTCAAAAAAATTGAATATAATTTTAAGAGAGAAAGTATCATTTTTAACCAAACTGAAACATTATAATTATATGAGAAGGACAAATAAGTTTATAATCCTTTTTAATGATCAAATCTAAGTTCAATAAGTAAAAATATACATTTGGAAAATAATATATTGAGTATAAAAAACCTATGATAAACATTTAAGGACATAAACAATATTATTAAATAAAAAAATGTAATTTTTTAAATTCGATACTACTTTTTTAAAAAATGGTTTCAAATTGATTTGATATAATTATAAACATCAATTCTGAAAATGGGGTTTTACGCATTACTCTATCTAATGGTAAAATTGAGTTTTCTTAAACATATATATTTTATTGGAAAAAATTGAGTTGTTATTTTTAATCGTTCGATATATATTATTTTTTGTGGTTTATTTTAAAATTAGGAATATGAATTAAATTACTTAGGTCCAAAATAGATACCCAAATAAAACATAAAAAGTGAATGTGAAAATTATAATAGAAAATTGACTACAAATTTTTTTAAATTAAATGATCAAATGATTTTTTGTGTTAGGAAAGGCATTATATTAAACAAGAGTATGGTCTAATGACCTCAATTTCTATGGATTCTTCCAAGGGAAATCCCATGTTCTAATCAAGTGTATTTTTTTATGATCATCAATTATTTCCCTCTTAACATCCAAAAATAATTTTACAATAATTATATAAATGAATATTTATTTTATAATTAACGTTATTATTCCTATGAAATGAATACTAACCTCATATTACATTTTTTATAATAATAATAAATTTTAATTTGTGTGTTGTGAAAACTACTTCCTCAATGAAGTAACATATCACTTTATTAACCTTATTTCCATATTACTTCTTCATGACTATTAAAATACAATTTAATAAATTAAAATTAATATAATTATATCGTTATGATTATATAATAATGACATTATTACCTAATAAGACCACTTTAATAATCACAATCAGCAATTAAATATGTTATGTTTTGGTTTTGGTCGGTCTAACAACATACCAATATGTTGCAAGAAATATTATAATAGATGAGTATAAAAGAATAATTAATTATTATATATGTTAGAAATAAAACAATAATTATTTTAAATATGTCATGCAATGGTAACATTAATAATAAACACATAAAATAATATAAAACCATTCATTAGTTTAAATGTATAGAAATATACTTGTCGATAATTTCATCTAGAAGAACCATAAAAAATAACAATTAATTAAATTATAACTTTATATTTAAATATAAAATATAAATTCCATTATATTTTATTATTTTGGAGTGATAAATAGTGGGATAATTATGAATAAGGACTATATTATTATGAAACTAGTTCAAAACAATATAGATTACTCAAACCCCATATTGAAAATAAATAATAAATAATTAATATACATGTAGTTAATAATTATAAATAATTGTATAAAAGGTTATATATATAAATAATATTACTAAATAGATTATTAAAATATTAATTTTTTTA
This sequence comes from Viscum album, assembly GCA_963277665.1. NCBI lineage: Eukaryota > Viridiplantae > Streptophyta > Magnoliopsida > Santalales > Viscaceae > Viscum > Viscum album. Next base: position 194,727,482 of record OY728142.1, on the reverse strand, counting down.
TATAAGATATTTAAAAACCTTAGTGGAAGTTATGAATTACGGTAACTATTTCCTATATCAAATTAGCATCCATAGAGACATATTTCCTATTGTAAACATTGAATTATTTTGAGTTTTATATATACTAATCCTTTAATATTTGTAACTGTGACTATATAATTATTATTTTTATATAATCTTCCATTTTAAATTACTAATTTCAATGATTTTTTACTAGAACATTTCTATGTTTTCAAAGAGTTCATTCTCTCAAATTTAATTTCATTAGACATGTTTAACATTTCAGACTATTATTTCATTTATATGATTTAATTACATCCATATTTATTTTTTTTGTATTAAAAATACATAATTTCAGAAAATTTTAATGTTTTTTTGATGATATTCATCTCAATTTCCTTTTATTTTTATACCAACTATACATTGATGGTTTCATATCCAATGTTATTTTTAAATAGAGATTATATTTAATGCATATTACATTTGTGGAATATTTATATTATTCTCTCAAAAAACAATATAATAAAATTTGGATGTGTTCATTATTTGTATTTTACTTTTATTCTCCCTATTTCATTCCCCCCATGGAACATTATTTACCCATTATAATGAAAAAGGTATTGGATCGGGTTATACAAAATATACACAAGAGGGTGGTGAATTGTGTCTTTTAATTTTTTTTTCAAGAACATGATCTATCCTTTCAGATTTATCAGAAAGATTAAGCAGCCAATAATATATAACAAAGAATGCATGATGTATAGTGGTTCGGGGAACAGAAGGCCCCAAGTCTACTCCACCAATGCTCCACTCCACCAGCTTGGTGATTTTCACTATTTGGTCCTCTTATCAACAGACCGTTCCACAAATGAGTGCAGGATGTTGCGACCTTTACAATAATAAGGAAAAACAGAGCCGTCTGGTTCATACATAGAACTAACCACACAACTTATTATGAGAAGATTACCACTCAAAGTAAAAGAGTATTTTATCTTTGATATACTTTCTAGTTGTTCTTCACAATTGCAACAACACACAATTGACAGTTGATTGATCATCGATTTCAAATATTATATTCTTCAGTTAAAGAAAAGTTCTGAGTCGATCCGGTTGTAGTAGATCATGAAATATAATTCACTACATTAAAGTTAGTCGATTCAGTAAATATATTCTATGTAGAATTGGTGAATCTTCATTCAATTTTCTTATTCTTCAGATAATAGAGCTTGGTCTCTCTTAGATGGATGTTTTTTCTATTTTTTTGTGATTTTATTTGATTCAAATTTAATTTAAGGATATATGATTGAAATTTACCACCATTATTTAATTTATATGGTATAATATATTATTTTTTTATTTAATAGAATAAAAATTTTACATTTCAAGATTTTTTATCTCCATTGCATGATCATATACTTATGCTCCTCTAATTCTAACTCAACCATAATAATGAGTGTTTCATCAGTAATATCATTTTAAAGTCGATATTTATTTTGTAATATAATACATGTGAGTATTTAATATTATATTCTCTATAAAAACACTAACACTTTATTCCCCACTAAAAATTATCATGATTTATCTTTTCTTCTTTCTATTTCATATTCCCCATGTCTCATTATATACATGTTGTAAAGAAACATCCCCAAAAATTTCTTTACATTTTAAATGTCCTTTTTCATGTCGTTTTTCATTAGATGATAATGAAAACGACATTTTATTTTAATAAATAATTTATTAATTTCATTCTATATTACATGATCTTTAATAAAATTTTGAACGAGGTTTTTATCATTAATTAAAAGGTTTTCATTAATAAAATGTGAAAAGAAACTCTTTTATTTTTTTTATTTTTCAACACATATTTAATTCTACTATGTCATTTTATATAATGATTTATCTCTATACTTTCTTGTTTTTTTTAAAATAATTAATTTCTTTATATTTATAAATTATTTCATTTAATATAATTTCCATGGATTATGGATATTTATTATTTCCATTTTATTTTTCTAAAAATACTTAATAGTATTTTTTATCTAAATATTTTATGATTAACATATCTGATAATTGACCAATGAAATTCTTCAAATGATATAATCCACCAATTTTTTGGATGGCTCATGTAATTTCGTTCTTTTTTAGGAATGATCCATAATTTCCACTTTCATTCCAAATCAACGAATGTGTATTTATATGAACTATCTTCCTACATTTTTACTCTGCGAACAATCTATATTTCCTTCCTCAGATTGATATGTGTTCACTTAAATCCCATAAATCAATTGAATGGGAAATTATTGAATTATTTTAATACCATTTTCTTATATGGTGTAAATATTATATTAATTAATATCATGATTTAGTGGTATTTTTTAAAAAAGTTATTATACATATTTGGATTCCCATTAATTTTACAATGTTTATATTGTATTCATTATGAATGATATATTTATATGAATCTATTTTAAGAGAATATTAAACAATTTTACATTTCAATTGATCTTTATGATATAAATTGTGAAGTATTTTCATTAGAAATTCTTATGAAAGCTATTTTTTATGGGTTCTTTATGATGTGATTAGTGAATGATTTTCAAATGGAACACATAATTATATATGATGATGGGTAATGATAAATATCACAATAAATTAAATTAGTTAAAGATTTACATAACATCAGATAAGTATTTGTGGGTATATTTGATTATCTCATAATCCTATTCATAGAAGGTGTGTCTCATGAGGGTAATGTTTCCCTATGTTAATTTTTCATTCCATGATTGAATTATGTCATAATATTATCATCATTCATATTAAAATGTTATTCTCTCATGTCACTTTACTATCAACTCATGTTACCACACTCTTTTGATTCGTATATTCTATTATACGAATCCTTGATCTAAATATTACTTTAATGGGTATAAATTTCTCATTAATATTTATTCTACCCATATGATCATCTTATGATCACTAATAATATTAATCTTTTATGGCTTATTTTTTTATTATTTAGAATCTTAGATCTTCTATTTATTGTGTTACTATTTCTTCAAGTTGTGAAGATTAGTATAAATTATGAAATGTTTATAAGAATTCGGGTGTGGCTTAGTTATTGAAAAATGTTCAAAAGTATTGTAGTATAAATTAGCCATATAACTAGTCCTCAAAGACAAAAAAGTTCCATTATTGGTATTTTTAGATTACTTTAGGGGAGGAAAATTTTAAATTATATTAATTATATGAAATATATATATGTTATTCTTGGATCAATTTTATTTTTGTTTCAAACAAGGGTTTAGTTATTTTTTAGGATTTTTTATTTATATTGGATATATGACTAGAGAAAATTAATGAAACCCTTAGGGATATTCCTAATGTAAATGTATATACCAAGAAAGCTCAGTCAGAGACAAAGTCTCTGACCATTTATTAAAATAAAGGAAAAGTGCAGAGAACAAGCATTACAATCCAACACAGACAACTACATGACATGAAATCCATACCCGTCACCACAGTCATCGCCATATCCAAGAGCAATTGATTCATCCGCGATAACTAATTCCCATTACGAGCTATCATACTACTTCAAGACCTTCTCATAATTACGTCTGAGATTCATCTTCTCCAAGTACAAAAACTCATCAGAATAGTTTATCCAATTTACTTTGCAGATAGAAGATCTTGTAGGCATCGGCTTCGGTAGGGAGGAAAAATCTTTCTGCTGCCTTCTTCTCGGTGGTGCTGTCATAGCTCCCGCTTTCCCTACGACCTCATTCCTTCCATGCTGAACAACATCATTATAGGAGGTTCGAGCTCGACCACCAGGATTCTCTTTATCAATATCAGATATATCCCCCCATATCTAAGGGATATTCATCACCTGATAGCAATCATTAACTCCATGCTCCTGTTCATCAAGATTGTTTGGATCAACCATTGCTAGACACTGAGGTTGTGCCACAAGATCAGGATCTACAAACGCCCCCTTTTTTATAAGACCTCCACCTGATGCTGCACCCTGCACACAAAAACCAGCCTGCATGTTTCCACCTGCATTTCTAGGGAGTTCCTGCTCATCAATAGAGATTCCCCCACGATTCAAGTCTTTTTCATGTTGGCAGGAGCCCTAACCTTGCACCTTCTCAGGCAAGCTGCAACTATTCACACAAATTATTGCCGGACCTACACCCCCACTAACATTTAGTGTAGCAGATTTAGCAGACCCCCAGTCAGGAGACAAATCATGGCCAACTTGATCCAACCCCACTTCCAGTTCCTCATTTACCAGAACATCAAAGAAATTACTAACCTCAATTCTCCCCCTTGCTGTGCAGGAAGTACCTTCAGCCCAGATGAGGCCCTCACCCAGCCATCCATTTCAGCTAAGACTCCTCCTGCCTACAAATGTCCATCCAAAGCCTCCTTCCCCCCTGGAAGAGCCACATCCTGATACCCACTGGCCACCCTAGGGAGTTGAGATTTCTGCTTCTGTGTATTCTCCAGACTTCCTGAAGGAGTCACCCCAAGATACCTCCGCAGCCTTCCAAACACCGCATCCACACCCGGATTCAGAGACTCATTTAATGCCTCCAATCATGAGCCTTTCACTGAACTGTTACTTGCTGGACAATGCCTCATCCGCACTCCAGTACCCAAGTTCTGCTCCCTATGATGAGAGTTAAAATCTTCCATAGCCGCAGCCTGAGGAGCCAAAACCACATGCAGAATCACCCATCTACCGCTGCATTCATCCATCCGATGCCCAACTTTGAAACACCTAAAGCAGTATTCAAACCCAGACTCAAAAATAACCGACTGTTTATATCTAAACTCCTCATTCATAGTAATGAAAAATGACTTGATTGGTGGTTTTGGATAAATCAACTTCAACACAGATTCTAGGTGAAACTGGGTGGCAAAAAACCCTATTTCTACTGTCCGAACACAAATAGCGACCAACTAAATTCCCAATCATGCAGAATGATTGAAGGATTCCAAAATGGAAGTGGCAGTTCTAGAAGTCTTACCCAAATTTCGATGGTCAATGAATCACGCTTCATATGATAGTCATAGGGCCATCGAAAGAGAGAAAAACGAGAGCCATCACAAGTACGTGGGGCTGAGGACCAAACCAAGATCAGATCTTCTTCTGACTCAAAATGTATCATTATGTGCTTCGCATCAAGGAAACCCATAGTGGCGCATTCCTGTAGATTCCACAACCCAAATATGAATTGGTGATAATGATCCACTGGAGGGCGGAGTTTCTTGTAGCGGGCTATCAAAGTCAGATTCAATATGGAAGAGGCATCAGTGAACTCTTGGGTAGAAACCGAGAGCTGCGGAATCCCATCATGAAACTCATAAACTTTGGGGGAAAGGGAAATTTTCGGGAAAGAGGGAAAAAAATCAGGGTTTGAGAAAGGGTGAAAACGTTGATCACCAAAGGACTTTGGAAATCCCTCCTCTGCCCGGGAAGGAGGGATCAGCTTGGCAACCATCATCATGAAAAAGGTTAGGGAAAAAGGTTCCTTGTGGTAATCACCATGAAAAAGGATGGTTGAGTATAAAACCAATATTCACTATATATCATAATGAGTATGCCAAAAACTGCACATCTGACTATAATTTACCAAGGTATATGCTCTGAATACTCATATTCTCTTGATGATGAATTATAATGGGGTTATTTTTTAATTTTTCAAGGATTATGATAATAATAATATGTTCCCACAACATAAAGAAAACATGATTATAGCATTAGAGTTTATTATTAAATTAAAACAATATAAAATATTTTTTAATATTAAATAATTTTATGGTTGAAATTTTACTGTAATTATATGACAATATATCTATTATGATGTAATTTTTTTATACCTCATGGATAAAAACATTTTTTTTGTAATGGATGGATCCCTAATAAACCAAGTAAGAAATTGATGGCCTGGAAATGAGAAGATATCCCCACAAAAAATCTAATGTGATAAGATCTAGAGTGAGAAATATTAAGATTATTCTAAACCAACTATAAATAATTATTATTAACAATTAGAAATTAGTAACTCTCCAAAATAATCAAAGAATATATAGAGGGAGAATCGTGTATTTTAGGGTGAATATGGTGGAGAATGAATGAAAGTTCAATTTCATTCATGTGAATAATTTGGTAATAATAACCATAAAAATTTGTAATGAAACTATAGATGATGTATATGTTGTAAACATGGTCATAGGGAAAATAATTTCTATTGAATAGTTAATATATTAGTGTATACTATGTGTTGAAATAGGCTTTTTGTTGAGGAACGACTAATAATCGTAGGTCATAAATGTTGTGAACATGGGAAATTTCTAAATCAATTACCTAATATAATGGATAGTGAGGATGATAAACAAAAAAAAATTCCATTACTAATGGAATGATGTAAAACCTATAAAATCTAATCTTCTAGAGGTAGCTAAAAAATTATGCGGAGTGAAGAACATTGATCATCCACACATGAATAGTGTGTCTTATATTTACAACTTGTTCACCCCACTCCTTTGTAACTAGAATGTTTGATAATTAATTCAAATGGCATCCTACATGATAATATGATTATTTTTTAAGAAAAAATAATCTAGTTGTATGATAATTGTATCCCAAGTGTATGTTTGTGAAAATAATACTATCTTTTTTTAGATTATTTGGATTTTTTTGATAATATATTAATTATATCCACAAATTCACTATAGTAACAAAATAAAGAGATCATATTTCATATTCCATGTAAACTTATGATCTCGTACCACTAAAAGTTTGATGAGGAAATCTCCCAGAATTTTGTTTTGTATATAGGACATAACCCCATTCACGAGAATAATTTAGATTAAATGGTTACAAAGAAATCTGATATTGTAATATGTCTATTATAAAGGAATAGAATAATTTCCTAGACCAAAAAATGTTATTATGATTTTTTCCACTTCATAAATAAAATCATTTGTCATCTCAAACATAAGTATTTCTATAAATATTTCAACATAAAGTAAAAAATAAAATTATTTAGATGTAGTTTATTTAAGGTTGTTTATTGAAATGGACCAAAATGACACTATGTAATTTTCATAATTAAATATTATGTAAATACAATATTCTTAAAGAACCACTGCACTAGAAAACAATTATATGTTAAAATAAAATTTTATCATTATAATATAGATGCTAAATTATTGTGTACAAAATATACTAATCAATATATGATGTCTGTGATGAAAAAAGAATAGAAATTGAATTGAGTAGCAAAAATATCTATTATAAACCTCATTTGATGATTTTCAATAAGGTTTCATAGGTATTTCCTAAGACTATATACAAGACAATGTGGAAAAATTGAGGTATGATGAAAATCATCTGCGAGACAAATTAATACTCATGAAAATCACCCTCAACATTCACTAAAGAATACATTATACATAGATCTTATTCATAGATCTAGTGGGGCTATATAACTAGAAATTATAATTATTTAATAAGGTAATTATGAATTTAATTATTCATTTATATCATGCACTTTATAAATTTTTCATTTTACATTTAAGTAAAAAATGTTGTTTATTTATTAATAAAACGATAACATTAATGATATAATTTTTTTGTAAAAATATTATTCTAAAAATATAAACATTATAAATTATTTATAGAAAAATTATATTAGATTTTTTATATAAATAGTTTAAATATTAAAAATAACATTATTTTGATTAATAATTTTAAATAAATAATAATAAAAATGATTAATAATTTTAAAATATCTGGTTCAATAAATAATGTTTTTCATCATATTTTTAAATTTTATATAATAGTAAAAGACAAAAAATTATATATGTATAATTTTAGAAATAAGCATCATTTTTCTGTTTATAATATTAATAATTTTTTAGGAAAATTTTATTTGACCTATAAAAATAATTGAATTTAATTTTAACAGAGAACGTAACATTTTTAACCAAACCGAATCATTAAAATTATATTAGAAGGACAAATAACTTTATAATCCTTTTTGATGATCAAATCTATGTTCAATAAGTAAAAATATACATTTGAAAAATTATATATTGACTATTGAAAACCTATGATAAACATTTTAAGGACATAAACAATATTCACCAATAAAAAAATTAGTAATTTTTTAAATTAGATACTACTTTTTAAAAAATTGGTTTCGAATGGATTTTATATAAATATAAACATTATTTCTGAAAATGGGGTTTTACGCATTACTCAATCTGGTGGTAAAATTGAGTTTTTTAAAACATATATATTTTATTGGATACTATTGTGTTATTATTTGGAATCGTTCAGTATATATTATTTTATGTGGTTCATTTAATAATTAGGAATATTAATTAAATGCCTTTGGTACAAAATAGATACCAATGCAAAACATAAGAAGTAAATGTGAAAATTATAATATAAAATTGACTAAAAACATTTTTAAATCTATTGATCAAAAGAAATTTTGGGTCAAGGAGTTATATTAAACCCGACACCATTATTATAAATTTTTTATATTTCATGTTATATGAAACATGTGATCCTTTCTATTAAGTTGAAATATTTACAAAAATATCATCCTCACAACTTATAAAAGGGGCTTATGACTTCCCCTTAAACTAAAATACCCAAATTTATTTCCATAAAAAATATCTATTAAATAGAATTTATATTCTTATTCATTTTACATGATCTTCTAGTCACCATATATGGTCTAATGAAGTCAATTTCCTTATATTCTTCCAAAGTAAATAGCAAGTTCTAAAAAAGAGTATTTTTTTATGATCATCAATTCTTTCCCTCTTGACATCAAAAAACTAATTTTTTAAATAATATATAATGAAATATTTATTTTATAATTAACAATAATAAAAAATATCTATTAAATAGAATTTATATTCTTATTCATTTTACATGATCCTCTAGTCACCATATATGGTCTAATGAAGTCAATTTCCTTATATTCTTCCAAAGTAAATATCAAGTTGTAAAAAAGAGTATTTTTTATGATCATCAATTCTTTCCCTCTTGACATCAAAAAACTAATTTTTTAAATAATATATAATGAAATATTTATTTTATAATTAAAAATATTTTTCCTAGGAAACAAATACTAACCTCATATTCAATTTTCTATAAAAATAATAAATTTTAATTTTTGTGTTGTGAAAACTAATTCCTCAATGAAGTAACATATCACTTTATTCACCTTATTTCTTTATTACGTCTTCACGACTGTTAAAATATTATTTAATCAATTAAAATTAACAGAATTATATCATTATGATTGTATAATAATGATATTATTCACTAATGAGACCCCTTTAATAATCACATCCAACAATTATATATGTTATGTTCTAGTTTTGGTTGGTCTAACAACATAACAATACGTTGAAAAAATATATTATAATAGATGAGTATAGAAGAATAATTAATAATTATATATGTTTTAGATAAACAAATAATTATTTTAAATAGGTCATGTAAAGGTAACATTAATAATAAACACATAATATAATATAAAACCATTCATTAGTTAAAATATACAGAAATATCCTTGTCTATAATTTCATCTAGAAGAACCATAGCCAAAAATAAAATTTAATTAAATTATAACATTATATGTAAATATCTAATATAATTTCCATTGTATTTTATTATTTTGGAGTGATAAATAGTGGGATAATTTTGAATAAAGACACAATTATTATAAAACTAGTCCAAACAATCTAGATTACTCAACCCCCATATTGAAAATAAATATTAACTAATAAATATACATGTTGTTAATAATTACAAATAAATGTATTTAAGGTTATAGATATAAATAATATTATTAAATATAATATTAAAATAGTCATTTTTGTTATATAAGATATTTAATAACCTTAGTGGAAGTCATGAATTATGGTAACAGTTTCTTATAACAAATTCTCATTCATAGAGACATATTTCCTTTTATAATCATTGTATTAGTTTTAGTTTTATATCTACTAAACTTTTAATATTTTTAACTGTGATTATATAATAATTATTTTTATATAATGTTCCATTTCAAATAACAAATTTCATAGATTTTTTACTAGAACATTTCTATGTTTTCATAGAGTTCGTTATCTCAAATTAAATTTCATTAGACATGTCTAACATTGAACACCATTATTTCATTTATATGGTGAACTAACATCCATATTTATTTTATTTTATTAAAAATACATAATTTTAGAAAATTATAATTTTTTCAATGATATTATTCTCAATATCCTTTTATTTTTATACCACCAATACTTTGATGGTTTCATCTCCAATGTCATTTTTAAATATATATTACATTTAATGGATACTATATTTTTGGAATATTTATATATTTCTCTCAAAAAACACTAAAATAATATTTGGATGTGTTCATTATTTTCTTTTTACATTTCTTCTACCTATCTCATTCCCCCACTTTGTACATTATTTAACCATTAAAATGAATATGGTATTGGATTGGGTTATACAAAAAATAAACAAGAGGGGGTGAATTGGGTATTTGACAATTTCATTACAAGAACATGATCTATCCTTTTAACATTATTAGAAAGATTAAGTAGTGGAAACTAAATAGAAAAGGATGCATGATGTATAGTGGTTTGGGGAATAGAAGGCCCCTAGTCCCCTCCACCAATTCTCAACTCCATGAACATGGTGATTTTTAGTATTTGGTCCTCTTATCAACAGATTGTTCCACAACTGAGTGTAGGTAGTTGAGACCATTACATCATTAAGACAAACAGATCCTTCTGGTTCATACATAGAACCAACCACACAACATAGTATGAGAATAAAATCACTCAAAGTACAAGTGTATTTTATCTCTGAAATACTTTCCATTTTTTCTTCACAATTTCAACAACACGAAATTTATAGTCGATGGACTGTCGATTTAAGAAATGATGTTTTTTAGGTAAGAAGAAGTTCTGAGTCAATCGCGTTGTAGTATATCTTGAAATATAATTCTCTACTTTAACAGTAGTCGATTCACAAACTATATTCTATGTAGAATTGGTGAATCTTCAATTGATTTTATTCTTCTTCAGAAAAAAGAGTTTGGTCTCTCTTTGAAACAGAAGATCTGTAAGCCTCGATTGTCTTTGGAAACTGTTCCAGTGAAAAACTCAAGATCATGATTTTTTTTTTCTATCAATGATTTTCTTCTTTATATATAATACTATATAATATGGGTATATAAAGAATAATGATGATCATTATCCTTCTAAATTTTGATCCACAAAAGTCGTTTTTAGAATCGTGATATTCAAATATTTGAATAACCAAAGAACTCATAACTACCCTTAAAATTTTCCATGAAAATATCATCGTAAATTGATTCTTTGAATCATAAATAAATAGCTTCGAATCGGACAATGATGCACTTTTGATTCGGTGTTTTGATTTTCCCTTAAACCAGCCATATAATCAGCATAAAGACAGTTTCTTTAATAAAGTCATAATTTAAATCTCTGATGCCAAACGTAGGGTTGAACTGCGTAGTATACATATACCATATTTCAGTTTTTCTTCTGTGACCTGCTTCCTGCAATGGTTTTTAAACAAGGATTTTTTTGGGTACCCATCTTCTGTTGGGTCTATTATTGTCAGTTAGCAGAGATTTGGGAATCCAAACATGCTTTTTTTCCTATATTCAATAGAATTATATAAACTGAATGCAATAATGGATTTATTAATCCCAATTATTTGCAGTTTCCTTAAATAAATAATTTTACATATGATTCTTCTTGTTCCACAATAATTACATATTACATTTCTAGTACATTGAAAAAATTAATTTTTATATAGTTTATGTTTTTCACCTATACTACATATTCCATATCTTTCTTTTTAATCTCATTTTTTCCATGAATTTCAATTAGTGTATTTTCTCCTTTTGTAAAAATAAGAGCTGCACTTTTATATGTTTCTAGTTATGTTTTCTGTGTATTAATTTTAATTTCATTATATGTATATATAGTGTAATTAAGTTATATTTTTATAATAATTCCTGATGTTTCTTTAGCCGAGTATCTCTATCTCTCTCATAAAACAGTATTATGAATATTCTTTAAGGACTTGTTTTTCTTAAATAATGATTTATATTTTTCTTCAAGAATATTGAAGTAGGCTATTTGTTTTTCATTTGAATATCATGAATCAGAATTAGTGCCAGAATTAGAGTCAGATGAGTATTAGGATTGTACCTCATCTGTTTCTGCCATAAAGCAGATAATGGATTTCAAGTTCCATTCCTCTTTTTATGAATCATACACTGATGAGTTGGTGGAGTCTTCAGAAACACTCCATGTAGCATTCATTTCCTTATTTTCATTCTACTCATATTAATTAATCAGAAAGAATTTATTTTTCTGGTCTTCCTTTAATTGTGGATAGTCAGGTATGATATGACCAAGTTTCTTTCACTTATAAAATCTGACTTCCTTCTCATCCATTTTAAAATACTTTCTAAAACACTTTTTAGTTCGATAAAACTTAGGAATTTTCTGGATATCTGATCTAGTTATACATATGAATTGGATGTTTCAGGAAATTCTTATTTCTCCTTTATTTCATTTTTCCAAATCATTCTGATTTTTCTTTGAGATGTCACCATTAAGGCATTATCTTCTCTAATGATCAAGACCTTATACTCGTTTTCTTCTTCATGCATCTCATCCTCATACATCATTAGAGTTCCAATTAACTCACTCATTGTTAAATATTTTACATGTACATATTGTATGATAGTAGAATAAATTACATTTCATATTGGTAGTAGTACTGTTAGTACATTCAGGGCTTGATCAACTTGTTTGATTGGAGCTCCCAAGGTAGTGATATTGTTGACAATCTCTGGAATCCCTCTATTCATCTGGGTGATGCTTTCTCCATCAAACTTCCTGAATGTATATAATTTTAGATTAGCAGTAGCATACCTCATCTTTCCGACATTGTCAGTTCATTCATAAGAAAATGCAATTGTCTACCACATTTCATAAGCCACCGGGCACTGGGATACTCTATTGAATTCATCTAGTCCAAGACCACAGATGATATCATTTATATCATTCACGTTTATGTCTTACTCTACTTTTGTATCAGTAATCTATGTTTTATGATTCTATGGAATCACATATGGAGTTAATATTTTAGAGTGGACTATGTATCCAATGTTCATTAAATAAATAATCATCCTTGATTTACAACATCCATTATTTTCACCGTTGAAGTAGAGAGCTCGAACTATTTAAATACCCTCTCGTGTATCAGCCATTGTTCCCTATATAATCCAAAAAACAGTTAGATTTTTATAGCATTGACAAAATCTCCTCCTCTGATACAAATTGTTGGATTAGGTTATACCAAATATAAAAAAGAGGGGGGGGGGTGAATAATGTATTTTACAATTTTTTCCCAAGAAGGTGATCTATCCTTTTAACAAAATTAGAAAGATTAGTGAGTGGAAAATAAATAGAAAAGGAAGCACGATGTGTAGTGGTTTAGGGAATAGAAGTCCCCTAGTCCACTCCCCCAATTCTCTACTCTATGAGCTTGGTGATTTTTACTATCTTGTCCTCTTATCAATATACCATTCCACAACTGAGTGAAGGGAGGTGACACCATTAAAACATTAAGGAAAAACAGAGCCTTCTTGTTCATACATATAAGCAACCACCCAGTTTTGTATGAGAATCCAATCACTCAATGTAAAAAAGTATTGGATATTTGAAATACATTCCAGTTGTTCTACACAATTGCTACGACATGTAATTAATATTCGATAGATCGAAAATTTCCAAAATGATGTTCTTCAGGTAAAAACTATTTCTGAGTCAATACGGTTGTAGCAGATCTTAAAATATAATTCACAACATTAACAATAGTCGATTCAGAAAATATATTCGATGTAAAATCGTTGAATCTTCAATCCATTTTCATCATCTTTAGAACATTGAGATTTGTCAATCTTTGTTACAGAAGATCTGTAAGTCTTGATTGTCTGTAAAATGTAGTAGTTAAAAAATCAAGGGCATGAAATATATTAATTTTTTTCAAAGATTCTCCACTGTATATGTAATGAAAATTAATACAGGTATCTGAAGAATAAATATGAGTTTTCTCTTTTTAAATTTAGATCCACAAAAGTCTCTTTTAGAGTTCTAATATTTAAATATTTTAATAATTCGAGCAGTCGTATCTCCCCTTATAATTCTCTATAAATTGATCCTCTAAAATTGATCAATTGAATTATAAATAAATAGCTTTGAATCAATCAAATACATGCTTTAGATTCAAGATTTTAATATTCCTTTAAATAAGCCTAATAATCATCCTAAAGACCATTTCTTTAACAAATTCATAATTTAAATCTCCAACGCAAACGTTTGGTTGAACTATATTGCATACATTATTTGAACGTAAGGTACACAACGTAAGATTGATCACAAACGTAAGGTTGATCAGAAATGTAAGGTTGATCATCCATACTTTTCTCATCATCTCTCAAACGAACAATATATAATCCATAAATTTATTAGCATCAAAACTAAAGGTAAATGATCCAATATAAGCTTGTTCACAAAATTATGGTTGATTAACCATAATTCTGGGAAACAAACATGGCATTCCATATTAATGTAGGATTCTTCTTCTATAATTTTTTAATTTTCCAAACGTAAGGTTCCTTCCAAACTTAGGGATATTTATTTCATAATTTTCTGGAAACGTATGGTAGATTAACCATACTTTACTGATAACCTGTAAGTGACAGTTTTCATCCTTACGCTATGCTCCTTAATGTAGGTTATGATCAAAGTTTCCAGAACACACGAAAGTGATTTCTGAACACATTGTGTATGAAAAGTGTTTCCATAACATGCTAAATTGATTTCCAAACACATTGATAAATATTACACGTGGATTAAAATGATAAAATATTATTTCAAAAATAGGTAAATAAATATGATTAATTTACTGAATTATACTCAATTATAATCATTAGAATAGAAAACAAGGGATTTATGATCATCAAAATCATCATACAAATAGACAGTATTGTTGAAAACAACACTTTCTCAACAAATGGACCTAGCTATACTTTTCTATTAGAATTGTCCCCTTTTCCCTAGTACATATTAATTGTATTATTTTTAAAATAACCTTAAATAGTACCCAATAATTTATTGATTTTATTTTATACTACATTAAATTATTTAAATTTGGTAGTTAAATATTTAGTGATTTCATTATGGTTAATTTGAATCAAATTATAGATATCCTTGACTTTATAAGTAACGGTTTGTAGAAGCCCATGTTCTACTTTGATCATTTTATATAAAAAATTCCCTCTACATTTTAACGATATTGAAATGAAATTAATTATCTAATATATTTATAAAATATATTTTTTGAAATTAATTCAATGTATCAAGAATATTTCATATATATAATGTGATTTTTCTAAAACTACAAAAGAGTATTTTTCATCTATGTCACTGTTATTTTACATATCTTATAATTGATCAAGGAAATTCATATAAAGATACCAACCACCTACATTCTTTGTATGGCCAATATAATTTCCTTCTATTATAGTGGATTCATCTATAACTACATTATCCATTCATAATAATTCATTATTTATAAATATAAGTTATCTTTTATTTTTTTTCCATCCAGGAATGCTCTATATTTATATCCTCCAATTTAACGGTGTTAACCTAGATTCCAAACATGTACTGATTTGTAATATTATTAGCTTCATCATATAAAATTTATTTATATTTTGTAAAACACATTTTCATAATTATTTGGATTTAATGATATTTTCCATGGGTTTATTGTAACACAATGATATTTTTTGAAATTTGTTTTTATTTAATTTCATTTTTTTGATATTTTTTATATTAGTAATCATTCAATAAATATTTTATTATATAAAATCTCAAAGTTTACATGCATTTCATGAAGCATCATTTTAATATTACACTACAGCTAGCACATATAATTGCCTATGGTACTCATAACACTAAATTTGGATTGTGTTACACACTGTGCTGAATTATTTCAATATCTTGTCTTCCAAACAAGGATGACTTTTACAAAGTACAATATTATACAAATATTATTATTTAGATATAACCATCTATACATTGGAATGGATTTCATGACCAATATAAAATAAATTGTGTAAAAATTATTTAAACTTGTATATAAAATTTATACTTTGGTTATCAATAAGTATAAGTGAATGTAATAACTGTTTGAAAATTATGAAATTAGATATCCTTGAATTTTTTTTAATGTACAAATAATACTTTATCTAAAAAAATTAAAGACATTTGTTTTTATTAATTTTTTCAATAAAATTTATATATAATATATTGAATAAATATTTCTCACACTAATCTAATATATTTGATAGGTATAGGATAAAAATATATTAAATTTTATGGATAAAAAGATGTATTTTTCTAAAAGGTATTTTTACATATTTTTAATAGTTACAAAAATTTAAAATTTATTTCTAAAAATATTTTAATTTTTATATGGAAAAATGAAATCCATTTTACAAAGAAAAATATAATAAAATAATATAGGTAATTTGTTTTGGAATTTTAATGAGAAGTTTTATTTTTAGATGACTAAAAAATAATGCTGAATTTTAATAAAGGACTTGTTTTTCATGTAATTTACTTATATAGTTAAATTATATATTAATATGGTTTTAAAGAATACATAGATCTATAATACACCACATAACCCAATTTAGGTAATTGTACAAAATTCAGATTGAAATTTGATATGAAAACATAACAATCCTTTAAACATTTTTACATTAAAAAATACTTTGTCATCCCCTTTGCGGGATTAAATTTCAATTAATTTTTTCCAATTTTCTAATTTTAATTTGAAAATTGGATTTAATATTTATAATAAAAATAATATATAATTTATATTAAGGTCAACATAAGTTTTTCAAAAAAAAAATATTAGTAAAATTAATAAAAATTAATTTCATTGATTATAACGAAATTTAGTTTAACAATGGACTAAACTATAATCATAAGGGACTAGATGACCTATAATGTTGTAAAAAAATACAGTATATGGAATTATATTTACCCAATACTCACATTTATTGTTTTGGGGAAATTTTGGGTGCCACTTTTCATGGTAAAAACATGGGTGGAATTCGTTTTTAAAAAAATTACAAGATGCGCACTCCTCCTCCACTACAGAAAGCCACTCACCCCACCAACTCATTTGACTTATAAATACTATTTTCTAAACCCAATTATTCTATAATAATTACCAAGAATACCCCCTTATAATATATGCCTCCCTTTTGGATAAAATCCATCTATGGAATACCATTGGGGAAAACCAAAATGAGTTCCTAAATGAAGAGGTATCATCCTTCTCAAGCATCTTCATTTTATTTTCATTATCCATAATCTCAAATATAATTATTCAAGGATTATATATAATAAAAATTATAATAAATATATATAATTTTTTGTTATTATAAGGGTTATACATACACAAATATATAAATCCATCTAATCGGCAATGAACATATCATTCTTTCTTATGATGAACTACAACCTCATAAAATGGCGTTGTTCATTTTTTAAATTACATAAACACATTATTTTGAATATTGATGGAAAATATATTGTTAAATTATGTATATGATATTTATTATATATTTATTCCTACTTAATTAGAATATAAAACATACCTTCAAACATTCAATTTTGTTTCAATACGACTACATTGTTAATGGACGTGTGGACTACTGAATCCTCAAAGTGAAGTGATTAATTAAAAATTTACATGGAATGTATTAGGGATGTGTTTAGAGTAATTATATGATATATAATTAGTAATATTTCTAATATAATGTTAATATATATATATATATAATTTAAATTCATTCTATTAAAATGAAAATAAAATAGAAACAATGTTCATGCATATGTACGGTCTAATATCTGCATGAATAGTGCATTCCATTTTATATTCCAATATTTTTTAAATTATTATAAATATATATAAATATATATAATTATTATATATAATTATTATATCATTTTTTACATTCTTGATGTTTGAAAATCATGATCTAAATACGAGGACCAAAAATAACATTCCAAAACATACACAAAAAACAAAGAGGATATAACCCAAATCGAAACATTAACATAGAGTTATTAATAATCAAGTAATATAGATTAAGAACCAAATAATATATGTTATTATATATAATAATATAATTTTATGTAATATTTATATAAAAAATATATTTATTATAATTTAGGCATGAACGTCTGTGAAGAATGTGAAGACTTATGGTAAGTGAAATTTTTTTCACTTATTATTCCCTTGTGATACGTGTCATATCCAACACTCAATTGTTTGATGTGGGGTATATACTAAAATATGACATCATATATAATTTATTTACATTATTCAATTATATTAAAATCATTAATTGATGTTATTATTTCTTGGGTTAAATTCTAAAGTTACTCAAATAGTATGGGTTTTCTCTTCTCACTTATATTCTTGTGTGAATTTTTCCTAATTCAATACTAATTTCGTTTTTGTGATGTATATACTAAACATGAATGTATTATATGATTATTATTCTTATATTTATGTATTTCAGGTATCTATTTTATGATCCATATTTTATTGGAAGTATGATTTAATGTTACAATGTGGCCAGAGTTTATTTCATCAATATAATCATTTATTGGGATTGATTATGGTTATGATTTCAGTGATGTTAAAATCTGATAAAACTCTAATGAACACATATTAATTTTCTTATCTAATTTTCATTCCTGATATCATTAATTTTTTATTACATTTTCCCACTCGTAGGTACTTATGATACTTGAGAATGTGTTTTGGAAAAAATATTACTTTACCTTCAACTTCTGTTAGAATTTAGGTTTCCATCAAAAGAATGTTTTATTAAAGTATTTTAAAAAATATTTTAATATTATCCTATTGTATTTAAAGGAAATTGTTACCAATGTTTTACCTTTTTTGTTTTTTTTGAAAAAATTAATATTTTTATAATTTTTTGATTGAAGAAGTTTTTTAAACATTTTATAGTGCGAAAAGAAATTATCGGCTTATATGGGTTTATCATCCATCATTATTGTGCTTCCCCTGAAGCATAAAATGTGATTTTAAAAGATTCCTTCTTATGAAAATGAATTTTCCTATCATTTTGGTTATTTATTATTTTAAATGTACTTTATTCAAAAAAAGGTTTATGTTTAAAAGGTGTTGTAAATTATTTTCAAATCTCATTTAATATGTTTAAAAAATGATGTATTCAAAGAGAAGTATTTGAATTATTCCCAAGATCATTTTATAACAATTTAATTTATAGTAAATGAAATTGAATTTTACAAATTTTCCATGATTCCTTTACATTATTTCAATGACAATGTTATGAAAATAATTTCTATTATATTTTCATGATTTCAAGGAAATTTTATTTAAAATGTTTTTAAGATATATTTAATTGATTTCAAGGAAATATGTTTTTAAAAATATTCTTAATATTATTTTCAACTTTTTAACGGGAAATTATTTTCAAAAAAATAAGGCTTCTTTTATATGTTTCCAAGGAAAACGTTTTTCAAGAATTTTTTCAATAATCCATTATAATTTTATGTAATTATTTTATAAGAAAGCTTTTATAAATTTTTTTATATTTTAAAATTTATTTCTAAAATAAAACTGGATATTTTATTCAATAAATGTTTTTAAAATATTTTTCAATATTATTTCCATATAAGATGAAATTGATTGATATTAATGTGGTATTTTTGGGTAAATGATCATAAGGTTCCAATCATATTCTATCTCGAAATAGTTATTTTGGTTGCATGATTCTTACAAAACAGGTATCTATTCATAGGTTTTTAATCAAAATCTTTTTTCATTTACTAGAAATATTTTTATAAAACCTATTTAACATTAATGGGTTATATTCATAGGAAACCCAATTATTTTCAATAGTTATGTATTGATAAAATGGTTACGAAAAGTATCTTTTTTTAAAGGCCGTGATATGATTCTATTTTTATGATACCCATTTACATTCATGGGTTATTATATGATTGTTTATGATATTTTAGAACATATATTTATGATTTCATTATGATATTTTTGGAAACTATATATCTCTATAGTGCATTGGTTAAATATTAATATCTCATGAGAAAATGATGGGAAACAATTTGATGGGCATGGAGCATAATGGGAAACATGTGTTTCTTGTTCCATAATGTGAAATAGTTGTGTCATGATCCATAATAGGAAACATGTGTCTCCTAATCCACAATAGGAAATAGGTGAAATCTCATGCACTATAGGAATTAGGTGTGTCCTCATGTTGATGATCTTGGATTTTAACCATAACACATAAAATGGGTTTCTATATCTATTATTTTCCCACAGTTATATGACATGAGTTTAAGGTTCATGATTGATTTATGATTATTTATCAGCCTTATGATTCTTGTATTATGAATTTACAATATTTATTCCATGAATCATTTTTGTGATCATTTATATGTAATATATGATCATAAAATGTTATTTCCATGTTCTCATATGCTTATATTCATGTTTAATTATGTATATCCTTTTTTAACCTAACTAATCTTATGAACTCACTTGTTCTTGTGTTTCCTTTCCAGATGTATTGAAAAAATGTCTTAAGTTTAAGTAAAAATGGGGATGATGTTTGTTGGAAAAATTTAATATCATTCACTAAGTTATAATATTTGGTTCTAATAGTTCAATAAAATTAAACTGTTATGGTCATCAGGCATTTAATTTAGTAATATGAGGAGTTTCCTCATAATTGATGTAATATCCATGTATGTTAAACTTTACTAAAGCTGTTATCAAAGGAAATGTTTAGTCGACCTTTGGAATAAATAATGAGAAATCATTAGTGAGATACCTTGGAATATATCAAAAAAATATTTCTTGGGATAGCTCTACTGAGTCATATATTTCAATGTAGGATTCATGATTTAGGAAACCTATAATTATATATTTATGATCATGTGGTTTTCTTCTATGATATCTATTACGCGCAATACTATTTCTGGTCTTAGTTAATAAATGGAATTAGAAGAAAATCATTTTACATTGAATATTTCATATGTGGAACTTATGGGAATCATAAAAATATATGTCATAACTAGAATTCTGATAAATATAATCAGGAAAGTGGTACAATTATTGAATATACTACTGAGGATAAGGAAATCGAATAAGAAAGTGGAATGTTATAGGCTTAATTTTAATATTGATTACATTAAATGTTATAATAATGATTAGATTGAGGTTTAAGAACCATAATACATGATTCATATTTAAATTTATGTAAAATATGTATTATGGAAAAAGTTGTTCAAGCTAGATTAATGGTTTAAGAAAAAAGTCGGATTATTGATCGATATTATATTATTAATTCAACGACAATGTTATATTAATCATGAATTATATAACGATTTTTTGTATAATTTATTCTTTAAATATTTCTAAAAATGTGTTAAATAATATTGATGAACATGAATATATAATTAATGTAATGGTTACATTATGGTAAGGTAACCCTTAAAATTATCTAATGGATGAGAAAATTAAATTTTATATGGATAAATAGGTGATGATGTCGATAATGTAAATTGGATAGTATTTATCACATCAGAACCCATATGAGATTTATTGAAAATGTGGTCTATGTTATCATGGATAGAGTTTACAATATATTTTCTGTGTGTAAAATTAACAGTAATCATAAGAATATGCACTAATTCTTATTTTCAAAAAGTAGTTATTGTAATTCAGGTTATCACCATGTTTCATGATAATATATGATGAGGGTATTTACATGATCGTAATGTGTCAACAATGAGATACATTATGAGATATGTGGGATGAGTGTTAAGATGAGGGAGTGACATTCTTTCTAAAGTTTAATATTTTCATAATCTGGAAGGGTTAAAAGGTTAAATATTTATGGAATTTTTTTAAGATAAACATTAGATTAATTTAGTGAGATTAAAGTATTATCTCATAATTTTTGGATTTAAGAATGTTAAAAAACCGATGATGACCATTTTCCTGTGATTCCTAAAAAAATTGAATTAATTATCATTCTATAAATGTATATCATGTTCTACTAATTCATTAGGAATGACATATTCAACATCATTTATTAGAATATGATATTTTGTGGAAACTGGAAAAGGTACAAAAAAGTGTAAGGTTATTCTAAAATAATATATGATTATGAGTTTATAAAAAATACTCATCATTATGAAATTGGGTCAGTAAGTAATTTTTTTTTCAATTTATCGTCATTTTTGTGATATCAATGACTTTTTTCAAGCATATTTAGGTTATGGAATATTATTCTTTTACTATATCTTAACAATGTAATCTATCACTCACTATAAAAACATGATATTTATTTTTCTCTTCCATAACCATGTTTTCACATTCCAGTTATATTCTCTTTTTTGAAAACCTATTTATGATTTACATTGGGTAACTATTGTGTTTTAGAATTCCCTTCATTTAATGGATGATTATTATTCATTTTTATGATGTGAGTTTCTATGCGAGTAACTTTAAAGTATTAAAAAGTTGATATCGTAGATGATATTTGTGGGAAGAGATAATTTTATCAAGGGTATTATGTAACACATTAATATTTTTTGATTATTTTTTCAAATTAATAAAATGATTTTTTATATTTTTCATTTCATGTTACAATGCATAAATAATATGCTATATAAAATCCATATTATTTCCTATCATTTCATAAAAGAGTTATTTAATCTTACAGTACACATAATAGTAAGATTCATTTGTGATTCATGCATAACAATGATTGTCTTGTGTTACAGACAATACCAAATTTTTTTATAGCTTATGACCTATGTAATGACGATTTTTACAAAAACTACAGTATAATATTAAAATTATCACAAAATTTTTATTATATCTCCCACATAGCCAATAGAGTGGTAGATATGAATATGGTTTCCTAAATTGTGAAAACATGCCTTGAACATGTATATGAAATGAATCATTTAGTTATCAATTAGTATATGTGAATTTATGTACTATTTTATAATAAATAAATTAATTTTCAAGGAAAACAATTTTCTGTGATCAAATACAATTTTATCTCAAGGAGTTAAAATCCCCAATTTTGATTATTTTTTTCAATAAAATTTATATATTATATATTAAAACATATTTTTGATAATACTCCAATATATTTGATAGGTATATGATAACAATAAATTGAAATTTATTAATAAAAACATGTACTTTTATAAAAGATAATTTTATAGGCTTTTAATGGATAAGTGATTTTAAAAAGGATTTTATAAAATATTATAATTTTTATTTGAAAATATAAACATATTTTTTCAAATAGTAATATCATAATTTATATCTGTTAAATTATTTTTTATTTCTCTTTGAAGATTTATTTATTTTTTGAATAGTGAAAAACACTTAATTTTAATTCAAAAATGGGTTTTCAAAAAATTAATTTATCTAGTATTATTATGTTATTATTTTGTTCTAAAGAATATATAGATCAATTTTTAATTATTTATCTGAATTTTATCATCGGAAAGAATTTCACAATGGAATTCCATTTGAAAACGTAGCCTTCTATTGAACATTTTTACGTTTAAAACATGTTTTCTCATAATGTATGCATGATTAAATTCTAATTAATTTCTTCCACTTATGTAATTAATTTTTTTTAAAAATTATTTCCTTTAATAATGACAAGTTTTTTTATTTTTTGTATTTTAAAAATATTTTTGGACCAATAATATAAGTAAATGCAATTGAAATTAATTACAGTGATTAAGTGGAAAATTATCTTAACAAATGACTAAACCATAAACATAAGGGATACAATGATATAAACCCTTATAAAAAATCCATTGAAAAGAAATATTAATATCTCATTCTCCCATTTATCTAATGTTTACATTTATTGGATCCACATTACATGGGAAAATAATTAGTGGAATTCCCATTTAAAAAATTAACAAGAATTCCACTCATCTTCCACTAAAAAAGTAACTCACCCCTCCAAATTATTAAAACCTCGCAAGAAATTTGGATCACCAAAACTCTACTAAAAGATTCTCCCAAAACCATCCCTTAATCCTAGTAGACTCTTTTTATTTATACACAAATTCAATGAATCCCTTTGTTGTAAACTAAAAGGAGTTACCCATAGAGGAGGTAACATATTTCCTCAATCTTCTTTGTTTTATTTTCATTCTAAAACACTAAAATATTCATAGTAATTTTTTTATAATAAAATAATTATCCTCAATATACTTATATATTATTATTTTTAGGGTTCAACCTACACTTTCCCACATTTCCATGAATGGGCAACAAAATTATCTTTCATTGGTATGGAAAACATCCACATCCTGAAAGAATGTTGTTTGTTATTACATTTCCTCCACTCATGGTTGGTAATTATGATGTAAAAAATATTTTAATATGATATAACTGATATTTATGACGTTTTTATACATTTTTAATTAAATTATAAAACAAACATTCATGATTTTAATTTTTTGTAAATATGATAACATCATTTGTGGATGTGTGGACTACCGCCTCCTCAAATGGATGTGTTTTGTTCACACATTACCTAGAAAATATTATGTGTGGTTTCTATGTGATTGTATGATATATATGAAATTATAATGTTACTGTAATTATATTATATATATTCATATATGTATTTTACCTTCTTTCATTCAAAAGGACAATAAAATGGAAACAACGTTCATGCGTACGTATAACATACTATATCATTGAGCGGTGTATTCCATTCCATGTTTCTATATTTTATATATTATAAAAAATATAAATAATGATCATATATGATATTTATTTCATGTTTTAAAATATGTAAATAATTATGTCATAATATATGTAATAGGATCATGAATAATAATCCAAAATGTATAAGTAAAATAAGGGGGATATTACCCACAACGTAACATTTACATGGATTTGACAACAAATGGGTAATAAAAATTCATACACAAATATAATATGTCATTATAATTTATAATATTGTTTTATAGTTCATTTATAATAAAAATATAATTATTTTAAATAAGCATTTAAGGTGTGTGAATAAATTCATGAATTAAGATAAAGGAATTTTATCTCACTTTTTTATTCACAGGAGATACATGCCATATTCACCACTCGATTCCTCTATGTGGTGTATATAATACCCCTTGACATGTTTTATACTTAATTTTCTCTATTTAATGACATTAATCTATTTCTTTAATATTATTATTTTATGGGGATTAAGATTCTAATGGTAGACATGTTGTATGAGTTTTCTCACATGACATTTATTTCTGTAAGAATTATGACTTATTCACCAATAATTTAGTTTGTGTGGTTTATATACTATGAAATGATTATATTATAAAATTATTTTCTTTAAATTAATTGGAGTTTAAATATCCATTTGATTATATTTATTTCATGGGTAGTATGCTTCAATATTAACAAGTGGTAATACTTTAATGCAACAATCTCAATTTTTATCAGGATTGTTTACGATTATCCATTCAATAATGATACCTCATGATCCACCATTCATGAAAACTGGTTAATTTTCCTCACTTCTAGTTAGTCATGAAATATTCAATTTTTATTACCATTTTCACTCATTTTTAGAAATTATATCTAATAATTTATTTAAAAAAATCCAAATTTATGTCCCACTTTGTTTGGAATAATGATTTCAAAAATAAATCAATAATGATCTATTGTTCTCCTTTGATCATTTGAGGTCATTTATAACCATTTTTTACCTAATAAATAAAATGGTTTTAAAAAATTATTCTTTTTTTCTGATTGATGTAATTTCCTAAACTTGTTATGGAATAAAAATGAATGTTTAGCATATATATATTTATCAACCAACATGATCATCCTTCCTATAACGATGCCTTTTTAAGAAAATTATTTTTCCTAATATTACTGACATTAATTTCTTAAATGATATTTTTAGTAAAATGTTTATCAAAAACAAAATGTATTTTTAGAAAGTGTTTTAAATAATTTTCAAAGCTCCCATTATATGCTTTCAAAAGAATATTTAAAAAGAAAATGATTTAAATGATTTCAAAGCTTATATTATATGTTTTAATATAATTTTTAAAGAAATATATTTTCAAAATGTGTTCAGGATACATTTAAATGTTTTCAGTGAAACAATGTACAAATTTTTTTCAATGAACTTTAATACGATTTCAAGGAAATAATTTTTTAAAATGTTTTCATGTTTATTTTTAAATTTTAATATGAATAATTTTTTAAAAAAATATTTTCATGATTCCATTAATAATTTTAAATTAAAAAGGTTTTTAATTTTTTTCGATGATTCGTTTACATGTTCTCAATGGAGAAGGTTTTAAAAAATAATTTCTAGACTCCTTTAAATGTTTTAAACTATATTTAAAATTTAAATGGTTTTCAAGATGTTTTTTTATTAAATGTAATTATCAAATAAAAAAATATATTCCCATCATGAAATTTTTTTAGTGATATTTAATAATAAATTTACTTATAATATGACATATTCTGGTATTAGTCATTCATTTTCGATTAAATGATCCAAAGGATTCATTTAAATTCATTCTCTAAATGGATTGTGTTTTATGTAATTATTTTTAGGAACATTTTTTTCTTTCATGGGTTTTATTTTTATGAAACATGTTTCCATTTCATAGGATATATGTTTAAAAATTCATTTTCTCGTTAATTGGTTAGATTCAAATAAAACACACTACTTCTCATTGGTTCTTTGTTGACGAAATTATTATAAAACATATATATTTTTCCATAGGTTATAATATCATTACATATTTATGATACTAATTTCATTTCATTGGTTATTATATGATTGACTATAATAGTGTGGAACATGTGTGTATATTTCTTTTTGAGATGGGTAGGACCCATATATCCCTCTAATGCATTGGGTATAGATTTATACATCATGTGATAATGATGGGAAAAAATTAAATGGGATTGATCCACAAGGGGAAACATTTGTTAACTAATTAAATATGAGAAATAGGTGTTTTGTAATCCCCAATGGGAAATAGGTGAATCCTAATTCATAATGGTAAATAGATCCTTTATGATCCACTTTGGGAAGTATGAATTTCTGGATCCACTATGTTGATGGTATTAGTAGTTAACATTGACCCTTGAAATGGGTTTCTATAGATACAATTGTGTCCCACTTATATGACATGAGTTAATGGTTCATCATTAATTTATGATGATTTATCACCCTTATGATTCATGTCTTATAAAAAATATTTATGTCATGACTCATGTATATGAAAATTTATATGTATTGTATAACCTTTAAATGTTAATATCATGTCCTCAAATCCTTATGTTCTTGTTATGCTTATGTATCTCCTTTATTTACACATACTGAGCGTATATGATCACCATTTATTGTGATTAATTTACCTAGGTAATGAAGAATGGTTTTATGAAGATGTACTAAAGGGGAAGATCATTTTGGGAAACATTGATGATATTTCACCATGTTATAATATTTTGTTCAAGAATATAATAAAAGACGACTTTTAAAATCCTTAGTACTGTAATCTTGTAAAATTCTGAATATTGTATAAAATTTATGTAAAAACATATATGTTAAGCTAGGTTCTATATAATTATTTTGTTTTAATTTTGTATGATTTTATTATGCAATTATATCAATAAAGTATATAAAAACCATTTTTTATATTGTTTTAATTTATCTTATAACAATTTATTGATTTTAAATTGAATTATTTTTAATTGAAAATCCGATAAAACCCTTTACATTTTCATTGGATATTTGGGATATTATGGTTGAATTATTTTCTAGTGAAACTAATAATTGTGGATGATGATAAGTAGGGTCCTATATATCCCTCCAATTCATTATTTAAATGTATATTTCCAATGAGATATGTATTGATTGGTATATTATAGTGGATCATGTTCGTAGACACTAATGGTGTGGCTCATGAATGTAATGCTTCTCTATACTATCTTTTTGTCAATATTTGAATGATGTTATAGTTTTTTGCTCTTTCTTAGTAATTTATTATTCCCTCTTGGATCATTTTTATTTGGCTTGGTTTGACACTCTATTTTGACTTATTTATTACCTTGTTGAATTAATAAAGTCCTATTATACCATATATGTTTTTGATTTTTTTATTGATTATATTGGTTATAAAAAAATGACAACATTACACTAACTAGTGATATTAAATTGTAATAACTTATGTTTACCTTTACTGAACATCTTATATTAATCATTTATTATTTATCAATTTCTATAGGTTATGAATATTTATATATGTTATGAAAAGTATAAAAGTTTTTGAGTGAGGATGAATTAGGGAGAAATTATTACAAGTATTCAGAAATAATTTAATATTATAGATAGAACTCAATGAAACTAAACATTCTATTCATGGGATTATTATTTTTTTGAGGTCTATTATATTATTGAAATGATGAAGAAAAATATATATTTAGAGTATTTCATTTAATAAGTGGTTCCACATTATTCTATCCATATTTATTAATGTTTTAGGAATAGCACATGCACATCATTTATCTGAAAAAAGAGTTTGGTTTGTCCTCACACAAATTAATATGTCAAGGTATGCTGAATACCACTCATCCTTGAGTAGTGGGTTAGATATCCATACACTAATAGAATCCTTACACCAGTCCACACCAACATACAAGAACTAGTGCACAGTATATGTCTTCTATGCTGAAACCATTTCCTTCTCATGCATAGAATTTACACCAATTTGACTTATATCATCCAATAACACCTTGGGATAGATATGGCTTACCCAATTACAAACATAATTCAAAGAATAACTAGTCTACTATGACAAGAATTATATTGGCCCAATCATTTTGGTTACACAATAGTAACATTTATTAAATTACTATGTAAAATTATTAATTCCACCATAAAATAAAATTGACATTTTCCCCCTTAAGTCTTCTTCATATTATTTTTACCTTCAATTCTTCCCAACAACATCTCAAATTTATTCATAAAATTATTAATTAATCATGGGAAATCATCTCATCATCAATTTATTTTAATGTTGAAATAAATGTTCACTCTTTTACATATCGTTTAATTTAAGAACATGTCACCACCAAAGACCATATATTTTATCTTGAGGATGTAATATATGATAGTACTTCATTAATCATCATCATATCCACTAAAAAAATAATTAAAAATTTAAAAAAAAATTAAATTTCTCACATGGAACATGAATATCACTGTTTTAATTTTCTAAAAAATTTCATTAGTCATAAATATAAATATTCATGATAATTCGATTTTTATTTCTACATATTTCTGGATATAAATGCAACTATAAATGATAGATTATTCATGTATCACTAATATTATGAAGGTATTTTATTATCTGATTTTTAAATCATGAGATGATGTTACATATGGTACCATGTTTTGATATAATTTTTAGGGTTTTTGATTCAGATTTATCGAAAAAAATATGTATCTTTCACCAAAAACATTCAAACACTTCAAAAAAAGAATTTGAAATACATAGAATCTCAAATTATCTCATCCTTTTATCATCCAATAACCCCTATAGTATATTTAATTAATAAAAATAATATATGGGATTTATGTTTGGTTTTCATTCCTCAAAATATCAAATTTATTAAAATTTATATATTTTAATGATTTACAATAATTTACTGAAAAGATAGATTATACTCAATGTTTTTCTTCTAAAAGGACATTCCTTTCATATTTATTTATCATTATAAGTTCCCAGATATAAAAATACAATAAAAATATTATTATATTCTATCCATATGTGGAGCACATAATGTTATCTTTTATTTCCCTATTCATTAGTCATAATAAGGAATAATAATATGGAATTGTGAGGGATAAATTTTTTTATAAGAGGTGATCCTAGGATTAAGTGATTCCTCGCAACTAATTCTCTTCATTCCATACAATCTAAAACATTATTTTATGTGAACCCTTATTTATCTCTATATTAATTTTATCATATTATGTTTCAGGTTCTTATTATTTATATACAAATAGATACATTTGTTTAAGAATAATCTCTATATTGTTTCATAGAATATATATATATTTACCACACAGTTTACAAATGTCAAGAAAGTATTTTTGTTTCTATGGAATAGACTCTTTCAATCATTATTTTTCTTATTTATAGAATTATTACAGTTCTATTTTTATATGTTCTCTTCAAGGAATACATATGTTTCTCTTAATTCATGTACAATTTATTAGCATATTATATTCTATATTAATATTCTCTCTATATTTATGGTAACATTTTATGATTTTCATGAATTAATCTGTTACGAAAAAGATCAATGTTTTTATTTAAAAACATTATGTAACTGAAACAATAGAATATTGTCCTTATTACATTCTATTCTGGTGTTATATTTTCAAAATTCATAGGATATGTACATTAATATTTTTGAGTGGAACCACCTACCTACTATACACACCTTGATGATAATATCTCTACGCATCTTCCTTTATCCACCATTGATGATCTAGTTGGTCTTTTAATTTTTTTCACCATCCATAATATCCCATAGTTATATCTTATCCATGTACAATCATGTGCGATAGAATTTGTCCATTTGACAGTGTCTATGATATTGGATACCATCATCTTGGAGTATTTTGACACTTTAGTTGAAGATTATTTCATGCTCTTATTTCTATTGGAATGGTTCCTCTAGGATCTAGGGTTATTAATGGAGTTTTTATTACTAGCATCTTATATCACAAAACCGAGGAAGTTATAGATTATGTCGAATCCCAAAATCTCATCCAATGATAAATCATATGGTATATCATTTTTTTGTAGATATTCTCATCCTCTACCGATAGTTGAATTTATTCATGATCC
This sequence comes from Viscum album, assembly GCA_963277665.1. Lineage (NCBI taxonomy): Eukaryota > Viridiplantae > Streptophyta > Magnoliopsida > Santalales > Viscaceae > Viscum > Viscum album. Next base: position 194,696,273 of record OY728142.1, on the reverse strand, counting down.
TCTATTGTTAATGGGGGTTTTTTCTTCATTCACTTTTTATAATTATAGGATAATATTTTAAATATAATTTTATTATTTTATCTATAGAGTCAAGTTTATCATTTTTGGAATCCATATAGATTATATTTATTTTTAAAGTTCATAGAATTCTTCCACAAAAAATTATCAGAAAATATATTCTCATAAGAACACCTTTATAAATATTTTTATTTAAGGAATCATATTTTATTTCAATTTGATCTTGATTAAATTTTTTCTCTACATGTTTTGTGGGAGAGATTCACCATTTAAAATTCTAAAATATGGTTTTCCTCAATTCATTATCATCTTATTTAAGTTTTGATTTATCAATAAGATAGCCATTGATAACACCAATAATATAATTTTTCAAATTTGCATATTTATTAAAGGGATCATGTAATTCGTAAAGAATATCACTAAGTAACACATCATCATCACAACATAGACATGCTTCATTAGAATAATCATAGAAATACAAATTTTTATAGAATTTACTAATCTGATTTCATTTAGATAGTTGGGTTAAATAATTTTTATGACTCTTCTGCTTCATTGCATCTCTGTCCAATTATTTTCCCATGTCTTGTAAAAAATATGTAAATTTATATCTTCAAACATATCTTCCTTTTTATTTAATTGATAAGAATCAAATAATTCCAAAAAATTTACTGCCTTAATATATTTAATGAAATAGGGAAAACTTATATCATTATAGGGAAAAAGTATACTCAGATACCACTTGTAGAGCCCAATTATTGGTAAGTTTCCACTGAGGGTGGGTGAATTAGTAGTACACTCTTTTTATGATTTAATTTCATTTTAAATATACCTTATTGAACTAATTAGTATTCTTGATCTAGTAAATATTATATTATAGATTAAAATCATGTGTTGTGGTAATGAATAAGATAATACATCAGACTAATTCCATGGTTTTTTTATAAAATCATAATTCTTGATATGGGAGTCGGATTCCTCAACAATTATTATCAAATATAATCTAATTATCAATTATAGTGGTGTCCTAATACCTCATGTGTGTGATTTCTATACCCCAAATCAACTATATTTGGCAGCAACCGGTTAAACTCCACAATATTTAATCCTCATGTTGTGTCCAATTTTTCACCCCAACCACTAAATCTTTCGTAACAATTGGTTAATCTACCCCAACAATTAATCTGTTCCTACACTATTAATACACACCATGCATGAGACTGTTCAAACAAATGCTAAACAACACATCCACAATATCCTCTTCTTATGTAAAAATATTAGTATAATGATATTCTTCATTAGATGATGTTCCTCTATGATCTAGTGGTGTTGGGATTTCTTTTCTACTCTTAAACATCTCTAATAGCTTCTTAGAAGATATTTTTTTTGTTGTAAAACTCCTTCAATATTTTTTCCCATTTGAATTCTCATATTTCTTTGAATACAAATGTGTTCCTCCTTATTTTTTCAGGGATCTGACAAGCCTTATTTTATAATATATAACTGTTGTACTGGTCTGCAAGAATGATATATTAATATAAACACAAATTCTCAATAATATAAACAATCATAAATTCATTCATTTAAATTAAATATTGTAATTTTAGGATCAAAATATCATTTTTATTTCTCATTATTTTGAGTTACCCATATATTAAGTTTTATAAAATACTTCATGATTGTCATTAAAAAATTAAAATTATTTTCTCAACAACATTTTTCATTTATTTAGGATGTAATATCTTATTAATATGAGATAATATCTAATTTTAATCCTTTTGAAGACTTGGGTATATATCCTTATACTATATTTAATTGAAATACCATCATATTAAATAAATAAAATAATTAGGATCTCATGTTTTTAATTAATATGATTTATATATAATTGAAACCTTATATGTTCAATAAATGATTTCTAATATCATTTGTGTCATTAAAGCAGATATAAAATTGACAAGGTTTCTAATCCGAGATTATTTTATGGAATTGTACATTATAATTATTTATGGCAACTCTGTTTATGTTAAAACATCATTATTCTATTTAAGGGAGTGTATATATGGGTACATGGATCAAAAAAATCATTTCATGAATTATAGTGCACGCGAATAACATCCATATCATTATTGTTATCACATCATTACTGTATGATCAAATATTGATAAATTGGATATTATGTAAAATCTCTATTATTATCAAAAATTATATAATGTTGTTGAAGAATATTTTTTCTGTCTCTATCATGTAAATTATCCAAATTATTTGGACATCATGGAACATAATGATCCATGATAATGTTCTTTTTTATTTAAATTCTACATTGGTTCAAATTTTCATAGATGTTAAAAAAGAAAATACCATTCATAGATGATTTTGTGATATCATTATACTTGATTTTTTACTATTTTTAAATGTTTTTGTATTACTAGTAATTATCATGCATAAATGGGAACCTTGGATGTAAGATTGATTCACCTAACACTGGGTTGGATAAAATGTAACACCGATGTATATTTTAGAGTTTCCCCAAGTCCTTCAGGATTTGGTGATATCTTCATAAACAATATTGGTTATGAAATTTGATGATTTTTTGTCCCATTAAAGATCTCCAATTCTTTGTATGACAAAATTATTTATATCATCAATTATTATACTCTAGAGAATCAAAGTGGATAGCTCCATTTGTGGCTTCTCTATGATTCTAACACTGTTCTGAATGAAATTTGGAATGGTGCTTGTCATATTTCATGGAAGACCACTTCTATATGGATAAGTTTCATTGACTAACTATCATAAGTGAATTACATAATCACCCATGCCTACCATGGAAAAAATTTCTTATCTGATGGGATTTCCAACAAAGGGTCCAGTTATTCTACGTTAACACTTCGTAATAATTTCTTCAAAAATCATTTTTCGTTCTTATGGAGAGAATTTTGTAATATAAATTTTCATTTGTTTTGTGTAACCTTGTTTCTTTATGAATAAATGTGAATTTTAATTTTATACAATATCTCAATTTATAATACAACTCATTTCATTCCCACTATTATTTTGAGATCTCATGACCATAACTCAATATCAATACTGAATTCAACATACACAGTAGCATGGTACCAAATTATTCTTCACATGAGTAACAATACATGAGATCAAAAAATTCATCTCAAAATATTCTCCAGGTTGTTTTTAGAAATCATCAAAACTCAAAATAGGTTAACACATAATTTCATCACATAGTTACTTGTATAGACTAATACACAAATTATATCATCCTTGATCATGTGATTTTCATTACTTATATAGTTGATGACACAACCATCATTCAGTCATTTTTTATTTTCCTATAAAGATAATAGTAAGATCTGACAACATCTCAGGAATTTTTGATGTGAGTCAAATGATCATGGTGTGTCCAAATTTGTTCATATGGTAGGTTAAAACACCTCACATTAAATGCTTATGTTAGATCAGACATTCTTCATATGGTGGGATTATAAACCTCTGTGTGGTTTCTCTTATTTCATATTGTGGTTGATACTATAATAAAATGGTTAATACATTCCATTTGTGTGTTTAATTTATTAACTGTGTAGAAAAAATCATGTAGAGTCCTTGATAGAAAAAGGAATAAAATTGTACATACTAAATCTTATATTTATTTATATATTTTTTCATGGTAGAGGAGTAGTTCTCTTGAAACATTTATCCCATATCAATGATTAGTTAATCTCAATGTCACTTAATAAGTCTATATATTCTAAGGAATACTCGACCATGAGCAACAGGTTAGCTCCATATACACTCACACACTCCTTACACCAGTTTTCTCAACCTTGTGAGAACTCATTCACACCAAGCATGCACTATGACCATTCACATTCCTGACCATGCATAGGCTATCTACAACAATGCTTCTATTATTCGAATTCCACCATGTGAAATGTATGGTTGAACATAGTTTCAACCTATTTAGTGGATGAAAATGGGTCCTAAGGCAACACAAAGGATGAGCCAATGTTTTTTGGAATCTAAATTATAGAAGATAGGAAAATACAAAATAAAAAATTACAATTACCCCATAAAATAAAATAGGCATCAACCTACTCGAATCATTTTATTTCTCTATTTATCTTTAATTCCACCCAAATACTATTAAAATTTTATAACAAAATAATTATCTTTTAATGTCATTTTATCTCATCATAAATATATTATCATGTTGTATATAAATTTAACTCTATCAAATAAATTTTACATTTAAAATACATCATAAGAAATTTATAAATATTTCATATATTGGATGTAATCAATAAAAAATCTCTAAGAATCAACATTATCTTCCCTAAAATCACTTTGAAATTTTGATAAAAAAGTATAACTCCTAATTTAGAATTTTTTAACTAACATTATTTCCTCAAAATCACTGAAAATACTTGGTATGATGATTTTGAGTGTATTTTTTCCAATATTGGAGGATTTTATGGGATTTGGGATTCTGAATAAAATTATAAGATCAAAAAGATCACTTGTATTTTCATAAATATGTCTTCAATGGCCTAAGAGGTGTCTTTTTTGATCGATTGACTCTTAAATTAGGGACAATGTGACACTTCTATATATTTTACATCCAGCAAAAAATCACAACACCCCCAATGGGTGTTGTGGAGGTAAAACATTCTTCGTGATATTTTAATTTTGAAGATTATGAGAAGGTTACATTACAATTATTGAGGATCACATCATAGGACCGTGTTATGAGACTAAAATTTTAAGGAAGGCATGGGTCATGTAGTGTAGAAGTAGGGAACATGATGAATCCCCTTTAATGAATTTGTTTTTTTGGATTATTGAGTGGCCACATATTATCCTATGGTATTTAGCTTTGGTGATGATTGTTTAAGATTATAATATTTAGACGTTTTAGGATCATGTTGAATTTTTGGGTGTCATGATATGGAGATTGCTGCATAAGAATAATTTGGGGTGTAGTGAGGGCAATGTAAAATTAAAAAATATGTTCTTGCAGTTGTTTATGATACATTGTATATATTTCTACATGATTTATTTTAAAAAGGGTTTTGGTGTCGTGATATTGAGATAAAGCTTGTGCTGTGGGATAAGGTTGATGGGGGACATTTCACCATGATATGGGTGACCACATCATAACATTAAATCGGTGATTAGTGATTTATGTATTTTGTTCTACACTATACTAAGGTAATAAACCATGTGACACCTAGCCACATTTAAAGGGGTTATTGAGAATTTATTGATGATCCTTGAGGAGGCATGTTTCACCATGATGGGGTGGGTCATTTAGCAATAGCACCTGATCTAATTTTCTATAAAGGGTTGGATTTTTATTATGCCCCATATTTTAAAATTCTCTTTGGTGTTTCTCTCTCTATATCAACTAAAGAAAAGTGGGAGATTACCCCTTTTACTCTATTCACCCTATCATTTACCACATGCTGTTGGATTTATTTTGGGTGTTTTTCCTCATAAAATATTGTTTTTTATTAGTCCATTTTTCATATATATTATCCCTCAATACCCATCAAATTTTTATAGGGATAAATCTAGGGGTTTATTCTAATTCCATTGAATAATTATAGAATTGATTGTAGATTTTGTGAGTTTTATGATTTTTGTATTGAGGATATTCCAAAAATATGAATATTAATTGTTTCATGTTTTTTCCTTAAGGTATGTTGCTTCCCAAAATTGTTGTGGTATTTTGATAAAATTAAATTAAATTGATTTTTGAATAAGTTTTTGAGGTTAGGTATTTATTTTAATATGATCATAAGACTTTTTAAAAGTGTCCCACAACCCATTAATTTCAGTTTTAGTAAAGGGTTGTCATTATTTTGTTGTTATCCAATTATTTATTCAATATTAATTTTGGAATTAATATTTGCGTAATGTTTCAATTAATTATGATGTCATTATTATTAAATAGAATCATAATTGACATAGTTAGTTCCTTATGCAGAAGGGTGAGAGCCATAATATCATGGAAGATATTGGTAGTCAGGATTCATTTAAATATATTAACATAGGTGTGGTTAAATGGTCCCTAAACATTATCCATTGAATTAGGAATTGTGTTGTATAACATGTTAGAAATGATGTTATCACATGTTTTTATTGACATTTATTTGAAATTAAATTTCATATTGTAAAATTTGTGTGTTGAATGGAAGTGTCGTAGGCCCCGATGAATTATCGAACAATACACATGATTACATACTCACTGATTGTAATGGGATTACTTATAAATATATGTTTTATTTTGTATATTACTCCTATAAGGATATAAAATAAATGAATAGATCATTCTATACAATTGTATAGGTTTCCTTAGTCCCCTTTAATTTGGAGAGTATGACTGATTTAGAATGGTTGGATTATGGATAATCTATCTGAATCCTTGAGTTAAATTATAATCACTTGGATAATTGATTAGTGGGTTAGTGATTGTTCTACTCCCATTAGTATTTTAGTATCTAGGTTTTTATACTATGTAAATTTATATGTATAGTTTGAATGTGAGAGGAATAATATAGATTGACAGAAAAATTGAGATTGTTTTTTTGAAAATCCCTTTTGGGTTGTTTCATATAATGTATTACTTATGTGGCTGATTTGGATATAGTGTCATAATAGATTTTTTGGGGGACTCTAATCCCATTGAGAATAGTATTTTAATCCTAGAGATTGGGGATGAAATAACAAAACCCATAAGGGGTTTCCAAACATGGATGCGACATAGGTGGCAATAAAGGATTCCCTATTTTTATGTTTACTATATAGAGATGTAGAATAATGGGTATAACATGGTTAAAAAATAGTATGAATATAATTATATAAATTATATGTGTTCCATAGAGTCCAACACCATAAATTTTTTCACGATTGAAATATTAAGAAACCCTTAAGACTACCATGATATATGTTTGTTTGTGATATATTCCACAGTTTGATGTATTTAAACTAAAATATGATTAATATTATTTTAATATTTGTGATGATAATCGTAGGGTGGGTACAATTCAGACTCACTGTACTGCTGTTTTGTGAGGGAAATGATGGGAGGATCAATTTTGAATTTGTGTTTTATTTATTATGTGATGAAAATGGTGGTGGCCCCCATTTTTACATAGTAAATTATTGAACTATTAGGGAACTCGAGTAGGGATCATTAAAAAATAATATATTTATATAATATGATGACACCATGAGTAGGAACCATTCTTTCAAGTTTAATTATATTCATGATAAAGCTGGGGATAGAAACCATTCCAATATAGTGTGTTTTCAGATGAGAGGGAACTTTGTGTAGGGGCTATTTAGACACCCTATAACAATGAAATATACAAAAACAAGGGTGAAAACCAATATGATCATACATCCTTCATATATTTAATGGAACTAGAAATGTTTTTTTATTATTTATTGAGGTATTAAAGATACATAATGGTGATCAATTAACGTATTATATTGACATGTTGTCTTGATTAGATGAGATTGTATCTGGGTTAGGTTCGATTCTGACCAACATATTTATGATTGGATGATTTCATGGGTGGGGACCTATCTAACCCTTATAACAGTGTGATGATATGATATTGTATAATGGGAGAGAGAAAAATATGACCCTTGTTATTGATTGGATTAGATGGTCTTATGGGTAGCCACTAATCTGACCCTTACTATTTGTAAGTGACTTGTTCAGAAACAACTCATAAATGGAAAATGTTTGTATTATCACCCTCGGGTAACATGGATATTGCATAGGTTAAATATTGTTTTTATGTTTCAAAGTGTTTACATACTCATTAGCTGTTTATGACATTATTTATGAAGTATATATTCTAGTATATTAAAGAAAACCTTGTGTGGTGTTGTATTAGATTCCCTCACACCCTACTCAGGTTGCCACAATAATCTAGTATCCTAGAAAAACTCATGATTCTGGACATATATATTCCAGAGTCCCAACGTTTTTTGGTTAAGTTGATTAACAATATTAGAGTTAGTATAATATACATGATCAAGAATTTTGTCCCATATGTGGATATTTTCAATATTTTATACTTGGGTTTTTTTGTGTATAATGTGACCCTATAAAAACATGATGTAGTAATACAAAATGATGTGTCATTTTTATATTTTATTAAGTTTAAAAATGAATTTTTTTGTTTGATTTTACATGGATTCATCAATGATAAAAAATTTACATTTTTATATATAGTTAGGAATAGTTATATAATTTCCACTGTGATTTTTTGTTGTTTGAGACATCTAGATTAGCCTCTTCATTATATAATCCCATTATGTCAGTTGGAAGCCTCTAGAATATGGGAATTCATTCCCAAGGTTATGTTGTTCTCTGATTTAGTTATATTTGAGTGAGCCATGTAAGGGAAATAAAACGTTGTGTTAGAGACATGTTTTATTTATTGTTTTATTTGAGATATTCTAGATAAAAGATTTGAATGTTTAGACATTAGGTTGATGGGTACTTATTATTCCTAGAAAACCCCATTGTGAGTTGAAGTATATATTTCTATGATCATGATTTTTGATCATAGATTATGATGTTGCTGTAGGGATTATTTTTTCAATGAATAATTCTATGTGATTATTATTTATTGTTTTTTCTATTAGATCAGGGTGATAAAAAGAACTAGTCCTCGAATTATATCAAGAAAATTTGTTCACATGGAAAATATTTTCTTTTTTTACTATGATACTGATTTTATAATAAAATAGTTTCTTTGTATGTAAAGTATCAAAAATAAAATAATTTGGGTTTTTAAAAATAAATTATTAGTATCATTCTACTTAATCCAACTGAATATCTCTGATTTTCCAAATTGTGTCATTATATAGATATTTAATTTATATTCTTAGGAATTTGATATTGATCCATTAAGGGATATTTTAGTATGAATATTATTGATAAGGATTAGTTCCCATGGGAGGAAACTTTTATTGTATATGGTATGTGAGAAACAAATGAGAAATATAGAATTGGTGATATAAAATATGAGTTTCCAATTGGCTCCTGAATCAATATTATGATATTATTCTAATATATTTGACCAATAAAAGTATAGTTATAGTCTAGGTGGGGGATCATAGTGATATTGAGATTCAATTTAGGAACCTTGTTAATTGAAGTATTTTATTATGAAAATTTTCTCATACTATTATTTAATTTTATGTTTGATGTATTATGTTTAAATGAGAGAGGTATTATGGTTTTCATCTATAGATATAGAAATAATTGTTATATTATTCATCTCTGATAGAATACACAAAGGTGGGGTAGGATCATGTGTCTGGTTTCACATGGGAATTCCTCAATAATTAAAAAAATGGAATCATGGGTAATGCTTATACAATAATGGGTCTATAAAGAGTCATAAGGATGATTATCTATTTTTTAGGAATGTGAATTATGATAATATGTGGTGGGTAGTATTTTAGGGTAGTATCAAATTTGTACACATACATGGGTATTATGTTTTTCATAATGGGGGTTTTTATAATTTTTTTGAGGTTTTTTATGTTAGTACTATCTTATCATGGTTCAATAGAGTAATATTTTACTTAACCTATATGGTGGATGGATTGGTGAAACCCAACCCTTAATTAAGGACTATCATATTTGTATTTTATTTTGCAATATTGTGATTAGATGTCATACAGGTAATCCTAATGATTGGATTTTTTTAAATTTATGGGATAGAAAATACTATTTATGGGATGTTACATGACTACTTTTGTGAGTTCATGATAAATATGGAAATTTAAAACTAGTTTTATGAGACAAGTTCTTAGTTTGATGGTTATGTAATTTTGTGATAAATGTTTTTAGTACCTTAAAACCCATTTCTAGGAGGACACTGATAGGTGACTATGTATTATGGTGGATTGTTAGAATAATTATTTCATCAACTGTATAAATCTAGGCCATGAAACATAGATATAATTTAGTTATAAATACAACATGGTTTTTTCCTAAATATAACAAACTACTAGAATATTGCGAGACTCAATATTAAGAGAGGAAAATAAAAAGATTTTCTAATCCAGATACTATGATTTTACATTAGTAAGAGTAGGTGTTTCTCATATGGATAGTCAAATGTAGTTGGATATTAATAGAAAATATTGTAGGGTGGGAGTACGGTTTTAGATTTGATCTCTATGAATATATTATTAAATTATTGATGGTTCTTGAGATTGTAGATATGTTAATACAATTAGATCATATGGTAGATTAATGACAAGGAAAATCAAAAATAGTAATAATTTACTGGGTTTGAATTTGTGAATTCAATTCTATAAAATTTTCAAAAATAAAACTCTTCTACCAGTTAAAGTGAATGATATGATCACTATCACACCCACCAATTCTTAGATGCTGAAGGAAAAATAATATTTTTCAAATTTCACAATGAAAAATGAGTATCAATTACATTGAATAATCTGGAATCACATGCGACTCTACATTATACTAGTATCATTATATTTGATTAAAAAGAGATGTTTTTATTCATGTACATATGTTATAAATAATGTATTAAAATTTTGTAATGTTCTCTCACACAAATTAACAAATAAAATTAGTTTTTCAATAAAATTGGAGTCACTACGAGAATAAGGTTTTTTCCCAACACTTATAAACCAACAGTTTGCTTAAACCATTGGTATATAAGAGTTTTACCAATGGATTTTGTAAACCATTGGTAAAACTAACTAAATTCATCCATTTACCAACAGTCCACTAGAACCGTTGGTAAAGGGGTCTAAATTCCCCCCCCTTTAGAAACGGTTCTTGAAATCCTTTGGTAATGGTTTTCCGCAATATCCATGTGCGGCCCTTCCCCTCTCTCCCATTCGGACAGAACCCTAATTCACCTCTCCTTCGTGATCCAGCACCTCTCCCCCATTTGGACGACACCTCTCCCCCATGATCATAGCACCTCTCCCCTATTCAAAAAACATCTATCCCAGGTTCATCATGATTCCTCCATCTGAATTGTTTCAATCTCAACTTCCCCGATCAAATATGCTAAATCATCATCTGAACCATCCCAAATTTGGTATTTTCTTAATCAGTACCTTATTTATATTGTTATCTATCTAATATTTGAATTTTATTTTTTCATTTTTATGTGTATCTGTTTTTCTCTGATTTTATTTAACCTTGAAAACCCTTTTAGATTTTTTCTCCGGAACCATAGAAAACCCTTTTAGATTTTTTAGTTGGAACTTTAATTTATTATATCATTATATTAATATTTTATATAAATAGACTGAATAGTTATAGACCTCTCGGTGGTCACCTAGATGAACTGTATCTCACATATTGCTTGAGATGCCTTTGGGTACCCAGATAAACTACATGATTATATGTTTAGATAATGGGAATCACCATTTTACAGATGCATGACTACTCACATGAAATAGGATGGAGCATATAGCATATGATTAGGTTGTAGCTCAGTAAGCTTGGTCAAATTTTATAATTTATTGAGCCTATTGTATAGTACTAATTTCTAATATATGTAACTATGTTTTTATTCTTGATACATGATATAAATTACCATCATTCGGTATATGATTCTGATATTAGTTTGTATTACTGATTTGGTTATTTTCATCAATTTCAAATATGTTCCCATTAATATCTTTCATTCCCTTTTTAACTGATAATATTAAAATTATAAAACTTTGGTAATAAGGGAATAGTCTCGCCCAGACACAGAGAAGGGTCTCACTATTAGTCAATAACATTTGGAATTTTGGTAGATATGCTTGAGGCCATATGGACATCTGGGTGCATGTCACTAATGAGTGGCATCATGGTTTTGGATGTCACAATTCCTGGATATCATTTTATAGGTGTTTATAATCAAATCCATACCTATTACTATTGAAGGACCATCTCTAAAATCAATTGGGATGCGATTCAATTATTACACTCTACCAACCTATGATCTATGACCCCAAACCAAGGATCCTTTAATCCGTGGTTAATGTGAATCATGATGAGGCCATAACTACTTTTGATGTGATCCTCATCCTACTCTTCAACCTGATCTCCATGGAGATGTTAAATTATAAAACTCATGTACTCCCTATAAGACCCTTAAGGATTATTTATTCATTGATCCACTTCCAATATCTTAATGGGAAATCCATGAATATAGGCATTATAAATTCTGTATCTTATTTTCTTATATACACTGTTTTTTTGTGTGTTTCTTACTATGATTCTTATATTGTGTAATCTTTCAGTTATGATTTTATATAATGTAAAAAAATTTCATTCGACCTAAATATTTTTTTATTGAACTTAAATATTATTTAATAACATTGAAATCACTTATTGCAAGTTTTTTTCAGAATAGATTGATGCTGGATGTACGAAACTGGTTGGATTTCCACCGATTTTCAAAATAATTTGAACAGCTTTTTAGATTTTGCATTTGACAAGGCTTCAGATAGTGGTCGCATACACTGCCCATGTTCTAATTGTGTTTGAAGACCTTGGTTGAGCTGTGGATTAATTAGCTATCATATAACCAAATATAGTTTCCAAATAAACTATTATTTTTGGTATCTCAATGGAGAGAATATGGAGTCCCAAAATGATGATGATGCAAATGAAAGGACTAAATTGGAGAGTTTGATATATGATCCATTTCCATTTATTCCGCATCAGGAAATGGAAATGTTGTCCATCCAACATGATTTTGATACAAGTACACATGATGCGTCCAATGAAAATGATGATGTTTATAGGGTGAATAAATTTAATGATGTTGCGATGACTCCAGTATATAAAAAATGTGGTAAAATGAAAATTTTTGAATTTATAACCTGATTGTTTCATTGGAAAACTATGTATTGGATTTCAAATACAGCAATCAATTACATTCTTACCTTTTTCATGGAATTACTTCAAGATGATGGAAATATTCAATAAAACCACCATATGGCATGGAAGTTAGTTGATGAACTTGGATTATCAAAAACAAAAATTCATGCTTGCCCGAATGATTTCAGCTTATTTTGGGAGGAAACTGATGAATGTAATGATTTTATCAAATGTAGAACCTCCCGATGGAAGCCAAAATATGATGAAACACCATATCATGTTGAACAAAAAGTAATGTGGCACATTCCATTGATCCCTAGAATACAGAACCTTTTCATGTGTGATGGAATATCAGTAAAAATGTGAGGGAATGACATTGAGAGGAAGAAGAATAATAAAGAGTTGGATCACCCTGCAGATGGATTTTAATGGAAGATATTTGATGCTCGATACCCTAAATTTTCAGCTGATGTGCGTAATGTGAGACTGGGTCTTTCATGTGACAATTTTATTCCATTTGGGTAGATGCTTACATCGCACAACACATGGCCGGTTTTCTTACACATTTATAACCTTCCCCCATGGTTGTGTATGAAAAGGTCTTACATTTTCCTGTGTATACTGATATCTAGCCCTTATGATCCCTACAATGATATTGATGAATACATGAAACCATTAATAAAAGAGGTGAAACTTATTTGGGATGTGGGTGTGCCCACATACGATGCATGTTCGAAAGACAAATTTTAGATGCGTGATGTGCTTATGTGGATGATCAATGATTTTCCTGCTTATGCAATGATATCTGGATGGAGCGAAAAAGGAAAATTTTCATGCCCTATTTTTATGAAGAATACTTGATCGGGAATACTGATATATTGTCATAGTTTTAGTTTCATGGGACATTGGTGATTCTTTACAATTAACCATCCATATATAAACAATCATCGAAGATTTGACAATACCATGGAGACTGACGATCCACCTCAGTGTATGTATGGAACTGATGTGCATAATGAATTGAAATATTTCAGTTATTAATTTGGGAAGGGTGTAATGAAATCTAGAAAGATGAAAAATGTTTCCAATGATAGCTATTACAATTGGAAGAAGAAGATTATATTCGTTGAGTTATCGTATTGGTCAACCAACTTGTTACGTCATTGCATAGACATAATGCACATTGAAAAGAATATAAGTAAAATGTTGTTTTCGATTCTTCTAAATGTTAAGGGGGAGACAAAAGATGATTTAAGATCTCATCTTGACTTGGTTGATTGGGGGATGAGACCAAAATTTCATCCTGTCTGTATCAGTGAAAATAAATTGAAATTTCCATGTGCTTCTTTTGTGATGACACCTTGTGAGAAAAATAAATTTCTGGAATTGCTAGAAACTATTAATGTTCCTGATGGTTATTCAAGAAATTTATCAAAACAGGTCAACAAAAAAGAGTTGAAGCTGAAATCTTTGAAGTCTCATGATTATCTCTTCCTTTTGCATGAGTTGATTCCAATTGAAATTTTTCATCTCTTTTTCCAATAATGTAAGAGTCTCAGTTATTTGGCTGTGCTATTTGACTTGAGATCATTGTGCTACGAAGTTGTACAAATCCTTCTTTCAAAAACTATTGGCAGAGACATCATTAATATTGTGGGAGTTAGATAAAATATTCCCTCAAACATTTTTTACATGAATGTTGCATCTGACTATCCATCATTTATTCTTGTGGTGTACGCAGAGACCAAACATCATTCGGACACACGGTTTGCGCGACACGACTGAATATGAGTTTTTAGGTCTTTGGCGCACTTGAAAAGCATGTGTGGGGTGGTAAAAACGAGCTAAATGACCTTGGAATTCCATGAAATCAGATGATAAGAAAAGGTGTGTTAATTGTGAATTGGTCGGCCATAATACACGTCAATGGGAGGTGTCGTGAGACCGTGGTGGCCGAAAATGCACTACGCATGTCATAAATGGCCAAAACATGCGTTTAACGATCAATTGTATACCGAACGACATCAGAATGACTTAAAATCACACGAAAACACCCTTATTATTATTATTCATGAGGTGTAATAGGATACAAAACAGCATTCAGACGTGCGGTTTGAGAGACACATCTAAATATGTGTTTTTTAGGTGTTTGGCACGCTTGGAAAGCGTGCCTGGGGTGGTCAAAACTAGACTAATGACCTCAGAATTCCATGAAATCTGACGAAAACAATGGGTGGGCGAATTGCGAAATTGTCGACCAAACGGGACATCAATTGGAGGTGTCTTGTGACCACTGTGTCCAAAAACGCACTCTGCATGTCATAAATGGCCAAAACATGTGTTTTTCAGCCAAACACATACCCAAAGACATCTTAATGACTTTAAATCACATGAAAACACCGTAATTATTAATATTAAGGTGTATGAAAAGTCAAAATTTCATTCAGACGCGTGGTTTGCAGGGAACTACTGAATATGTGTTTTTTAAGTGTTTGACGCGCTTGAAAATCATGTGTGGGGTGGTCCAAACCAGTCAAACGAATTCGGAATGCCATGAAATCAGACTAAAACTAAGGGTGGGTGAACTGTGAAATGGTTGGCCTTACTACCTGTCAATCGGAGGTGTCATGTGACTACGGTGGCTGAAAACGCACTACGCGTGTTGTAAATGGCATAAACATGCTTTTAACTGTCAAATGCATACCGAACGACATTGGAATGACTTGAAATCACAAAAAACACCCTGATATATATTTGTGAGGTGTATGAGGAGACGAAACATCATTCAGATGAGTGGTTTCTATGACACGACTGAATATGCATTTTTTAGGTGTTTGGCGTGCTTGAAAAGCGTGCGTGGGGTGGTCAAAACCAGCCGAACGACCTCAGAATTCCATGAAATCAGACGAAAATAAATGTTGGGTGAATTTTGAAATGATCATCCACACGAAAAGTCAATCGAAGGTGTCGTGTGACCACGATGGTCGAAAACGCACTCCGCGTGTCGTAAATGGCCAAAACATGCGTTTAACGGTCAAATGCATACAGAACAACATTGTAATGACTTTAAATCACACAAAAACACTCTAATTATTATTTTTGAGGTGTATGAGGAGAAAAAGGTTCATTAAGATGCGCGGTTTGTGCGAAACAGCTAAATATGGGTTCTTTAGGTGTTTGGTGCACTTGAAAAGCGTGTGTGGGGTGGTCAAAACCAGCCGAACGACCTCTGAATTCCATGAAATCGGACAAAAACAAAGGGTTGGTGAATTGCGAAATGTTCGGATAGAAAACACATCAATCAGAGGTGTGGTGTGACCATGTTTGCCGAAAACACACTTCGCGTTTCGTAAATGACCAAAACATGCATTTTACGGTCAAATACATAACGAATGATATCAGAATGACTTTAAGACACAGAAAAACACCATAATTATTATTCATGAGGTGTGTGAATAGATGACTCGTCATTCAGATGCACGGTATGCACGAAATGGTAGAATATGTGTTTTTTAGGTGTATGGCGCGCTTGAAAAGCATGCGTGGGGTGGTCAAAACTAGCCGAACGACCTCAGAATACCATGAAATTAGATTACAACAAAGAGTGGGTTAATTTTGAGATGGTCGGCTTGATTCCACATCAATTGTAGGTGTCATATGACCGTGGTGGCCAAAAAAGCACTCCGGACACCTGCCACCCCCCCCACCCCTGCCAGCCCCCCTCACCCCCGAAGAGCCCCCCTGACAGCACCCCCACCCACCGGACATCCCTCCCACCCACCAGACAGCCCCCTCCCCCCCCACACCAGATGGCTCCCCACCCCCTAACAGCCCGCCCAACCCCCCGGACAACCCCTTACCCCGTACTGCCCCCACCCCAGGACAAGCCCCCACCCCCGGATAACCCCCCCACTCACCCTGAACAACCCCCCACCCCCCGAACATCCCCCACGCATCATCTTGACATCCCTCCCACCCCCTATAGATCCCCACACACCACACAGACATCCCCCACCCCCGGACAACCCCCAATCAAATATTTAGTTCTAATCTATAAGTCCTAATGTTATTCATATTTTTTTTATTTTCGATTTTGATTTCATCTAAACTAGATCCCTTTTTCATTACCCTGGCTGGTAACACCTTCCTCCCTATAGATATATCTTAATTCAATCTATTTTTTAGTTTTACACTCCATATTGGTAAGGCTAAAATTAATTTTAATATTTTTCATATATTAGGAATGAGTCTCGATATCCCATCATGAACATGCCCCAATAATCATGTTCAAATTCTCAATCACGGATCGTTCATTCAATACAATAACATACAACAAATAAATATCATATATTGATTTCATATGAAACCTATGAATACCCAATCATACCACATAAAAAATTGGTCAACAGGGCTACACATATATTCTTGAAAAATAAGTTCAAAGTCTCATAAAAATACCCCAATGGTGAGGAATACCTATGTTGACACCATAAACCAATGGATATCCTAAATCACATCTTCAAACAGTGGGTTCACAGACCAAACCAATGTCCCTTTGAGAACCTAATGCCAAAGGCTTAATTGAATATTCATACCCACTACCAAAGATGGGGATTCATCTCACATCACACCGAGGAGAGTTAATTAAAATTATCCACATACCCCCTTATTCTAATTGAAAAGTTTATGAAAAACATGAATGCTATTCCGGTAACCCATCTCATATGTCTAGATTGGCCAATGTTTCCCACTAACACATCAAGAACCATTTATACATGGATAAATAATCACTAGAGGAATACGAACATCCCATATGCTTCTTATAACTCATCCTAGGTCTAAGCACATGACCACTACCATTTACTATCTTATGGGTATCATGATCATTGTCCACTATACCCATGTTTTTTTGTTGGTTTTAAGATACTCAACACAAGACCATGACTAAACATCCCATGTGCTTTATATGAAAAGTAGGTTTGTTCTCTTGTGTGTATTGGTGTTTTGGTTTGAGTGAGGAATAAATTCTAACTTTTGAATACTAAAATCTGTATTGGTGTTGTGGTTTGAGTGAGGAATTTATTCTAAATTTGGAATACTCATATGGGTGTTATTGAATTTCCAATAACATATAGTCATTTTCTATTATGTGGGTTACTGCATTTGAATTTCAAAATTTATGAATTTATAAATTCTAGAATTAATTCTAAATTTTGAATACATTGGATGTGGATTTTTTATTGGTGTTGTTTCAGGTCTGGATAGAGGGAGGTGTGTTGCATTGTTATTGTGGAGCTGTGTTATTGCATGTCTGGAGAGGGGAGAGGGGCCTGCTGCTACTGTGGAGTTGAGAAAATGTATACCAACAGTTTTAAACTATTGGTATAGATTCTATAATATAACTGTACCAACGGTTTTGTTATAACTGTTGGTATAGGATTATAACAATGGTTTTAACAAAACCGTTGGTATAGCCTTATGGCTTGACATAACCATTCTATACCAATGGTTTAAACCATTGGTATAAGTGTAACACACATATACCTACGGTTTCACAAACCATTGTTATATGTTATACTTTTACTCACATATGCCAACAGTTTGTAGAAACCATTGGTATACCTTCTATTTCGACACCTATACCAACAATTTTCATAGAACCGTTGGTATGGGCCTATTGTCATGACTTAATTGGCCATGGTTTGGGGAATCATTGGTATACTATATACCAATAGTTTCCAGGCCTTTAGAAATGGTTTTGAACCATTGGTAAAGTGTAAAAATCCAGTAGTGAGTCTATAACTGAGATTGATATCATTTGAGTTGTTATTATACTTATTCTTCTCTATTGTTTTATTCATATACTTTTACAGTAGTTGTTACTATTTCTATTCTACATTATGTCCACATCTCACATCATACTCTCTCATCTTCTATTCTTCTACTCCTATTTTCTTTTAAGTACCTTATGAAACATATTCATACAAAACAGGAGCCTCTTATCATAGTATGATTCCAAGTTTCAATTTAAAATTAATTTAAAAACATTCTTAAATATTTTTTCAATTAGTCCCTCTTCCTTTTTCTTCATTGCATCATTCATGACCTCTTATATGTGTTTATGTAATGTGGATTTCAAATATGATAATCCCTTTAGTAATCAATATTTATAAATTATCATACCCACAATAAATCTAGAATTCACAATTAACCATAAAATACACATTTTCCCCACAATATGTGGTACAATATTCATGGTTATCATTACTAAACATGGATTTCACTATAATTACCTGTACATTATCCTATATTAACAACCCTAAACATGTGTATAACCACTTTTAACGAACCATGTTCAATAATGTATTATCCCAATTTCATTATATGTAGTAATTTTTTTATAAAAATATATCTTATGAAAATGTACAAAACATACCATTTCAAGCATTAGATAACTTCCAATCCATCTAACATATCTTGGAACAATCCACCTGGAAATTTCTTGTAATTTCAAAAAAAAATCACATCGGGATTTTTCTATTTTTATTCATATACATTCACAAGATTTTTTCTACATACATTGGAAGACAACAAATAATTTATATGACTATTTTTAATCAATCATTGTACGTTTAAATTTCCAAAATTATAATTTACATGTGAGAAAAAACAATATTTGACAATAATTTGATTATGTCTCATCATTTATTGAAGAAAATATTTTGAATAAAATTTCTTCTAAAATTACAATCTTTAATTCCATCTTCACATTTCATTTATATTCCATGATTTTAAATGCACCATTTCTTATTCGAATAATGTTCCAATGACAATGACTTTTCAAAATTCATATTCTCTGAGTAGTCAGGTAATTTTTTATTACATTACCATCATCATGCCTATTTTATTTATGACCATGAGAACATGATGTCACATGTACTTAAAAAATATTGAAACAACATTCTTCAACCGTAAAATTAATTCCAATTTCTTGTAATCATTCAAAATAAATTGAATATACATCAGCTCAAATTAAATGTCCTATAAAACATGATTTTGAGAAATATTTATGTGTTAAATGAAAAAGAAAAAAAACAATAATATCGACAATGTATGTTACCCAATTTAACATACTGAGATTATTAGAAATGGGATCTCTATTGGTTAATACAAACACCCCAAGGAAAACCCCACAATTAATCACATAGACTCCTTCATTCATTTGATATACAATATCCATATTTTGATTTTTTTAAATCATTGAACATAAATTGCTATTATATTTCAATAAATATATAGAATGATCATTATTACATGGTTCTAAACATATCTAAAGAAACACAGTGTATAAAAAGAGAACAATAAATAGTAATATTATGTTTTCCATTAAATTGAATTATATAAAAAAATTTATAGTTGTTGATACCACTTGATCCAATATTATAATAACTCACCTTCCACTTATGAAAAATAGTATTCCACTTAAAAAAATATTCCTTAAACCAATGTAAGACATGTTACTATAATTTTTCTCACTATAAAAGTTTTGAAATTCTATTATTAATAAAACCAAATAGATAGAACAAGTGACCATTTTTTAAAAATATCTAGAAATATATGCTTCCCTTAAAAGAGAGATATATCTACCATTAGTATGGTGAACCCCACATTACAAACATGGACATTAAATAACTTCTTCATAATACATAAAAATTATATAAAAAGGCTCCAAAAGACTGTAGTTGGTATAGTGCCATTGGAAACATGGAAACATAAACACTAGTGCATATGTGAGATACATCTTCTCTCCCTAGGTTATTCTTGAATAAAACCATTCTTATACAAATAAATAAAATTCTATTTAATCATAACATGGGGGAAATGATTCATTAAAGGGATGAGATCAATTATTTGGTATAGGTAAGTAGTGGATATATGAAGGCATAAACATGAGTATATGTCTATGAGAATATGATACTGTAAATAGAATATCATACCCATTAAATAAAATATCATGATTGAAATCCTATAACAAAGATTGTGTGTTCATAATAAATGTATCATTCAAAATAAAGAGCATAATCCATGACAGAATAATATTGGAATAAGACATGTAATTGGGGAAAACACATAAGCATAGAATGATTTACTTAGAATTAAAGGCATTGATACCCTTACCATCTTAGTAGTCATCGTCAATTTCCATGAACATCATAGTAGCATGAGTTCACTCCTCAATCCATCATTGTAGTTGTAGTTTCCTCCCATGGTCATCTTAGTTGTCATGGTTCACTCCCAAGACTATATTAGTAGCATATGTTCACTCCTCGTACCACTATAGACAATCTCATGAGATATAGAATGTTACCTAATTCATTGGTGGTAAATATAGGTCTCACTCATCATATAATGAAATCAAACATTTATGTTCCACAGGATAATAAATAGACATATAATAACCCATGAAATGAATTGGGTATAATAAACATTTAAACATATGATAACCTATGGAAATGGACAAGTTTTATATTCAATTAATCATAAACATAACCAATGAAAATAAGTGGGTTTCAAATGAGTATCCCATAAAAGATAAACTAATTTCATATACGCATAACCCATGAAGGAGAAATGGGTTTCATGAAGACCATGAAATGTATAATATATCATTCAAAGAATTTATATGAATGAAACCTTTAGATCATTTCATAGAAAGAAATGAGTATCATCAATAGCTTTCACTTTAGATGAAAAATAATTTTGAATTTTAATATAAAAAAATTTCATGAGGAAAATATTTTTTCTTCTGGGAAAAAAGTTTTTAAAATATAAAACCTATTTAAAATAATTTTCTTAGAAAATACCTTGAAAATTTAAAAAGAATTCATCAAATGATTTTGAAAACCTTTATAGGTGATATTTTTTTTATATGATTAAAAAAAATTTAAAATATTTTCAATAGATAACTATTAATGAAATATTGAAAATTTATTGAAAATAATTTTCATTTAAAACCTATAAAATAATCCTATAAACATTTGAAAAACCAATTAATTGGAAATAATTTCAAACGTGTAAATAAGACCTGAAAACGTTTTTAAAACTGTTATCCATGAAAACATATAAGAGAGTTTAGAAAACATTATAAAAACATTTTTCCATGAAAATTTATTTTAAAAAACGTTTTCTTAAAGATTATTGATTTTTACAATGAAAATTGAGCTTCAATGAAATGTATGCGAGTAAATCATTACATGTCATAAATGGTTAAAAAACATTACTTTTTCACAGTAAAATTCATACAAATGTTCCTTATTCAGAAAGAGAAAAAAATATTCCCTTGAAATGAATAGTAAAATAAAAAAGGGTAAAAAATTTATTTTTGATATTTTAAGGGAATGGTATAATATTCTTGGAAATACATTTTAGAAAACTGAAATTACCAAATAAAAAGAGGGTAAAGTCAGGCTTTTAGAAAAACTATTTCATAACTATCTTATGTACCAAAAAGTCGAAAATGCTACCAATATATGAAAATATCATAAAATAACATAGGATAAGTAATTTCATAAAAATTATTGTAGGTTTGATCATAATATTTCATCAATGAAATTATAATCATAAAACTCATAAAAAATTGATGAGATTATCTCGAAAATCTATTACAACATGGTATATTTGGATCACGCTCAAAATATAAGGAATGAAAATTAAATTAAGAATATAATATCATGGAGAGATTTAAATTCATTATATTTCATTTAAAATGGTATTATATTCACCCAAAAAAAATTCAGGTGCATACCTAAACATGAGACTCAAACAAAAAACAAAGACAAAACATTTTTACTTATTTGGATACATTCAAATCATAAATTCCATGAAATAAGGATCAAAATAATGGGGTATTTATACCCATAAATTTATGTAATATATATATATATATATACATTTAACCATGGTCAGTACACACACCACATAATGGTAAAGGGTGGAAACATAGTTTGTATCTCAGAGAAATTACATGTAAAAGAAATCTCCACACATTGTGTCTTGAATCTCTCCATACTCTTTCAAGATTTTGGTATAATAAATATAATTTCATTATAAATATTATATAGGAGAATAGTTATATATCTTTTACCATATTTGGTATAATTATACCCTTATAATACCTATATATTAATGAACATATGTTAGGGTTTCACTTCAGATGATATTCTCTATGTTTTTTACATGTGTCTTAATTTGTTACATCTTTGATACTAATACTTATATAATGATTATTGAATTTATAAAATGATATAAAAATCAGTTATATCCTATGTATATATATTATAATAATATATATCATAATTATGTACATAATTGAATACACCATTCATGTAGACGGTAATCTGTACGTACGCATGAAAAATGTTTTATGTTTTTATTACCATATTCAAATATGCTATGTAAATGAAATATGTATATGTATGTATGTATAAATATATATCACTATTATAGTATAATTACTATTTTATAAATACCAGATATGTTTATTAAATCAATCCTTAATACATTCTATGTGGTGGGTGATCGAATCTAATCTCTTTGAGGGGCGGTAGTCCACGCTTCCTCAAATGAGATTATCATATTAACACAAAATGGAAGGTAAAAATGTGTTTTATAAATGTAATAAATAAGTTTAAATACATATCATATATAATATATGACATATATAAACATAGTTTTCATCGTAATGTCTACCATGATTGGTAGTAAAGGAGAAATGAACAATCATCATTTCAAGAGGCAATAGTTTACCGTATAGGGAAATAGTATGTTCAACATCCATTAGATGGAGGTGTATGTAAGTTTAGATCATAAAAGTTTCATAACAAAATTTTAGTTTATACATGATACTTTTTTTTACAAAATAATGAAATTAAGAGAGTGGACAACATATATAATGAAAATAAGTGGAATGAGATTGAGAGAAGACGTTACCTATAAATCATGTAACTCATTTTGGATAGTGCCCAAAGGATTAGTTGAGAAGATTTCCTTCCTCAGGGAGGCTTCAAGGTTAAATTTATGATTGTTTTTCAACAATATATTGATGTATTGGCCGAACATAAGGGGCATGAGAGGTGTGAGGAAGGGTATATTTCTTTTCTTTTATTAGTGGATGTAGAGTAGTACTTTTGTAAATACTAAAATATATTCAATAATGGGTGGTCTATATTACCAATAGTTCCTAAAAAATGGATGAATAATGGATATATAATATGAATTGTCAATAAAAACCACATGTACACATAAATATGTGAATTTTAATTATCTGGTTCCTTATCATCTAAGGTTCCCCAATTTATCATTTTTGTTTTTATTGAAGAATATAGTTTTACAATCTAAATAATTTAACTAATAAGGATAAATTGAAGTGAGATTTATTATAAAATATATATGCAATTAATTATTAAAATTATATATAATTTAAAAAATTAAAATCCCATTTTTCTGTTAATTAAATTTTAAAACCATCGCATGGGACGCGCTAAAATGCTGCTTTAACTCGTACCACCTTACCAACGTATTTATATAATATGGGTCAATATGTTAATTAAAAAAAATTAATTATTTTAATAATATAAAATATTTAATATATATTAACACATACACGTCCGTTTTCATAATATTGGATTTTTATCAATTCTAAATCATTATATAAGATTCATTTATATTAATATTACAATAATGATAATATTGAAATTATTTATTTAATTTTAAATTTTAAATATCAACATTATAATGGAAATAAAATATATTATGTTTAAAGGTGCTTAAAGTGATATTTCAATCTAAAAAATAAATAAATTAATTAATTCAATTTATTGACTTCACTATTAATATTTATTGTATTATTTATTTTAGTCAATTATTAACTAAATAATCATTGTATTGATGTTTCTTAAGCATTTTATGTACCTAAAATATATCAAAAAATTAATGAAAATATATATATTTTGAAATTACCCATTAATATTTTAAAATATCATATATAAAATAAAATTTTATGTTTTTTTACATATCTCATTTTTTATAAATTTTGAAGGTAAGGAATGTTCCCTTTATGTCTTTTCCTAACATTCCATTTTTATAGGGAACATCCATTTAATAGTATCCCAATAACACATATATTTCATAATAAATGGGGAAATAGTCATGTATTTGGAAAAAACGGCTTTTGGAAAAGTGTACAATTCATTTGGTTACTTAATATTAATATTTTGTCCCTTATTAAGATTAATCATTCCTTAATCACCACAATTAATTTTAATCACATTCACTAATCATTTTGGTTAAAATATTAAGTTGATCTTATTATAAAAAATAAATACAAATTAAAACAAATAATTTTGGATTTTAAAAATTATAATAATTGAATTGGGAAAAATAATATTAATGCTAATCCTGTAGATGGGTCACGACAATGAGTTTTTGTAGTTGAAAAACTTTCAAATGTTTGTTAAGTTTTTATATTTAATTTAAAAGTAAAATTGATTTTAATGAATTTAATTATATATATATATATATAATTGATCTAATTTTACTCAAAAAAAATATAAAATATAATTTATCATTAATAAATATTTAAATGAACAGTCTATTTTTAACTAAATTGAAGTAACTTTCACTATTCATCAAAAAATGATGTTTCTCTGAAATATATAAAAAATTCAATGTAGGATAATTATAATGTTCTAAATTATAAAATGATATTGATTTTATGAAATTAAATTTTTAAATGTGTCTGAAATTACTTCAATTATTAGAAGTGGTTCATTCGAGAAAATGATTTTTTAAAAAAATGACTTTACGAAAAATCTTATCTTTATTTATAAATATGTTATATTTTTATAAAAAATTTGTAAACAATATATTGAATGTATTTATTACTATTCCCAAAAGTATTTTTAATTTTTATGTTATAATTTTATCATTTAATTAATTATATATATATAAACATGTTTTATAGATAATATGTGTTACATGCGTCATATGCTCAGTTAGTCATTTTTATAATGCAAGCCAATATGTTACTGCATGTGAAAGGAATGTTTGAATTAGTGTATTAATATATATATATATATATGTATATATTTCTAGTTTCATGTGAAATAACGAATATTGAAAAGTAAATTTATTTTGAAAAAAAATTATCATAATATCATGGTGTTACATTCTACCCCCCTTAAATGAATTTTACACTCAAAATTCATCTGGGATATCAATGATTTAATACGTGATTGATTCATTCATAGAAAATCACATAACTAAAATTATTACTAATACTTCCCAATAAAAAAGAAATTTGGATCCATAACGGTTACCCAATGTATGATATAATTGGGTTTCCACATAAGATACAATAGGTTGGGTGTAAAGTTTACACATGGTGGAAAATGGTAATATTTATAGGTAGGGATTGATGTAATCAATAAAAAAGTAAATTTTCAAAGGAATGTTTAGGTCCTCAAATTAATAAATCAATGATGATTTAAAAGGACATCAACTCAACAAAAATTACGGTACTATGACAATATTTTTCTTATATCACCTTAAGAATAATTATTAATTATTTAAAATTCCAATAAAAAAATTTAATTCTTGGTTTGTTCTTTGAAAAATTTCAAATACATAAATTACCTCTTTCAATGAATGTAATGAAATTAACATTGATGAAAAATGAACTAAAATACGCTTTCAATGGATCCTATTGCCCATAAAGAATAAAAAGTCTAACTATTTTTCTCTTCAAAAAAATGTATTAATATTTAAAATGTGACACTAATAGTTCATCATAAATATTTATTCATTAAAAACTAATATACATTAACTAGGAAATTTTTGGGGCTAGTGGTAGGCGTGAAAGCATTTTCTTCTTTCGGTAATGGGTTCAAGGCCCATAACCTTGCTGCACTTGATTGATGGTCACTCAATAAACATGATGTACTTTTCAAAAAAAAAATATAATATTTAATATGGACATCCTTGAAATAATTTTAATCATTGATTATCTTATTGAACAAGGTTTTAAACACAAACTCAGTACCCAAATTATCCTTCCGAAATATTTATTTAACTTTTACTGTATGGATAACCATATAACGCTTCATAAAGTTGAATATACAAAACCATATAATGAGAAAAAAAATTAGATTAACTTTAATTACCTATTATCACAAATTATCTCTTTTTTGTAACATTACAAAAATGTGAATAACCATATTGTATATTCCATTGATCATGGTAACGACCAGAATTATAATAAATCCATTGGAAAAAATGATTTCCCCTCATTACATTGTATATTGGATATACTCCATAAATGAAAAAAATATTATAAGAATCATCAATGATAGCATAAAACACCCTTCGAAAAATTCCTTACATAGTTGGAATTTAATCAATACAGTCTAATTTAATTACTCATATCCCAAGTATCATTATCCATAAAACAATATCTTATCATCAAAAAATTTTAAGGGATACCTTCCCTTAGTAATGAATTTAACATTATTTGGTTAACAATTATAATCCATCGTTCACAATAAAAATATTCTTGTAAATCATTAGAAAAAAATAATCTAAAAAATTATTACCTTATTCACCATTATTAATTCTGTAATCCAAATATATAAATACTTCAATTTCGTTATCCTTAATATGTAAAAAAGGAATCCTCATTCTATTAAAAATTACTTTTTTTTCATTAAAATTACATATGTAGTCTCTTCATCCTCAGCAATGTAAAAATTATTCCCACCACCTTATTGATTAAATTTAGGAACTCCCCTACTAAGACATTGAGTTGAATAATGACAATTTATTACACACTAAAAACTCATAAACATTGATGATTGTTTAGGGATTCCAAAATTCCCATCTATTTCATTGACTAATCTCTACATTTTTTCCATCCATTCACATGCATTGTGTTTTAATTTTCAAAAGTCCAAATACCATAATGTTCCCCTAAGATATTCACTTATGTGATTCCTTTAACACTCACGATACAATGGAAGCCAAATCTTCATTCCTCCATGGTCTCAATTACCTGAACAATCAACAAACTCCTTCATTCTATTCCTGGTAGAGTCCAAGAGTTGGTTAAGGTAATCATTTTTAATCATGTTCCATGAATAAAGTTTAAGCATGACCATGAAATATTTCACTCTAGTGATCATCACACCTAACCGATCAAAAAAAATCCTCCATCACATTCAAAATTAATCAATATCCTCATCTTTTCCACCATTGAATAAAACAAGAAGAATAGTTTGATCATTACTTGTCATAGATGAAAACCACATTGTAATGAAATTAACTACTTATATAATATATAAATCATAAAACCGTATATATTCTAGGTCACATTGGGTTTATCCTATGTTATTAATATCATACTTGTATCTAAATCCTTTGTGATGGTTTAAGAATAGTTTTTAAACTCCCAATAATATCCCAATGTAGTTTAATACATGTTGTGTAACAAGGACCATTTTCATGTTCTAGACTACCCCGAGTCATTCCTGGTACAACTTGTAAGAGTTTTTAACCCTAGTTACATTTGTCATAGGTCCACATCCACCAGTAGTATCTAGACATGGACATATTTCTAGGAAACCACTCATTCTATCATTCACAAAAATTCTAAGAAATTTTCCTAAATATTAAATCATCCTTACACATATCCAAAGAGATATCCTTATATATCATTCAAAATAAGACCACGGATATCGTTAAGATTTTATAATCATTGTTTCAATAGTTAACAATACCTTTATTCTGATACTAAATATAGACACCCTCACTATACAGACATAGACATTATATAACTTTTTATAAATACATAAAAATTATACAAAATGAAGCCCAAAGTCTATAGCTGGTATAGTGACTTTGGAAATATGTAAATATAGACAGTAGTATATATGTGAGATAAATCATCTCCCACTAGGTAATTCTTTACTAGAACCCTTCTTTGACATATGAATCATAGTATATATTATCAAAACATGAGGGAAAGGAAACAAAAAAGGGATGAGATCAGATTCTCAGTAAGTGTAAACAAGGGACACAATTATGCATAAACATGAGTATAAGGTTACAAGGATGTGATCATGTTAATATAAGATCAACCAAAAGAATAAAATATAACAATAGAAATATTTTAATAATGATTGGTAGTTCATATGACATGAATCATAAGAAATAAAAGTTATAATCTAGGAAGGGATAAGATATGAATAAGACATGGAATTTTGAAAAATAATTATCATATGATGGTTTCCATGGTAGAAAATTAATTTCTTCCAAGACCATCTTAGTAGTCATAATTAATTTCCATGACAATTATAGTGGCTCGAGTTAACTCCTCATGCCCTCATAGTAGTAATATTTCACTCTCATGACCATCATAGTAGTATTGTTTCACAACCAAGACAATCTTTGTAACATCCCAAGTTATTAATGAATAATAGATATAGTTATCTATGTCTATTTATGAATTAGATAGTGTTTTAGAGGCTTAAAATGAGAATAAATCCAACCTAAACCTTGAAATACTCTAATATTTTTAAATAATTTTTTTACCGCCATTTGATGGCGAACCATTCTTAAATCTATCTATTAATAAATTTTATAAAATATATTTGTCAAAATAAACTTATCTTTATGATTGGGACATTGAAATTTACTTTGGATAAATTTCTGATATTTTTTGGATAATGATCATTTTTTTAATGAATACTGAAAAATGTTTTATTTTAATTAAAAACCTATTTTTAATCTAATTTATTTATATGATTATATTATAATTTTAATTGGGTTTAAAGTGAAATTAGATTATATTTTTACCATTTAATCCAATAGTGGGTTTTGGAATTAATTTCACTTTGAAATTGGACTTAAACTAGTGTCAATATTTTGATATATATTGTTTCATAAAAACACGCTATTTGTTTTGACAGTGGGAATTAATTATTAAATTAATTATTATAAGTTATATGTTTTTAATTTTTTAAAATAGACATCATTTTTGAATTCGGAATATCAAATATATCTTAGGGTGAAGTTTTGTTATTTTTCTGAAAAACTTCAATTTTTGATGAATAGTGAAAACACTAAGTGGTACTTAAAAAACTGATTTTTCGTTTAAATGAAATTTTACCACCTCTGTGTTTTGAATTTCAAAAATCTGATATACATGGCTGTCATTAGTAAGTAAAATGTGGTTCAATCGGATTAATATAATTTTTTGGTGAATAGTAACTTTTAAGTTTTTAATCACGATTAGAGGTAATTAGTGTAGTTTAAGCTAAATATAATGTTTTAATAATATGAAATGACCTTGACACATGTCCTGCCCTTATTGGATGTGTCATGGCCGACCAAGACAACCCATGGGTCTATTTTTGGGACCCCATGGAGCCACTTGGGTAAGATAATGACATTAATGCCTTTTATTTAAAGCAAAAGTAAAAATGACACAAACATGTATTATTTTACTAAAACAATTTTTACATGGGATTATAAAAGTCAGATTTTTGACTATAAATAGTCATTGGAAAGATAAAAAGATTTCATACATCATTTTTTTTAATATTTTTAGTCATTAAATAAATTAAATTATTTATGACATCACGATAATGCAGCGATTACCTCATTATTTAACGATTTAAATAAAATGAAAAGATAATGTAAACTCTAAGAACTACACAAGTAAAAAACCTATTTTATGGGTGAATTTCTAACTATTATCACCTTATCCTCGAAATACATCAATGTGGGACCTTTAAAAACCGAAACTCATTTTATAATAAAGTAACCATTTATAACATTCCAAGAGTGCCCCTCCTCTCCTCTTATAAAAGGCCACCACCTCTACCACCTTACCCACACCTCTCAAGCCTTTGGTTCGGCCAACCCCTGCCCATTTTGTCTCTCCAAATCCATCTTTTAATCCTAGAAGCCTCACTTTGGGAAGAAGTCTTTCCAAGGAAGCCTTTGAGCTCAAATCAAAAAGAGATACCCATTCTAAAGGTGGTGTCTTCTCTTGTGTTCTTATGTTTTATCTTGCTTCTCCAACCCCCTGAACTCTTTTTATTCATTTATTTTGTAACAACTATTGTATATTCAATATACCAGGATGTTTTTATAATAAGTATTCGAGCTAAACTTACACACACCTATATCGAATGGTTAAAGAACATACTGTTTCTGTGGATGGTGAATTTCTGCCTCGCAAAACGATGATTGTTCAATATTCTTTTAACACCTTCAAATGTGGACATTAAGATGACTCTATATTTATATATGATATATAATATGTTTATTTTTTTCTTATTCTTCTGTATTTTTCATTTATGTCATACCTTTATGGCTTCCATTATGGGCATACGCTATATCTTCATTTTAGGAAGTGCGGACTACCACCCCCTCAAAGTGATTTGATTCGTTAATTCCATATGTGGGAAGTATAAAGGATGGAATAAATGATATTATATATGATGTTATACTGGAATTATAATATACCTTCATATCATTATGAATCTAATCCATAAAATATGAAATAGAAATGAAAGTAGCGTTCATGCGTACGTACGGCTTACCGTCTCCATGAACGGTGTATTTCATTTCGAACCTCTAAATGTTATGTAATATTATAAATTAATGTATAAAATTGATATATATTATATATAAGATATCTAAATAATGAATATAATTCTGGATATAATGGATATTTTACCCCATGATCAAACATGTAATTATAAAGAGTTTATTTTTGACTCAAGTATCAATGATCGACAAAACGACCATTATTAACTTAAAATGATTACATAATATTTATAACATGGAAATAAGTGACATAAAAGGAATAATAATATTGAAAAAGGTTCTTAATCAGGTAGAAATTAACTCAAGTTTATTATTCATGAGATTAATGAATGATCGAGTCAAGTTGGATACGAGATATGGGAATCCGTCTCAATCTCCTTTCATTAAGGAATATTTTGTTTTAAACACAAATTTCTTTTATATGGTGTATAAACCCCTTTAAATTTTATAATTATTCAAAAGTAATATTTTTATACGAAGCATTTAGTAAATGAAAAAAGGGAATGTTTTTTTGTCATACGTATGCAGCGACAATGACTTCTCCGCCGCCGTGACCATTATTTAAGTTTTGGCTTCCTCTACAAGCCATAACTTTTTTTGAATGAAAAATAAATACCATGTTTTACTTTAATTTTATTTTGGTATTGAAAATGGTTTTCATATTGTTTTTATATCAATGTTTTGTATTGATATCTTGTGATTGAAAAGTGGAAATGTTATGTTTTCCTTTATGCATGTTTTTTGTGATACGATTATGTTATAGTTCTTGGGTATTGTTATGGAGACGGGTGGTTCTGTGATAAACTAAGGGCGGGTGAGCCTGAGATTGCTCTCCAATGCATTGGGTAACGTGAAGGAGTTAAACGTTAAGGTTTCTCTGAAGTGAATTAGGGAATATACTCTGATGGGTATTCCAAACGTAACCAAGAGGGTTACTCCCTACGTAAGAATGTTATGAATGCCTCAAGTTACCTTTATGTCTTATGATTTCAATAATTTATTCATGATCTGATGAGGTATGTTAATGTGGTTATGTTTTATGGGTAAAATATGATTTCATTATTATGTATATATGAACTCATGTTTCCTTTCCATATTTTTATAAACCTTATAGAGCTTTTTATGGGAATCCCAAGTTTTTGAAATGATTTTCACAGGTCAAGAGAAAGGTACATGATGTGATGATAGTGTTAAGGAAGTGACAAAAAAGAATCGATGTTTTATTTTAAATATGTTTCTGTTGATCGGAAAAATGAGTACTATCTTTTATGTAACCACTTTGTTTAAATGTGGAATGTAATGCATGTTTTATGATCTAATTCTCTAAAAATCTAAACCTAAAAATATCCTCAACGTGTATTCTTGAAGTAACTCAAGATTAAGTAAGGTTTATGGCTGGGGATTTATAATTGGTATTAGAGGTCGGTTTAGATAAATTTAAGAGTTATAATTCTATTAAATGATTATCCAAAAATATTCTTATGGTCAAATTGAAATGATATAGAATTTGAAGATTACCATGTTGCTTCATCTAAGACATGTTTGTTTAGAATGGTTTTCCGCAAAGGAAACAGGGAAACAGTGCTAGGAAGGCATACAGAAGGAAACAACCTTCCGAATCAGCATACTGAGATGGTCGGAATTGGAACTGAACATTTTGTTGTAGTAATGGCGCAGTTGACTCAAGCGAAAAATGGTGGCAGTATCCATGCACAAGACCAGCCAGATCAACCGTAGAGGAACATGTCAGTGGTGGAACATTTCATGAGGCAAAATCCCCTATCATTCAGAGGATCATCTGACCCTGTGCTAGCTGAAAGGTGGATTAAAGCACTGGAGAAGATTTTCGATGTCATGGGGTGTTCAAACAATCAAAAGGTTAGTCTTGCTATTTACTGTTTGGGGGGTGAAGCAGATCAGTGGTGGTCAGTGGTTAAAAATATCTGGGACACTAATGAGATTGATGCTCTCAACTGTGATGAATTCAAAGGTATGTTTCATGAGAAGTATTTTCCTAAGGCTATTCGACTTAGGATGGAAAAAATTTGCTGAAATTGATGTAAGAGGAAGACTCAGTGGCTTCCTATGAAGAAAGGTTCACTCGATTGGCAATGTATGATCAAAATTTTATCCGAGACCTTGATAGTAAACTCAATCGTTTTTACTCAAAATTAAAGCCAAAATATCGAAGGGAATTAGCTTCTCGTGAGTTCAAACATTGTGAAAAGCTTGTTTGATGTGCTGATAAGGTGGAAATAGAGTTTTCCAATGATCAAGTGTTTTATAAAAACTAACAGAAGAAGAGACCGAGGTGGCATGAGAAAGGGAATAATTCATCAAAAAGTCTGATGGTAAGAAAATTAAGTTTCCAGTTTGTGATAAATGTGGTAAAAGGAATTCTGGAGAATGTCTTCTAAATTCTTTAAAGTGCTACCGATGTGGTAAGATGGGACATAAGGCTCGTGATTTCACTGAAAAAGATCAGGGTGATGGTAAGACCAAATTTTATTTACAGTTAGTGAAATGTTTTAAGTGCAATAAGATGGGTCACTATGCTAATGAGTGTCCGACAAAGAGCTTGAGTGATGGGAAGCAGTTAGACTAAAAGCAGAAAGGGGTGGTGAAATCCTTTGCAACTACATCAGAAGATGTCGGGCCATCAAATGAAGTTGTATAACGTACTTTGTTTGTTTTTTCAGATTATGCCAGTGTGTTGTTTGATTCAGGGTCTACACATTCTTTCATCTTTGAAAACCTTTCTAGTAAAATGGGAATACCATCTCAAGAAATGAGTCCTGAACTTGTGGTAAAAACACCTGGTGTAAATGTTGAGGCAAAAAGATTTTATAAGAATCTTCCTATCCTTATCGATGGAATGAACCTACTTGCAAACCTTATTGTTTTATCTCTAATAGAGTTTGATGTTTTCCTGGGTATGGATTGGCTCTCTATTTACCATGCTAAGATTTAATGTAGAGCTAAAGAAGTTTCATTTCAGAAAGACTTTCAGTTTCTGTACAAGAATTAATCCTTACTTTTGATAACATATCAAGAGGCTAAGAAACTTGTAAAAGATGGAAACGAATGTCACCTTGCACATATCTTTGAAAGTAAGGGAACTGTTCAGATTAATGATGTGCCAGTGGTAAATGAGTATCCTGATGTTTTTCGTGATGAGTTTCCTGGAATAATACCAAATCGGGAAGTTGAATTTACTATTGACTTAGTTCCTTATGCTAATCCAATTTCAAAACCCCCTTATCAAATGGCTCAAACAGAACTTTTAGAGTTGAAGGAGAAATTGCATGATTTATTAGAGAAAGGTTTCATTCGACCTAGCACATCACCATGGGGTGATCCCGTTTTATTTGTTAAAAATAAAGATGGTTCAATGAGACTTTGAATTGATTATAGAGCATTGAATAACATCACTATTAAGAACAAATATCCTTTTCCTCATATTGATGATGTGTTTGATCAGATCCAGGGAGCTTAGTTTTTTTCAAAGATTGACATGAGATCGGGGTACCATCAGTTGAAGGTAAAGGAAGAAGATATTCCGAAGAATCTGTTTTGTACAAGATATTTCCAGGATGAATTTTTAGTAATGACTTTTGGGGTAACCAATGCACCTGCTGTATTCATGGACTTAATGAATAGAATTTTCCATGAGTTCTTGGATATGTTTGTGGTTGTTTTCATTGATGTTATTTTGGTGTTTTATAAAAGTAAAGAGGAGCATGAAAGACATTTAAGGGTTATTTTGAAAACCTGAACAGTAATGAAATTGTATGGGAAATTCAGCAAGTGTGAGTTTTGGTTGCAACAAATTTATTTCCTTGGTCACATTGTTTCTAAATATGGGATAACTGTTGATCCTGCCAAAACAAAGGTTGTTGAATAATGGGCACGACCCACAAATGTAATTGAGATTCGTAGTTTTCTTGGTTTGGCAGGCTATTACCGACGGATTGTTAGAATTTTTTCACGGTTATCTAGTCCAATGACTATGCTAACTCAGAAGGGTGTTAAGTTTATCTGGACAAAATAATGTGATGATTGTTTTCAGGAATTGAAAATATGAATGGTCAATGCTCCAGTTTTGGCACTACCTTCCAAGAATGGTGAGTTTGTTATCTACAGTGATTCTTCATTGAAAGGGCTTGGTTGTGTCCTAATGCAAGATGATCATAAAATTGCTTATGCTTCACATCAGTTGAAAAATCATGAGGTAAATTACCCTACACATGATTTGGAATTAGCTACTGTTGTTTTCGCTTTAAAAATTTGGAGGCATCATTTGTATGGAGTAAAGTGTAAAATATGTACTGATCACAAAAGTTTAATGTATATATTCACTCAAAAATAATTGAACATGAGGCAGAGGAGATGTCTAGAATTAATCAAGGATTATGATTGAACAATTCATTACCATCCGGGAAAAGCAAATAAAGTGGGTGATGCTTTGATCCAAAAAATTAATGCTTCATTAACAATGTTGCTTTTGGAACGTGATCCTTTGGTTAAGGATTTGATGAACTCTGGCAAAAAAGTTGTTAGTGCAGGATGTCCTTCTGTTTTGTTTTAGGTATCAATGAAATCTTCTTTATCAGATAGAATTAAGCCAGTACAGAAGCAAGACAACGAGTTGCCGAAAAAGGTAGAGCTGGTTCATAAGGGTAAGTTGCCTGAATTCAACATTGATAATGATGGTGTTTTGAGATTTGTGAAGAGATTGTGGGTGCCTTGTGATTCATAGTTGAAGAGAGAGTTGTTATGTGAAGCTCATAGTTCCCTGTTTTCAGTTCATCCAGGAAGTACTAAGATGTATTGAGATCTTCGGGAGTATTACTGGTGGGACAGAATGAAAAGGGATATTACTGATTTTACTGTGAAGTTTTTGACATGTCAACAGGTTAAAGCAGAGTGACAGTTACCAAAAGGGATGCTTCAGCCTTTACCAGTGCCAGAGTGGAAATGAGAAAATATATCTATGGAATTCGTTGTAGGGTTGCCGAAGACACCTCGAGGTAATAATGAAATTTGGGTTATTGTTGATCGCTTGACTAAATATGCCTATTTCCTTGCTATACGAGATACTTTTTCCCTAGATCAACTTTCTCGATTGTATCCTACAGATCTATTTAGGTTGCATGGAGTTCCCCTATCCATTGTATTTGATCGTGATCCCAGGTTTACTTCTAACTTTTCGAAAGGCCTTCAGAAGTTGTTGGGTACTGAATTAAATTTTAGTACAGCTTTTTATCCTCAATCAGATGGGCAGTCAAAACGAAAAATTCAGACTTTGGAGGATATGCTACGTGCTTGTTCGATGGATTATCAGGTAATTAGGGACAAACATATTTCTTTGGTTGAATTTTTATATAATAACAGTTTTCATTCCAGTATACAGATGGCACCATTTGAGGAATTATATGGGAAGCAATGA
Organism: Viscum album; assembly: GCA_963277665.1. NCBI lineage: Eukaryota > Viridiplantae > Streptophyta > Magnoliopsida > Santalales > Viscaceae > Viscum > Viscum album. The sequence continues at coordinate 194,659,233 of OY728142.1, read as the reverse complement.
CGAACTCCAGATTTCTAGGATGAAGTGGGTGAAAGGAAGCTGATGGGACAAGAATTGGTAGAAGAGATGGAAGAAAAATTTCAGTTGATTCAGAAACATATGTGAACACCTCAGAGCAGGAAGAAGAGTTTTGAGGATAACCGGAGGAAGAATCTATCTTTCGAGGTAGGTGATCATGTTTTTCTCAATGTTTCACCAGGGAAAAGTGTGATGCGATTTGGTAAGAAAGGAAAGCTGAGTCCAAGGTTCATTGGACCATATGAAATTCTAGAGAGAGTTGGATCAGTTTCTTACCGAGTGGCTTTACCTCCGAGTTTATCTCAGGTACACAATGTTTTTGATGTTTCGATGTTGAGAATGTATATGCCAGGTTCATCTCATGTTTTGAGTCCAAAGGTAGTTCAGTTGGAAGAGAATCTATCTTATGAGGAAAAAACGGTTCAGATTCTTGATCACAGGGAGCAAGTGTTGCGGAATAAGGTGATTCATCAAGTAAAGGTTTTTTGGAAGAACCACATGAGTGAAGAGGCAGCATGGGAATCTGAAAATGCAATGAGGGATAAATACCCCCAATTATTCGATAAGTAAATAAATTGCGGGGATGCAATTTTATAATGTGGGAAAGGATGTAACATTCCAATTAAGTAATGAATAATATATATAGTTATCTATGTCTATTTATGAATTAGATTGTGTTTTAGAGGCTTAAAATCAGAATAAATCCAACATAAAGCTTGAAATACTCTAATATTTTTAAAATATTATTTTACCACCATTTGATGGAGAACCATTTTTAAATATATATATTGACAATTTTATAATCTATATTTTTCAAAATTAACATATTATTTATGATTGGGACATTGAAATTTACTTTGGATAAATTTCTGGTATTTTTCTGATAATGTTCATTTTTTTAATGAATAGTGAAAAATGTTGTATTTTAATTCAAAACCTCTTTTTAATCTAATTTATTTATATTATTATATTATATTATGAATTGGGTTTAAAGTGAAATTAGATTATATTTTTACCATTTAATCCAATAGTTGTCATTGGAATTAATTTCACTTTGAAATTGGACTTAAACTAGTGTCAATCTTTTGATATATATTGTTTCATAAAAACACGCTATTTGTTCGGACAGTGGGAATTAATTATTAAATTAATTATTGTAACTATATGTTTTTAATTTTGTAAAATAGAAATCATTTTTGAATTCGGAATATCAAATATAGCTTATGGTGATGTTTTGGTATTTTTCTGAAAAACTTCAATTTTTGATGAATAGTGAAACCACTAAGTGGTACTTAAAAAACAGATTTTTCATTTAAATAAAATTTTACAACATTTTTTTTTAATTTCAAAAATCCGACATACATGGTTGTCATTAGGACGTAAAAATGGGTTCAATGAGATTAAAATAATATTTTGGTGAATAGTAACTTTTAAGTTTTTAATCGGGATTAGAGGTAATTAGTGTAGTTTAAGGTAAAAATAATGTTTTAATAATATTAAATGACCTTGACACATGTACAACCCTTATTGGATGTGTCATGGACGACTAATACAACCCATGGGTCAATTTTTGGGACCTCATGGAGCCACTTGGGTAAGATAATGACATTAATGACTTTTATTTAATGTAAAAGTAAAAATGACACAAACATGTATTTTTTTTACTAAAACAATTTTTAAATGGGGTTATACAAGTCAGATTTATTTATTATAAATATTCATTGGAAAGCTAAAAATATTTCCTACATCATAGTATATTTTTATAATTTTTAGACATTAAATAAATTAAATTATTTATGACATCATGATGATGCAGTGATTACCTCATTATTTAACGATTTAAATAAAATGAAAAGATAATTTAAACTCTAAGACCTAAACATGTCTAAAACCTATTGTATGAGTGGATTTCTAACTCTTATCACCTTATCCTAGAAATACATCAATGTGGGACCTTTAAAAACCGAAACTCATTTTATAATAAAGTAACCTTTTATAACATTCCAAGAGTGCCCCTCCTCTCCTCTTATTAAAGGCCCTCACCTCTACCACCTTACCCACCCCTCTCAAGCCTTTGGCTCGGACAAACCCTGAAGATTTTGTCTCTACACAGCCCTCTATTACTCTTAGAAGCCTCACTTTGGGCATAAGTCTTTCCAAGGAAGCTTTTGAGATCAAATCAAAAAGCGATACCCATTTTAAAGGTGGTGTCTTCTCTTGTGTTCTTATGTTTTATCTTGCTTCTCCAACCCCCTAAACTCTTTTTATTAATTTATTTTATAAAAATACAGTATCTTAAATATACTAGGATTTTTTTATAAGAATTATTCTAGCTACACTTACACACACCTACATCTAATGGTTAAAGAACATACTGTTTCTGTGGATGGTGAATTTCTGCCTCACGAAACGATGATTGTTCAATATTCTTTTAACACCTTCAAAGGTGTCCATTAAGATGAAAATACATTTATATATGATATATAATATGTTTATGTTTTCTTTAAGATTCTGTAATTTTCATTTATGGCATACCTTTATGGCTTCCATTATGGGTATACACGATATCTTCATTTTAGGAAATACGGACTACCACCCCCTCAAAGTGATTTGATTCGTTAATGCCATATGTGGGATGTATAAAGGATGAAATTAATGATATTATATATGATATTATACTATAATTATAATATACCTTCATATCATTATGATTCTAATCCATAAAGTACGAAATAGAAATGAAAGTATCGTTCATGCGTACGTACGGCTTACCATCTCCATGAACGGTGCATTTCATTTCTTACCTCTAAATGTTATGTAATATTATAAATTCATGTATATAATGGATATATATGATATATATGGTATCTAAATAATGAATATAATTCTGGATATAATTGATATTTTACCCCAATAAACAAATATGTAATTATAAAGAGTTTATTTTTGACTTAAGTAGCAATGATCGACAAAATGACCATTATTAACTTAAATGATTACATAATGTTTATAACATGGAAATAAGTGACATAAAAGGAATAATAAGCTTGAAAAAGGTTATTAGGAAAGTAGAAATTAACTCAAGTTTATTATTTAGGAGATTAAATAATGATCGAGTCAAGTTGGATACTTGGTATGGGAATTCGTCTCAATCTCTTTTCATTGAGGCATATTTTATTTTATACACAACTTTCTTTTATACGGTGTATAAAACCCTTTGAATTTTATGATTATTCAAAAGGATTATTTTTATACTATGTGTTTACTAAATGATAAAGGGGATTTTTTATGTCGTACATATTCGGCGACAACGACTTCTCTGCCGTCGTGACCATTATTTGAGTTTCGACTTCCTCTACAAGCCATAACTTTTTTTGAATGAAAAATAAATACCATGTTTTTCTGTACATTTATTTAGGTATTGAAAATGGTTTTCATAATGTTTTTATATCAATGTGTTGTATTGATATCTTGTGAATTAAAAGTGGAAATGTTATGTTTTCCTTTATGCATGTTTTATGTGATACAATTATGTTATGGTTCTTGGGAATTGTTATGAAGACGGGTGGTTCCGTGATAAACTAAGGGCAGATGAGCCCGATATAGCTCTCCAATTCATTGGGTAACGCGAAGGAGTTAAACGTTAGGGTTTCTGCGAAGAGATTTAGGGAATATACTATGATGGGTATTCCAAACTTAACCAATAGGGTTACTCCCTACGTAAGAATGTTATAAATGCCTCAAGTTACCTTTATGTCTTATGATTTCTATGATTTATTCATGATTTGATGAGGTATGTTAAAGTGCTTATGTTTTATGGGTAATGTATGATTTCATTATTATGTATATATGAACTAAGGCTTCCTTTCCATATTTTTATAACCCTTACTGAGATTTTTATGCTCATCCCATGTTTTTGAAATGATTTTCACAGGTCAAAGGAAAGTACATGATGTGATGATAGTGTCAAGGAAGTTTCAAGAAAGAATCCATGTTTTATTTTAAATATGTTTCAATTTATGGGAAAATGAGTACTATCTTTTATGTAACCACTTTGTTTAAATGTGGAATGTAATGCATGTTTTATGATGTAATTCTCTGAAACTCTAAACCTAAAAAGATCCTCAACGTGTATTCTTGAAGTAACTAAAGATTAAGTAAGTTTTAAGGATGGGTCCTTATAATATTGGTAGCATGAGTTCGCTCTTTATAATGTCATAGTCTATCACATTCTATATAAAACCTTACCCAATGAAATGGTGGGAGATATAGGTCCCACATATCACATAATTAAATCATAAATATTTTTACACAATATCATAAATAGACATATCATAAACCATAAAATTAAATAGGTATCATAAACATATAAACATATCATAACATGTCGAAATAGATAGTTTTCATAATAATTTCATCATAAAAATAACTCATGAATAGAAGTAGGTTTCAAAATAATAACCTGTAAGAAAGAAGAAGATTTCATATACATTTAAACTACGAAGGATATGATGGTTTCAAAATGACCATAAAACTATGCATAACTCATTCAATTAAAAGATAAGAATGAATCCTTTAGATAATTTCTTAGAAAGGACTGAGTAACATCAATATATTTCATCTTAATTGGAATTTGTTTTGAAAAATATTCTAAACTCGTTTCTTGAGGAAAATATAATTTCTTTTTTGAAAAAGGATGTTTAATACATAAAACAAATTTACTATTATTTTCATCGAAAATACCATGAAAAATTATAAATAAGTAATGAAATCATTTTAAAACATTATTTTTGTGAAAATTTTAAAATTGGATTCAAAACATTTTAAAAAATTTTCAATTGAAAACTTATACAAATATATTGAAAATATTTTGAAAATAATTTTCCTTGAATCCTTATAAATGAAGCATGAAAACATTTTGAAAACCATATTATTGAAAATACATTGAAAACATATAAATAATACTTGAAAACGGTTTCCATGAAAACATATAAAAGATTATTAAAACCATTTTGAAAAAAATATTCCTTGAAAATTTATTTTAAAACCATTTTCTCAAATAATAAATTTTTTTCAATGAAAATGAATCATTGAAGAAATGATAATGGTTAAATATTTACATGACGTATGAGGTCAAAAGAGCATTCTTTTTTGCATGATAAATAGTATAAAAAAGTTCCTTATCCAAAAATTGACATGACGATTCCCATAAAGAAAATGATAAATAATAAAATAGTAAAATGTATATTATATATTATTGGGAAATGGAATAATATTCTTGGATAATTTTTTTAGAAAACATCTATTTTGGAACAAACAGAGGGTATATTGGAGCTTTCCAAAAAATAATATTTCTTAACTATATTATATACCAGAGATTATAAAATGATACCAAAAAATGAATATATCCTGAAATAACATATCATAAGGAAAACCATTATTATTCATGAGATATGGATCATAATATTTCATCATTGGAACCATAGGACTAAACAATCTCGAAAAGTAATGAAATTGTCTCCATAAACTATTATAACTTGGTATCTTAAGATCTTTCTATCCATGTATGATAAAGAAATTACATGAATAGTTTAATATAATTAAAAGATTTATATTCATTATATTTCTTGTAAAATGGAATTATATTAACTGAAAAATATAGTTTATTAGCATAAATAAATTTGAGTCTTAGAGAATGGAAATTAAGACATATCATTTCTACCGATTTGTAAACTGGTGAAACTTAATCCCTGTGAAAACTTTTTCCTAAAATCAAGATGTGTATTCCCATAAAATTATTTAAAATATAAATATAATAAAATTATTGGAAGTATATGAACCCCACAAATGGAAAGGGTGTCAAACATATCTATTATCTCAATGAAATTAAATATGAGATGAAATCCTCTTACCTTGTGTCTTGACACTCTCTGTACTCATACAAGATTCCATTATAAATAATAATATTTTATTATAAAACATTTACATAATCAGTTTCTAATATATATTTCCATATATGGTATTATTATAACCTTATATTGACAACTTTTTAATGATTTTTTGTTAAGGTTTCACATCGTGTAATAATTGCTTTGTTCTTTACATGATTCTTAATATGTTATATCGTTGATCGTTATACATATAGAATATTTCCAGAATTTAGAACATGATATAAATATCAGAAATATAAATTATATTAATATTATTATATTTTATATGTTAATTATGTACGTAATGGAATACACTATTAGTGGAGCCGGAAAGTCGTACATACGCACAAATGATGTTTTCAAATTTTGTTACCGTATTGAAAGATGGTATGTAAATGAAATATGTATTTATATGTATATATATATCATTACTGTATTATAATTAATATATAATATATATAATTTCATTTCATTTAATTGATCCATAATAAATTCTATGTGATGTGTGAACGAATCAAATCACTTTGTGGGGGCGGTAGACAAGAATTCCACAAATAAGAATATTATATTAACACCAAATGGAAGGTAAAAATATGTGTGTTTTAAAAGGAATAAATAATCATTAATACATAGTAAATATAATATATGACATATATAAATAGGGTTTAATTCATAATTTCCATAATGAATGGTGGTAAAGTAGAAATGAAAAATCATCGTTTTGTGAGGCAGTTGTTCGCCGTATACAAAAATAGTTTGTTCAACAATTATTAGATGTATATGTGTGTATGTGTAGGTTATACACTTTTTATAACAACAATCTGTTATATTTACTATACTTGTGTTTTCACACAATAATGTCATAAAGAGAGTGGAGGGGTCGAGAAGGAAAATAAATAGAAGTAGACTGGGAGAAGAAGTTACCTCTTAATCATATAACTCCAATTGGTTTGTGTCAGAAGATATAAATGAAATGATTTATTCCCAAAGGGAGGATTAAATGTTGAATGGATGATTTTTTGGAGGAAATTTTTTCATGTGTTGTCTTAACCTAAGAATCTTTAGATGTTTGAGGAATGGTTAATGTCCTTGTCTTTTAATAGTGGAGGGGTGTAGTTCTTTTGTATATACGAAAAGGTATTCAATAATGGGTTTTATATCTTACATAAAGATACTCCAAATGGAAAAATATTGTATTATAGAAGAATCAGGGTGATAAAAACCACATAAACACAAAAACATGTTCATTTTTATTATTTGGCTCTTTAATATCTATGGTTCCCCAATTTTATCATTTTGGTTTTTATCAAATAATCTAGATTTATATTCTAATTATTTTAAACAATAAAAATAAATTAAAGTGACATTTATTCGAAAATATAGAGACACTAAATTAATAAAATTATATTAAATTTATAATATTAAAATAAAATTTATTTTTTAAATTAACTTTACTACAATTTCATATGATGCACTGAAATGTTTCTTGAACCCGGAACATCTTAACAATGCATTTACATAATATGAGTCAATATATAAATTATGAAAGATTATTTATTTTTTTAATAGAAAATAATTGATATATATATATGAACACATACAAGCCACATCAAATAATATAGTATTTTTATCAATATAAATTCATTTTAAAAGATTTATTTAAAATAAATTACAAGAATGTCAATTTTGAAATTATTTATTTAATATTAATTTTTAAATATAATTATTATTTTGGAATTATAAAATATTAGTTTCATAGATATGTAAAATTATATATTAATCTAATAAATATATAATTTAAATAATTAAATCAATTAATGTTACTTTTAATATTTAGAGTATCATTTATTTGAGTTAATTATTAACTAAACAATCATTTTACTGATGTTTATTAAGCAGTTTAAGTTCCTACACTACCGCTAAAAATTATTTATAATTTATTAGGGTAAAAATTACCCACATATCTTTCAAAAGAATATATATATCCAACATTATTATTTTATATACAATTCAATATGTTTTATAAATGATAATAGTAGGAAAGATCCATTCTTGTCTATTTCCTTGCCATTTTATAGGGATATTTCACTTAATAATAACACAATAAACCATATATTTAGAACCAAGTTAGTAAATGTTCATTTTTTCCAGCCAATGGATATTTTACAAGTGTACAAGTAATTTGGATCCTTAATATTATGGTTTAGTCCATTATTATTCTTAATAACACCATAATCACTGTAATTAATTTTGTAGACATTCACAAATAAATTTTGTAAAAACAATTCTGTTGATCATGTTACATCGAAAATAAAGTTCAAATTAAAGCCATGTTTGTATTACTTTCAAAATTATAATCACAGAACTGGGAAAATTATGATTAACTCTAATACTGCAAACACGCCGAAATAACAGGTTACTATAGTGGAAAAATGTCCAACTTTTTGTTATGTTTTATATTCAATATAAATTTTAAATTAATTCCAATGACCATAATTATATAAATATATGTATAATTAATCTAATTTTAATCTAAAAATTATATAAATATAATTTATTATTAATAAATATTTAAATGATATATCAATTTTTAAATAAATTGGAGTAATTTTAACTTTCAACAAAGAAATTAACTTTCTTAGAAAAAATCCAAAATACTCACCCTAGGATAATTTCAACATTATGAATTCAAAAATGAACTTTATTATATATATTAAAATTTAAAAAAAATTCTAAAATTTCTTTCATTATTAGAAGTAGTTCATTTGAGAAAAAGATGTTTTTAAAAATAATACATTACCAGAAAATCAAGTCATTCGTTATCAATATGTATTATTTATATATAAAAATTATTAAAAATATTTATAAAGAAGTTATTATAATTCCTATGAATATTTTTAATGGTTAGTTTATAATTTTCTCATATATATATATATATATATATATATTTATATTTCAAATAAACTCAGTTTTGTGTGCAATGTACACCGTGTTAGTATTGCTTTCAGTGCAATCCATGTAGGTATTGTGTGTTATGTAGTATATGTTGGTATTTAGTGTGATTGGAATTTTTTAGATAGTGTTTAAATATATATATAACTATTTCTATTGTCTTGTGAAATGAAATATATTTCAAAGATAAATTAATTTAGAAAAAAATATCATAAAATCTCAGGGTGTCGCTATTAGGTTAATCACATACCTTTAGATTCTCCCATTATTTAGTTTCCCTAACTAATTTTAATTATATTTTTCTATTTAACATAGAGTGATTTATGTTATATTTCTCAAATTTTGACAATAATCATCCAAAGAACCTGTTAGAGTGGGGTTGGAAATATCACACCTTATCCTTGAATGGGTTGATTTTGAACTCCCTTCATCAACCTCAAATTATCAATTTATTATATTAGAAATGTTTTCATGAAAAAATCTATTATTTTTTAGATAATTGGAAATACCACTTTCTTTAACAAAACATTCTCCAACAAGTCATTAATAATGTGGTATTTATTATAATATGGATTTAATTGAGAATGTTTTACCAAATTTCTTGATAAATTTTAGGCAATATGATTATTAAAACTAATTAGAAGATACCATATCAGAAGCACCTTGATATCATCCAATTAATTCAACATTACAATCAATTGGACTATTTTTTACGTTTTTGAAATATATTATACATCAATAGTACTCAAGGTAAACCAAGAATTTCTACATTATGTTCCAAAAATAACACCATTATTAAAACTCCGATGAACATTCACCATTTACATTCAAAATTTTCATCCCAAAACAAATCAATATATTTGAATATATATATATATATATATATATATTTATAATACTATCATCTTTTAGTACATAGTTTATAATGACTATTACAGAAATGATATTTTTTATTATTGAAAAGAATTTAATTTTCATTAGTGCACATTGATAGTGAGAACATAATATAACAATATGAACTATATGCAGTCTTAAATAATTCAATTAAAGAAAACAACAAGTAAAAATTTAGAATTACCTTATATCATCATTATTTCAACTTTAGTGATTTCAATGATTATTTCCCATTTAAAATTTTGAAGAGTCCATATTTTATTTCTGCATACAAAACATGTTTATAAATATTCAATTATGTTTCTCTCAAGATAAGAAATTATGATCCTTTCTGTTGAAACATGCAAACCCAAGAATACATTAACTGTCTAAGTATGTACATTTCAACTATCTTTTAAAATTTCAACAAAACTATTCACTATCACCTACATCGTATGTATAAAAATTGATATTAAATACAAAAATTATAATATCCAAATTTTTCTCTTTATTCGATTTGATGTAGAGGTTATGGTTCATTTATCCCTTCTTGAAGTTGAGATACTTCTAGTATGAATCAATCTTCAAATACCATGTTCAAGAAGATTTCATTAGGCCATAAAATTCCTTCACCAACAAGAAAATATATCCAATATATTATTTATGTAAGAATATATTAAATTTCTCTATGTATAATTTCTCTACCAATTCTACATTGATGAAGGTAGACTTGAAATCTATTTGAGAGATCTTGCATTAAATTTTTGTTATAATTAAAAAAAATATCCAAATGGTATCAATTCTATAAACTAGTTCTAATTTATCTTCAAAATAAATTAATTAATCCCATGATTTACCTTATCAATCTAGTATTGCCTAGTTTATTATAACTTTTCTACTTTTATTCAAATTTTTATGAAATTGTATCTTTTTTTTAAAAACATTATTATTTATAGGATTGGGTAAAACCCCCTAGGAATATTTTTTATCAATATGATATAACTCTAAATTCATATGATTTGTCCACTAATGATACTCCAAATCCACTTTCACATATCCTGGTTACACTTGAGAGAAAAAATTGGCATGTGTTGTTCTCCTTAAATATCTAATAGAAATAACTAATTTTTATTCATTTTTATTGATATTTTGGACTTCCATTTTATTTCCCATCCACATTTGAGACGAAGATAGTTGTTTTTTATTACTTAAAAATGAGGGATCATCTTATTCAACATACAAATATTCTAAATTCTCAAATTTTGAAACATAATTGTTATTCTAAATAAAAACATTATTATCATTTTATCATATAAAACTTTATTCATGATGTGTCTTTTCATTCCTTATCTTTTTGAACCCATTAAGATAAAAAATATCCACAATCTCCCCAACATCTTTATAGAAAATGAAAAATCCTCTCCACTTAAAATTAAATATATTATTTAGAATATATGATTTAATCCATGATTCAATGTGGAATGAAGTTGTTGAAACTATGTAAATACACATTTACAATGAGCATAATATTTTGTGGGGGATATCTAATGTTATATGAATCCCACTGACCATCTGATAAAAACCTAAATGATTTGGACTCCTAAAAGAGACACACTAGCTTATTAGTGAAGAACCATGAGCTAACCTATGGGGTATCCAATGGTGTAGAATTTATATTAGAGACCACTAGATAGTCGATGATGTCAGGCTATGAATGGGTTAATGAGGAAAGAATTGTATCCCCCCATAAAACCCATGTTTAATATATTTAATCCCCTATTTATCATAAAATATATCAAAAAATATTTTTGTATTTCTTCAAGGATTTTTTAGTGTTTTTACGAAATTCCTTCATCTATTTATTCATACTTCTATCCACTAATATATTTTCATTTTTTACATGATTATGGTGAAATCCAATTCCAGTATTCCTAGAAATTATTCTTTTATCCTTGATATGGTGGATATAACACTATCCATTTTGGATTGTGGTATTGTGAGTGGATATGGATGCATGATCATGGATATTTTTTTCTCCACATTTAACAAAGATAGTCATAAACATAACTCTATTGATTTATTTTGATTTCTAGTATGTAAACCTATATGACCATTCCATTACACTATGTTCCTAAAATCTCTTATTTTTTAATATTTATAGCTTTAAACCTCATTATTAGACTTTAAATGGGCCATTCATGTCTTGTAATGTTGAGGCTAGGATGTGTGGCCACCTGAGAGGTGTATCTACCCTTGAACCTAATTTTTAACAATGAATGTACAAACATAGAAATGTGAATTTCTATAACATGTAAGATTGGTTAATATGGAAAACTAGTTTAATTTTCATTATAAATAATAACATGTCTTGTAAGTGGGTAATTTGTATGATATTATTATTATTATAATATCTTTATAGGATAATGACATTGTGAAATTTAAAATTTTAATTTTTATTAAATGATATGTGAATAAAAATTATCACAATGTTCTCTAAATGGGCATGAAATAGGGAATTGAAAATTTAACATGATTTACTTGTAAATGGATAACATGGAATACTACAATAATCATATGAATATTGGTTATTTGGATGAATTAGTCAATATTACATATTTTAACATGTTTTCATGTTTTTTGAACTATTATTCTTAAAATCATGTCATTGATTGGTGCTTGAGGATGAAATCTATTTTTACATGATTATTGAGGTTGAAATGCTCGGTTCTCAAATTCACAGGGGTGTTGTGCATAGATACCCATGGCATGGGGGTGCGATTCATGGTTCCTGATACCAAAGAGTGGGAATAATGGCTAAAAATAATTAATGAGAGTGATAGTGTGGGGGGGGGAGATGATATATATTTCTTTCTTGATTGCTTGAATTGGGGTGTGAGGACAGTGACATCCAGCATTAAGATAATTATGGTATCAGAACACCCTGAGTGGAAACTAGGAGCATGTGGTTTGGTATCTTTATTAGGTATTGTAAAAAAATTTATGTATTAATTCTTATGTTTATCATAATGTTTCACACACGGTTTCTGATACTTGATGACATTTGACTCCATTTGTGGTGGCTTGTGATGTTTTACTCATCCCCTATTGAACATGTGTCTTGGTACCATGGAATTTTTCATCGATGTAGGTCTAGATTTGGTAAAGGGGTCCTATGCGTGATTTAGATGATTTTTATACTAGCTTGTATTAGATATTGGAGGTGGAACCGAACACATGGGTTTTTAGTGGTGCATTGGACTCATAATTTTTAGAGTCTATCATTTATATGATTGTGTGTATGACATTCAGTAGGAAATTAATTTTATATTAATATATGGAAAGAAATGGTTCACTATACATGTATTTCATTGTATTTATTCTATTATATTCTTTTGGTTTATGTTTTTATTTTTTTATAATATTTCCAATGTGATGATTCTATGTACAATAGGCTATAGTCTCCCAGTAATATTTTTTGACCCTCACTGCTAGTCGATAACCACAACCATGTAGGGAGGTGTGATAGTGGTTTATTAATGATAAAAATCATTCACCTGAATGAGAAATATCCTTGATGATCTAACAAAATTTAATTACATGAGGTTTCTCATTTGTATTACTTGTCGGTAAAGGTAGATACGAGAATAGGATGTGTCTTGTCTTAGTAATGAAATAATGAATGGTGTAGTTATCCCATGCTTAGGGGAAACCAAAATATATAGATATGTTAATGTTGTTCTTATGGATAATGTGTTACATTTTAAATTTTATTTCACCTTGGGTTATGTAATTATTATTTGATGTTACGATTTCTAATATTTTACACAAGGAAGAGTTTGAAATGTGGTCTGTAAGAATGAATAATACTAGGAATGTTGAAATTTTTTTATCGTTCATTGTTCATTTTAGGGATTCATTTATGAAACATGAAATATCATCCCTAAACTATACATATATTGAATAATATGAAAGTTAAAATGGAATAAATTTAATCTCTTATATAATGTTAATGTACTTATTACGCAAGAAAAAAACCCGACTTCTGTCTATGTATACATTTTATCACTTTTTAATTTATATTTTAATCATTTTATGAACCCCACTATTAGATGAGAATGTTGAATAATGTAAATAAGTAAATCTGTATCATCTTCCAATTGTGCACCAAGTGAGTGTTAATATGCACAAACCTTACATAGCAAATCTATAGCCTCTTTTAGGATATAGAATATGATAAAATATTAGCTCAGTGATAGTTTCATGTGATTCATTTGAATAATGTATGTGGTTATGACCCTAGATAACCAATAAAAATAAATATTAGAGGGTGTTAGCTGTTTTAAGGAATGTGGTCTTAAAAGTTGTTCCAAATGTTTTCTGTAAGACCTATTTCTGTTGGGAATTAAAGGATTCAATTATATTCTATGTATTGATTGAATAGATATGTACTATGATAATATCAACTATAATCACATGAAATATGAGTTTAATTCACTAGAAAGGGGAATCTATATCCATCTTGGTAAATGGGATCTCCCTACAGTTTTTGTATGACCAATTTAATTGATATTGGATTCTATCATGATTCATGTTCAAAGGCTTGTTTTGGATTATGGAATGTTATGGAATATCACATTTACCCTAGTTTTGGACCAATTTTAAAATTTATTTCCAAATGAGTTATATATCTTAACACTTTATAAAGAGATCATCTTCACTAGTGAGTTAGTTCAAGGAGATAAAACAATTTCCATTCCTCCAAAATAATATATCACTATTTGATCATTGAGAGTTTAATTATTTATTGGGAGGATATGGAATATATAGGATTCATTGATCAAATTACATCACTATGGGGTTCCACCATGTATTTCACCAAGAAGGAATATGGAACCAAACATTTATGTGACAATTATTATAGGTTGAACTAGATGATAGTCAAGAAACATTATAACAATTTATGTCTTAATGATCTGTATGGTTAGCTAAGAGGTTCCAATATTTTCTCTTTGATTAAAATTCTTTTATAGTACCACCATTTGATGGTGATGACATCTTACATATTAGAGACTAACTATATAATTATTTATGGATTGTATGATTTTATAAAAATTTCAATTAATCTAAAAAACAAAAATATCATTTTCATTGCCATGATTAATTATATCTTCCATATATATCTTACTTTGTTTGTTTCTTTTCTTATTGATGACATCCTGGAGTAAACCTATTCATGAGAAAATCATTCCTTTCATTATGAAATCATTCAAACTATAGTAATACATCATCTTCTATAAACCATGATATCTAAATGTCAATTTAGAATTGTCAATGTGTGAATTGTGGGTCATGTTATCTCAAAAGATAGACTGTCAGTGTAACTAGAGAGGGTGGAATCTGTGGTATATTGATAATGACCCCCGAACATCCTCAATATTTTATGTTATCTTGTTTTGACATTTTATTAAGTTTTTCCTTCCTAGAATTATATCATCTTTTGAGGTCATTATATAGGATAACCAATAATGGGAATAAATTAATTTCCTTTTATTCATAGGAGAACTCTTACTGGTAATTTTTGTATTGTTGACCACATCTCTTATCAAAAAATTACCTTATTTGTGCAAGGAGTATAAAATAATTTTTGACACATAAGGAATTGAGATCAATGTTGATCTGATGTAGTAAGGTTAAGTGGTTTCTCGTTTCTATAGTAATTTGGGGTTACAATAGTGGAATTATCCTACCTATGATAGAGAGGTTGAGATATAGTGGGGAATGATCTTACATGTTAAAGGAATTATCTTTCAGTAGAGAAATTTTATGTCTTTATGATTTATAATAGCTTAATATACATCTTCTCACAGCCAGACATAACCCTTCATCAAATTATTTTGTTGAATATTTATAGTATTTCAACATCAAGTTGTCAGATTCTATGTGAATTTTCATTTTCATTGGGAATATGAAAACATTGGAAGTGAAGGAATCTTGTGACATGTGTTGTTACATGGAACACCTTGGAGAATTGTATCAATATGTTGAGTATTTTTATAGGGGAGTTAAATTAACATTGACATATATTATTCATATTATACTTTATTATGTTAATAGAGGGATGTTATTTTATATAGGTAGTTTATCGATATGTGAAAAATTATATGGTGGTGAGGCACCAACGAGCTGTTTCTCAGATAGTGATGAGGGTATTCATATCTATAGTCATATTATTGGACTTATGAGTATGTATAGGGAGGTGATAAGGGAAAAAAATTCTACCAAATTAGTGGTATATATAACAACCTAGTATTTTGATACATAGATATTACATATTTTTATATTAATATTCACTATATTCAATAAACAAAATCATGATGATCATAGTAGATATGTTCATTTAAAATCTTGGAATCAAAATATGTAGTCTGGTGAATGATTTTTTATCATTCCTATAAAGAGCATCCCCATAGGTACCTATACATAAATCCTTTCATCATGACATATTAATATTATACATAAAAAATGTGTGATCTCATATGCTCAGTTAAAGTAAACATAGATGATATCAAATTTTTATCTTTTGTAAGCATAAGATAAGAATATGGGTAACTGGTCATGAAAAAAATTTAAAACAATCGGAACCAACCTATTAATGATCATAATTTCAATTTCAGTCATAAATTATAACCATTTCAAAGGATATGAATCATGAGAATGAAAATTCATCCAAACTAAATCATGAAACAAATTTTCAAATCATAATTGTCGGCTCTATCATCTTATAAATATAAAACCATTCCATGTGTTGAGGATTTCTATAAAGACTTTATGATTTTTTCTTCCCACATTTTTCACATAATTTATCAATCACATCGACTTGTTTTCCATCACAGATCAAGCAGATCGACTAGTTTATCCTAATGGACTGACCACATCGACTTCTTTCCAATCACGTATTAGGCACATCAACTTTTTTTCCCCTAACTATCTCATGAGATATGACATGGAGATATATATATGTCCCACCCATCACCCAATGAAAAATATACACATTTATTCTATATGACCATAAATAATTCATCATCTCAAAACCATTTTAATGGAATGAGTATCATATATAATTCATCCTTACAAAACCCATGGAAATGAAATAGATTTCATAAGTATCATTCCTTAAAAAAACATTCATTGAAAGAATTATAATAGTATCCTTGGGTTATATCCCCATTAAATCACAACTAACATCGAATAATCCCATTTTTTATGAAGAATGATTTTTGAATGCTCATATGGAATAATTTAAATATAAAAATATCCAATATATTATGAAATATTTTTTTAATAGAACTCTAAAATTATAAATCAAAATATTTTCTACTAAAAGATCCTTTAAATATTGTAGAGGAAGCATCAAATTATTAGGAAATAATGATTTTGTAAAATTCTATTCCTCCAAGATATACTAAAAAAATATATTCCATATTTTCTTAAAACATCTCAAATATCTTTCTTTAGAAAATTACAAAAATAATCTTTTTAAATATTTTTATAAAAATAAAACATTGTTAAAAATGAAATTAATCATAATTAAGAGAATATTAAACACCTTTTTAAATTTTTTTTATAAAACATGAAAATATAATATATATATTCTCCAGTGGTGACTTAAATATAAAAAATCCCGAATAATGATGAGTTTCTGAAATAAACTGTTAGCACATTATAAATAGATGAATCATATGACCCATGAGAGAATGAAATTCATATTGATATTTAAATACTAATATACACTGGAAAATACACATAAAATATATTTATTATCATTATATATATCACATAAAAGATATAATGAGTTAATAAGTCTTATATCTTAGAAACTTAAAAGTGAGACAAAAATCCATTACCTTAAGTATTGTCTCCCTACGTACATGATAAAAAATTATGTATTATAAATATCAGTTTATCATAAAACTAAAAAAAAATATTTATAAATATCATACCAAGAATTATTTAGTTCGGTATTTCTATTACACATTTATTAAGAATTATAGAATAAAATATATTTTTGTGTAAAAACCACATTGTTTTTCATACATGTTTTGACTTATTAGTCATGGCCATTTTAAATCTATCAGGATATAATAATACCAAAAATGATACAAATGATATAAAAATCTAATATATTCAGTATATATATATTTATTTTGATTCATAAAACATTCTAAATTAAAATAAAATACACCGTTAATGGAGACAGTATGACGTATATTTGATTAACATTGTTCACATTTTCCAGCCGAATTAAATAAAGTGAAATATATTATATATTATCATTCCATAATACTTTTAAATTAATATATATCAAATTATTTTATTTAAACCATCCTTAATACATTTAATTTATTGTTTGAACAAGTTACATCGCTTTGTGAGGCGATAGTTCGCAGTACACCTGATAAATATTACAGAATTCCAGCAAAATGGAAAGAGTGGAGTTATGTTTGGTATAAAAATCATAGAATAATAACATAATAAAAATAATATATATCATATAAAAACTATATATTCATCATTATTCACACTATTAATTGTGATAATAGAATAATGAATGGCATTAGATCGTGAGGCTATACACGACCGTACCCAAAAACGATGATAATGTGTTCTATTTGATTGAAGTGTGTGATGTTGTATGTCATACCATTAAAAAAATTATATATAAGAAAAAAAGGTTATTATATAAACATGAAATAATAATAATTTAATTTTTTATAGAATAAATAAAGGACAAACATTTTATTGATAAACATGTCATCTTCTTTCGATATCTCCTTTAAGATTGCATAAAAGGATTTCCTTGGTTGGATTTAGGTCAAAAGTATAGAATCTTGGATTAATGTATTGATGTTGGGAGGAGATTTAGGGAGGTATTTAATGAACCAAAAGGTTTATATAATTTCATGAAAATAGAAGAATATGTGCCCTTTTATTAGGTAGTGGAGGGGCACTCATGTAATTTATCAATATAGAAAATTAATATAAATTAATTTTCAAATGTAAAATTGTCTATCCTTAGTTATTTAGAATATAAGATGAACATATTTAGATATACTATAATACCATATTTTTTTGGAAACGTTATGTCACATTATTACCCTTATCATTTAGTTTTAAACTAGGTTTAAAACTTTTAACTATTACCCAGACAACATGGGTTTTTACTCCATAATGAATCTTATAGAAAATAAAAATAAAAATCGAAAAATAAATAAATGAGGGATGGTATTTTAGATCTTATTTAAAATTTATTATATATATATTTTTTAATGAAATGTATATCCTTTAATAACGTAGAATTTATTTTAAAATATCATTAATGCCAATTTTGAAAGTATTCATTACATAAATATTTAAAAATTTAAAACAAAAACATATAATCAAAATAAATATTTTAATAAACCGTTAATATTAGTTTTTAATTAATAAAATTCATGGATTACATGAATTTTCTCAAATTATATTTATTTTAATATTTTTAATATCAATTATTTGATACGTCAGTTAATTATACATTTAATACATCATCATTTTATTAGAATTTAATCTAATTTTGTCACTCCTAATGAGAAAAATTAATTACCTTCTTGAATATAAAAAACTATATTCCATTAAACTATTCATAGTCGAAGATATCCCGTAGAAAACCACATATTAATAATGCTGCACTTTTTGAAAAAAGGCATGACAAGTTTGAATCTTCATTGAAAAAACATTATAATGGTTATAATATCATACAAAAGGCCACATATGGTCACATAACTGATTATTTAATACATATGGACAAAAATAATTATCAAATAATCATGGTTCAAGTGTATGGTTAATTCTTTAATATTTATAATATTGTTTTACACATAATTACCCGATTTACCCTTTTCTATGGTAACAAAAAAATAGAGTCAATATTGACATTAGCCAACAATAAAAGTGTTCTAATTTATTATTTTATCCTTTATGATTCAGAATATATAATATATTTTCAAAATTATCTACACATAATTGGATGAAATTAATTTAAAAGTCATCATGTGTGCTGGTTAAAAAAGCATGTTTTTATTGAAAATTTCCAAAAGTTCATAAAGTTTTTTATATAAAATTTTAATGTTAAATTGACTCAAATGACACCAAATATATATATATATATTTATTATATAACTATTTAATCTTTAAAAACAATTTAAAATATAATATATCTGTAAAAATAAATAAGATCACAACAAATGTTTCAATTAAAATGAACTAATTTTCACTATACATCAAAAAACAATACATATTAAAAAATTCTAAAAATTAAAAAAAATTAAATTTTGATATTCTAATTTCATAAAATAAGATTATTTTGTAAAATAATAATTATAAAAGTGTAAAATTTTAGCATTAACAGACATCTTCCATAAAAATAAGAAAAACATCCATTTTGAAAAATATGGTTTTTATGCTTAAAATTGGATTTATTCTTATTTTATGGATATAAATAATTTCAGATAAATTTAAAAACATTATTCTTATATATAGATATATCTATAACTAATATTTTTCACTAATAATGATTAATTATTTTTAGTATGACTCTGTAACTTTGTGGATTTAAATATAGTTGTTCATAAAAACACATCATTTATTTTCAATCTGTTTTTATTTACCTTTATAATTAATTTGCACCTAACGAATTAATTTTTTAAAAATGTTTAAAACATATTTTAATAATTCATTTTATCTTAATCATTCCCATCATTCTAACAGATAGTTGATAACTGTCACAATAAATAGTATATTATTGGTTGGTAAAACTCATTCTTTAGTGTAACACTAGCTATTAATGGAAATCATTGATGTGTATTACAGAAGAAAACATTAGTCCTTCATGTTCTGAAAGTCAAACATTATGTTTCATGTAGTGAGATATTGTTCATAAAGAGATCTTGACTTGGTGTATCATGCAACAAAACCCATTAAATAATTTTAGTTTATTAGAAAAAAATCATAAAAACTCAAGGTGTTACATTATACATGTAACACCCCAGGTAAATAATGAATATGAAATTTTCATATTTATCCATATTTGTGAATAAAATATTAATATGACTTTAATGGGGATTCTATGCTCGATGGCGTACCCAACACGCAACAACGAGTTTCTTGAGAATCTTACGTTGCACTCTAATAATAAAATAATATTATTTCAAATGGTAGTTAACATGTTGCTGTTGTATTGGCGGGAATGGATATAAATAACTAAAATATGATTATATATGTTTTTTTAAATGTTTTTACATTTATCCAATAAAAGCTAAAGGCTTAAAATACGGAAAGAATTCAATTTTAGGCGTATATGCCCTAGTTTTTACTAAAGGTTCACTTATCACCTTTTAATGGAGAACTGTCATTAAATATAGTATTGATCACTCTTATACATTCTTTTGGACCAAATAAAACTCTTATTAAGAATCGGGACATCAAATTTTAATTTGTGTAATTTTTTGGTATTTTTCCGATGAAGTTCATTTTTTAATGAATAGTGTAAAATGTTGTGTTTTAATTCAAAACCTCTTTTTAATCTAATTTATTTATATGATTAGATTATCTTTTGAATTGGTTTTAAAGTGAAATTAGAAACTATTTTTACCATTAAATCCAATAGTGGTCGTTGGAATTAATTTCACTTTGAAATCGGACTTAAACTAGTGTCAATCTTTTGATACTTATTGTTTCATAAAAACACGCTATTTGCTCTGACAGCGGGAATTAATTATTAAATTAATTAATGTGACTTATATGTTTTGAATTTTGTAAAATAGACTTCATTTTTTAATTCGTAATATCAAATATAGCTTAGGGTGAATTTTTGGTAATTTTCTGAAAAACTTCAATTTTTGATGAATAGTGAAACCACTAAGTGGTACTTATAAAAACTGATTTTCTGTTTAAATGAAATTTTTCCATCATTGTGTTTTAAATTTCAAAAATCCAACATACATTGTTTTAATTAAGAAGTAAAATGTGGTTCAATGAGATTATAATAATTTTTGGTGAATAGTAACTTATTAAGTTCTTAATCGCGATTAGTGGTAATTAGTGTAGTTTAAGGTAAAAATAATGCTTTAATAAAATAAAATGAGTTTGAAACATGTCCTACCCTCATTGGTTGTGTCATGGCCGAATAATACAAGCCATGGGTCAACTTGGGGACCCCATGGAGACACTTTGGTTGGGAAATGACATAAATAACTTTTTATTTAATGTAAAAGTAAAAATGACACAAACATAATATGTTTTACGAAAACAATTGTTAAATGGGGTTATAAAGATGGGATTTTTGATTATAAATAGTAATTGGAAATCTAAAAAGATTTCCTACATCATAGTACTTTTTTTTATAATTTTTAAACATTAAATAAATTAAATTATTTATGACATAATAATGATGCAGCGATGACATCATTATTTGACGATTTAAATAAAATGGAAAGATAATGTAAAATCTATGAACTACACATGTCCAAAACCAATTGGATGAGTGGATTTCGAACCCTTATCACCTTATACACGAATTATATCAATGTGGGACCTTTTAAAACCGAAACACATTTTCAAATAAAGTAATATTTCTTTACTTTCCAAAAGTGCCCCTCCTCTCCTCATATAAAAGGCCCCCACCTCTACCTCATTTCACACACTCCTCAAGCCTTTGGCTCGGACAAACCCTACCCATTGACTCTCTCCACATCCCTCTCCTCATCCTAGAGGATTCCCTTTGGGCATAATCCTTTCAATGTAAGCCTTTAGGCTCAAATCAAAAGGAGTTACACTTTTAAAGGTAATTCATTCTCTCTTGTTCATTTGTTTTATTTTGTTTCTCCAACCCCCTAAAATCTTTTTATTTACTTCTTTTTTAACAAAACCAGTATCTTCAATATACTAGGATGTTGTTATAATATTTATTCGAGCTACACTCTCACACAACTACATCAAATGGTTAAAGAACATACGGTTTCCGTGGATGGCGAAATTCTGCCTCCCGAAACGATGATTGTTCAATACTCATTTAACACCATCAAGGGTGGCCATTATGATGTCACTATTTTTATATATGATATATAATATGTTTATTTTTTTCTTTAAGCTTCTGTATTTTTCATTTTGTGTCTTACCTTTATGGATTCCATTATGGGTATACGCGATATCTTCATTTTAGGAAGTGCGGACTACAGCCCCCTCAAAGTGATGTGATTCGTTAATGCCATATGTGGGATGTGTAAAGGATGGATTTAAAGTTATTATATATGATTTTATACTGGAATTATAATATACCTCTATATAATTATTATTTCATTCCATTAAGGTATGATATAGAAATGAAAGTAGCGTTCATGCGTACGTACGACTTACCGTCTCCATGAACGGTGCATTTCATTTCTTATCCTCAAATGTAATGTACTATTAAAAGTATATGTATATAATGGATATATATAATGAATGATACATATAAATGATGAATATAATTCTGGAATTAAAATATACATACCTCTCATTTAATTTTAATTCCATTAATATGAGAAAGAAATGAAAGTAGCGTTCATGCGTACGTACGGCTTACCGTCTCCATGAATGGTGCATTTCATTTCTTACCTCTAAATGATTATGTAATATTATAAATACATGTATATTCTGGATATATATGATATATATGATATACAAATCAGGACTGTCATTCTAGATATAAAGAACCTTTGACCACACGAACAACATGTAATTGTAACAAGTCCACTTTCGACTTAAGAGCCAAATATTGACAAAACAAACATTATTAACTTAAATAGTTACATAATGTTTATAACATGGAAATAAGTGATATAAAAGGAATAATTAACTCTAAAAAGGTTCTTAATAAAATAGAAAGTAACTCAAGTTTATTATTCAGGATGTTAAAGAATGATCGAGTCAAGTCGGACCCGAGGTAAGGGATCCTACTCCTCTCTTTCTTTTTAAGTACACTCTTTTATGTCATTCCTTTTAAAGCTCATATTTATTGTCACTGGGATGTTCTTTTATATTAATATTAGTTTAATATTTATGTTCATGTGATGAGAGAACCTATTCTCTCTCATCAATCCATTTTGTAAGTTTTGAGTGGCGCCGATAGGCTGCCGAATTTTCGTAAGAGATCTAACCTCTATCTTTCTTTTAAAGTAATCTATTTTATGTCACTTCTTTTAAGATCCTATTTGTTATGTTGGGGGATGTTCTTTAATATTCCTCTTTCTGTAAACATTATTTTTATGTAATGAGAGACCCTATTTTCTCTCATCAATCCATTTTGGATGTTTTAAGTGGCGCCGTTAGGCTGCTGAGTTTTCGTAAGAGATTTTTCATCTCACTTTTATTCCCGTGAGATTTATGCTACATTTGCCACAATTTCCATTGAGTGGTTTATGTACTGCCCACTATTACAATCCTATTTTAATATAATTCCATTTATGGGTATTTACACATTCATTGTATGACACTTCTTCAATGGGGCGTACTTTTCAAAAGTTACCCAAGTCGGTAAGGGAACCTTTCACCCTCATCTTTTTAAAAGACTTCTTTTGTTGGGTCTTTTAATTTACATATTG
The DNA here is from genome assembly GCA_963277665.1 of Viscum album. Taxonomy (NCBI): domain Eukaryota; kingdom Viridiplantae; phylum Streptophyta; class Magnoliopsida; order Santalales; family Viscaceae; genus Viscum; species Viscum album. The sequence goes on along the minus strand of OY728142.1, from coordinate 194,634,785 downwards.
TTATGTTGGGATATGTTCTCATATATCCATATTGATGTAAATTTTATGTCCAAGTGATGAGATACCCTTTTTATTTAATCTCTCATCAACTCATTTTGATGTGACGCCGTTAGGCTGTCAAGGGAACTTCTTAACCCAATTTCGATTTCTTTGGGTTCAACATGTTGTTATTGAATATGTCATCCTTTGAATATGTGTGAATGACCTTTGATTATTTTACACTTAATATCCACTTATATTTGGTGTATTCATTTTTCATACATAATTATGTAGTTGACTTATCCTTAAACCAAGGATACCGTCTTTGTAAGGGACTTCATCTCAATCTCCTTTCATTGAGGCATATTTCGTTTTATACACAACTTTATTTTATATATTGTATAAACCCCTTTGAATTTTAATTTTATACAAAAGGAATCTTTTTCTACAAAGCGTTTTACAAAACGACAAAAAGGAATGTTTCTTTTAACGTACGCGGCGACAACGACCTTTTCCGCCGCCGCGAGTATTATTTGGTCTTTGGCTTTCTCAACAAGCCGTAATGTTTTTAGAATAAAATAAATACCATATACTATTTTATGTATTTTGGTATTGAAAATGGTATTGAAAAAGGATTCTATTATGTCATTATATTTATGATATATTGTGATTGAAATGTGGAAATGTTATCATTCCTTTATATTGGTTTTATGTTTTATGATTTTATATTGGTACTTGGACATTTTAACGGGTGGTTACGTTATAAACCATATGACGGGTGGTGCCGTGAATACCAGGACGGGTGGTTACGTTATAACCTCCAATGAATTGGGTATGGAAGTCGGCCATATGGCTATTCCATTAAGTATGTATGGAAATTGGCCGTATGGCTATTCCATTAAGTGATATGTGTGGGAGTCGACCGTATGGTTATTCCACTTAAGTATGTTTATGTCCCATGTTACCTTTATATATGTTATGTGTTCTTTATATGGGTTTTATGGTAATCCTTTGGTTACAAAAAGGTAAGTAATGATACTTTTTTTTCAGTGAAGTGTTTTTACTACCTCATGAAGGTGAAACGTATTACATTGATAAAGTATTCATGGTTTACATGTTGTTTTGAAAAACTAACAGTTTTCATTCTTTGTGTATCCCTTACTGAGCTTCTTATGCTCATCCAAAGTTTTTGAAATGTTTTTCATAGGACATAGCGTGGAATAGGGTCAAGGATGGGATCAAGGGAAAGTCATGCTACCTAAAACATGGAACTATACATGTTTCTTTTTAAGAGTTTTTATTTTATGGAAACTTAGTAGAACGACTACTTTGTAATCTTTTGAGATGTAATAGTTATGTCCTAATTCTCTAAAACACTAAACCTGAAAAGATCCTCAACGTGAATTACTCACTTAATTCAATATTAAGTAAGGTTTAAGGCTGGGGCCTTATAGTTGGTATCAAAGGTCGGTTTAGATAACTTTAGAGGTTAGGGTATTCTTTAATCATAAGTGACATTACCATAATGGTTAGGATTTCAGAAAGAGTCCTAGTTTTAGATAAATTGAATGAGTAAGTGTATCTTAGTGTTTACCTTCCTCATTAGTAAATGATGGTTATGTTGATATACTCACACTGACCTTTTTGGTTTTAGTAAGTGGCTGGATCTAGCAGGCACCAAAGAGACAACAGGTTTGAAGGAAACTGTGGTGGTTCTCTGATTAAGAGACTAGATAAAATGGAGGATTCAATGAGGAAACTCATGGTTGTTCTAAACCAAATATCAAGGAGTCATGATCAACCACTTTAACCTTGGTATGTTCTATAATGAATCATGTATGAGATGACTAATCGATGTGGAAGTTCAGGTAATAATTATAAAGGTAACCATTAGGGTTTATATGATCCTTACTTTTGAGGTAATTATGGGTTATTATATGATATGCTGGAAAATGAAAGGCATGAGATAAACTTGAGGTTAAAATATGTTATGATCATTTTTTAGGATTTTAACTCTTTTTGGGGAATGATTTAAGAATTATATAGTTTTGGAAAAAGGAAAACACATAGACCGTGTGGCAACCGGTCGCGTCGGACAAAGCTGCGGGAATCGAACCCACAACCAAAGTGCGACTGGTATTTATCGCCTACCACTGGACTACGTGAAGTCCCTGGTTAGTTGGACGGATTCTTTCTGGTTATATGATTTTATGAATTAAGAGTAAGATGATTTTGGGTTATTTATGAAAATGATTAACCTATCATGGAGGATATGTGATTAGGTTAATTACTTTTCAATACGGGAATTTAGGAGCAACTGATGTTGTTTGGAGATAAATGTTACGATTTAACTTGGGAGACTATGTGACTAATTCCTTAAAATATTTGGGTTTCAATCTTAGTTTGGTTTACTTTGAAGAATTTTATGGACAAATTGATTATAGAATGGTCCTCGTTGAACTTTGGGTTTTGTTGGACAAATTTTGGAGATTATGAATAGATTTTCTTTCTAATGGGTTATCCTTTTCTGGGTTATCTGATCTTGTAATAACCTTTTTGGTTTTGATTAAAGTCTAAAGACATGGGAAGTATATAGTTCTATTTTGTGGATTAGGTGATTCTATAGAAGTTGATTATAGTACTCTTAATGCAAACAAGTCTCCCTAAATACTCTTCTTTTGGAAAAAAAATATGAGTTTGATTAAGGAATCTAGTAAAAGTTGAAAGTCAACATGATAAGTGATTATGTTTCCTTATGAATAAATTCCTCAATAAAAAGTAACTCAAAGCAAAAATGTTGTCTATTAACTTTTCCTACTGGGGAATCGAATACCGTTTAACCCATCACAAGTTTGTGATTTTCTCGTGGTTAACTTTCTCCTAAACATGTTTTCTATCACTCTCCATCAGAACATGACCCTTTGTTTTTTCCTCCATGTCCATATTTTCATACATGGAATCCTAGTATGGGTTAACTCGGGTGACCTTTGTACTTATATTTCTTTATTTTAAAGTGTTTGTTTTACCGACTCTTGTTCCGATGTGGGACTTTCAAGGATGTTTCCAAGCGCAATTTTAAAATTGCGAGGACGCAATTCCCAAAAGGGGGGAAGGATGTAACACCCCAGGTAAATAATGAATATGACATTTTCATATTTATCCATATTTGTGAATAAAATATTAATATGACTTTAAAGGGGACGCTATGCTCGATGGCGTACCCAACACGCAACAACGAGTTTCTTGAGAATCTTACGTTGCACTCTAATAATAAAATAATATTATTTCAAATGGTAGTTAACATGTAGCCATTGTATTGGCGGGAATGGATAGAAATAACTAAAATATGATTATATATGTTTTTTAAATATTTTTACATTTATCCAATAAAAGCTAAAGGCTTAAAATACGGAAAGAATTCAATTTTAGGCGTATATGCCCTAGTTTTCACTAAAGGTTCACTTATCACCTTTTAATGGTGAACTGTCATTAAATATAGTATTGATCACTCTTATACATTCTTTTGGACCAAATAAAACTCTTATTAAGAATCGGGGCATCAAATTTTACTTTGTGTAATTTTTTGGTATTTTTCCGATGATGTTCATTTTTTAATGAATAGTGTAAAATGTTGTGTTTTAATTCAAAACCTCTTTTTAATATAATTTATTTATATGATTAGATTATATTTTTAATTGGTTTTAAAGTGAAATTAGAAAATATTTTTATCATTAAATCCAATAGTGGTCGTTGGAATTTATTTCACTTTGAAATCGGACTTAAACTAGTGTCAATCTTTTGATACTTATTGTTTCATAAAAACACGCTATTTGCTCTGACAGCAGGAATTAATTATTAAATTAATTAATGTGACTTATATGTTTTGAATTTTGTAAAATAGACTTCATTTTTGAATTCTTAATATCAAATATAGCTTAGGGTGAATATTTGGTAATTTTCTGAAAAACTTTAATTTTTGATGAATAGTGAAACCACTAAGTGGTACTTATAAAGATTGATTTTACGTTTAAATGAAATTTTTCCATCATTGTGTTTTGAATTTCAAAAATCCGACATAAATGGTTTTCATTAAGAAGTAAAATGTGGTTCAATGAGATTATAATAATTTTTTGCTGAATAGTAACTTATTAAGTTCTTAATCGCGATTAGTGGTAATTAGTGTAGTTTAAGGTAAAAATAATGCTTTAATAAAATAAAATGAGCTTGAAACATGTCCCACCATCATTGGTTGTGTCATGTCCGACCAAGACAAGCCATGGGTCATCTTGGGGACCCCATGGAGACACTTTGGTTGGGAAATGACATAAATAACTTTTTATTTAATGTAAAAGTAAAAATGACACAAACATAATATGTTTTACGAAAACAATTGTTATATGGGGTTATAAAGATAATATTTTTGATTATAAATAGTAATTGGAAAGATAAAAAGATTTCCTACATCATAGTATTTTTTTTTATAATTTTTAGACATTAAATAAATTAAATTATTTATGACATAATAATGATGCAGCGATGACATCATTATTTGAAGATTTAAATAAAATGGAAAGATAATGTAAAATATATGAACTACACATGTCCAAAACCAATTGGATGAGTGGATTTAGAACCCTTATCACCTTATCCACGAATTATAGCAATGTGGGACCTTTTAAAACCGAAACACATTTTCAAATAAAGTAATATTTCTTTACTTTCCAAAAGTGCCCCTCCTCTCCTCTTATAAAAGGCCCCCACCTCTACCTCATTTCACACACTCCTCAAGCCTTTGGCTCGGCCAACCCCTGCCCATTTACTCTCTCCACATCCCTCTCCTCATCCTAGAGGATTCCCTTTGGGCATAATCCTTTCAAAGGAAGCCTTTAGGCTCAAATCAAAAGGAGTTACACTTTTAAAGGTAATTCATTCTCTCTTGTTCATTTGTTTTATTTTGTTTTTCTCCAACCCCATAAACTCTTTTTATTTACTTCTTTTTTAACAAAACCAGTATCTTCAATATACTAGGATGTTTTTATAAGATTTATTCGAGCTAAACTCTCACACAACTACATCAAATGGTTAAAGAACATACAGTTTCCGTGGATGGCAAAATTCTGCCTCCCGAAACGATGATTGTTCAATACTCATTTAACACCTTCAAGGGTGGCCATTATTATGTCACTATTTTTATATATGATATATAATATGTTTATTTTTTTTCTTTAAGCTTCGGTATTTTTAATTTTGTGTCTTACCTTTATGGCTTCCATTATGGGTATACACGATATCTTCATTTTAGGAAGTGCGGACTACTGCCCCCTCAAAGTGATGTGATTCATTAATGCCATATGTGGGACGTGTAAAGGATGGATTTAGAGTTATTATATATGATGTTATACTGTAATTATAATATACCTCGATATAATTATTATTTCTTTCCATTAAAGTATGATATAGAAATGAAAGTAGCGTTCATGCGTACGTACGGCTTACCGTCTCCATGAACGGTGCATTTCATTTCTTATCCCCAAATGTAATGTACTATTAAAAGTATATGTATATAATGGATATATATAATGAATGATACATCTAAATGATGAATATAATTCTGGAATTAAAATATACATACCTCTCATTTAATTTTAATTCCATTAATATGAGAAAGAAATGAAAGTAGTGTTCATGCGTACGTACGACTTACCGTCTCCATGAATGGTGCATTTCATTTCTTACCTCTAAATGATTATGTAATATTATAAATACATGTATATGCTGGATATATATGATATATATGATATACAAATCAGGAATTTCATTCTAGATATAAGGAACCGTTGACCACATGAACAACATGTAATTGTAACAAGTCCACTTTCTACTTAAGAACCAAATATCGACAAAACAAACATTATTAACTGAAATAGTTACATCACGTTTATAACATGGAAATAAGTGATATAAAAGGAATAATTAACTCTAAAAAGGTTATTAAGCAAATAGAAATTAACTCAAGTTTATTATTCAGGATGTTAAAGAATGATTGAGTCAAGTCGGACCCGAGGTAAGGGATCCTACTCCTCTCTTTCTTTTTAAGTACACTCTTTTATGTAATTCCTTTTAAAGCTCATCTTTATTGTTATTGGGATGTTATTTTATATTAATCTTACTGTAATTTTTATGTTCATGTGATGAGAGAACCTATTCTCTCTCATCAATCCATTTTGTAAGTTTTGAGTGGCGCCGATAGGCTGCCGAATTTTCGTAAGAGATCTAACCACTATCTTTCTTTTAAAGTAATCTCCTTTATGTCACTTCTTTTAAGCTCCTATTTGTTATGTTGGGGGATGTTATTTTATATTCCTCTTTATGTAAACATTATGTTTATGTAATGAGAGACCCTATTTCCTCTCATCAATCCATTTTGGAAGTTTTAAGTGGCGCCGTTAGGCTGCTGAGTTTTCGTAAGAGATTTTTCATCTCACTTTTATTCCCATGAGATTTATGCTACATTTGCCACAATTTCCGTTGAGTTTTTTATGTACTGCCCACTATTACAATCCTATTGTAATATAATTCCATTTATGGGTATTTACATATTCATTGTATGACACTTATTCAATGTGGTGTACTTTTCAAAAGTTACCCAAGTCGGTATGGGAACCTTTCACCCTCCTCTTTTTAAAAGACTTCTTTTGTTGGTTCTTTTAATTTACATATTGTTATGTTGGGATATGTTCTCATATATCCTTATTTATGTAAATTTTATGTCCAAGTGATGAGATACCCTTTTTTTTAATCTCTCATCCACTCATTTTGATGTGACGCCGTTAGGCTGTCAAGGGAACTTCTTAACCCAATTTCGATTTCTTTGGGTTCAACATGTTGTTATTGAATATGTCATCCTTTGAATATGTGTGAATGACCTTTGATTATTTTACACTTAATATCCACTTATATTTGGTGTATTCATTTTTCACACATAATTATGTAATTGATTTATCCTTAAACCAAGGATACCATCTTTGTAAGGGACTTCATCTCAATCTCCTTTCATTGAGGCATATTTCATTTTATACACAACTTTCTTTTATACGGTGTATAAACCCCTTTGACTTTTACTTTTATACAAAAGGAATCTTTTTCTACGAAGCGTTTTACAAAACGACAAAAAGGAATGTTTCTTTTAACGTACGCGGCAACAACGACCTTTTCCGCCGCCGCGAGTATTATTTGGTCTTTGGCTTTCTCAACAAGCCGTACTGTTTTTAGAATAAAATAAATACCATATACTATTTTATGTATTTTGGTATTGAAAATGATTTTGAAAAAGGATTCTATTATGTCATTATATTTATGATATATTGTGATTGAAATGTGGAAATGTTATCATTCCTTTATATTGGTTTTATGTTTTATGATTTTATATTGGTACTTGGACATTTTAACGGGTGGTTACGTTATAAACCATATGACGGGGGGTGCCGTGAATACCAGGACGGGTGGTTATGTTATAACCTCCAATGCATTGGGTATGGAAGTCGGCCGTATGGCTATTCCATTAAGTATGTATGTAATTTTTCCGTATGGCTATTCCGGTAAGTGATATGTGTGGGAGTCGACCGTATGGTTATTCCACTTAAGTATGTTTATGTCCCATGTTACCTTTATATATGTTATGTGTTCTTTATATGGGTTTTATGGTAATCCTTTGGTTACAAAAAGGTAAGTATTGGTACTTTTTTTTCCAGTGAAGAGTTTTTACTACCTCATGAAGGTGAAAAGTATTACATTGATAAAGTATTCATGGTTTACTTGTTGTTTTAAAAAACTAACAGTTTTCATTCTTTGTGTATCCCTTACTGAGCTTCTTATGCTCATCCCAAGTTTTTGAAATGTTTTTCACAGGACATAGCGTGGAATAGGGTCAAGGATGGGATCAATGGAAAGTCATGCTACCTAAAACATGGAACTATACATGTTTCTCTTTAAGAGTTTTTATTTTATGGAAACTTAGTAGAAGCAACTACTTTGTAATCTTTTGAGATGTAATAGTTATGTCCTAATTCTCTAAAACTCTAAACCTGAAAAGATCCTCAATTTAAATTACTCATTTAATTCAATATTAAGTAAGGTTTAAGGCTGGGGCCTTATAATACACCCCTTAAAATGAATTTCACCAACAAAATTCATCACTTTAATCCCATTTTTAATACTCTAAAATCACATTAATATAAAGCCACATTATGTAAATTAATACTGAAAATTCATTTAAAAATGGACTGTTGGAAAATTAACGGTCACTAAAAGTACCTCATTATAGGTTTCCCTAAAGTACAAGATTGGTGGAAATTGAAAACAAGTAAATATAAGAGAAAATTATCTATCATGCTTTGATGGTGCGTTATAGATGTCATGTCCAAGATAAGGTCATTGAAAAAAATAATTGACCAAATTAGAAAGGATAAGGAAATTGATATCACAAAAAATGATGACAATAGGATATCTTTTTATTTCAAAAACCTTTGATATGATATACATAGTTTATTTCATCATATAAGTATAATCTCACTCAATTATTATTCCTTGATCAATTTTTGATTCATCTCATAGACTATGAAATTATAATTCCTGAAGAAATAATGGATCATAAGATCCTTAATTGAAGGAAAATTCAGTAATTCAGTATCAAGTTATCACTATAAAAAAATTGATAGCACATGAAATCCAATATGTATAAATATTCATGTAGCGAGTTATTACATTAATATCTAAGACCTCATCAAAATTACAAAATAACAAATTTCAAATAAATACCATTATAGACATTAAAATTGGTTTATATTTAAAAATTTTAAAATATGGTCAATTGTTTTTTCCAAAATCTATATATCATTAATCCCATAAAAATGTGATATATCTCATTATAGTCAGATACCAAACATGTGATTAAAATCATCACATATTATATTAAAACATGATAATAACCTAAACACCATACTAAATAGACATGTTAATATTCAATACAAATGTAATAACTTTTCCTATACAAAAATATTAATTAGACACTTGAGTTCATCTGTGTACAAATATATTATGTGATTTCATTATTCCAGAATCAAAGTTGATAATCATATTAAATTTTTCTAATGGATGAAAAAAAATATTTTCATATGACATATTAATTCAATATTAAACATGAAATTACAAAAATAATTATATGAGGATAAGCATTCTAAAATTATCATGATTGACATCATCAATAATAATTTCAAAAAGTTTCCATTTTGTCTTTGTCCTAAAATAGTTTTTTTGGTTTACCATTAATATTAGTATTTTGATTAGGGGACTTTCTATTATAATTCCCAAACATATTATAATTTTAACATAGAATTATAGGAGGTCACCATGGAGAATTCAATTTATTCGCATTACTTTTTCATTAAATCATTTGATGAATATTCATTTAACACATAAAAAATTTAACAGTTATCATAAGACAACTTATTCCATGTTCCTTTCCAAAAATTGAGCATAATGTTAATGTAATATTCTTCTCTCTGTGGATTTTATAGTTTCCTTTGAATTATATACTTATTTATTTATCATAACCATGATAAATATGAGAAACATAAATCTAAAATTTCAAATGAATATTATTTGTAAGTTACCTACTGTAAAATATGTTGTTGAACCCATATAAATCCAAGATGTAAATTTTATCTTATTTCATAATATTCCTGATAAATATCCACCACTAATTCTCATCACCTTCTAAATTATAGGAAAATGAAATTAATTTCACATGTTTCGTAAAAAGATAGAACTGAAAAAAATTATTTTTGTGTTACTAATCGACTACTCAGACAATAGTAGAATATAAAACCCACAGAAAGAAGGTGCGAGCTACCTCATGAAGGATATAACAATCTATTTTTCTATCCTTTTCTTATTTGGAATTACAGTATGACTCATAACATGGGAACGTTTTGTGAGAAAACATCCATGATTTTTCATTCTGACACCCATAACATTTGGTCTCTTAGGATGGAAATAATTTCATTTCTTATACAACTTTCATCATTAACATGGTTCCTTTGGGTTCTATCCATTAGATAAAACCATAATGAGTACGTGTGAGACACTAATCATAGATTATTATCCCATAGTCCTTGAAACATTCTTAAAAATATAGAATCTACGAAAGCTTAGTTTTATTACTTGGTTATTCATGATCATTACTAAAACTCTGAGATTATTTCTTATACATAGGCTTATCTTTAGGGATATGTCTATAGATTTATTATCCTAGTTTCCAGTGGTTGAATAAACCATTAATCTAATACCAACTATAACGATCTAATCTTTTCATACATGTACGTTACATATTTTAATTTATATATTCTTTACATTATAAAAACACATGCATGAGGAATGTAATAGTTTATTTTCTTTACAAACATGGGAAAAAACATTAATCTGTTGAATGTTATTCAACGTTTCCAATAATAATCTTCCCATATAGTTCCCCTTTCTAAAACAATCTTTTATAACATGAGGAAACGAAACTTATGAAAATGGGGAGATCAAATGTATAGTAAAAGTAAACAAGTAATATATCAATTTATGATGTTATGTAAGAATAAGATTAGATGGTAGGTATGTGATCGTGAGAATAACATAAAATATTCATATCCAAAATTTCATAGATCATAATCCTTATTGATGTTAAAATACATTAAAATTTGAAAATACATGAATCATAATAACGAAAATTCATCATAACTCAATCATTAAAAAAATGTTCATATCATAATTGTGGGATGAATCATTGTATGTATTGAAAACCAATTAATATTTAATTTTTAACTACCAACACTAATGTATTATGACTTCTCATATTTTTAACAAAATGTATCAATAAAATCAATTTATTTCCCATTATAAGTCAAGCACATCAACAATTTACCACTAACTGATCTAGTATATCGAGTTGTTTCTCATGATGTATCAAGAACATCAACTAGTTTCCCATAACTCTCTGATTATATATAATTAATTACATAATAAATAAGATGGAGATATAGTTTCCACTAATCACATAATTAAAACGATACACAAGTGTTCCATTAGACCATCAATCATTCATTATCACAGAACCCATGTAATAAAATGAGTTTTATAAATACTTCATTGTAAGAAAATTAATAGAAAATAAATAGGTTCCATAAATATCAAACCATCATAAAATATTTATAGAAAAAATATAATGGAATCCATTGATTATATCACCGTTAAGTCATAAGTAACATCAATTAATTTCACATTAGATGTAAAATTGTTTTTTAATATAACATGAAATATTTCATAAGGAATATATCATTTACATTATGAAATAAATTTTTCAAAGAGGCATTTAATGTTAAGGAATAAAGTTTCTATAGAAATAACCTTTTAGTCTCTTACATGAATATTCAAATCATTAACACATCATAATGGAGGGAAATTTGATTCATGATGTATATTCTAATAAACATTACTTTAATATTTTTTTTGAGAAATATAACAAAGGATATTCTTTTGAAAATGATAATAAAAAAATTTTCAACCATTTTTGTAAAAAGTAAAACATTGGTTAAAATTACAATAAACATTTATAATATAATAGAAAATAATTTCAACCTTTTTTAGAAAAATTAATCATTGAAGAGAGATATTTCCCAAAGGAGACATAAAAATTAGAAATCCCAAATAATGATGAGATTCTGAAATAAACCCTTTCAACATCATAATAAACTGAATCAAATTACCCTTGAAATAATGAAAATATATTTCAAAATTTAGATACTATAATATTCAGGATAATAATCATAAAATAAATTCATGGGATGTATATGAACCAATCAAAAGATACAAGTAGTGTATCAGACATCTGTCTTACAATAATAAAAGTGAGACAAAAATCACATACATTAAGTATTGAATTACTTCATACATGTTAAAATATCATATATAATAAATGTATTCTTATCATACATATAACTCAAAACCAATTTCATATATATCATACCATGTATGATTTACATGTAAACTTACATTACTCCTTTATTAAAAAATCCATGATAATATTATGTTTTGGGTAATAACTGCTTTGTTTTTCATGCATGTTTTGACTTATTATTCATGGTACTTATCATAGATAATGATTTGAAATTCTCCATAATGATAAAAATTATATAAAAATTGTATATATTCATTATTTATTTATTCAATATGATTAATAGAAGTAAGTTGTATAAAATTAAATCCCCTATTCATGGAGATGGTAGGTCGTACATATGCATGAATATTGTTTTCATTTTATTATCAGATTAAAGAAGAAATATTATATGATATTACATAATAATATAATAATTTTTTTATATAACACAATAATTTATTGAAACCATAATTAATTAATTCCATGTTAATTCTTAATGAATCATATTACATTATGAGGCGATAGTCTATTGTACACACAAAGAACATTATAGTATTTTCACAAAATTGAAAGCATGAATGTATGTGTGATATAATAATTAAATGGAACTAAAACATCATAAAAATAATATATACCATATAGAATCTATAAATCCAATTTAATTCCATCCATTAATGGTGATAATGGATGAAATATAGGCATTCTTTCACGAGGCAGCATCTCTTCGTACACACGAATGATGATTGTATATCTCATTTGATGGATGTGTGAAAAGTTTTAAGTCATTAAATCAACATAAAAAAATAAATATATTTGGGATATTTATGATATTATATAAACATTAAATAAGAATAATTTTATAGGTTTATGGATGAAGTAAGACAAAACCATTTGTAAAGACCTGTAAATTTAAAGGAAACTTTTTTCTTAAATTATTTGGTATTTTACGAGTATGCAGTTTGTGACGACACCTGATTCTGAGGACAAGTGTGCCAGGAATAGATTTCTGAAGTTTAGCTCGGGTATGTTCAGTGAACTAACGAGCGGGATTTTCTAACTTTTGAAACTGTGCTCGGAATCAAAATCTGAGGGCACAGATGGGACCGCATCATTGGTTTTTGCTTAAGAAGACCTTTTATAGTGTAGAGTTTTCTCGGGAAGAGTGGTTTAAAAATTTGGTTTAAGTGTTACGTGAATAAAGTTGTGTCACACCATTATTTTTTCTATGTGGTTTAACTTCCATGTGAGGGAATATTCTAACTGCTCTTGTTAGGATATTAGTGAGTTGGGGCCCACACGAGCCCCACCCCTTCTTTTTTCCTCTAACCCTCATATTGTTGGAAACCCCCCTTTTTAATTTATAACATTCCCTCTTCTCTTATTAATTGAATGAAAACACACCTTTATTCAATTAATTGAAACTCTTAAAATTAATTGAATTAGATGTTTTGAATTTTAAAAATGTGGGCATAAGTGAATAAAATAAGGAAAGGCCTTATTTTATTTTAGTTTGGTTTTTTCTGTGCAAAGAAAAGGGGAGAGCTCTTGTGTGTTTTTCCTGAAGAACACTATCTTCTTCGCGAAGAACTCCAAGACTTTGACGAAGAACATCGTCACCGCAAGGAGAGAACGACGTTCTGTCCCATATCCTCTCCACAGCCGGTGTGTGACGCCTTTCCCAAAGAATGAAGACACGCCCTCTTTCGATCTTCTTCTGGCGTCAAAGGAAGGGAGACACCGCTCCTCCTCGGATGTTCGCTGTCAACATATAAGGAGATTATCCTCGCGACACCATTTTTTATAACGATCATCATTCGACAACTTCATTGAGGTAGGGGATTGTTTTACATTCGTGATTAATTTGGAGTTCATCGTTAAATAATTATCCTCTTGTTATCTAATTAACAGGAGGAGGCCGGACTGCACAAAAACGGCTGATCCTCCTCCCCATTATTGTTGTATTTCGTTTTAGATTGGAACGGAGGCGACGCGGTGCCCTCACACTACGTGGGAAGGAGAAAACCCGCGGTGAAGGATTGCAGCGGCTTCACGCCACGCTGTTGAGGCCGAAAGAGGCCACGGTCGGAGTCGGGCCGCGGAAGAGCACCATGGAGGGCCGCGGCCGGGGTGGGCCGCGTCAGAGGGGCACGACACTGTCGCGTTGCACCGGTCAGACAAGGGCTTGACCTAAGGCCGCGGCGGTGCAGAGTAGGGTGGCCGAATCCGCCGGCTGTCGGTGCTTCGGAAGGTGGGACCTGTGGGGGTCCCGCGGTGGCTCACCGGCCGACCAAAACGGCCGGCCGAGTTCGGGAAGGCCGGGGGTTTGTAACCCCCGGAGGCCAGCTAGGGCGGACCCCACAGGGGTCCGCCGTTTCAGGAAAACAGGGGGGCACCCCCCCTTTCCGCGTTTGCTTAGCACGCGGGTGCCCGCACAGGGCCGGACCGCCGGCGCCGGGCCGGACCGCCGGCGCCGGGCCGAACCGCCCGTGCCGGGCTGCACCGCTCGTGCTGGGCCGGACCCCGGCGATGGTCCGGGCCGCACCGGCTGGGCCAGGCCGTTCCGGCCAGGCCAAAATGCGCCCACCCAGGCCGGACCTGGACCCGGGTTGGGTCGACCCAGTTTGGGCTGACCCAGGGGTATCGGACCGGGCCCAAAACCCCTGATTTTCGGACAGATCCGTTCAAATGCCCATAACATGGCCTACGGACCTCCGAGCGATGTACCGTCAGTTTTGTAGCAATCCTTGGATCTAGATGGTCGTTTCAGTATACTACATTCAAGGTTTCAGAGAACATTGGGTATGGCCGGGTTGGTTCGAACACGAAACCGATCGGGCCCTCAGAGCGGAAAGACTTATAACTCGAGCTCCGGATGTTCGATTGACGTGCCGTCGACTTTGGTAGATTCCTCTTAGATAGAAGGTTCTTTTGGATTAATCTGATCGAGGTTTAGACACAGATGGAGTACGGTAGGGTTGGTTTTAATTTATAAACCAATGAGGCCTCTTGGACGAAAAATCCAATAACTCTCAAACCGGGCATCCGATTGATGCCCTGTCTATCATTTTGAGTTCCTAATCACGAGACAGAACATTGGGATACATCATCTACGGACTTCGTTTCAGTTGATGTATCGACACCCTTGGCACGTGGAGCGGAGCCTCCTAGAATCGAGAATGCTGTGATGGGGAACCCTAGAGATGGTTGTGAATGTAACGACGATAACGACTGTACTGGGATCCTCTATGGGTTCGGCAGCAACAACGACCACACTGGAATCCTCCATGGGTTCGACTTCGATGACTATAGTTCTTGTATCCTATGTGGGTCTGTAAGTACTTGACTACTGTTCTTGTATCTTATGTGGGTCCGGCAGTATTGACCTCTGTATTTGTATCCTGTCTGGGTCCGGCAGAGTAGCTGGTCTTGTATTCTGTGTGGGTCTGACAGCTTAGCTGGTCTTGTATCCTATGTGGATCCGACATCTTAGATGAATCAGTGGCTACATCTGATAATCTCAATCGCCTTACGAAGAGTATTCCTGTGTGAGCTGAGTCTTAAATTACAATCAATATCATCGATATGATTTTTGTGCTTTCCTTTGTGGATTGGGTTGTGAATTCCTATGTGGAATGGGTTATGTTTTTCGGTGTGGACTGGGTTGTATTTTGGGCTCATGTGCTGGAGCCGAGCTGGATGTGATGACTTAGGTATATGTATGGGAATTTACCTAAGTAGAGTTGGTTGTTACATTGTGATTGTATCTTTCCTTTGTGGTTTATCATTCTTGGATTCTGGGAGACCTTCGGGGGTCTAGAGGTCCCTATTAAGTAGTGTATACTCACCACTGCATGGGCTATTCCCGCACTATGTTGTGTTGGATGCAGACGACGAACAACACTGATCGAGGTGGGAGATCGTGGAGCTGGACGGTACCTGGAGGTGGATCACTGGACGAGACATACTCGGAGCGGACAGCTGGAGCCGAGGAGGAGAGGAGACTATCTGTACCCACCCATCAGGTGGGATTTCCAGAGGACGACTTGGAGATGCTGCTTTACTTTCCTATTGTTTTGCTTTCTTTCAGTTGTACTTTACTTTCAGTTGGGTTTGTATTCTGGCCCATTTTCTTTCCAGCACTTGTATTTGTTTACGTCAGTTTGCATACTCTATGGTTTTTGTTTACTTTATAAAGGCAATTCCTTCCCTCTTATCAGGATTTCCGCCATTGGTGCTAGTCATCGGCCCCTAGCCTATGGATGGCAGGCTTGGGGTAGTCACGACACGAGCCCCGAGGACGGGTTGTGACAAATTGGTATCAAAGGATTTCGGTTCTACCGCAGAACTTGGGACTCTGATCTTTCTTCTAGGTGAAGAAATAATGTTAAGGGTATTGAGTGTGGTAATCAGTCCAGGGAGTCCAGTGTTGGTGTGGCGGCCGACATATCCATACACCAGGATCCTGACTTCTGATTTCTGATTCAACACATGAAAATGTTGATTTCATGTGTGTTTCAAAAAATTTCTTTGTGATTACATTGTGTCTGCTCACTAGGTATACTGTAATGACTTTTTCGCACCTGTTTCTTTTCAAGATGGCCCCACAATGGTAGCCAGCTTGGGTTCCGAGCATTGTGTGAGATGATAGCCCACCGAGTGACGAGGCCTCGGTGCAGGGCCCTATTACAGCAGAGGCACCGGCAATACCTTTACCCACCGAGCCATCGATTCCACCACCCCCAGCAGCTGAGAGTGCACATCGCCTTAGAGAACTGCACGAGTTTCAGCATCAGAGACTGCCTAGGTAATGCGGAGAGATGGACCCTCAGGCAGCCGAGGATTGGCTGGAGGCTGTTGTTCGAGTTTTCAGGTTAGTGGGGACACCAGCTGACATCATGGTGATTATTGTAGCGAGTCTCCTGCACACGACAACAGGTAGATGGTGGAGCCTGATTCTCCAGGTACATGACGAGGCATCTCTCCTTTGGGTGGACTTCGAGCGCCTCTTCCACTCGGAGATTGTTCCAGCCACTCTCCATGCGGTGCGCATTCATGAGTTAGTGCAGCTGTGGTAGGGCATCATGACGGTAGCCCAGTACTCGGCAAGATTTACCGATCTCTCTCGCTATTCAAAGGAAATGGTACGAGACCCATTCTTCCAGGCCCAGACCTTCGAGCAGGGACTGAGGCATAATATCAGGCCATAAATGATCTCCCTCAGCATTCTGACACATGAAGAAGTACAAGAGAAATCCCTTCTTGTGGATAGCTTTCTTACTGAGCCTACAATAGTAGGGAGACCTACCGCAGGGTGACAAGTAGCAGAGTCTTATGCAGCTGGCAGTCGACGGATGTCACAGGGATCCAAGCTTACCAGACCATGAGGAGGAAAAACTCATGACACTGGCTCAGAGGTGGGGGGCACACGGAACAATTCCAGTCTTATGAGGAGCAGACAATGCTATGCATGCGGTGAGTAGTTCCACATGGATCGTGACTGCCCGACCCGCCATACAGAGGAGCGACAGATGATTGAGGGACCACCCAGACAGAGGCATAGGTTCGACCGTGGCAGTCCGTAGGGAGAAGGTGGATGAGGCAATGGAGTTGGCCGAGCATCAAGTGGTGGGTGACGCTTTGAGGCTCTACCACCACCACCACTGCCAGGAGGTCCACCCCGACCATAGGGAGCTGGCGGACAGAGACATACTCAGCTTCAGGAAGTGAAGGCCTGTGACCACGACGCAATAGAGATGATTCGAGGTACTATCTATGTCTACTCCACCCTTTCTTTAGTTCTTATAGAAACAGGAGCGAGTCATTCATTCATTGTCACTTCCCTTGTTCGGAGCTTGGAGATTCCGACAGAGCCGTTGGCTCAATCCTTATGGCTAGAGACTCCTACTGGAGTAGAATCGATGATTACGCACTGGTTCTTATAGAGTGAGCTTACTCTAGGAGGCGAGAGCCTCCGCTGGGATTTTCTTGTAGCGGCGTCGAGGCCTTACGATGTCATAATGGGCATAGATTGGTTATCTACAGTCCGTGATCAGATCGACTGTATTAGGAGCAAGGTGCGGTGTGTTCATAGTGATGGGAGCAGGTTCACCTTCACCGGTGAGAATAGAGCCTTTGTAGAGTAGGATGGACTCATGTTGAGGAGAGGAAAACTGATCACTCATCAATTGGGTAGTCTCATCCAAGGATTTGTTGACGTGCGGAGTACAAGTTTTCCTGTAGTGGTGGATCAGTATGCGGACATTTTTCTGGAAGACATTCCAGAACTACATCCCCGCAGAGAGGTAGACTTTTATATTGACCTATACCCCAGAACAGCCCCGATATCTACTCCAGAATATCGGATGGCTCCCACTGAGCTTCGAGAGCTATATGTACAGCTGGAGGACTTGCAGGTCAAGGGATTCATCTGACCCAGTGTTTCACCATTGGCTTCCCTGATTTTGTTCTCCAAGAAGGTGGACGAGAGCTTGCGACTATGTGTCGATTACCATTGGCTGAACCGGGTTACCGTGAAGAACAAGTATCCACTTCCTAGGATTGAATACCTCTTTGATCAGCTTAAGGGAGCATGTTGGTGATCGATGATAGACCTCAGGTTAGGCTATCATCAACTCAGAGTTCGAGACGAGGATCTGTAGAAGAAGGATTATAGGTGTCGGTATGGCCACTATGTGTACTTGGTTATGCCTTTCGGCATAACCAATGATCCATCAGTGTTCATGAGCCTCATGAAAAGGATCTTCCAGCCTTACCTCGATCAATTTTTCTTGGTCTTCATCGACGACATATTGATTTACTCGACTACTGAGGAGGAGCATGCCTACCATTTGCGGGTTGTACTGTACACAATCTGAGAGAACCTGCTTTATGGTAAGCTCTCAAAGTGTCAGTTATGGATACGTGAGGTCCAATTCTTGGGACACAACATTTTTGAGGCAGGAGTTGCGGTGAATCCTGCGAAGATCGAGGCAGTGCTAGCTTGGGATCCACCAAGAAGCATGACAGAGGTGCAGAGTTTCGTAGGTCTGGCTGGGTACTACCGGATATTTGTGCCAGGCTTCTCCAGAGTTGCAGAACCACTTTTAGCTTTTAAGAAGAAGGGAAAACCCTTCATGTGGTCAGATAGATGTCAGTAGAGCTTCCATGAGCTGAGACAGAGATTGACCATCACACCTATCTTGAGGTTACCTGAGGAGGGAGTATGGTACATAGTTTACTACGATGCATCAGGGAACAGACTCGGTTGTGTCCTGATTCAGGAGCAGGCAGTGATCACCTATTGATCATGACAGTTGAGGTATCATGAGAAGAACTATGATACTCATGACCTAGAGTTAGAAGCAGTGGTCCTTGCTCTAAAGATGTGGCTGCACTATCTGATGGGTGAGCACTTTACAGTCTAATCTGACCACCAGAGTCTCAGATACATCTTCTCATAGAGGGACTTGACCTTGATACAGTGGTGATGGCGCGAGTTCCTCCAGGACTATGACTTTGAGATAGTCTATACTCCTAGAAAGGAGAACATAGTAGCTAATGTTCTCAGCATGTGGATGGGAATTCAGCTTCTTGGAGAGGCGACGAAGTAGTTAGCCACATTGCTGATTTCCTTCATGGATAGAGACGGAGAAACCTTCCTTCAGTCGCTCACAGTCACCCCTCCACTTCTTTCGTGGGTCAGAGAGGCACAACATGGATACGTTGACTATGAGACACGACGTGCACAGATTTCCATAGGACAGGCACCTGATAATTTTTCTATAGGAGGAGAGCATTTCATCCTTTTCATAGAAAGTACCTTGTTACAAGCTGCATTACAGGAGGAGGTGCTAAGAGAGTTTCAAAATTCACTTTTGGCGGTACATATAGGGGTAGAGAAGATTTACCAGGATCTTAGAAGACAACATTGGTAGCTCGGTATGAAGAAGGTTGTGGTAGAGTTGGTTTCCCGATGCCTCACCTGTCATCAGGTGATGGTAGAGCATCTGGTACCAGTAGGCTTGGTACAACCCTTGGAGGTCCCGGAGTGGAAGTGGGATGGGATATCAATTGATTTCGTGACTGGAATTCCACGTACTTCCAGAGGTCATGAATCCATTTGGGTGATTGTTGACTGAATCACCATGTCGGCCCACTTCCTACCCATCAGAGGGCAGGGCTCAACGGAGAGCTTGGGATGCCTTTACGTTCAGAAGATCATACGGCTTCATGGTGTACCATCATCTATCATCTTCGATCGAGATGCTCGTTTTACTTCCCGGCTTTCGAAGGGGTTGCAGGAGGCTTTTGGGTTACAGCTACGCCTGAGAACCACTTTTCACCCTCAGACGGACTGTCAGACGGAAAGGACCATCCAGACTCTCGAGGACATGCTTCGTGCATGTGTCCGTGACTTTGGTCATAGTTGGGAGCATAACCTACCCTTGGTGGAGTTTTCGTACAACATCAACTACCACTCCACCATCGGGATGTCACCATACGAGGGATTGTACGGCCGAACATACAGGTCACCTCTATGCTGGATAGACCCTAGGGAGTTAGCACTTGTGGGACCAGAGACGATCCAAGCCACGACAGAGAAGGTCTAAGTCCTCTAGGAGAGGATGAGGACAACTTAGATCCGACAAAAGTCTTATGCTAACAAGTGGCAGAGACCAGTAGAGTTCGAGGATGGCGACCACATTTTCTTGTGGATCTCACCTCGATGTGGATTATGGAGATTTGGCCAGGGCGAAAAGTTATCTCCACACTTCATAGGACCATTCCATGTTCTCAGCAGGATAGGCGAGGTTGCTTATCGCATGTCTCTACCACCTCAGTTGCACCGGGTGCACGCTGCCTTCCATGTATCTTAGCCGAGGAGATACGTGCACGACCTGACACATATCATCGACCATGGGGAGCTGTACATCGATGACAGGGTGACTTTTTCTTAGGTACCAGTGGAGATCGAGGATCGACAGGAGTAGTTCCTACGTGTGCGGTCGATTCCTCTAGTGCACATCAGGTTGTAGCACGCGAACCCCCAGGAGAGAACTTGGGAGCGGGAGGCTCAGATGCGTTCTCAGGACCCTCATTTGTTCCTTTAGTTTGTGATGTATCTTTATGAGGACGTAAATCCCTGAGGTGGGAGTAATGTAAAGACCCATAAATTTCAAGGAAAATATTTTGATAAATTTTTGGGATTTTACGAGTATGCAGTTTCTGACAGCACCTGATTCCGAGGCCCTGTGTGCCCAGAATCAATTTCCAAAGTTTAGCATGGGTACGTTCAGTGAACGAACGAGCGAGTTTTTCTATCATTTGAAACAGTGCTGAGAATCGAAATCTGAGGGCACCAATGGAACCGCAACACCAGTTTTTTCTTAATAATACATTTTCTATAGTTGCGTTTGATCGGGAAGAATTGTTTAAAAATGTGGTTCAAGTGTTACATGAATAAAGTTGTGTCACAACATTATTTTTTCTATGTGGTTTAACTTCCATGTGAGGGAATATCCTAACTCCTCTTGTTAAGAAATTAGTGAGGTGGGGCCCACACGGCCCCCACCCCTTCTTTTTTCCTCTAACCCTCATAATTTTCGAAACCCTCCTTTTTAATTTATGACTTTCCCTCTTCTCTTATTAATTGAATGCCAACACATCTTTATTAAATTAATTGAAACTCTTTAAATTAATTGAATTAGATGTTTTGAATTTAGAAAATGTTGTCAAAAGTGAATAAAATAAGGCAAAGCTTTGTTTTATTTTAGTTTGGTTTTTGCTGTGTGAAGAAAAGGGGAGAGCTCTTGTGAGTTTTTCCTAAAGAACTTCATCTTCTTCATGAAGAACGCCAAGACTTCGACGAAGAACATCGTCACCTCATGGAGAGATCGATGTGTCGTCCCTTCTCCTCTCCGCAATCGGTGTGTGACGCCTTTCCCGAAGAACAACGACGCACCCTCTTTCAATCTTCTTCCCGAGTTAAAGGAAGGGAGATGCCTCTCCTCCTCGGACATTCTCCGTCAACATATACGGAGCTTCACCTCGTGACGTCATTTTCTGTGACATTCATCGTTCGACAACTTCATCGAGGTAGGGGATTGTTTTACATTCGTTATTAATTCGACGTTCATTGTTAAATAATTAGCCTCTAGTTATCAAATTAACGGGAGGAGGTCGGACCGGAAAAACACGGAAGACCCATCTCCCCATTGTTGTTCTATTTTGTTGTGGATTAAAGTGGAGGTGACGCGGTGCTATCGCACCATGCGGGAATGAGAAAAACTGCGGTGATGCAGCGCGACGCCGTCACGCCGCGCCATTGAGCCCAAAGAGGCCGTGGCCGGAGTCGAGCCACGGTGGAGGGAAGTGGCACCATCGCGCCGTGCCGGAGTACCATGGAGAGCCGCAGCCGGGTCGGGCCGTGGTGGAGGGGTGCTGCGCCGTCGTGCCACGCCGGTCGGACAAGGGCTGCGGCCTAAGGCCGCGGCGATGCAGAGGATGGCGGCCAAATTTTCCGGACATTAGTGCTTCAGAAGGAGGGACCCACGGGGGTCCCATGGCGGCTCACCGGCAGGCCAAAACAGTCGTCCGAGTTTGGGAATGCCGGGGGTTTGTAACCCCAGGAGGCCAGCTAGGGCGGACCCTATAGGGGTCCAAAGTTTTAGGAAAACAGAGGGGCACCCCCCCCCCCCCCCCTTCTCCGTCTGCTTAGCGCACAAGCTCCCACATAGGGCCGTACCAGCCGCACTAGGCCTGACCGCCCGCGACGGGCCGGACCGCCCGCACTAGGCCGGACCGCCAGCGCCGTGTTGGGCCGCCCGCGCAGGGCTGAACCCCCGTGCCGGGCCGGGCCGGGCCGCCCGCGCAGGGCCGGACCGCTGCACCGAGCCGGGCCGCACCGGCTAGGCCGGGCCACGCCAGCCATGCCGGGCCGCGCCCAACCGAGCTAGACCCGTACCAGGGATGGATCGAACTAGTTCAGGCTGACCCAGGGGTATCGAGCTGGGACGGACCGGGCCTGAACCCCCTGATTTCAGGACAGATCCGTTCAAATGCCCATAACATGGGCTATGGACCTCCGATCGACGCACCATTAATTGCGTAGCGATCCTGGATCGAGACGGTCGTTTTGGTATATTATACTAATGGTTTTGGAGAACGTTTGGTATGCCCGGGTTGGTTTGAACACAAAACCAACTGGGCCCTCGGAGCAGAAATGCTTATAACATGATCTCCGGACGTCTGATTGACGTGCCATCAACTTTGTTGGATTCCCCTTAGTGAGACGGTTCTTTTGTATTACTCCACTCAAGGTTTGGATATAGCTGGAGTACGGTTGGGTTGGTTTTAACTTAACAACCAACCAGGCCCCTGGGATAAAAAGCCAATAACTCTCAGACCAAGCATCTGATTGACACGCCGTATATCGCGTTGAGTTCCTAATGATGCGAAAAAACTTTGGGATACTTCAACTCCTTAATTCGGGTCAATTGATGTATCGACCCCCTTGGATCATGGAGCGGACCCTCCCGGAATCGAGCATGCTGTGTGTGGGAACCCTAGACCTGGCTGCGACTGTGAAGATGATGACGACTGTATTGGGATTATTCGTGGTTTCTGTAGTGACGACGACCGTACTAGAATCCTCTATGGGATTGACGGCGATGACTACTGTTCTTGTATCCTATGTGGGTCCGACAGTACTTGAAAACTGTTATTGTATCCTCTTTGGGTCCGGCATTATTGACCTCTGTACTTGTATCCTGTGTGGGTCCGGCATAGTAGTTGGTCTTGTATTCTGTGTGGGTCCAACAGAAAAGCTGGTCTTATATCCTATGTGGGTCTGACAGCTTTGATGAATCAGTGGCTACATCTGATCATCTCTATCTCCTTATGAAGAGTATACCTGTGTGAGCTGAGTCTTAACTTACAATCAATATAATCGATATGATCTTTGTGATTTCCTGTGTGGATTGGGATGTGAATTCCTATTTGGAATGGGTTATGTTTTTCCTGTGTGGACTGGCTTTTATTTTGGGCTCATGTGCTGGAGTCGAGCTGGAAGTGATGACTTAGGTATATGTATGACCATATACCTAAGTAGAGATGGCTGTTAGATAGTGATTGTATATTTCCTTTGTGGTTTATCCTTAGTGGATTGTGGGAGTCCTTCGGGGGTCTTAGGGTCCCTACTGAGTAGGGTATACTCACCCCTGCATGGGTTATGCCTGCACTACGTTGTGTTGGATGAAGACGGCAGACAACAATGATCTAGGTGGGATCTCGTGGAGCTAGACGGTACCTGGAGGTGGATCACTGGACGGGACGTACTTGGAGCGGATGACTGGAGCCAAAGAGTAGAGGAGACTATCTGTACCCACCCTTTAGGTGGGATTTCCAGAGGATGGATTAGTGTTTCTGCTTTACTTTCCTTCTATTGTGCTTTCTTTCAGTTGTTCTTTACTTTCAGTTGGGTTTGTATTCTGACCCATTTTCTTTCCAACAATTGTATTTGTACACTGTTTTCTTAGTGTTTACATCATTTTGCATACTCTGTGGTTTTTTCTTACTTTCCAAAGGAAATTCCTTCCCTCTTATCGGGATTTCCTCCTTTGGTGCTAGTCACCAGCCACTAGACTATGAAAGGCGGGCTTGGGGTAGTCACAGCACGGGGCCTGAGGACGGGTCGTGAAACTATTGGTTGATGAACATTACCAATTCTTTAGATATCTCCCTATGCTTTGAACAATAGGACTTCTAAAAAGGGTCAATAACTTATGATGGATTATTGAATGAAAGACTAATTTTTTTTGGATATTTGGACTAGTTTTGGATGAATTGAATAGGTTTTAATGTGTATATATACTAGAAGAATAGGTTTCCATTTATAAGTGAGGGTTGCACCAAACTATGAATTTCTCAAAATATTTAATTAATAAAAATTATTTTTATATTCAAGATGGGCTAAAACTGATTTTTTTTTAAAATAATTGTTGATTATGGGTTGAAATTCTATCATCCAATAATTTTTGGAAAAGTTTAGGTCACATTACTAATTATATCATTTAATTATAGGCTTTACTTTACTATTTAAACACTTACCATGAGAACATGAATATTTACTCCTTAACGATTAAAATAGTTACTATAAAATTCGAACTAGAAAATAAATGAAATAAGGGTGAAATTTTATATTATATACTAATCAGTTGGATGCATTTTATATTTTTATAAATCTTTTATCATTTAATAATTTTTAAAGATATCATTAATGTCAATTTTGTCACTATACATTAAATTTAATTTTAAAAAATCATAAATTAATATATCATAAATAAAATTTAATAAATCCATAAAATTTTAAGGAAATGTATAAAATTATTTTATGTCATTAATTACCTCAAATTATATTTATTTTTATATTTTTAATAGCATTTAATTGATATTTCATTTAATTAAACAATTAGTACATCATCATTTTGTATGATATTTATGTAATTATTTATCTCATTATTAAAGAAAATGACAAACCATGATGAAGAAAAATATTTTTTAATTCAAAATATGACTTATATCTAAAAAATCCCCATGAAAACCACATATTAAAAATATATCACATGTTAAAAATTAGAGAATAACTTGTTTCACTATTCTTTGAATAAAATATTATAAAGGGTAGATTATAATATAAAATAAAATAAATGGTCACATTAATAATAATTTATGTCTTATTGATTAATAATACAAAAAAAATAAAATTGGGGAAAATTTTAGGGTTATTTTCTGACATTTATAATATTACTTTTACACTTAATAACATGATTTACCCATAATCGTGTTCACAAAAAAAACATACTATTAATATTGTCTAAAAATAAAAAAATATTATTTAATAAAATTTCAACTTTTTATTCCAAATACTGTATACAATATACAAAATTTAAAAAACCTAATTTTCTAAAAATAAATCAAAATTTTTCCTGTAGACGGGGTGAGAAAAAATGTTTTTCTATTGAAATTTTTCAAAAGTTCAAAATTTTCTATTATATGAAATTTGAATTTAAAATTTATTCTAATGACTCAAAATAGATTAAAAGATTTATAATTTTTCTTTTAAATGTTTAAAAATAATTTTAAATATGATAAAACTGTAATTTTTAAATCGATAAAATGCAGTTATAAATTAAAATGTAATAATTTTCAATATTCATAATAAAATGATACTAAATAGAGAAATAACAATAAATAATAAAATTTTATATTTTATATTTCTCATTAAAAGAAGATTATTATTTTTTTCAAATACTATTTATAAAAATGTCAAAATTTATCATTAACACAATTCATCAACTAAAAGGTTTAAAAACTACCATATAAAAAAATATAGCTTCTATGCCTAAAATTTGGTTTGATCATTTTTTAGGGCTATAAAAAGGTTTTGAATACATTTAAAGATATTTTATTGAATATATAATCTATAAATTTCATTAATAGTTTTCAATAATATTTGTTAAATTAATTTTTTTTAAAATCAATCAATATTATAGGAATAAATAACAATTTCTATAAAAAACATCCTTTATACCTATGGTGGAGTTTTCTTACAACATCAGTTTCCAGTCGACAATCCACATGGATCTATATGATGAACTTTATGGGAAATGATGTATAATAGTGGCGTGTTGGGTTGAATATAGTGAACATAAGTTACTAGGACATGAAATGGTTGGATAAAATGGTGGAAAAAAGAAAGGCTATTAATAAGTACATCAAGGAAAACCAAAGATAACAAAAGAGATATACAAACTATATTATTTGATACCTATAGTTTAAGTATGGATACATGGAATTCCTATCCATATAAGATTATCATGAGATTTGGTATGAAATGAAACATGAGTCCCAGGTATGTTGTCCCATTCGAGATTCATGATCATGTCAGAGTAGTGGCCTGTCGACAAGCACTTCCAAATACTATATCTCAAGTACATTATGTATTCTATGTATCCTTATCGAGCAAGTATATACCATATACCTCACATATACATAATCAAGAGGTGGTATAGTTGGAATATGATCACTCTTACGAAGAGTATCCTGTGAAGTTTATATACCCTACATGTAAATTTCTACATAACATGAAAAATCACCTAATCGATTAATTATAAAAAAATTACAATCAAGAAGAGTCAACATGAGAATTAAATTAAGAGATGAAAGGGAGATATACTCACCTATATTTGTAAAATGATACTTCGAGTATAAAATTTCTTAAGTTAGAAAAATGAAATGACCTAGAATTTTATCAATGGAACTCCTTTCACATAATAATTTTATATATTTTAAATCACATAAAATCACATTATGTAAATATTACAATCCTTATAAATGAATAATTAATGGAATAAGAGTTATTTCTAGATGTTATGGAACTTATAAATATGAAATAGTAACATATCATTTTGAATTTTAATGTAACCATTAGGAAGAGTAATCTAGCCAACAAACCCATAACATCACAAATAAATGACTAAATAAAATTTTGTTATTTATAAATTCACATATGATATATTTATTTAATTTTATAAGTAAATAGATGTTTTATAATTGTTATTTTATGTGATGGTATTTTTATTAGTAAAAAATAATTAAAATTTTATTATTAATAATATGACTTAAACAAAAAATATATATTAATAAAATAGATTAAAAAATTATTATATTATTGCCTTATGATTATTTGATAATTTTATGATGCCGTAATTAATTTTTCATTATCTTATAAAATTATATAAAATATTAAAATTGGTATTATCCTTATAAATGCTAATTTTAATTAAAAATTAAATATATATTATTTTGAAAATTATTTTCATAGAAATGATTTTAGTATTAAATTATACTCACTGAAAAATGGTTTAGGAAAAGTTTTCATTTTCATAAACAGTTGATTTTTTTGAATAGTGAAATATGGTAGCTTATATTTTTTAACAAATTCATGAATTATGGAATCATGGATGATGTATGGATAATGTAAGAAAAATATATTTAAATCTCTTAATTAATTGAATATTTTTTGTGCATTTGTCCATATTATTAATAATCTTGGACCAAATTAATAAATTAATGAATAAAATAATCAATAATTTTCAACCCTCACTAATTATCCTCGTCAAACATCCAAAGCCTTGAAGAATGAAAAATTCTTTTTAAAACACTTATAAATACCCTTCCGGAAATTTTAGATAATTTGGTAACAATAATACAGTAGATCCAATTTCTATATGTAGTTTCTCAATGGGTAGAACACAAGAGGAAAAATCCAATTTCTTTTCATTTAATTTCATTCCAATTTATTTTATTCATTTATTACCTCATCACCTCACCTTATCAATTTTTCATGATAACTCTAGTATCACATATATAGGAATTTTATATTATTTTACTATAATAATTCATCATTCATCATATTCTCTTATCCCATTTATTCTATAAATTAAAAAGTTATCTATGAGGTGTTCATTTATCACCATTGAGGATGAATAGTTCTTATTTTATTTTATCACCTAAAATATAAGTCATAAAAACAATAATATGGTTTATTTTTTTTGAAATAAATGTTACAACCATTTTTTGTTATGGAACTATTTTACATACCTAATATTAAATAACAAAATGAAACTAGTTCTTGATGTGTAAAAACCACCAAATTAATTGAAAATATTATCATAAACATTTTATATAATTATTCATCCATATACCATAGGGACCAATAATAAATAAAATAATTAAATTAACATAAGGTTCATTAATAACATAAAATCTCATTTCTATAAAATTTTCCTCATTTTACATGAACTTCCATACGCATATATAAATTAACTGATCACGAAGACCATGAAAAATAACACCCTTGAATGACCAAATTGAAAACTATAACTAAAAAAAATCATTAAATGAACATAATAAAAGATTAATTAATCATATACATCCATAAGAAGTTTTTAATTTATTAATTATTGAATCCAATTTGATTATCTATTAAATTAAAGTGAATAAATCCTTATGACTTAAGGTAAGGGGATTCTTGAACCCAACTCTCTTTCATTGGCGTTTCATTATTCCCCTCCATTTTTAATGAAGTTACTTTAATATTAGTTAAATATAATTTATTTTATTCTCTTTTATATCTTGGGATATACACTCTTTCAATATATTTTTATAACAAATGTGATTATTATTTCAAAAGAAAACTTCTTTTTAAAAACACATATTTTACTTCTCCTATGATTGATTTTTCTTCACTCAATATGGTTACCATGATTTTTATTCCATTTTTATTTTGGGAAGTCAAAATTTTATTCCTGAATGTTTTATTTATGAAATGAAACACATTCCATTAAATGGGATTTTTATGACAAATATTGATATATGTTTAATGTTACAAGCATGGTTATATAAATGTTATGATATGTTGTGTGCACCTGAAATTATATAGTGCTCCAATGCATTGGGTAATGTGATGCATATAATTAGATAATGTGGATTGTGTTTTAACATCGATCTCTATTTGATCAAAATTATATTTTAATGATTATGAACATATGTTATGCACGTACTTTATACTAGCTTTGTTCACATCTATGTATGGTAGTTGAGTATATAGACATTATGTTTCATTTTTATGAATTGAAACATTCCATGAATTTATATAATGATTCATATCAAGATTATGATGATGATACCATGCTTATGATATGATGATGATTACTATTCTCACCCATGTTATATTAATTCATGTTCTAATCAATTATCTTATTGGGAATTTATCTCACCACTAAAATTTATATATATATTCAGGTTAATACTTATAATAAAGAGTATAAGTGGGCCTCTAATAATCTAGAGAATCTTGAATGAAATAATATTTATATCTTATTATGTTACTATTATGTTTGGTCCAAATTTTCCAAAGAAACTAATTCATTTCATCTTAGTTTTGTAATTCATTTATGCTGTTAATCATTAAAATAATATAACAGTAATGTCCGAAAATGTAGTGTCTCCTTATTTTACGTGGGTAATCAAGTATTACTTTGAATTTCATCAATAAAAGGTATTTTTTTTAAAATCATGGTAAATTAAAGATAAATTATATCAGTTGTTCAATATAGTGGATTGGATCAGACTAGAGGCTAATAAATTATTCTTTCCACAAAGCAACATTGTAAATCACACTATGTTTCATGTATCACATATTTATAGATATCTCACAGATCTTTCTCACATTATATATATTTATGATGATTATATTGATGCTGACACATCCATTGATGAGAATATAATCTATATCATAGATCATAATGAGAAGAATCATGAAGAAATCTTTTTTCACATAGATTGAGTGTAATGGATGTATGGGGGTGTATATGATGATTCCCATTAGAGGAGATTTGATATACTAGAAAAATGGCCCAACTATTTAATTTCTGCCTCTCAAAAATTTCGTTGTAGCATATCAGTGGGGTGATTTGTTATAGGTTAAGGTGGTTTTATGATCATACACTTCTATAGGTACTATCTCTCTCAAATCATATGTGGTCCAATTCACATTTAGTAAAAGATCATTTTCCCTTGTTTAAAATCTTGTTTTATATGTGTTTGAGAGCCCACATGAGGATAACAAAAGTTGGATGGAGGTATAATATTGAAAAGGATATACTACAGTTCTGCTAGCTGGCCAATAGAATAAGTTGTAACCCAATTTGGTTATTAGAACTCCACTATCAAACTGGAGAGACCCACTGATAAGCATGTGGAAACCTAGAAAAATGGATCTCTTATAAGAGACCCATTTTATAAAAGTTGGAGGGACGCTGACCAACCAGTGGGATTCTTCTAGTGCATCGATTCTGGTGAACAATCTATTTAAGAAGATGTAAGATGCTAGCTAACTAGTAGTATCATGATGGGTCTAGTTAATGAGATTAAGAATCGAATTACCCCCCATGAAATCCCTTGTTTAGGATTTTAAATCATTCTATTTGAACCAAAATGGAATTTATGACTATTAATGGTTCTCCAAGTATTGTTTGTGGTCTCCAAAACTATTCAGTGATCCTTTAATATTTTCTTTGATCTGGTGATCTTGTTTCAGTATGTTTTGCTAGATTTTTCTTGTAATAATTATACTTTCCACCCAGATATTCTTCTTCTAGACTTGAAATTGTCAATCTACAACTATCCTTAAGAAACCATGTTATTATTTCTATATCTTAATTATTGATCCTATATTTATTATTCTCTTATTTTGAATTAGGTGTCCTGAAACAACCCAATAAGTACTTATTTTGATTTCTAGTATGTGTAACCTATTAGATCAAACCACTATGCCATGTACAAAAACTATAATAACTTTATTTCACTTGTAAATATTTAAAGCATGTTCTCAAAAATGTGATAGTTAACGTAGGGTTCATTGAAATTAGGATGGGGACTTTTGGCCACCCAAGAGGGTTGGATACCCATGACCCTAGGTAAGAAATCAAAATGTATGAACCTAGAGCCCAATATAGTATTAGAAATTTTCTATCAAATGTCTTAAAATGTGACATGGATTAATATGGAAATTGCATCAGTTGTCTTTATAATGAATCATGTAGATTGTAAGGGATTCGATTTATTGAAATTATAATGGGTGTAATGGCATGATGTCATAAGGTCATAGTGACATGTGAAATTGTAATTGGGATTAAATTATATGAGAATTTAAATTATCCAGATGATATATTAATTAGAATTAATTTATAAATTGGTAACTATTAATGATTTACTATTAAATGGGTAAATTAGGATAGTCGATTAATGATATGATA
Organism: Viscum album; assembly: GCA_963277665.1. Lineage (NCBI taxonomy): Eukaryota > Viridiplantae > Streptophyta > Magnoliopsida > Santalales > Viscaceae > Viscum > Viscum album. Next base: position 194,602,946 of record OY728142.1, on the reverse strand, counting down.
AATTGTAATTTGGATGATTTAACCTATTTGAAATATGATAACATATTTGGCATGTTTTTGGATTTTGTTAATAATTGGATCATGTCATTGTATAATACTTGAGGAGTGATATATGATTAAATGATAACAGATGGTGAGATGCATGGTTTCATAATTATTGAGGATATGGTTAAATGATACATTATTCCCAAAGTAAGGATTCTTGGTTTCATGATTCTTGTTGGTATGATTCATTTTTAAATGTTATTCTTGATGGTGAGAGTAATGGGGTAGAAAATTGAAATTTTTAGTGGCTATTTTGAATTAGATGTAAGGGTCAATTCATCAAACATCAGTCCACCACAGGAATGGAAATCCATATGTGTCAACATTGAACATGATGTTTTCATGATTATTAAATGATATGTAGTAATTTATGATTTTATTCCTCTTTTTATCATATTATGGAATGTGTTATTAATCCAACTGGATTTGTTTATCAATCATTAGTGTCAGAATACAAGATTATAACAACACCATATTCATGAGGGTTTTAGTACCTATTATGATATCATGGAAGGAAGCCTAGACAAGTGAAAGGAGTGATGTGATTGATTTAGATTATTATTCTGATGGCTGGGATTGTATTATAGAGATGGGTCTGAGCATGGAGTTCAGGACCAGGTTTTTAGAGACTTCATTTTTTGGGTGTTTCTTTTAGTTGATTTCATATGTGACTCCCAACATGATATTTATTTTAGAAATCTATATGAAATTACTTTCCCATTTTATATGGTTTGATTTTGATTTCATCACTTATATACTAGTGTTGTATGTTTTGGATAGTATACTTCATTTCCACTATGATTTCTACTCTATACAATACAATATATTCTCCCCACAATATTCTATTTACCCTCAAACTATTAAGTATCATATTGAATGTGAGGGTGTTCACCTATGATTTTTCAAGGACCATTCTCAAACACATGAAGAAGAACTATGATTTATATCACATGGGGGGAGAAATCATCGTTCATGGATATATGTGGGCTTCAACCTCTTCAATGTGTTGTGTATCGGTTTTCCCCACCACCTCATAAGGATGGATGTTACGATGGATTTAACAAATATTTATCATATTTATGAAATTATTACTATTATAATAATATAATACAATTATCACTTTATTATCCATCCTCTAAAAAATTGATAACACCTCCCATGCACACATCTAGAATACCACCTCCACAAATTGATGCGGTTCGTTTTTCACAACATCCATGCATAGTTGATTCTAATATTCTATTTGATTCTAAAAAATTATAATTATTTATTTATTTATTATTCTATAAATTATGGATCAGTGAACACTTTGACCATTTTCAATCTACTTAATTCATTTTGCAATTATGAATCGAACATACTCAAAGCTCCCAACATGGATTTAATCGATTATGTAATTAAAAATTTTTCTGTAATAAATTTATTTAATTGTTTTTTGATAATAGAAAAAACCATTAAAATTGTAACATCCAAAGTAAATAAAGAATAATGAATTTTCATATTTATTAATATTAATGTATTAAATATTAATTTTACATTAAAGGGGGTTCTATGTTCGATGGAATGCCCAATAAGAAACAACAGGTTTCTTTGACATCATATGTTTCATATAAGGCTAAGTCATAGTTAAATAATAATATAATAATTTTATTTTTTTTAAATGGTAGTTGATGACTAGTCGTTGTAATAACGAGAATGAACAGAATTAACTAAAATATGATTATACAACTTCCTTAAATGTTTTTACATTTATCCAAAAAAATTTATAGGCTTAAATTGTGAATTAATATAATTTTAAGAATAAATATTCTAATATTCTTTAGAATGTCGATTTAACGCCATTTAATGGAGACCCCTATATAAATATAGTTTTTGTAACTTTTATATGTTCAATTTTAAAAAATAAAATTCTTCTTTAGAATCGGGGCATCCAAAATTACTTTGACTAATTTTTTTCCATTTTTATGATAAAATTCATTTTTAATGAATAGTGAAAAACATTGCATTTTAATTAAAAATAGACTTTTAATCTAAATTAGTTATACATTATTATTATATTTCTTAATTGGTTTTAAGGTATAATGAGACTATTTTTTACCATTTAATCCAATTTTTCTTTATTGGATGTAATTTTAATATAAAATTGGACGTAAACAAGTGCCAATCTTTTGAAACTTATTATTTCTTAAAAACATGAATTTGTATTTTGACATTGAGAATTAATTTTAAATTAATTAATGAAACATATATATATTGAATTTTGTTAAATTGATTTTTTTTTGAATTCGTAATATCAAATATAGCTTAGGCTAATTTTTTTGTAATTTTTCTAAAAAAACATTAATTTTTTATTAATAGGAAAAACACTAAGTAGTAGTTAAAAAGATGGATTTTTCATTTAAATGATATTTTACCACTTCTATGAATTTAATTTCTAATATCCTAAATACATGGTAGATATTAGTAAGTAAAATTTGATTCAAAAAGAATAAAATATTTTTTGGTGAATAGTAACTTTTGACTTTAATTTACCACGGTTAAAGGTAAATAGCGTTATTTAAGGTAAAAACAACATTATGATAATATAAAATTACCTTAACACTTTTAATAAAATTATTTTATGAGTAACGGTCGACCATGAAAATCCTTGTGTGAGACTATAAGCCTTTTAATGCAACTTTGGGTAAGATAATGATATTAATAACATTTTATTTAAGGTACAAATAAAAAAATCATAAACATGTATTGGTTTTCTAAAACAATATTAATGTGGTGTTATATAATTGATATATTTGACTATAAATAATAATTAGAAATAAAAAATTATTTTATATATTATGATATTTTTTTATATAAATTTCATAATTAAATTAAATTCAATTATTTCTGAAAAAATACTGATGCAGTGTTTACCTCGTTAATAAATTATTTAAATAAATAAGATTATAATTATTAAAATAATACCCAAAACATGTCAAAATTTTTTTGGATGATTTTATTTTAACCATGAGTCATATTATCTTCAACTTTAATAGGCTCTGGAACTTTAGTAGATAAAAATCATTATATAATAAAATAATATTTTCACACATTCCTTAAGAGCCCCTCCTCCCCCTTATAAAAAGATTTCACCTCTAACCCATTACTCACACATATCAGGCCCCATGGATCATCCATACTCTACCCAAATAATGTTTTAAGATCTATCTATTCCTCCTAAAAGCATATCCTTTGGTAGAAGTCACTTCAATAAACCATTTTGGTTCAATCCAAATGGAGTTTCCTGATTTAAAGGTAACATCTTTTCTTAAGTTATTATGTTTTATTTTACTTATATACCCCATAAAATCTTTTTATTACTTTATTTTATAAAAAAACCATTATCATCAAAATGATTTGTTTTTGTAATGAGAGGGATTCAAACTACAATTACACACACCTCCATCTAATAGATATAGAACATATTGTTTCTATGGACGACAAACTAATGACTCACAAAAACATTATTGTCCAATCTTCTCCTACCATATGTTATGGTGGAAATTATGATGGAACTGTATTTATATATGATATATATTATGTTTATGTTTTCTCTATGATTCTGTAATTTTTATTTACAAACATACCTTTATGCTTTCCAATATCTGAATGTAGGATAATTTAATTTCAGGAAGTGCGGACTACCGCCCCATCAAAGTGATATGATTCATTAATGAAATACATGAAATGTGTAAAGGATAGAGTTAATGAAATTAGGTTACATATATATCATATGGTATTATAATTTATTTATAATATACCTCCATATAATTATTTTTTCATTCCAATAAATATGAAATATAAATGAAAGTGGAGTTCATGCGTACGTATGGCTTACCGTCTCCATGAATAGTGTATTTCATTTCTTATCTCCAAATTTTATGTAATATTAAAAATACATACATATACTGTATATATATGATATATATGATATATAAATCATTTATATCATTCTATAGATAAGGTTCTTTTTACCACATTAACGACTTGAAATTATAAGAAGTTCATTTTTAACTCAAGTACCAAATATTGACAAAACGACCGTTATTAACTTAAATGATTGGATAATGTTTATAACATTCTAATATGTGATAATAAAAAGAATAATAAACATGAAAAATTATCTTAATCAAGTTGAAATTATCATTTTCTTATTATTCAGTATATCAAATAACTAACAGGTCATGTCAGACATGAGGTAAAGGGTTTCTTAGCTCACTTTTAATTCCGTGAGATTTCCATTATTCGACACTTATTTATTGAAAGTAGTGTATTTTGTACTAACATTTGATATATATTATCATTATTCTATCTATATTCATGGAATTTTGTGATTAATTTGGTGGTTATTAACATTTGGTCATATGACTCGATTGATTACAATGAGGTAAGGGGTTTTCATAATACTTTTTATTCCCATGTGATTCATGCGATATTTACGAATTTTACCCTTTTTATGGTGTATGTATTTCCCATGATTGTATTCACTGTTTAATATAAATTAATTTATGGGTATATAAATCTTAATTGTATTACCCTTCCTTCATGGGGTGTATGTTTTGAAATTGCCCAAATTTATAAGGGAACCGTTCACCCTCCTATTTCTAAAAGACAACTTTTTGTTATCTATTTTAATTTACATCTTCTTAGGTTGGTATATGTTCTTATATAACCTTATTGATGTAAATTTTTAGTCCATGTTATGATATATCCTTTCTCCTCTTTAACTCTTTCTTAATTTTAAAGTGACTTCATTAGGCTATCAAATTTTAATAAGGGAACATCTTTACACATTTTCAATTATTTTGGTTAAACATATACTTCATGATTATGTCATGATAGAAATATGTGTGAATGACCTCTAATTGTTTCTAACATAATCTCCACTTATATTGAGTGTATTTTTATTTGAGAAACATAATAAAGTAATTGATTTATCCTTAATCTAGGGATACCATGTTTATAAGGGATTTCGTCTCAATTTACATTTCCAAGAGACTTCATTGTTGTTATGACCCAATTCACTACCTTTTATTGAGACATGTACATATAAATTTTGATCATAGAATTCATATTAGATCCAACACATTGTATTATGGAAACCTATAATTCGTATCAAAGGAGGGATTCAACTTTTCTTGATATCCACAGTAGATTTCATAACAAAGTCTCTGTAATATTTGTAATATCAATTAGTATTGGACAATATTTCTACTTCTTATTTCTGGAAATGTCTTTTATCTTCTTTTATTTTTCAAGATATATATATTTGTTTTTAAAAACATTGTTCAAAAATATATTTAACACTAAAATGTATTTTGGATAATATATTATTTATTGTTTTTAATGATGGAAGGATTAAATTTAAGATTAATTAACAATCTAAATTCCACTTAACAAACACCAATTATTTATACAAATGATTAGGAACATAGATGAGAAATAATGATGACTTTTTTTATAATCACTCTAGTTGATAATCTTTTCATAATCATTAGATATGAGAAATTTCTTGAAAAGGAAGTCATAACCGTTACAAATCATGAAATGTATGAATATAAATTGAATTATAAGGTAACAACAACATTACAATGTTCTATGAAAAGAAACATGTATATGTAGAATTATTCCTATGAAGCTACTTGTCTTACTTAGAAGAAGTTATAGATTACTCATTTTTGAACATCTAAAGATTTTGAGAATATAAGAGATGATAATCAAGCATTTAAATATCATTAAGGTGAAATTATTATAAAGTGAAACAAAGGTTAATGAAAAGTGATACTAGTTTACAAAATATAAGAGAAAAATGATAAATGGTGAAATAGTTGTTGAAATGTTAATTTATATTATACCTAATGAGTGGGAATTAAAGATAATGATTATTGATTAATCTAGATAAATTATAAATTTTACTCTTGATTATTTATTGGAACTATTTAAAAATATGATAACAGAATAGAAGAGAGATTTTTAGAAAGATAAAAAATAGAATGATGGAGTTTCTTTTACATCAACTTCAAACCCAAAAAAGCTCATTCTCTTGAGAAGGAAGTAAATTCATCATAGAAAAAAGTTTTTGGTTCATTCTGATTGAAGGGATTATGAAAATTGATGGAATGAATTACCCAATATTTCTTGTAGAATGAGTAATATTTTAATCAAATGTACTATTAGTATAATTTAATGAAAATTATCGACGATAAAAATGAAATTATGGATTACGAGGATACTTGTTTTTATTTCAATAAATATGGACATACAATAGATGAATTTATAAATTCTAAATTCACTATATAATGGAAATAAGATATGATATAAATATAATATTTTTACAAGTGAAAAGGAAATAATGTTTTGAAAGATAATGGCTTATTGAGTTCAATTAGAGGTGAAACTTCTAATAAATCGTCATATAATATAAATTCAGGATAGAGGATTATTGGTATCTATGCTAGAATGCCAATTTAAAATACATTTACTGTTGTTATGTTACAAATTTCTGCTTCTTTAAAAAATATATCATTGAATCAAAATTATTCTGATGAGATGAATTCTATATCTTCAAATGATGAATATTCCTCATTTAGTGATAATAATACATCACCTTCTTATGAATGTGTTTTTATATTTTCAAAACATCTTTAAAATGAGAATTTAAATGATATCAATGAAAAATAAAAAGGAAAATTCTACGATAAATGTTTCAAGAAAGTAAGTATTAGATTGTTATAAATGTATTGATAAAAATACTTTTCTAATTGAAACTACTTTCATAAAACCATGAAAAATATATTTTTTACTATGGTATTTTTTATAAAGTTATATAGAATGTAACATCTAAAAAGGATTGTTTGAAAAAAAACTAGAAAAAAAAATCCAAAACTAATTCAAATGAGGATAAAAATTTTGTCCCCAAACTAAAGTATTAAAATTTTTATTTTCAAAAAACTCTTGTAAATTTTCACATCTATGAACGAAAATTTTCACAAGATGTATTAACAAATCCTTCCAAATGGTACTAGTTTAAAAATGGGTTTCTCATATTCCAACCATATTTTTAGTAACAATTATTTTGTTATAAAAAGTGAACCCTTTTCTACAAAATGTAAAACTGGTTCAAAATGGTTTAAAACTTATTCCCTTAATAAAATTGAATCATTAGGTTTCCATAAATAACATTTTTGAAATCAAATGTGGATATATAAAATCATGGTTTATAAATGTTCTGGACCCAAGAAGGTTTTGGTTCATAATAACTAATTGTTTTCTTTTTAAAAAAAATGGAAGTACCAACAACAATAATACCTAGTACATAGATAGTGGTTTTTACTGACATATATCCCATAACAATTATTTCTTAAAAATTATTATCAAAATCAATGGTATAAAAGTTTCTTTCGAATATAATTCTCAATGGAAAATTATTGGTATAAGTAATATTGTTCTAATTGATGATTCTTTAATTCCAAATATTTTTAAAGGCCCTTATAAAAAATTATATTAATAATTACACTATTTTTTAAAGGTTACCATATGAATTTTTGGAACGATTAATGTGTATTACAAAATTTCATTGACGACATCATTCAATTTGGACATCGACATAAGAATACATACACAAAAAACATAGAATAACTTATTATTGAAGATGAGCTAAATCAATTTTGACATAAAATCTGGATGTGGATAAATGTGATGAGGATTGGATTATTGTAATGCAAGTTGAGATATATTAATTAGAGATGAAAAAAATCTATACATTTGTTGAAAACTATAAATAAGCCTCTAAAATTAGTGTAAAAATGTTTTTGAAAAAATCTAATGAAAAAGGGATTAATCATTTGAAATAATGAAATAATTATCAATAAAGGTTATAATCAAAATGAGTGAATATAATATGAAGATACATATAATCTAGTATCTATAATTGAATCAATTCATATTCCATTATCCTATAAAACATTATTTAAAATAAAAACATTTCAAATGGATGTAATGTTTTATTTCTTTAATGAATATATAAAAGAGGAGGTTTCTTTTGAACAACCTCATATTTTTGAAGATAAAAAAAATCCTGAATACATTTATAAACTCACTAATGAATTATATGGACTTAAAAAGAATGAAATAAAAATATTAATATTAGTCAAAATTATTATAATTATAATATATTAGCATAAACATAAGTATATTTAATAGATTTGTTTGTGATTCTTTTGAAATCTTATTTTGGGATTCATATGATTGTTGAGTTATCAATTTTTCATTATTTTAATATTTCTCATAAAACAGATGGTACATATATATCAACCAAAGTATCTCATATATTTTAATTAAAATTATGGATATGATAATACTAAATGAATTTGTTTAAAAATATGTGCCTCAAATACACTTGTCCTTGATGAAACTGAGAATCTAGTTGATCAAACAATATATAGAGGTATTATAGGATGTTTACTATACATAACAATTAGTCAAATATAATTATTATCTCTTATATAATTATATAAAATATATCAAGAGAATATAATAGAAACCCCTTTAAAATATTTTAAAAAAATCATTCATTATATAACGGGAACGATGGATTTATGAATTTTTTATTCATCTATGAAAGATTTTTAATATAAATGTTTTTTATAATTATGAATTTATGTGGTTGTAAAATGGTTAAGAATATCACATATGTATCATTCCAATTCATTGGAAATTAATTAGTTTGTTGGTATTTTATGAAACAATAATTGTTAGCACATTCCGCTGATGATAAAGAATATTTGGCAACTAAATGTTTTTGTTCTCAAGTGATATGGTTGCAAGACACACTCGCTGATTATGGAATTTGTTTTACTGAAACTAAAATACAATGTGAACACACTAATTCCATTTATTTAATTAAAAACCATGAACATTAGTCTCATGAACAATATAGAGATATTAGGTATCACTTTCTTAGGGATCACACACATAAAAGATATATCTATTACAGTTCATCAAAATGAAAAAAAAACATACTGATATTTTAATAAAAAAATTAAATTATGATATATTTTATTACATTAAACATCAAATTGGAATTATCATTGTAATTTAATAATTTATATAGACTTCTTGTTTAAACCATCAACTAACATTAAGTTACTTTTTTTCATAGGCTGATTATATATGTTTTTAATTTTTCAAAAAATTTAATTTTACCAAATTTTAGTTTTTCAATTTTTTATTGTAATAGATTCTATCGTACATTAAATACCTTTTATAAATATTTCATTATCAGTTTAGGAAAAATTTGATTTTTAATTCATATTGTTTCAAATATATTTTCAAATTCAAGATAAAAATATTTGGATTCAAGTTCAATTCATGTTTGAATATTTTCAAATTTCATGTTTTCTTTTCATAAAATTTGTAATAACAAAATGACCATATTAAACAATTTTTATTTCAATTATCGTATTCTATATTTTTAATACACATAGAAGAAAAAATATTCATATTAATATTTCCACTCAGTATATATTTTTCATTCTATTATACATTGAACACTACTACTTTCTAATTATATTTATTTTTTGTTTTTTGATATTCTTAATTTTATATTTTCAAAAATGTTTTACTTTTCCAAATTTTACCCACTTTATTCACTAATATTCATAAAAAACCTCAAGAGTATTTTTTTTCAATAAAAAATATTTCTTCGAGAAATATCTCAACTATTAGATCAAAGGGATTATATCTCCGCCATTATTTCTATTTGGAATTTGAAACACCACTCAAATTCACCAATAAAGATTACCCATTGTATCCCACATTAACTATCTCATTTTTCTACTACATGTCACTTCCTCTTTTAAATCCCTATGTATGATTCACTTTTTCTAGGATTCTTTGGTATCTATCCCAAATATGATGGCTTTAACAAAGGACTTCACAATGTGTTTCATAAGCCATGAATGGTTTGTCTATATATCATTTTAGGAAAATTATGATTCATTATTGAGAAGAATGATTTAGTTTCAAGAATTATAATTTTTGTCCATAGAATAGTCATATCTAAATTATGAATCATTATATTTGGACTTAGTTCATTATTTCTATGATTCAGTTTTGTTATACAATGAGGATACAAAAGATATGTTTTCATTTCCTATTAATGAACAAAATATTATATTCCTACTAAAGATACCATTTTTTTATTAGTGTTTTAGATGAATGAAATTTGTCTTCCCATATCAAAAATACCAAATTCTAATAGTAATTTCATAAAATATAGAGCTAAAAATTCATTGTTTAAAATAGAAAAAGGTCAATGAAAATTTACTCATTTAGTACTAGATCCAAGATTTTTGGCTACTTGGATACAATGCCTTCTCATTTTAATAATATTTTATAGAGGACTCTCAATGAATATGATGTTTTCATTTCATATTATAGTGTGAATATGAGGAATATAAATCACACTTTTTTCCTTCTTTTGACTATTAAAAATGTCAGGTCGAAGTAAATAATGTATTGGAATAATATTCTTCCTAGATTTATTAGTATAACTTTTGAAACAAGAAATTAATATTTAATAATTTAAATCATGTCTAATTCGATAAGAGAGAATATAATTTTTTTCATTGATTATACGATCAGAAGGATGAAATATGGTTTTGATTTTATATGACAGATCATTTCAAGAATGATCAAGTGTCTGTATCTAAGGAATAACCCTCTCTAAGGAAGAAATTTAATAATGTTAAGAATAATATAGTGTAAATTATCTTCATTAAAATAATGAAAATATGAAAAAGAAAGTACATGGTAAGTTGTTTTTTGATAGAGAAAAAGAAAATCTAAAAGAAAATAATGAGAGCTCCAAATTGGACTTAACCAAGCCATATCAATTGCTTCATGAAATCATGGTGTAGAAGCATTATACATATATATAAAAGAATCAAAATAAGAATTTATCAGATGAAAAATTACGTGATTAATTGATAAATGTTGTAGAATTGGCTTCTACAAATCATTCATATCAAATTATGGTTGCTAGTTTAGTTGTAATTGAATCATCTGTTGTTTATACTAATTCCACATCTATCAAAAAAAGGAAAATAAATTATTGTTATCAAATTTCAATTACCATTAGAAAATCTAACTCTAGATATGAATAATACCATTATATGATATTGAAAGAAGGTACTGAAGCAATTCCATACGAAAATAGAATGAAAAAATAAATTAAATATATAGATAAGTAGAAGGTAATGAATAAGGAAAATATTATTAATATAATGAAGAAGGTGAATAATTTCATGAAAAATTACATTCATAAGAGAAGAAAGCAGATAATATTTTAGATAAACTGTTAATGGGTACTTCATAGGATTCATCGATATAGTTATCTTTATTGGAAAGATGTAATGAGATGTTAGTCAGTTAGGAGAATAAAAAAATATTCTGTTGATTTAAATATTCTTATACTCATCCAAGAGGGATAAATAAAATCATAATATTTTGTTTAATTAATTTAAAATTCTCTAAATTGAGGTAATTGAATTTTATTATGGGAATAATGGCAACCAATGTTTTCAGAAATCAGATCCAAAGAAAAGAAAAAATAAAGCATCTCAATAAGAAATTGGAACTATAAAAAGAAACATTCAATTTGAATCAAAATATGTAAATAAGATCACTTCTCATGGTATTTATTTTATTTATCATACATTAAACAAATTGGGAAAGACTATTCTATACTTTTACATATTAGAAACAAAAGTTGATTTGGTTTTAGAAACCTATAAAGATATTTTTATTCGGTGGAAGATATGATAGACTAGTTTAAAAATTTTGATGTATATTTACTTGTATAAAATGAAAATTATGAATTCTATAGGATGATATGTAAAAAATTTATAAAATACTCTTTAGGTATTGATTTATACATGAAGATTTAAGTTGAAAATCAATGAAAATTCAAGAAATCATTGGATTAAATTGATATTGGTTATATTATTCTATTAAGGGATATGTCCTAAATAATTAAATACTATGAAACCATTAAAGAGATTCTGATAAGTTGAATTAGGACATCTCATATTTTCCAGAACGCATTAAGTTTATACTCAAATTAATTCAACAATAGTGTCAATAGAGATTAAATTATCATATTAAAGAATCTGAGTTACTTTTTTTCTAAACATTTATAATACTAGAATGATTCCAATAAAATTTAGGTATAAAAGATTTAGTCTCAAGATGTAGGGGTGATAGAACAGGTTGAATGAATTCAGATATAGGAAGAATGTATTTAGGTTAATGAAATGAAAAGACATGTCTGAAGTGGATTTTATCAAAAAAGTCAAAGAATATCGTAAATAATTTTAGATGTTGAATACGATTGTCATATCCTTGATTCCACCAAATAATGATTCAATTCCCTAGAACACTTATTGTATTTTTTTGATAATTTAAATTTCAATGAATGTAATTTTTATCTAAATATATTCTGTTTGAATGTGTTCCAATCCATTTGGTTGAATTTTATTTAATTTACGTTAGATTAACATGTAATATATATTTTTTGTATATTTTTATCTCTATTGATATTTAGGTGTTTCATGAAATTCAACATTCATTATTGAATAAAACAAGAGAGATAACATTATATAAAAGTGATAATATTATAGTGATGGGGAAATGATTTTTTAACTATGAGAAATACTTATCAAAGATTAAAATATGATCATTAGAAGAATTTTTATCATAATGGGTAGTTAATCATATTCACTATTGTATTTATTGTACGTCTAAACTCTGATAGAGATATGTATAAATATCTAGTTATAAATATTATGTATAAAAAAATAAGATACTAAATTTTTTCAGTGACTTTATTATTTTTGTTCTTTTTTTCATTCCAAAAAGGGGAAGATTGTGGAGTCAAAATTTTCCTCTGCACTGTTTGGTTTTTTTTGGAAAGCACAAATTTTTTCTCAAATACATAATTAATTAACACTTTCATATCCAAAGTGTTTCAATGGTGTTTGAAGAAAATATACATTTCTATAATATATAGAGTTTTTGTAAATAATTCTTGAATGTAAATATACCCTATTAATTAAAAATATCATAATAAGAATTCATTAGATAATGGTTAGACTCACCCTTATCAAATCAAATTTTAAGACATTCTGTTATGTATTTTTATTGAAAAATGATTAATTGGATTCGACATCTCGAAATCCTAATCATGAAAATAATCATAATGGAATAATATATGGCAATCCATTCGATTGACTAAATATTAAATTCAGAATACATGAAAATTTATTCTATAATATTAGAATACATTTCACACTATAAATGATGTAAATCAAAATGATGATGTGCATTATTTTGCAATATGATTAATGGAATATATGAGATCCTAAGATTTCATGTAGTTATCTCGGTCTTGAATTTAGGTACTTTAATTTTTTTCTTAAGTACATTTGTTTGGAGTTAGGAATTGGGGTGTGTTTGGTATGTGTTAAGAAATTTTGAGAAATAGGATCTATGCATGGTGGACACAATCTTAGGGTAAATGTGACACCCACCCCAGATAATTGTGTATACACAGGTAAAGGCATTCGCATGGATGGTGCATGGTTTAAAAAACTGGGACCCAACCCCATATAACCATGCAACCCTAAACAGTGAGGTTAGGACAGTTGGTGAATGGTTTTCCTAACTATGCACACATGACCAAGAAACCATATGCACAATAGATAGGCACCTGGTAATTATTTTAAAATCCCCAAACACCAGAAACAATTCCATTTGTAACCTACATATAGTCTTAATGTTTTTGGGGGTATTTTAGAGCATTCTAAGGGGGCTCCAAGGCCGAATGCCCTTTTTTCTTCAAAATTCAAGTCGCTAATTGAAGATCCGCTATTCTCCAAGTAAGTGGATCTCATATTAATGTCTATCCCATTCCTTTATCTCTTTTACATTATCATTTGGTGGCGTTTATCCTCAGTTTGTAAATATCTTAACCTTTTTGTTGTGATCGAGATATATAATTAATAGTATAGACGTATATTGATAAAGTCCTGATATCCTTTATATTTATTTAGGGAGTTAGATCTAGAACTCATATATACATCATTGTGATGCTCTGGTTTTGAAAATGTCCATTGAACGAACAACCATAAAAAATTGAGGTAGGTGGTCTAAAATATAAATCTTATAGCCATAAATTTGATGTGCGTATGATTTTTTTTGAATTGGTTACCTTATTTATAAATCGACTTCCTAAATTTGGTTAATTAGGCGGACCAATTGATATATCAAAAAATTAATGAATTAAATGATTAATTGTGGAATTAATCATGGGATTAAGGGGATTCCCCATTGAATGTACAATTGGAGAAAAATAATTATGATATTTCGGTTATGAGATCATGATAATTAATGTAGATATTAATTATGAGATATTGAAATTGAAATATTAATGTAATTAATTGTGATTTGGTTATGGGTCTGGATACTATGATCGGTATAATTAATTTTCAGATTAATTAAGAAGTGTTTATATTTATAATGAGATTATTAACAATGTACAATTAAATATGAGGTTTTAATTTTATTAATAATAAATTAATAGATGAATTATTTATTAGGTTTGGAATACATAAATAATCAAGGATTTAGTTTAGGATATTTATGTATTTAACTAGTTCTTTAATTAGTAATCAATTTGATGTAGATAATTAATTATGAATTAATTATGAAGATAAATTAATGGGAACTTGTTCATTCAATCGAGAAGTATTAATGGTAACATGGTCATTGTATATAAATGAAGGAGAACATTGTCATTTAAATGAGAAGAATTAATGGTAACATCGTCATTATTCTTATGAGTCAAATAATCAGAACATGGACACTCTATTGAGAGGTATGAACAGTATCCTGGTCCTCATAATAATGAATTTCTTTTTGGTAACTTTGGAATTTATATGTGAATCTAAATAATAGTAATAAATGCACATTACGATATATCCTCACATGATAATACTTTGGATTCTGAGGTGATTCGAATTAGGTATTGAGATATCATTTCACCTTTGACATCTTTGATTCCATACATGAGTCATAGAATGTATTAATATACGGTTTTACCTAGGGAATTATTTAGGCTCTGGTATGATATGATGTTAGTATTGAGGTATGTTTATCTATGGGAACCCTATATTTAGTACGACTTAATAAAAAATAAAAAATAATTAGAAAATTTTTTATCTGTGATGTGACTTCTATTATTTATAGAACTACATACTCTAAAATTTTAATATTCTTATTTTATACACCATAGGTGTTGTCATACTAAGTTCTACTCACACCCTACTTAGGCTGACTAATCGGTACCTGAATAGTCTTTTATATTGTTGAACATGTTAAGGGAATTGGAACTTGATTAGATTGTTGATTTGGGTTAGATCATGGACAAGGGAACCCGATATGGTTTTTCCCTACTAGGGAGTTGTTAGTTTCATTATTATTTATTTTTTTTGGTACTTTTACCCTTGTATATTTCATAGCATGTTTTCGCAAAAAGTTGGATAATGTACTTGTTGTTTGGGTTATCTTTTGAAACTTGTACTGTTTATGATTACCATATGGTTCCTCTATTTTTATCTATTTCTACTAGTGTTTTACACTGATAAAAAATTGTATAGTCTCCCCATGTCTGACTTATCAGACGCTCGATAATAGTTCGTAACCTCTGGCATATGGGGAGGCACACCAGAGATCATGTGACCGACCATCTCCGCACACTACAACATGGAACTTAAGTTTGTATATTCTAAATTGGTATGAAAGGTAGGTTTTATTTCTTCTTAATTTGTTGTTACAGTTTTGGAATGGTAGACATGAGACACGGATGAGTCAGTTAATTGTAATGTGCTTGTGCATCAGAGTTGCAAACTCACGTATGGAGAAACACCTGAGTACTTAGGGTTGGATTGTAGTTATTATTTGTGTTTATTACAGTTTAATTTTATTTCCCCTTGGGTGACGTACTTGGTTTGTAATGTGATTATATTTTTGATTAATTATTTATTATAAATTTTAGTACCATAATTTCACGGGAGTTGAGTCTTTAGGCAACATTGTTGGCACTTAGTGTTATTGATATAAGTAATATTTTAAACTTGCATGAGAACACATATTATGAGTAAGTTTTTGAACATGAAAAATTATCCATGTTTTTGAGATTAAAATGAAAAATGGTTCCTAACATGGATTGAAAAATATTGTAATAGGATGTCAAATGAAGAACAATTGGGTGTCTAAATGAGAGACATGGTTATGATTGTGTGTTTACCATTATTAACCAAAACATAAGAGAAGGATTTTTAAGGGTAGCGATAGTGTCTCGTTTCCACCGTGTGGTGAGAGGTGTAGAAAAGAAATAGTGTAACCTATTTTGATTCTTTAATTTTATGTAAATAATAAAATATTGTGTTATGAGACATAATAGGTGTGTTTGTAATTGTAGAGAGTTTTACAAAATGACTCTTGTTGAGGGGATAATTGAGGAGAAAGAATGAGAATGGTCCTTTAGACTGGGAAATTGAAACCCCATTGGTTCCATTTGAATATGATGTAGAGAAATTCTAGGGTATTTTTTTCTTATTTTCGGAAATTTCATTGGATGATACCTATGGTGGGTTATTAGAATCTTTTTTGAGTTGATAAGGGAGTTTTTGTTGCAAAAAACTATGACTTTTACTATAGA
Source organism: Viscum album (assembly GCA_963277665.1). Taxonomy (NCBI): domain Eukaryota; kingdom Viridiplantae; phylum Streptophyta; class Magnoliopsida; order Santalales; family Viscaceae; genus Viscum; species Viscum album. The sequence continues at coordinate 194,586,082 of OY728142.1, read as the reverse complement.
TTGTGGTCCTAATGGAGTTGAATTCTGGGTTGAGTCTATTGAGACAATACAAGAACTTATGGAGAGTTCTGATAAGAGAAGGTTCTTTCTAGCTACTTATATGCTACGAGAATCAGTGAAGTTATAGTGGGAAATTAAGGCCTGAACTGGGAAAACTAATGATATTTTATAAAATGACTTCTTAGAGAACATCTATAAAGAGGAGATGAGAAAAGAGAAATTTACAAAATCGATGCATCAGACCCAAGGGAGCATGTCTGTGATGGATTATACAAGATTCCCTATTGATATGCAATGTTTTCTCCAGAATTAGAAAGAGATGATGCAACTATGATGACACACTTCTAGGATAGTCTAATTTGAGAGATTAATACCAATGTAAATCATTTCGGATGGACGAATATTTCTGATGTTGTGGATCAAACAATCATATATGAGGGGAATCTGAAGAAGCCTTCCATTCATTGATATGTATTTGTTACTATATGATTAAGAGGTTTTACATCCAAAATTATGAAGTGACATTATGATAACTTTATCCAGGGTAGTGGGAAATAGAGTACTCAGTCCGGAGGGTCTGTTGGGTACCAGATTACTGGGGTGATCTATTTTAAGTGCGGTAGGAAGGGAAAATATCTTCAAAACAATCCCGTACAACCAGTAGATTAACAATCTTACTGTAACATGGGACACCTACAGAAGTTCTGCTAGTCCTAACTACAGACTGGTGTAGAGGGAGAACCTAGGAAGAGTAAAAATTTTCGAACCAGATCTTCAAAACCATATCGGTCTTGTAGCTGGAATTATACTAAAAGTGGCGGAAGAGGTAGTTAACATTGTTCTATAGGGCTAGTGAGAACATACCAGTAGAGTGGTGCTACTCATAGGATTTAGAAAACATCATAGGGAATAGTGGTAGGATAGTTACATGCATTGCATCCTAGAAAAGTGGTGAGAGAGGTTGGTCTGTCAACAATGAGAGGTACTATTCCAAAAGATTCAACTTTATCTAGTGCCTTATTTGTTACTAGTTCCTTTCATTCCTTAATATCTATGATACTTTTTAATTGTTTGGTCATATAGGTGGAGTTTGTGAGTGGATTAATGATTATGAAAAAATTATTGGGAACACAATATAGAGACATCTATCAATACAAGGGATTTTTCTAAAGATCATGGAATATGATTTTCTATGGGATCAATATATTCTAGATATGTTAAGCTTGGACATAATTTCGGGGTTGGACATGCAAGTTGATTATCGAGACCATATAGACTATTATAGTAAGAGAGTTGAATTGACATCTTATAAGGGTGTGCCTTACATTCACTAGGACAATGGGATATCCAAGAGGGCCATGTTAGGACAACTAATTAGAAACTAGTGGAGCACATAGCCCATGTTTCTAGACTATTTCTAGATAATGGGGTTGTTAGTGAAGATGTCCTTACGCCAATAGTATAACTATTTTATTTTGTCAAATTTGAATAATTCTTAGGGCTCCCTCATGAGAGAGCTGTGGAATTGACTATTGTACTCATCTCGGGGGCTGAGCCAATATCTATTCAATCATAATGAATGATGCCAAATAAGCAGCTAGAGCTCAAGACATATTTAGAGGAGTTAAAGGGCACATGATTTTTTATCCATGTCCATCGACATTGGGATCACTAATTTTGTTCACAAAGAAGGATGATGGGTGTTTACATTTGGGTGTCGATTTCCAAAATTTGAATAAGATAACTATGAATAACTGATATCATATTATACTTATTGACAATTTTTTGATCATTTATATGAGACATGATAGTTCTCAAATATTTTATTGATATTACGGAATCATCAATTTAATGTACATGCTTTTGATATAATAGGTACTTCTTTTTGGAGCATGTATGGTCTTAATGGGATTGTCGTAATTTTTTTGGGTTAACAAATACTCCAACAATGATTATTTCTTTCATGAATATATTCATTCACATCTAAAAAGATCAATTTTCAGTTATATTCATTGAATATATTATAGAGTACTCTAAGATAGATGACCATCATGCCCGATATCATGATACTGTCTTCAGTACCCTATGTTAACATCAGCTATATTCCATGATATCTTTGTGTCAGTTTGGGATTGATTAGGTACAATTCTTCGAGCACAAAATTAGGGAGGAAGGTGTTCTAGTGGATCTAGAGAAGGATTTTGCAGAGTTTTATGATAGAAATGCAATATTTTTTTGATATCTAATGTTTTTTGGAATTAGATATATATTACATGAGATTTATCCAAGAAATTTTCCATTTGAAAGCACATCTTTGGGGATTGAACCATTTGGGGATAAAATTTTATCGTTTAATGGAATGTGAAGGGGCCTTATAAAAGTTGAATAAGAACTTTACATCATCACTTATAATGATTCTACCCGATCCATGTGAAAATTATATTGTGTATTATGATGTATATGTGATCAGAATAAGAGTGGTGCTGATGCGGGGAGATAGATTTGTGGCATATGGGTCACAATAGTTGAGATGACCCAAACAAAACTAACGAATTCATAACCTCGAGTTTTCGGTACAATATTATGCTCTTAAGTATTGGAAACACTTCATTTTGGGAGAAAATATTACAGTTTATACAAATCACACGATCCTGAAGTATATCTTTTCATACAAATATTTGAGTCATCGCCAACGGAGTTGTGTAGAGTACATGTGGTCATGTGATTTTGAACTACAATATATGTCTGAGAATTTTTTTTGTGTCTGATTCCTTGAGCAAGGAAACTCAAACTTAGATGGTTCTGGAGTCATGTTTAGAGTAAAAGATAATGAATTTTCTAGCTGAAATGCATGTGGTGGTTCAGTAGAGTATGCAGCAGATAACATCGGTTTCAGTTGCAGTGGAGTATACACATTTGAGATGGAGCAGGGATAGACTATATAAGGATATTGAGTTATTGGTCTTGATGGAATGATTTTTGTGTGGGGGGACACCTTATTATTGATTGATATATTAGGGAGAGATAATCTATAGGATGAACTGAGTTTTTGTAAATATGAGTATAAGATAGGATCTCATGCGATAATTTCATGCCTCAATGTGTGTGGTGCGACCAGGTGTGACCAAAATATACCATGACCTATGATGATCGTTTTGGTATCCTATAATGAAAAAGGATATTTTACCGTTTGTGACAAGATGATTCACTAGTCAACAGGTGAAGCAACATCCTCAATGGTCTAGATGAATACAATGACCATTGCATATTTCGGAATGGAAGTGTGATGACATCATGGTGGATTTTGAGGTGGTTCTTCCAATGATTCTTAGAATGAATAAATGATTTTTGGTCATTGTGGATCATCTGACAATTATTTTGAATTTCATAAATATAAGGGAAACAATTATAGTAGATAATCTAGGAGAATATATGAATGGGAAATAGTTTTTCTTTATGTGGTACCACAAACAAAAGATTTAGATAATGATTCACACTTTACATCATTCTACTTGTAGGGATTACCGAAAGTAGTTGGTACAAAAGTCTTATTCTGTATCACATTCCACCCACTTATAGATGGGAAGTATAAGGGTACTATATAGGTTCTTGAGAATATTTTGTGAGAAAGTGTTCTTTAATTTGGTGGTTCTTGGGGGAATAACTTTGATTTAGTGGAGTTCTACAATAATAATAATTATCAAGTAAGAATATATATGGAACCATAGGAGGATCATTTTGGCAATTAATGTAGATCGCTACTATTCTAGATAGAATAATGATAGTCGGAGTTTTTGTGATCGTGTCACATGTAGTATACATTAGAGAAGGTGTAGTTGGTCAAAAAATCCAATGGCTGTAGACAAGAGTTGGAAAATGTCATATGATGGTAGGAAAAGATAACACCTAGAGATTAGAGTTGGTGATCATGTATTCCTTCTATGGTCTCCTAGGTTTGGTCACCATAAGATATAGATGTAGGGAAAGTAGGCACTGAGGTTTTTTTGACCATTTGAGATAGTGGAGAGAATTAGGCAAGTGGTGTACAGATTTGATCTTCCACAACAATAATGCTCCCTAAATGATGTCTACCTTGTGTCATAGAAATAGTGGTATCACCCCATCCATTCTCATGTGAATGATGTGGATGAGGTTTACCTTGAGATATATGCGTCCTTCAAGGTGCATATAATACATAAAATGGATCGTATTGAGAAATAATTTCATGGAAATAAGATGCCAATTTTTTGTTTGTTATTGAAGCCAGGATGTGTGGAAGAGGAAATATGGGAAAGGAGAGAGACATGAAGGCTCAATGGACTGATATTTTTGGCTCGGAATCATATAGAGGCATTGATTTACCACATGAGGATGAGTTTTTTTAAGGTGGGGAGATTGTAATATCCCGACTGTTCCTTGAGATATCCCGAGATTAAAATTTTTTTCTTTTATTTCTTCTTTAAGTACTGTTGTTTGGAAGTATTACATGGGTTGTGTTTCAGTAGTGTTTTTTATAAATTATAATAAAAATTGCCTATTCATATTTGGCGCACAATTAGGGTAAACTGTGCCCTCATTCTAGATAAGTGTATGTACCCAAGCGGAGAGGTTTACACGACTGGTGAATGCTTTGAAAAACCGTGTGCCCAAACCACTGAAATCTTGATATCATAGACTGTAAGGTTTACAAAGTTGGTGCACAGTTTTCCTAATGGTGCACCCTACCGAGAAAACCATGCACATGATTATTAATTACCTATAAAAATACATTCAAATCCCCCAAACACCTAAAACACATTCATTTAAATAATATCTCAACACTAAATGTTTTTTGGAATTTTTAGAAAATTTTGAAGGGGTTCCAAGTCCATTAAACCATTGTTCTTCAACATTCAATGCCTGAATCGATGATATGATCTTCTAAATGTATATGGACATCATCTTGATGTGTGTCTCATTTTTTCTTCTGTCTTCCATGATCTTTTAGTGGATTCTATATTCTGTTTATATAGATCTAAACTTTTTTGTGAGATCTATATCTAGATATACATTGATGAAATCATGATATCCTTTATCGTGATTTATGGATTTAGATCTGGAACTCAGAACTACGTCATTGTGCTAAAAAGATATTATAAATTTACATTAAATGAATGACTTACAACAAATTAATGTAGGTTGTCTAAAATCTAATTCCCGTATTTTTGGATTTGATACAGGTATCGAAAATTGAAGAATTATTATAATTCAATTTCCATTGAATTCATAAATTTTGTAAATTTGGTTGAACAATTAATTTATTGAGGCATTGTTGAATTAAATTTTCAATTGAGCAATAAATCATGATAGTAAGGGGTTTCCCTATTGAATGATTAATTTGGTGAAATTTCATTATGAGAGTTAGGGTATGATATTTAGGTAATTAATCTGCAAATTATTTAAGAGTTTTTTAAATTGAAAAATTAAGAAAAATAATTGTCATTTAATTATGGGCCTTCATAAAACGATCTTGGAAAAAAATCATGTGACTAATTTTGAAGAGTTTATATTTATAATTAGATGATTAATTCTATATAATTAATTATGATGGTTGAATTATATTATTAACCAATTAAGTAATGAAATAATTATTTTTGTTGGAATACATAATTAATTGGGGCGTTAAATATGGATATTCATGTATTTAGATAAATGTTCAATTAGTAATGGAATTGATGTGGATAATTATTTATGAATTAATAATGTGAGTAATGTAATGAGAACATGGTCATTAAATTCAAATGTATTAATGGGAACATTGTAATTTTAATTATATGTAAATGAATGGGAATATGATCTTTCAAATGGAAATATAAATAGTAACATGGTAATTGTACTTATGAGTAAAAGAATGGGAACATGTTCATTATATTGAGTTGTGATAATGGTAACATGGTTATCTTACTTATGAATTTTTGATTGGTAACAATTGTTTTTTTTTTCAATATGAAGAATGATAATAAAGGAAATCAAAGATATGACCTAATATTATAATACTTCAATCTCCATAATGAGTCTAATCTGTAACTGACATATCATATCACCATTTAATTCATTGAGCTCTGACACGAGTCGAAGAATGCATGAAGATATGATATAAATTGGGAACACATCATGATCCAGTATGAGATAATGTTACTATTGAGGTATGTGTATCCCTTGTAACCCTAGAGTTAATATGACAAATAGGGAATAATTGATATAATGATTTATGTTTATTTGTGAATTGTCTTCTTTTATTTATATAACTGTATACGCAACCTTTTTAACTTGATTTGATTTAGATAGAATTGGTGGTGTCATATTGAGTTGTACTGACACCCTACTCAGGCTATGTAATTGGTACCCAAATAGACTTTACTGATGCAAGATTAATTAAGGGAAAGGGCCCTAGATTAGATCGATGATTATAGTTAGATCATGGATGAGGGAACTTGACATGATTTGGGACCCTCTTGGGAGTCATTAGTGCCTTTTTTCAGTTGTGTTTTATGGAACATTTCCACTTGTATTGGAATAAAATTTTTTCCCTTTCAGTTGAATATTGAACATTTTATTTTGGTTATATTCTAAAAATGGTATTTTTTATGATTTAAATTTGCTTCCTCTATTTGTTTTTTTTTCATTAGTGTTTTTCACGGATAAAAGAGGGTATAATATCACTATGATTGACTACACAAACCAGTGCTGGTATTTGGAAGCCTCTGGCATATAGGGCAGTGTGCCTATGGTCATGTAATGAACCAGATTGCGTCATTGTTGTGTGGAACCTGGGTCAGGATGTCATATGAAATAATGTGATGTATTTTGTTATAATATAACCATTGGAGTTCCAGGAGTCTAGGCCTTGAAGAAATATCAGATAAAATCTGATATTTGGAGGTTAAAGTGTCCATTAGAATTCTTTCCTCTTGACAAACGGTCATTTGAATATTTTATAGGATGTATAATAACATATATGTAGTGAAACTCTTCTCAATTTTGTAATGTGATAGAGCTCTGATGATTACAAGTGTGAAGAACTTGTTCTTTGTTATTGTAACATTGTTGAGTTCATTTTTGTATTTTCTTCGTTATTTTCTAGTTTTTGTGATTATGATAGTGGGATTCTAGTGATAGGATGATAGAGGATACAATTATCTTCATGGTCAACGAATTTCGTGGATAGAAACACAAAGAAAATCTGATCATCTTATCGAGCAATTGTGGGGATAATGATGTAGACCGATCATTGTATTGAGTGATTTCCATGGTAATGGAAAGAAAAACATTCATTTATGTATTAAACAAGGGAACTTAATCCTAGTTTATTGGTTACATAAAATGTTAGGTTAAAATAATTATATTCATTTTCTTTACATTTTTTGTTATACATTTTACATTTCAACTACATTTTTAATAGAAAGTAATTTTTTTTATATTCATCTTTCGATTTTTAACTTTTTTATCATAGTTTCATTAATTAAGTTATGATTTTTTACACTGTATTACATTGTCAATAAATTTTTAATAAGAATATGATTTTATAAGATTTAAAATTGAATCATTACATTTTGTACTACTCCTCCTTATTGTAAACATTAATATTTTGATACATTTTGTTAATATTCTGATAAATTGTTTTCTATTACGAATATAATTAAACAATATTTATGTTACCACTGCATACTGAATATGATTTTATTCAATATAATCAATTTATCTTTATGACATGTGAATTATATATCAGATTCAACTTGATTTTGATATTATTATCTTAAGAACCGAGGGCCAAATATTATTACTGAATAATTTCATAATATTATTTTTGAATACAATTTTTTAATTTTGTGAAATAATTATTCAATTAATTTTATAAATTAATGTTTCTAAACGAACAATTTACAACATGAATTTATTCAATTGGATTTCTATTTTGATCCTACATTTATATGTCTTAGATCTAGTAAACAATAATTTGTTGATTGTATTGTTAGTGACTAAAACTACTATTAGTTCAGTTGAAAATTTAATTGAGGATGACCCTTTCATTGAGAGATCCAAATTAGTTCATTCATGACCCAATGTGGACAATGTATTGAAAAATAGGGGGACCACAAATAACGGATTTGATTTTTAATAGATGATTCAAATCCCATAAACTATTTAAAAAATAAGTAGTGTTCAATGATAAAGTAAATGTGGTTTTTAATATACTATGTTTTCCCTTATAATATTATTTGTTCTCTTCTACATTGATATAATAAAAATAAATTTTTTGACTACTCAGCTAGACAATGTCTTCTACACATTATGATCTTACCAATACCATAAACGAACAAACTATAATGAACGAATCCCATTGGTAAGATGTGAATGTAATGTTATGGTATATTTATTCAATGTTTCGTAAAAATAACTCAATGAAATTTCCATTTAATGTTAGTTATTCCTAAAATAGTTAATTTATTTTAGAAGATTTATACACAATTTTTATGTCTTTTTTCATCAGAAACATCAACGAGCATATTATCCCTAAAAAACATCTCATCCATGTAGTTCATAAAGTCAATGTTTTCCTTCATGTTCTCTCCACTAAAATTACAGGATGTGTAATAGTACTACCTCTGCTCTATCATTGAGGCAATTCTGATGTTTCTAGAGTAAAAACCTTTTTCATATATTTAATCTGTATTTTCATATTTATTTTATATTTATTTCATTATAGTAGTGATCACATGTGTTTCTTTTCTTATACATGGGGATTCTTATTTTTGAGTTGGGTTGGTTTGTTTTAAGCTACTCTTGTTACTGATATATATGGATAAAAGGCTAAACCTAATATAACGATAATAAGGAACTGGGTTAGGAATGTATACAACCATCATAAAAATGTAAATTCTAAGTAATTTAAATACATTTTTCATTATTATATCTAATAGTAATGTTTTAATTTTCTTATATTTTTTATCTAATATATTTTTATTTTTTTCACATATATTTTGGGATGTCATGTTTTTATTTCAACTATCTACAAAAAATTACATGATTATTTATTTAAATGATCAAATTCTTTCCATTTACCTTATTTTTATATCATGTAACAATTAATATTGAATAGATGTTATTATCTGAAAATATTACTCGATATTGAAAACTAGTAGATTATAAGAACCTAAAAATATTTTTATATCAAGAGATGTCACCAAAATAAATAGTGTTAGTAGTTCAATAAATAATGGAAATTAATATCTTTGTAATATTTGATTTTCAGATAGTCTTAATACATTATTAAAATGATCTATATGTCATTTAGAATGTTTATATATCATCCTCACCTCAATCTGACATACAGTGTGATCGGTATGACTCCAATTGAGACATTTTATATAAAATTGTAAATAATTTTAGAAAAAAGGACAACTGAGAAACATAGAACCATGAAAAAAATTCATATTATTTTGACACATTTTCAAAATGGCCCATAAGAAATTTTTTATTTGTCGGAATCAACCTCACATCAATACAATTCAAGATTCTTCCTATGTGACTAAATGTCTCTTTTATCACAATAAAATTGACATTTTTGTTCAAAAATATTCACTCTTTGAATGTAATAAACCACACTCATTTTTTATTAAAAAATTAAGAAAATTATTCATAAATAATTTATGATGGGTAGGAATAAGTCACATGTAAAACCGATACATGATGTGACTGATATGACTTATAGTGCATGTTTCCAGTACAGAATGTAATTTTAGTAAAAAATTAGAATTGACGTACTCAAAACCAATGAATTTTTTATTATTTCAATACAATAAGGAAACAATCTATATTTCATTTTAATTTTGATGTATTCATAGACACCACAATCTAATTCATGGTTTGATGGATATAAGACCATGTGCATATTTTTATTTAAAATTTACATTAATTTTACTATAAAAAGTCAACTGACATACTCAAAATTGTTAAAACACGTTATTATATTTTTTATACAATATTAAAATGATAAAATTTTCATTTTCTATGTGTATGAATCTCCCAAACTATTATATGATACACGATCTGCCCGATATGTCTCAAAGTGTATGTTATCTGTTTATGTTTTCCATTTTACTTCAAAAAGATTCACTAACTATAACCAAGAAAAAAACATTGATAATATTGATAATTTATTAAAATTATTTATATGACATTATTGAATGTCTATAAATTAGTTTCACATGAAACCGACACACTATATGACTCGTTTGACTCAAATTTCATCTTTGTAGATTAAAATAATAATTTATTAATAAAGACATAGGACATACTCAAAACCAAGATAACACATTCAAATATTTTATAATTTTTTAAATTATAGATAGATAAATTGGCCATTTAGGATCATCCAAAACTATGTTTTATGCATGATGTGAAACATTTGACACTAAATTTGTATTTTTATTTAAAATTTACATTATATTTAGTAAAAAAGTAAACTAACATACTCAAAACTAATAAAAATCAATAATATTATATAAAAATTTATTTAAATGATCCATTTGTATTTTTTTCATCTCTATATCATCCACACTTCATTCTGACACAATATTTGCCTAGTATGACTATATGTTTCTCTTATGAGTTTTAAATTATAATTTTACATAAAAAATAGTCAATCACAGAAAATCAGGAAAACATGATTGAATTATCTTGATAATTTTGGAAGAAAATATTTATATGTCAATATTTGTGTTTAGTAATCATTATATTCTTAATGAGAATCATGATGTTACCAGTATGACTTAAAGTGTAGTTTGATGTTTAAAATTGTACTTTAATAAAAAATACATCTAACGTACACAAAACATAGAAAAAATGTTCAGATTTTCTGATACTTTGTGAGACTTATATGTAAGTAATTTCAGATCTGTAGGAATCATACAGTCCTCAATATGACACATTTTGTGATAGGTATGAAACTAAGTGTTTCTTATTTATTTAAAATCGATAATAATATTGGGAAAAAAGGAAAGTGACATACTGAAAACCAGTAATTTTTTGATTGTTTTGTTACATGAGGAAAATGAATTTTATTTCATTTATGATTTTTAGAAATCATCCCCACATTAATTAGGTACATGATTTTCTCGGTTTGACTCAATTTGTCCATTATTAGTTCAAAATATTCATTTTTGTTTCAAAAGTGTCACTCACTCAAAAAAAGAATATGTTCTCATAATTTCCTGATAATTTAGTAAAATTATTCATAATTTGTTTGTGGCATGATGTAATTATTCTCTTTTAAAAATATCACATGATGAAACCAATATGACTTAATGTGTGTGCTTTATGTTAAAAATGACATTTTAGTAAAAACGAAATGTGACATACTCAAAACTACAAAAGCAAATTCATATTTTTTTAATACTTTAGGAAAATAACCCATAAGTTATTTGGGATGTGTAAAAATAATATTCACCATAATTTGACATATGTTGTGACAGGTATGGATCCATGTGAATCTATTTATTTAAAACTGAAATAAATTTTAGTAAAAAAATACTAATAACATAATCAAAACTAATAAAATCCATTTGTATTGTTTCTATATTTTATAAAAAATCATTCATAATACCATTTTTACAAGTATGAATTATCTTCAACCTAATTATATACAAAATGTTCACAGTATTATTCAATGTTTCTATTGTCAATTTAAAATTGACATTTTAGTTCAAAATTTGTCACCCCTTGATAACATAGAAAACGATCATGGATTATCTTTATAGTTTATAAAAATGATTAATATTTCATTTGTGAAATTTACGAATTTATCCCACATAAAAAATGACCCATTATGTGACTGATATGACTCAATGTGCATGTTTCCAGTTTAAAAAGACATTAAAAAAAAGAAAAGGTGACATACTCAAAACTGATAAAATACATTTGGATTATTTTAATACATGACTAAAATGATCCAAAATTAATTTGGGACGCATAGGAATAACAGAAACCTCAATTCAAAAAACAGTGTGATTGGTATGTCACCAAGTGTGTCCTTTCAATATATAAGTGGCCTTTTAGTTTAAAACATGCCTCACATCACCAAACATAAGTTAAAAATATTTTATTGTTTTCTAGTCATTATATATGATATTACATAACTATTCTTCAAATACTTTTTGTATTATAATTATTTAGTAAATTTTCATAGAAAATATTCTTGAATAAGAACAAAAAACTGTGTGATGTGCAATAACCAAAAGCACCTCAATCTGATAAATAGTCTTCCTAGTATAAATCAATGTTTAGTTTAAAAAAACCATTTATGTTTAATTTGTTTTTTATATTATTAATGAAATAATAATAATTTCCTTACAAACTCTGTATATTTACTCATGGATATGTGTTTATTGGCAATATCATGAGTCATTTTTAAGGAAAAAAGAGAACAAAATGCTGATTTTTTAATGTGTGTAATAATTTGAACGTACTCATGTCAATTTATAAGTAAATATTTGAAATTTCTAATACTTAGTGTTAATTTTTAATTTATTGGGGTTACATATTTTATTTTATTTAAATTTTCATTTGGGAGTTGAATTTTCATCATTCTAATGTTGTTTCTAGTTCTATATCATGTTGTGGTAGCACACTAATGTTTCCCCATTGTAAGCGCTATGAGAGTGCTTATGAATGGGTCCTTTATTCTTACTTCTAAAAGTGCTGATAAAGGGACCCTTTATCTGTTCTGGTAAATGGGGTCCTTAATGAGTGTTTTTTATGGATGGTATAGGATTACTTTATCAATGGTTTTCTTGTGATGACTAATGCATATGGATTTTATTCATTCTCCAGTAGCGAGTGCTTCTTTAAAACTGATAAGTTTTATTTTTTCACAGTTAAGGGAATATTTTGTTGTAGTGATGGAAATTGAGATATTAAATTCTTTACAATTGTTGCATCATCTGAATCATAAAACCCTAAAGTAATAATCATCAAATGAAAAAATAAATTACCTTTAAAATGAAATAATTCTTGATATAAAATATCAAAATGGTTGGTAGATAACAAAAATAAATGAAGTGGGAAATATGACATTTATCTCCTTGATACAAATGTGAGATGAAAATACTTTTCCTTGAGTCCAATTTTCAATGCTTGTCCACTTATATTCATATATAATATATTAATGTTAATGATATAATTATTTTAAAACATAGAAATTTTTTTAATATTTTTATTTTACATATTGAAAATTTATATACTATTACATAATCAAGAATGTTTAGGTTACTTTTTGAACATATATGGATTATATGTTAAAACTGTCTTTGATAGGTAGACTGTGGTCAATAAAGTAATTATTTGGACATCAGAATAATAATAAGAATGAAATAATTTTCACATTTACACATCAATTATAATTTTAATATCATAGAGGAAACATGTTTAAAAAAAATGAATCAATGTTACGATTATAGAGACAAAAGGTAATATGTACGCATGTGTAACGTTCCCATTTTTCATATTTTCTTAATGGAAAGAATGTATATAACATTTATAATTTTATATTTACCATTAGATCATATATAAAATATTTATTTAATTATATAAACTCTTATATATATATATCATTTTTGTGATGTGGTGATGAAAATAGATGAATCACCTCTCTTCGAGAAGGTTGTAGTCCACGTGTCCACGAATGAAGTTATCATGTTTCAGTATGTCGAATGGATTGAATAAAATGATATGTTATATCTCCATATAGATAATTATTTCATTCTTATCATATATAATTAATTTATTTTGTATATTTTTATTACGTTCATAACCGATACATTCAATGTAATGTTTGAATATATCACAACACAATGAGGAGGTGGTAGTCCACCAACAATCAAACGATGTTATTGTATTCCCATGAAATGAAAAGAATGAATGTATATGTTATATAATAATTAAATAAGCATTAATACATTATAAATATCATATTCATCATTTAAAAATAGTTTTTTCAGTATAATTCCATACTATAATAGTTGGTAATGAAAAATGAAGGACTTTGTTTGGTGAGGTGGTAGATAACCATACACAAGAATAGGGATTTCATTAACCATTTGATAGAAGTATGTTCAGGTGTTGAAAGAAACCTTAAAATAAAAGATTCAAATTTTATACAGGATACTGAGGTTATAATTTAATAATTAAAAATGAATAATTTATGGGTGGATAAAGAAATAGAAGAAAAGTTCTTGTAGAAGAATGTTTCCAATTATTTTACAACCATTAATTTTTCAACAAATGACATCATTATTTAACTTAATAGAAAATTTGATACTTATAAGATTAAATTAAGGATGTATTGAACATATTTTTGAAGGGTTTTTATGATCTACTGATATTTATAGTTTTAAAATAAGTGACGTGGGTTCATGCATTTTTATAGTGGAGGGGGTGACATACATGTAAATATAAAATGATAATCCCTATCGGGCTGTCTACAATACATCATATTCTATAATAATAATAAAATTATAAAAATAATTATATGGTCTGAATATCAACATATAATGGGTTTTAAGCAATTTTCTAAGTTATTTTTCCCATCAATTTTAAAGTTTAACAACTAAGAAAACTCATTTTTACAGAAATTACTATAAATAATTTTAATTAATTTAAATCAAAATTGATAAAAAAAAATCTATGTTAAACTATTTATAAATTATAAATTATTGAAATTATAAATATAGAAGATAATTTTTAAAATTTGATTCAAATAATTGGAAGAATTTAATTTAAAATCAATCGTGCAAACAGAACAAAAAAAGGCTTTTAATGTAAAAAGGTAAAATAGAATGAAGTGTTATAATACATAATTTCAATTTTAAATATATTAAAATGGCATGAATTTGATTAAATAAAATAAAATTGGCCAAATTATACTCTAATACATATTAAAAATATAAATTAAATAGAAAAATTATTTAGATGACAAAATAGCTTTCAATTAAAAATATGTATTTTCAGAATTCATCAAAAATTAAACTCCAAAAAAATGTGCCCAAAATTATACAAGAGTAAATTTTGATATTTTAATTTCAAAAATTATAATTTTTTTATATTAAATTTTTTAATGTTTAAAAATATACTTTTAAAACAAGTCTTTCGTAAGAAGGTAGAAAATTACCTTTTAGAAAAATATATCATTTATCTTTCTAATTGAATATATTCTAATCATATAAATATAAAATATATTTAGTGAATTTAAATAAATATTATTGAATATATAATATATCAACATCATTAATATCATTCGCTAATAGTGATTAATTTAATCTATTATGATAAACTTCCTTCATATCCCTAAAAATACTTTTTTTAAAAAAACATCATTTATATTCAATTGGTTTTTACATTCAATTCTAATTAATTATATAAAAAAGGGTTAATTATATATACTTATGATAATTTTATATTAATAATATAATCATATCCATTTCCACAATTCTACTGGCTAGTTGATAACTATTATGTTAAATGAATAATTTAAATATTTTATTGATGTCTGGTAAGAATTTGCCTTGTGCGCAACACAAGTTATTGAAGAAACTCATTTTTACATGAAATGAAAGATAAAAATTGGTTTTCATAAAATGTAAGATAATATTTTATTTTTTTGTAAAACATAAAATCAATGAATATAAATTAAATTGAAATATTATGTTTAATTTGTTTTTTGGATGTTACATTCTACACCATTAAAATGAATTTCACCCAAGAAAATTGAATTGTATATCCATGGATTAAAATTTTTATAACTCATTTATTGAATACCCAAACCTAAAAAGTTTTATTAAAACACACACATGAATAGTGAAAGTGGGAAACATAAAGGTCAACATAAGATACACATAAAAATGATGCCACATAGGGAGTACATTGGTGAGATATTAAACGTCATATTATGAAGGAAACTTTTTTTACCATTTACTGAAAATGATTGATAGGGAATGTGGGAAATAATATTTCAATAAAGACCGCAAAAATAATAGTTGTTTAAAAGGAATTGATGTCTCCATAAAATATGGTAATATGATAACATTTTTGGAGATATTTTTCCCAAATTTGAAGTATTTATTTCACCATCCAAAAGGAAAATAAAAATAAATACACATAATTAACAATGGAAATCCATAATTTTACCACATTTTCATCTTTTTTCTCATTTGATAACTATCCATGATAAATTTGACACACTAGAAGTACTAAATTCAAAATTTAATTACCACATAACCATAAAACTGATAATAAGTGATTCCTTCAATCTATAAAAAATAACTGTAACCCAAATAGTTATATGTTAGTAAGATAAATCCCAAAATGAAAAAAACTACATATGGTACACTAATGTTAAAGACTCAATAGTAATACACAATGTTCATTCTAAATTATCCAGTAACTATACATCCTTAATGTTTTCAAACATTTTCTAAATTATTATGAAACCCAATGAATATGGTGATTTGGTCATATATTCTTCAAAGATAAATTAACTATTATTCCTCAACTAAAATAACATATTTTTCCTAAATAAATATAATATTTACCAAAAAAATATAATGGTTACTGGGGAAATATATAGTCTAGAAGTAGGTAATGCACCTTTTATCATCCGTTAGTTATGGATTTGAGCCCCGCTGTATTGTAGGATGTATTAGGTTGTCACAAAACATTCAAATTGTCCCCCATTTTATTCTTTAATCCAAAAAATAAATCCTCTAGAAAAAACATTTTCTTGTTCCTATTGTATATAAATACCTCAACACAAAAAATGTCCCCAATCACTACTTTTATATTTACACAAATTTTACAATTTAAAACCCACAAATGGGGAGTCAATGAATCATAAATTTTGATCATGATTAGTATTATAGTCCTTTGATGGAATCTATAACATTTAAGAAAACCTCATATTAAATTATCCAAATATATGATGTTATCTAAAATGGACTATTATATAATCTATAACTGCCCATGACATGAACCCCCAAATCCTGTTCTTAATTCCATAACATTAACTTCCCTTTTTTTATATAAATAATTGTGATCCAAAATTTTCACCTATACATTATGAGCTCATAATGAAGGCTTGGATGACTTAAATTTTAGAAGAAATTTTATGTTTAGAGTTATATAGAAATAGTAAAATTTCATATATAAACAATTAAAATCAAATTGGAATAAAAAAAACTGGTTAATAAAGTTGTACATCACTTCCCATTATACCCATAGTATCATTGATGATTTGTGTGTGTGTGTGTGTGTCTGTCTGGGACCAATAGTAAGTGGATGGATTTCTCGCATCAGAAGTCATGTGTTTTGGAATAGGGGTAGTTATTCCACCCTTGATAAGTGACTTGTATACAACCTGACATAAGGGGATAGGTGGGAATATAGATTTATTTGGAATATTTCATTTATTAAGGTTGACATAGTAAATTTTGTTGTCAAGTGTTTCTATGGGAGGGGTGATCCCAATATCATAAATTATTATGAATTGTGGGGTGCGGGTATATTCTCTGGAATGTGGGATTAGATCATGGAAATTATCAATGATACTTTTGTTAAATTCATGGTTATTCTTAGTATTTTCCAATGTAATCACTTGAGTACTTGTGTTTTGGTATAAGGGACATGTTTTAATGTAATGATAATTAATTTTTTTAAAATTATTGTTATTTAAAAAATCACGTTGTTATAGTTCACATTGACTATAGTAGGATGGGTATAAGGAAAATAGAGAGTTGTAAGAAACATCTGATTAGGGATAAAATCATTTTATGATGGTTGGTTGTGTGGATAGGCTTGACTTATGAAAAAATTTATTCTCATAGATGGAAACATCAATGATTCTATTTTATTGATGAGATTGATGGACCAGGGGGCATGGTCAATTGTATAATTGGGACCATGGTCCTAGAATCAGTAATGCATGACTCGCGAGACATTAAGTTTGTAAGGTAAATAGTTTTAGAAGATTTTGATATAACAAAGATAAACTTATATTTGGGTGAATTAAAACCCCCACAGATGTGAAATCTTGTTTGGGTCATGTGATTTGGTGGCTCGGGAGTAGAACCAATTGATTTATAAAGTGAACGTGGAGATTATAATTAACCACATATGGGACCTATTTTATTTTACATTTATAAAACATAACATCTAGAATTCCATTGAGAAGAGTTTGTGTTATTAATGGAACATGGTATGTGTTTTGGTTTAAGTTCATCCATGATCATTAGTTCATGATTGTTGGTAGTGATTCATGGGGATATAAAACTACTCGGTTGATGAGTCCCTCTTAAAGCAAGATGAAAATGATTTTTTGAGACTATTAAAGATATGGATTCATGGTTATATTGAATGGGAATTGAGATATCAATTCCATAAGAGTATAAATCAATATAGGGATTAATGTGTGGTTTTAGAGATGATGGTTCTTGAACTACGAGATGTCATCAGGTGTGAAGGGACGCATCGTGTTAGTCTTAGAAGAGTGAAATGTGTTTCGTTTTACCTATTACCATATATTTTTCACTAGAGGAGATGTATTAGTTATGTCAAATGTTAGTTAGTTCAACATCATCCATCAGATGAATATGGAATTTTTATAGACAATATATCGATGAATTTCTTGTTATTTATTCTCAGAAAAAATTAAAGAGTGATAGATAATGTTTTCACTAATTCATAGTTACTAGTTGTATAAACTCTTCCAATAATTTATTTTAATTTTAAATGGATCACCGAGATTATGATTTTATGAAGTGATGTAATGAAAATATCTCTCCTATAATGGGGATTTTATTATTAGTTGAGGGAATATGACCCATGTGTTAGAAGGGTAGCGAGCATGTGGAACAGACCATGGAGCCGTTGTGGTTCCATAATGATGGAAATGATGACAAAATGAGTTTCATAACTATATTTATCTATTAATGAAAAATAAGAAATAAATTGTACCGGTGGATTAGGAATAGGAATTATATTTTCAATTTAGATGGAGTTAAGTTGATCTGAGGGTGTTGGTATTAGAGCTGCATTATTGTTTGTGAAAGGACATAATAGTGGTTTAGAAAGTAGATTCTCTATCCTTGGGTCCTAATAAAGAGTTAAATATAGATTTTATATAGAAATACTAGTTAATTAAACCATTATATAAACTTAAGATCATCAATAATTAATAATTTGATAACATATCTGATGTTGGAGCAATACATTTTTCGTATAATTTTATTTGGGATGATTTGACATGTGTTCATGAATATAGTTGGATGAATTAGAGTACAAAACACATCTAGAATTTAATTTTGGATATGATGGATTATTTTTGGTAAGAAAACCTTTATTTCAAGTAAAATACATTATATTGATGAATTTTCATGTTTGGTGTTTATTCGGACACCCTAGTTGTAATTCACTAATGAGGTCTGGTGTTAGAAATTTACCTGTGTTCCCATGTATGTTTAGGGGAGGTGTGTTGAAAATAATTTTGGATGTGTAATTGGTATGTTGTAGTGGTATTGAATACACTATTTCCAATAGTGGATTAAATAAAGCATAAAATGAGGTGGTTGTAAGCCGAATCTGATGGTAACAACCACCATAGGCTACATAGATAGTTGAACTATAACTATATCATGTTTTTGGATAGATGATCTCACAAAAGTTCAATATAGGTGATACAGAAATTAAAAAGGATGTTGGATTAGGTTTGGTAAATTAGATCACTTTGAGTCTGTGGTTGTGCCATGGGTCTGATTCATGTAATGAATAATAAAACACATATATTTTTCTTGGTTTTTCTGACGATGTAGGATGTGATATGAAATTGGATGATTATAAGGGATGCTCTGGGATGTTAAGTGTTATAGTTTTGAGTTATTAATGAATCTTGTTCATAAAATATTTTATAATTAAATAGTGTTTTTAATTTTTGAAATAGTGGATGGGATACACCTTAATTCAAGCATCCAACTAAAATTATGAGGTTTGGAGAACCTAAAACATGTGTTTTTATATGTATAACATGGTCTAAATTGGTGTCCTAGATGGTTTTAGAAGCATAAATGGTAGCTCAAGGATGATGTAATGTGGTAATTTTATTTATTTCATTCATTATCTAGACACCAGATCACTCGAGACCTATAAATGTGTATCACATTTATATTTTATGAAATTGTTTTTTTCAGACAAATTTATTTTTTAAGCTTGTGTTACATACAACAACAGGTCCAAATGAAACTTAATATAAAAATATAATATTATCATTATATGTTATCAACTATGAATTATATTGGTGGGTATGAATAGTACTAACTAAAATATAAATATTTACGGATAATAAGTTAATAATATCAATTCATCATTTTTTAATTAATCATAAATGAGAATAAAAATCATTTGGAAATAAATGAGATATTTTAATTAAAAAAATTGTCCTTGCATTGTATTTTTCTCCTAATATATTATAATTTTCACACTTACTTATATAATTCAATGAATCATATATATAATATATTCAATTATTTTTTTTATCTCTTCGCCTAATAATTTCATGGAATCAGATAAAAATAAATTTTGTTTTATTCATAATGAACTGTATTTTTCTAAAAAAGTGTTTTTCGTCCTATTTTTCATATATACAATAAAATTAACATCAAAAAAATATATTTGTTAAATTTGATAAAAATTATTCCATAAATAGAATCACGAGGATATAATTCTTTAAATTGGTCCCTTTTAATTTTGGTCATTTTTAATACTAACTATAATAAAATATGTCACCATGGTGAAAGGTAAATCAGGTTATTATAAGTTAAAAATATGTTATAAGGACATTGTTTTTTTAAGTTATTTCATATTGGATAAATTTAATTCTTCCCATACCACATTAGTCATTAATTTCTATTGGAGCATAAATTTCCAAGAAAATGTCATTTATAATATTTAAGATAGAGATTGATAAAAAGTTTCATTCTCTTTGTATTAAATATCATTTATTTTCTCACAAATGTGAATAATAGTTATGAATGAATATTGAATGTAATTATTAGATTAAGAAAATTATTTTCACGAATGAGATTTATTTCTTGTTTTTGTTATTTATATAATGACCATAAGTTATCATGCATAACTGATGTAGTATTTATCCAATTAAAATATTTTAATAACTGATTTTAAAAATTAATGAATCAATATAATTTTAGTGATTTAATGTGTAAAACTAATTTTTTAGATTAATTTTACATATTAGTTTAATATTAAATAATTATATTAAAATTAAAACATTATATTTATCTTGTTTAAGTTAACTGAAATGAAAAGTGTAAAAATTGACTTTAATGATGTTTCTCAGAATAAAATGTTATCAAATTACATATAAATATAAAAATATCATAATAGGACCATATGGATATTATATGGAAAAAATTTCCTTTCACTATACATTTTTATCCATTTTTACTGAGAATAACTTTATTAAAAATAAATCATTCCATAAATTCTAAGTGTGTCTTCCCCTTACCTTATAAAATGACTCCACTTATTTATATTTTTCACACCATATTGATTAATCCTTCTATAATATAACATATATAATTATCCTATAAAAATAGCATGAAAATTATATAAAGATATTATCACCACAAATGACCAAACCTACACTCTATATGAATTTTTTTACTGGAGGTCTCCCTAACGGGAGGTATCCCAAAAGGGATATAGAATTATTACTCGACTGCTTTCAATTATTTTATACTTAAAAATAATATAAATATGAAAAATAGATCCTAAAATAAAAAATTAAGCATCCTTTTGAATATTAAATTTTGTCATGACAATGAATCTACCATTATCCTCCTTGTTTCCATGAAATGGAAAGTGAAAGTATCGCTCATGCAAACATAAGGAATACCATGTCCATGTGGAAGTATAATTATATTTCCCTAAATTTCATTCATAAATGTTTATAATGATGGGTTTAATGTTTATATATATTATTTATGATATAATTATAATTCTTCAATGATTTTGGAATATCTACTTTCTTATCTTCTAAACTAATAGAAAATTATAACTTGGCCTGTGTGAACAAGTGGACTACCACCTCCAAAAAGAGATCTAATTCATTTTTCATATATATTTATCATTGATTATATAGATTATGGATATGATATAATAATGATTCGAAAAGGTATATTATTATTTACACATATCACATTCTATCCACCAAAAAACTAAAATACCGTTCATGAGTAGGCATGCCTTTCGAACTCCATAAACAATGTCATTAATTTTCTATATCTACAACTCTAAATGTCAATAGATATTATTATATAATGAATATATATGATTTAATAATAATTCAACTTATTATTTTATAGAAATAAAACAAATTTAAATTTATTATACTTGAGTATAGAATCCTTTTAAAGGAATGGGAACTCAAGGTAAGAGATTTTCGTCTCATGTTTATTTCTCTAAGAATCATTTAATATTAAAGAAAAGTTTCATTTATAAGTTGAATATATTAAACAAAAATGAATTTCATAATTATTTTTACCAATATTATATTGATTTACATATCCATGTTTGTTAATTTATTTCATGGGTATTATGATTCGACAAATACCAATGTAGTAATAATTTTATATGAAAATATCATTCTTTGTGAATATTTTTTTGAATATGTTTTAGATGAAGAAATATTATGATATATATATTAAAAAAATTATAAATATTTTAATTATGTTTTTATTTATTTAATTTACATGTTTCCCTTTCATTTTCATCACCTTATGTTATCAGGAGACTAATAGTATTTTTAATGAAATTTCAATTTATTTCTCTCCTTCGAAATTTTTTCTCTTATAGCCATATATCATAAAAAAATTATTGCTAATTTATAATATTATCAAACAATTACTTATTGTAATTTTCAAATATCATTTCATTTTTTGAATATAATTAAAAATTTATATTCTATCTATTTTCTAGATGAGGTGATTCATTATTCTTTTACGAAAGTAAGGATTAATGTTTTTCTTTAACATAAAAATGAGGAATGTAATTTAACACCATCATGAATGCTCAATGATTTGAATAATCAATTAAATTATTCCCTATTTATTTTAAATAAAATTTTCCATAATATTTTGGGAACTTTTATATTTTAATGAAACGATTTCAAAATGGATTGTTTACTTTCCATGTTAACTGTTATGAGTTATATTTAAAATTAATTTTCTATAAAATATAGCATCATTTTATATCAAATAGTAATTATTAGGATAATTATATAACAATACGATCCTTAATATGAATATCGATTTTTTATATTCATGATGAAGAGATGTTTAGTAAACCCATATCACATTCATGGGTTTTTGTGAAATTATTATGAAAGCCAATTATTTTCATGGGTTTTAATATAGAGATTTTTTTAGGATCATCTGGAAAAACATGTATGATTTTTATTACTTTATGGGTGGGAACATTATATCACTCAAATGAATTGGGTAATGATTAATTACCTATGAGGTCAAGTAGTACATGGGAAGTTATCCAGAACCCAAAAAGGGTACATGAGATATTATCTCATTCTCGAAGCAGCTAAAAGGTTGGTTAGCCCATTCCTACCATGATATGAATTTCATGGTGGGTATCCTTGAAACATGTTTTTATATGATTATGTTTATGCCTAATTTTCATGGTTTTTGACAATTTTCTCCTCTCACAGATTTCATTCATTGATTCCATTATTATTTATGTATTCTGAACTACCTATATCTATTCCATGAATCAATGTTATGTTAAATTACATGTTGGGAAAGGATTTAAAATTTTACAAAAATATTCTCATACCTTTATGATCATACAATGGCTCTATGATCATCGATATCTTCTTGTTTATCATTACCAATCATTTGAGCTCACAATTTCTTATGATTCATTTTCCAAGGTTATAAATAATGCTATTATGTATGACTTGTCAGTGAAGGGTGATATTAAATAGGAAATATGTGGGAGATGATGTAATTCATTTATAAAAATGTGATAATAAATCTTGTATTCTGAAGAAAATATATCTTCAATAATATAGAGTGGATCATCATTTTATGTAAATAATTTTAATTTAATATTATTTGATATTTATGTATGAAAGGTATAATTAACTATAATTGGTATGAATGTATGGTTTAGTTATCATATGAAAACAATGATGATAAATATTTTGTGAGAACAATATGAATAAGTCTAAGTATTAGATTAACTACTAATGTAATATTGATGATCATGAATGACAAACGTTAAATCTCAGGATTAATTTATTGAGAAGATGGTGTCATGTTTTTAATTTTATTAAAATGATTTTCCATTATTATTTTGTTTCCCTCAATTAATAATGTTTTCGACACAATAATTTTACATTTTAGTTGATTTTTAGAACCCAAATGAATCATGTTTATAAAAAATGAAAGGGATAAGTCAATGAATTGTTTTCTCTAACACCATAAACTATCAGATATGGAATGTAATGTGTTGTTATTATACACACAAAATATTCCCAATCTATGAATCACTCTAAGATTCCAAATGATCAATGGAGGGAACATTTTTCTATTACATGCTTAATGATGGAACATCAATCCTCATTTATTGAGTATAATGATCCACTAATTTTTTATCAATGGATTCATACCATTGAAAATATATTTTAAATTCCCCAGTGCTTGGATCCTAAAAAGATATATTTTTCATTTATTGTTTATATTGTGATATATATAGATGGTGGAATATTAACAGACACATGAAAAGAAAATATGGTATTTAATACATGGAATGGAAATAAATTGAGAAATTTTTTCAAAATAAGTACATGCATATATCATTAAAACAGAAATGTTCATAAAATTCCATGAGATAATGTAGAAGGTTTATGAATCTCTTGGTACCTATGAGGAAACTTTTACTAAATTTGTGAGATATGGTTCTTGAATTATCGTCTAACATGAATGTAAGCATGATTTATTAATTGGTGTATTAAAATTTTTTTAAGGGAATTTTATATAAGGTATTTTAGTAGATAGGAAGAAATAAATTTATGTGATAACATGGTGGAAATAGAGATTGGATTTATCCATCAATCTCATTGATTTTATAATAATAGAACGATTAAAATAAAAAGAAAATTATGGAAAAAAGGATGGAAGAATATAACACATACATTATTCTCAAAGTGTGGAAGGAAACATGGAGAATCATTTCCTAAGGGTGCTAATAATTTTTTTATGTGTGGAATAAAATTTCCTAATCTGACTAAATTCAAAATTAATGAGAATAATTTGTATATTGATGCAAAGAAAGAGAAATATCCACAGAATGTAGCATACCTAGTCCAATGAGTCAAACTCTAGGAGTATGGGAATGATGGTTGTCGGTTCCCAAATATGAATAAAAATGAAAATGATCATTATCGATAACATATTATTTATATAGAAAAAAATTTCATGCGATCACAATTTATAATAAATTGTGTGATAATGATGTTGTGGCAGTTACACTTATCCTCCATTCTAGACATACTAATGTATTATTTCACTCTATATCTGGCCAATATTTGAATTTTGAGTATTTTTTAAATGGTATTTTAGTACCACCTACACTATTAGATATTGAATTTTTAGTGAAATAACCCAATGTTACAGTGATCACATATCATGTCTGTGATTCTTCTTCAATTGAATTTTTTAGAATTTTCTACATAAAAATCATGTTTTTATCACTCTGGTTTAGTTGGAAATAATTCAAGGCATGTATTGTATTTATTTACCTTAATCCAACAACTATTTAAAAGTAAGGTAAATCATATTTGATATTTTTAAGGACAAATGATTTTATATAATTGTCATGATTTATATGAATTTTTTCTGGAATAAAATCTTTGTATATATCTGAATTCATATTCAAATGGATTGTTTATATCAAATGGATGAGGAAATGTACAAAACATAATATATACATCATTTTCTATTGTTTTTTTGATATATTATATATATATATTTCTAGTATTACAATGAATCATGATGATTCTTTCAATATATCCAATTTTGGTTATACTCCTATTCCAATAACTCTATAATGATTAGCCTCAACTTAGTTGTTGGAATTGAAAAATGAAATCTAAGAGAATATATAAATGGGATCAATTGACCCATGTTTGTCACCTTGGGGTAAACACATTGTTTTTTTATTATAAAATATGGATCAATGTGGATGTGCTATGATTATTAGGAACTTAACAAGATAACTATCAAGAAAAAGTATTCTCTACCCTTTATTTATGACTCATTTAATCAAATATGTTGATCTCAAAAATTTTCCAAGATTGGTGTTCATTCTAGATATCATAAATTGATTTATGAGATGGAGGATAATACCAATACATTATTCTAAACAAGGTATGAATACTATAAATATATAGTGATTCATTTGTTCATATTAATTCCATGAAACCTATATAGATTTAATAAATACATTCATTAGAGATAACCTAGACTACTCTATCGTAATCCTTATTGAATATATTCATATATATTTCATGTTTAATGAATGAAATGAATATCATTTGAATATTTTACCAATGACACTATGTACTGATAAGTTTTTCGAATAATTGGGAAAATGTTATCTTTTATTACCTAATTTTTGATATTTGAGTAATATAATCTCATGAGAAGATTTTTGTGTGGATATATCTTATATTAAATCCATTTAAAGATGACCTGAATCAACCATAGTTACTATGATCCATAGTTTCCTTTATTTATCTAGATATTATTGATGTTTGTTTAGAATTCTTTATTGGATTTCGAATCCAATCTCTATGTTAATGCAGAAGGGGTCAAATTTTATTTGGATAGATAACTGTGATGAATGTTTGAAGGAACTGAAGATAATGTTGTTCAAAGCACTTATGATTACACTAACTTGTAGAATATAAGGGGTTTCAATCAATAGTTGTCTTTAGATAAATGGTTTAGGATTTTTCCTAATGATTAGTGATATGGTTATATATTATTTATCGTGACTTTTGAATGTTTATGAAAAATATTACAAAACTCATTATTTGGAGTTAGCTGTAGTAATTATTTCATTAATGGTATATAATTATAATTGTCAATAAATGTGTGATATGTATATATATAGATAAAAATTATCTAAAGTACTTATTCCCTAAGAAATAATTGAATATGTACTGAAAAAGATGTTATATATGATTATAAATTATAAAAACTCAATACATTACCAACCTTGGAATGAAAACAAGGTGGTCTATGCATTGATCGTAAAGTATCATCTTAGCATATTAGTGAAGGGGATAAAAAAGGATCCAATTTTATTTTTATTATAATGGATAGTGAAGGAGATATTAAATTATTTGAGAAAATCATAAATGGATCAAATGAGTGTACTCACATATATATATGTACTGACTAAAGACTCATAGAAGGAAGATATATAGCTACATAATAAGAAGAAAATGTTTCTTAGTTCAACATGGATATTATTGGAGTGATAATGTTTATGGAGTTCATTTGTGCCCCGTCTATACTTGTTTTTCTAAATGAGATAATGGATGGAGCCCGAAGTTATGAATTTACTATTCATTAGGGAATTATAAATATGTATAGTGATTTCAAAGATATTTTTTGTGTGATGGTATAAAGAGATATATTTTATAGTTTCTATATCAGTGCTTGGTATGTTAGTAATATATGGATAAGAGATAAAATATTATGGTGATGTTACAACCATTACATATACCATCTGTGAAATTAGAAAAGCATCACAATGGATTTTTTTCATTAGACTCCTCTAAATGACTAAAGGGTATGATGTTGTAAGGGTTATAGTCAATAACCATATAAACTCAACACACATAATTACTATTATATGTGACTTATCATTACATTAAATTTCCAAGATATACAATAATTAAGTGGTGGATTTTAATGCAGTACCACATTACATAGTATCTAATTAAGATCCAAGGAAACCATCATTATTATAGAAAAGGATTTAGCCAGATTTTGATATAGAATTATGTTTCAGTATGGTGAATCATTCTGAAATATATTGTCTCTATGAAAAATTATTAAAAAAATAGAATTAATTTTAAGAGATTTATCAAAGTAATTCAATGGTGGATGGGATCAATACCATTATTTAGTGGAATTCAAGTACAATAATAGAATTCACACAAATATTCAGATTGATACATATAATTACCTCTATAATAGAATGTGAAGAAATATATTTCACAATAATGTAGATAGATATTTAAAGATAATAGGACCCTACCTAGATGAGGAACCGAAAAATAAGGTTAGAGAGATTCATCAGCATAAACAAGCTTCTTTCAGTCAGGAAATCAGTTATGTTGAAAATCATAAAAATGATTTCTAGTTCAATGATGATGAAAAACCATCATATAAATCTCTCTATGGATAATTATGACGACATTTTGATAGGATATTATGTTTAGCCATAGCTATATCATTCCCATACAAATTCTTTATCATGTCCGGATGGTATCTTATCAATTTGAAATTCAACTAAATCACTCTTATTTTTAGGATTTGTTCCATGAATATACCATGGGGAATTATATACATGATCTTAAAAATATACAGACCATAGATTTCATATCATTGTAGAAATAAATATTTAATAAATAATATATAATGGATATTCTGGAACATAGTGAGGTAGTTATTTGAAACAAAACCACTTACATGGTCACTATTTTTTTGTGAATCCACCAATTTTAGGGTGCTAAGTGAGAATCCAAGGATACAAGGAAGTAGTGATATCCAAATATTTTGTGTTTAAGTTATTATTTTTAAATAAAAAATTCATTTTAATGGGGGTAGAATGTAAAAATCAGAGATTTTATGAAATATTTTGTTTATAAATTATTGTTTTTCAATACTTATCAATTCATGAGTAAAAGTTTCTAAATAAACCATAATATACTATTATAATAATAATATTATTTCTTATCACCTATAATTTGGATTCTAAGGTATTAATAAGACTGATTAAATTTAGAAAATTTATGTACTATACATTTATTAAATAAATGCATCGGATATAAATTTATTATGATTGAAAATATAAATCATTTAAAAATAAAGGATACATTTATTTTAAAGAAATGTTTTCATGCATGAAATGTATTTTTTGGAAAAAATATAATCATCACAATTTTTTAAAGATTTAAATGAAATTTATATATAATGTACTCAGAAAAATTTATAAACATTCACTTAATATTTTCTTTTCATTGGATAAAAATAAATTTAGTTTTATACTTCAAAAATGCACATTTCAGAAAAGAATTTGTTATTTTTATTTTGTTACTAATATTAAAATTAATTTCTAACACATATTGGAATTGAATTTGAAAAAATTAAATAAATAAATACAATTAGGATGATCAAATTTTTTAAATAGGTCTCTTCATATTTTGGTTAATATGAATAATAACTATGATATAATGTATCACCATAGTGAATGTAAAATTGGATCATCTAGGATAAAACTAAGACATAGGACCATATTTTTTTTATATTAATTCATAATGGATGTATGGAATTCTAAAACAATCACTTTAGGGTTGACATTTATTGTTTAATAGACACTTTTCCAGGATAATTAATGTTATAATATTTAAAACAATAAATTTTAAAAAGGGTCACATGCTATTTTTAAATATATTTTCTGCATTCCCATTCAGAAAAACAAGTTTTCATCTTATATTGATAGTATTTTGAATATTAATGAAATTATTTTCAGGGTATAAACTTATTCCTAATTTTTCATATGTATAAAATGACCTTAAATGCGCATTAAACAATGATTCAATATTTTACTTGTTAATAAACAATATAAAAAATACATTTTAGAAGTATTAAAATTAATATTAATTTAGTGAGTTAATGTGTTCAATTATTTTATTAGAGTAATATTTTTTATTATCTTTATTTTAAATAAATTTATTCATAATATAACTTTTTTCTTATTTATTAATTCAACTTAATGTAATGGTATCAAAATTTACATTAAAGATATGTTTTGAAAATAATAATTTATTAAATTAGGTAAAATTATTAAACAAATTAATATAAAAAATGAGAAAATTTATAACCTAAAATTTCATCAACTATCTATTTATTGGATGTTTGGATTGATAATTTCTTTATTATAAGTTAATATTTTAAAAAATTCTAATTGTGCCTTATACCTACCTTATCAAAGGACCCCACAATTTTCTAATATTCGCACCATTTTGATTAATATAGCTCAAAAATAACATTAAAAATTACATTCTAAATATAATTAGTAAATTTTTATAGGTTATCATCTCCCCAAAATTAAAACCCTATATACCGAAAGAATGTATCAAAATAATGTCTCATAAAAGATATATACTTGTCTTACCCAACATGTTTCAATTTATTTTTTCTTCTACTTCCTATATATATTTAAATTATAATTAGATTATAAATTGTAAATATTAAATATTCCTAAATTTTTTAATGAGATGTAAACAACCATTATCCACCATATTTCAATCAAATGGTATGATAAGGTATTGCTCGTACATGCATATAGTTTACCGTCTTTATATAAGGAAATAGTTAATTTTAATTCACCATATTTCAATTTTGATTATTTTTATGGTTTAAAATATCTTATAATATATTTATTTCATAATTATACTTCTTGAATGATGATATCATATTTATCTTTTAACCATCTGAAATGATGAAAAAAGATAATGTCACTTGTTTATACGTGTGGCTTATCACCCCCACTAAGTGATGTGATGTGTTTTGTAGCTTAATTTTACTTTGATGAATACAATACTATCTTTTATAATTAACTTATTTTATATAATATGACAATTATTCTTGGAAGTTGATTTATTATTTACCTTTCATTCATTCAATCCATCTAAAAATTAATACAATGTTCTTTCCTATGTACGGCCTACCATATAAATGATCGGTTTAATTATGTTTTTATCATTTCGATTATCAATGACTCTAAATTTATTTACATGATAAATATATTTGAAATAATTAAAATTTATGTTATCATTTTCTTGAAGTATAATAAATTTATATTTAGTTTATAGGATGTTAAAATTATTTTTATGTAAGTGAAACTTACGTTAATCAATTTTTTTTCCAACATTTAATTTCATTGTATCATTGAACAATTCACCACATGGTTTTTTTTATAGACCATATACTACACATGAATGTATTTCATGAATCCTATTATAAAAATAATGTGAATTTTCTTTTCCATATATGGTTATTTCATTCATGTGGCTTATAATTCATAATTTACCATGGCAGTAAACATTTTAATTTACCATCTCCTTTTTTATAGTGATTATTTATGTTTCGGTTTCTAATGAGAAATTAATATGATATATCTCTGAAGAAACCTATGAATTCTCTTCAAATACGATAATTTTTTTAAAAAAAAATTGTTTTCATTTTCCTCACATTGTGTTCTTAAGTGACCAAAAATATAATTTTAAGGAAAATAAAGTTTATTTGTTACTTTTATAAAAAAACATTTTCTTTATTATCAATGTTTTTTGAAAAATGTTTTCGATATGTTTTTTACTAATCAATGTTGATTTTTTAAATACATGTTTACCCATGTTTGACTTTTAAAAAAATATTTCAAATAAAATATTCATTTTATTTTACAATTTATGTACTGTATATTTTTTTAAACTGTAATAAAAATATTTTTTAATTATATGGGATGAACATAATTTACTACATCCATGACCCGACAGTGATTTTAAGATTTCATTAAAATTTTCTATGGATATTTAAAATGGATATTTATCTGTATTATTTTGTAAATTTTTATATTTTAAATAATTTAGCATAAAATGGAGTAGTTATATTACTAAAAAATCCTCATCTGATCATTATAAATAATTTTACATCTAAAAATATGCACAAAGTGATCACTAAGAAACCCAATTCATTTTTTTGTGTTATAATGAAATGATTCTGAAAACCAATTCTTTTCATGTGTTTTAATATGAAATTTTTTTATGATATTATGATGAAGAAATATATGGTTTTTATTATGTGATAGGGTCAACCTATATCTCTTTTCAATTAATTGATTAATGAATTTTCTCTTTGAGCTCGATGGCTATAATAAATTCTACACATTCCCAATAAAGGCACACTGAATGTTATCCCAAGTCCCAAGTAGGTACATGGGTTGTTATTCTAAGGCTAACATGTTATAAATGTCTATGAGGATATCCATTACATAAACATATCTACATTTATGTATATGAAAAAAATTAAATTTCTTATACAAATGTTATTTTATAATGTCCAAGTCATTTTATTTCATTATTATTCATGTCTTATAGAAATTAAATATTTTTTCAATGAATAAATATTATGATCTGTGATATACAATGTATCTATTTTAAATGTTAAACTCAAGATTCAATACCCTTATTCTCATAATTTTTTTATGTGACCATAGATATCATCCTTGGTTACCCATAATGGTCTTTCAATATCACCCATTCATTTTTTTCATTTTCCTAGGATAACATGAGTGTTGTTTTGTATGATATTCATATGAATAGTGCAAGTTGTGATTACTATGTTGGAGAAAATATACCTCACTTATGAAACAAATTTTCATGGATCCAAGATTCCAAAGGCACTAGATGTATATGATTATGGAATCGAGTTTCATTTTATTTAAAAAATATTCACATAATAATATTTAACAATTACTTATGAAATATATGGTTTTCTATAAAATTCCAAAATTACGAGACACCATTATGATAGGTGGGTTTTTATAGGAGATTTTCCAAACATCCCCCTCAAATTTTATGGGACCCCACCCTGCTATATCTACACTATATTTTTTTCATTATCTTCGATTTTGAAATACCTATTACCCCATTAAACTCCATTTAAATTTGTGTTGTTTTGGATTTAATATTAGGAAAATTGTGATATTTTTTCACCTTTGGAATCCTCCATTCATCATCTCCATTATTATTCTCTAAATTAGTATTCTCCTGGAATATGTTTTGGTTTTGATTCCATCAGAGTATTGTTAAATTAGTTGTGTTTCATGGGGATTACATTTTTTAACTACAGGGGACATCTAGAGATGAAAATTTCATGCAGCTTTCTTTCATTTTGATGGTGGTATGTATCTCAATTAATATTAAACTTTTTTTAATAAATATTAACATTTTGTAGTGAATATAAGGGTGTCATTGTTTAGGAATTTTTCACATAATGTGGATGAACGTAAGATGCAGGTGTTGGTGAATTTTTGGACATGGTTCTGGTGTGGTGTGAGAATATTATTGGTAATTCATCATTCCTTCCTTTTAGATTTCATTTTAAATTAATGAGACTTTATTATAAAAAATTAATTGTGGTTTGTGGTGTAATGTGGGATTCAATAGAATGGGTGAGGACTAGATCGGTGCATATAGTACTTAGTGATCTTTGGATGCTAATTTCATCCTATATAAATCAATTTGAAATTCTTCATTGTAGGTAGTTGGTCCTATATTTTACCATTTTCAGGCATCACGTTATATGTTCAAGTTGTCGATCATACCATTTTTTCAAAGAATGATCATAAAATTAATCAAGAGTTTTCATATTCTTATTACTTGGTTAAAATTCCATTTTCAATATTGAACCTTATTAATATATGACTCACGATTGGTTAATAAAAATAAAATAACCTTGTAAATATAAAATCGAAACAATAATAAATATTTATGAATTTTTTTTGAAATGATAAACATATTTCTTTTTAAAAATAGAAAATTAAAAATGCATCCGGAGAGGTATTTTGACATGTTAAATTAATGTGGATTTTTAATTTCATTAAAAATCGTATTTTGGAAATTGAAAATTTGTAATGGTAATTTGAAAGTTGTTTTTGAAAGGAAAATATGTAATTTTTTTATGACTTGGGTAGTAAACAATTATTTTATAATGTTTCTATTATTGTATTATTCTGATTAAAAGATATTTTTTCAGTAAGATGTTTAAATTAGACAAATATTACCCTTGTGGTTTTACATCATATAAGGAAAAAGAAAATTCCATTAGGATACATATTTTCCCATTTATCAAAAATTACCTTAATGTGGGTTTTTTACTTGGATAAGGTAAAACTCGAAGGGGGAAGACTATGTTACTTGATGGCCTATTTCTAGGATAAGAAAAAAATCATGGGGGTGATAGGGAGTTCATATATTTTGCATGAGAAACACTTTCGGGGGAGTTCCACGTTACATAAGTGCTATAACCTTGATTAATAAAACTCTTTCAATAGATTTCAACGATACTAATTTACATACTGATGACCCTTGTCCTATTATGTGGTTTTCACAAACAAAATAATGTGCTCAAAGACACCTCATTGCTCACTAAATCATGTGTGGTAGATCATTTTCATGAACCTAAAGATCAAAAATAGTATATTCATACTCAGGTGTTACTGTGCACCCATGGAATTAGTGATTGTTTACCTTCTTAGATAAAAATTGTATTTATACTATTAAAATATCAATTTTTTAGAATTATTTTACATAAACTCTATATACACATTTATCTATAACTGGATATATTTAGAGATGTCATTATATCTGTCTTAATGGGTTATACTCACACCCTACTATGTTCTCTATATATCTTGGGTGCCCAAGAATATATCATTACATGGTTATATGTTACATTTTTAGGGAATATCTTTTTATTGATATTCAATGATATAACATACTTGGTTAGAGTTGTAGGATGGGAGTATGCAAGTCATGGGAGAACATGGGAATTGGTTTATAGACTCATTTTTATTTTTTTACTTTTATTAGTGTTTTTGTATGATCTACATATGGTGTATTTGATAATTTATATATTGAACATTCATATATTATTTTATATGGTGTCATATTTATTTTTGTATTGTTTACCATAGTTGTGTTATTTATAAATCATTTTGTTTCTAATTTTTTATTTATATTTGTGTTGTGAACTCTGATAATAAGGTTATATCCTCCATATGGTAACCACATAGGCCCTCACCTCTATTAATAAGCCTTAGTCAGATGTTGTGATAAACCTTGAATCATGTTGAACATTCATTTGGGAAATGTTTTAGTGGAATATATATTATGGAATCATACATATCTTATTTGAAAATCAATCTTCAAAATATGCTCCTTCATCACGCTAGACTAATGATACCATTATCGGATATCATCTTGTAAAATTATTGAACACCATAAATCATGTTGGATAAATCATCAATCATTATAATGGAGTATTTTTAATTCATTAAGTTCCAATAAATATCTTTATAATCAATGAGTTTCATAATTTATCCATTATTATAAAAAATGTTTAATGGATATCCCTAAGAAGACACATTGGGTCAATTAATACCTTTCCTAAGTAGATCTTTTAATACATTCTTAAATTATTCAAAATCCACCACTTCTATTATATATGGGGTATTTTATTTAATTTTAGATAAAGGTATGACATCAAATGAAAATGTTTTCTCTTTATATGGGAGGTCTAGATAATTCCCTATGAAAAACATCAAGATATTCTAGAACAATGGGTACATTGGCTATGTTTTTTTACTTCCACATTATTCTAATAATCTATATACTACCAATGTAAACATCTTTTTCGAGAAATAATTTGAAAAAAATATAATTTTAATAGTTTAGAACTATTTTTATTTGGTCAAATGATAAGATGGTCCACCGAATGAGTTTTGTAATTTACATGAAAAGGATTTATCTACTATTTGTTCTTTCCCGGGTGAATTTTCTTTCTTTGTATGGTTTTGGTTATTATTCATAATTCGATATGAGTTATTAATCATCATCATGATCTTTTCAACTATGAATTCACTCGTACTAAAAATCCCATCATTACATTTTCCATTAGATCTATTATTTTCATGGTTGATTTTAATTCTAACTAATTTTCCAGAAGAATAAAATTTGAATTGTAAAATATATATTATTTATAATATTATGATATTATTTCAAAAGGGAAGATAAATAATAAAATTTCTAGTAAAATAATTACATAACATATATATCCTTCAAAATTGGTTTAGATAATAATATAAAACAACTAATGCATATCCTATGGGAGTGTCAAACTTAGATTGTAGGTGAGATACTTTTTTATGAACCTAGTGATGACCGAGTTAATACCCAACTATATTTTATAAAGTTATTTCCCCAAGGTGGAAATATACCAAATATTATATGCACTTTTTGTATCAAATTGAGAATTTCATGACATAGAAACCACATACTATTTGTTTAATCTAATATTTGGTGGTTTTTATATATTTAAAATTATCTAAATCATTCATACTAATTTTATATAATCTACATTTAAAAAAATAAATAAATCATAATTGGATAAAAAATATATGATTCCAAATTTTTCATACAATATTTTTAACATAATTCCGTAAAAAAATATTAAATTAATAAATTAAAAGGATTCACCGATGTTTATTTTCATGAAAACGAGGTAAAAAATACATAATGAATATGGATCACAATTTTTTATTTAAACTTATTTAAATACTCTATTATAAATCTATCTTAGGTCCCCCATTACATATGATTACCTAGGGATGTACATCAATAGAAAAGGGTAAAAATAAAGGTATGTAAGTGATAAACAATGTAAATGAAACATATGGGATCATAATGGGTAAAACATGTGGCATAACACTAAGTAATGATCATAAATACATGAGGTTTGGTATAAGAAAATGATCTTATATACCTAAAGAGTTTAAGTGAAATAAGACTAAAATATTAAAATAATGAAATAAAAAGTGTGTCACGGAGATATCATAAAACATAATACCAAGGTTATTCACTAAGGTAATGTAAAAAATTAACAATTCATTTATCCTAGATATTATAAATATATAATCTCTAGAATTAATTCCTTCCCTAATTTATTGGAACGCTGCCAGGGTGTACTCTTTTTTTGTCAAACAATACATGTGAAAAAATGATCATATATTAAAAGAATGAATTTCATAATTTTAACCCATGAGTAGGTAGTCTGGGTTTCACACATATATGTCACCAATCATTTAATTATATTCATAATATTAAAAATATTCCTTAATTAATGTATAGTTAGGTATTTTCAACATAATTTCATGGCTTGGAACATCGAATAATGATTTTGTCCGATTAAATGGTATACATAACAATTTATATAATGGTATTACAAAGTGATAAAGGTAATTTATAATTATTAAGTCATAATTTTGATAATATTGGAGATTATTAACTCCTGAAGAAAAAATAAATGGAAAACTATAGAACTTATTATAATAAAATTACATGAATAAAATGAAAGAGGAATTGAATCCCTTACATAGAAAGTGTCTTTATAATGATGGAGAAGACCTAATTGGAACAATAAGAACTCTTTATAAAGGATATATAGAGATAAATTTAAGGTATATACATGATGAATGAATTTGGACTTATGTATAATATGAGAATTGGTGGGTAATTCAACAAAAAAGAGGAGAAATGTTTTATTAATATTAAAACTTAGTCCATGAACATGTATTTTATAAAAAATAAAGAACTCTAAACATTAAAATTAGTTTTCCCAAGTTACTTTAAGAAGTGGAATGATTTTAAGTATTTTAATTATTTATCATTAAATTTTTTTTCTACAAATGTGAAATTTTGTTTCTTAAATAATATACTTATTGAGTGTTTCCAGTTTTTTTAACAATATTGATTCTCTATCCCATAGAGAAATTACATGGGACATCATAAAATAATATTATCATTTATATCCCAATAAATAGTTTTTTATGACACAATATTTTGGAAATAAATTTAATTTCCAATAATTAAATTTATTAGATAATATATCATAAAAAACAAATATATTGTACTAAAAATGTTATTAGACCTCAATTACATTAAAAAATGTTTTAATTTTAATAAAAAATTTTATATCATTGTAATATGATGTAAATTAACTTAATTTTAATTTTATATTATACATAAAAATATTAAAATTCATTTTTATCTGATTTTTATCAAATAATAAAAACACTATTGTATTTATTTTTACACCATTTCATTTTTAATGAATTTACACAGGAATAATACTTATCCTATAGATGAATATCCCCCT
The DNA here is from genome assembly GCA_963277665.1 of Viscum album. Taxonomy (NCBI): domain Eukaryota; kingdom Viridiplantae; phylum Streptophyta; class Magnoliopsida; order Santalales; family Viscaceae; genus Viscum; species Viscum album. The sequence goes on along the minus strand of OY728142.1, from coordinate 194,547,677 downwards.
ATTTCACCATTGTCATACTTAAGGGTAAGGTATGAAATGGAAGTGATATAATAGGGTGGTTAATTCGACATCAATTTAGTAATGATCACTAATAACCTAAACTTCTCATATTGGTTATTCCACTTGATCGTCACTTGTGGAAACTCCACATGGGATTTGTCGAGGGAGAACTCCACTAATTCTACCTACAATATAAACAATGATAAATGGGACTTATGGTGAACAAATCTATTGGTTAAGTCTATCATTTATTCCTTTTACATTAATTATCTCTCACTATTACCCTTTTATATAAACTAATTCTTACTATAAAATTATTTGAAATGATCATAATTCCAAATGGTCATTAATCACAATTTAGAAAATGTCCAATGGTTGTAATTCCTTGAAGTAAAATTAATATGTAATTATTTCCAATTACACACTCTATATACTAAAAAATTCTCAAATATTATTATTCATGATGTCATAAACAAATTTTCAACACATTACTTGATAATATATATCACATTACTTATGATTATATGTATTTATAATATTATTATAACAATAGTTGTTTACATGGGAGAATTTGAGCATATGTAGTTTAACATAATGTATAAATTATTTCTAGGAGTCTGTATTTTTTTATTCATAGATATTATCATAAATATTATTTCATAATGAACAATTTAATGTTAGAGACCTTCTATGTGATTCAATTATAAAACAGAATAACATAGTAACCATGAAACAAGAGTTTTTTATTAATAATAAACACAAAATAGTGTGTTGTTACAGTAATTATATAAAAAATCCATAAAATTCATATAATAACTCATAAAACCTCAATTAAATTTACAAATCCTCTAGTAATAACTAAAATATTAGAAATAATCAAGAAAAAATAACAAATACAACCTAAATCCCCATAGAATGTCAAGAAATCAATTAGAAAACTTTTAACTAGATCGTCATTCTAATATACACACCATGTCTTGATATTTATAGTTCATTCATACCACAACATCTATAAAATAGTAATAAATTCATACCATTTTAGTATTTACTAACCAGGGATACCCCTAAAATAAGAACCCATTCTAGTCTACTACAAAGTCCAATGAGAATTCATGATACCCAAAAAATAGAAAATAGTTTTTACGAATAAAAAACACACCATATGAAATATTTCATTAGATAAATAAAATAAAAAACAATGAAATCTACATAGAATCCCAAAATGACCCATCAATATGTGGTAAGAAAATTCACATGGAAGAAGCGGTGAAAATATACATTGAAAACCAAATAAAGAACAAGGAAAAATTAAATACTAGGTAAAACTGACCTAAAATAGATTTATATAACCCTAAAATAGATATGTTTAATTTTATAAGGTATATTAATTTGAATGTAAAAAAATTATTGGTTTGATGTTGTTTAATATAAAAATATGTGGAACTAAAATTAAAATGGCAGTGATGAAACATACATCTTTTTGTGATAGTGAAATGTTTTCAATCTTTGTTTCTAATAACCAAAATATTAAATTCAGAGAACACATTCGATATCCTAGATGAATCGAAGATATAACTAAAATATGATATGAGTGGGAAATATATACCTAATAGGTAGTATCCACAAACTAGAAGCATTTAACTTTTAATGGAATCCCAATTAACAGTAGATTAATACTAAAATTTAAATATTAATCAATATATATTTATTTAAAAAAAATTATTAATTTTCCTTACTTTTAATATGTTATTAAAAACAATATATTTTTATATTTTTATTTTGAAATTAAAATGGTTCATGAAAATTTAAATTAAATGATAAAAATTATTTATTTTAAATGAATAAAATGATAAAATTTTAATTTTTTTAATAATTATGGTTATTTTAATGAATGGATGAATAAATAAGTCAAATACAATGATTATTGAAAAAATAATGATCATAGTATACACAGTCTAATAAAGGAATATTGATGATGAGAATTCATAGGTTCTTTCTGGTAAATGTAGAAAAATACTACAATAACATCTATCCTATAAGTGAACATTTTACTATCGAACATCCCTAAATCTTTCTCATAACTTAACAATTCGAATGGAGTGGAAATACCTAAAGTCTGTTTAAAACTATACATCGATCCATTTGGTAGAGCTTAATGATAACAAAGTGCATCCTTTGTATCTGATCATTAGACTATCTAATTTAGGTTCCTTATGATGTAATAAAATGGAAGGGATAAATCAATAATTATCATAAAAATTGAATCTTGTATATATATATATCTACATTAAAACTATAAGTCACCACAACATACAAACAACCACCATGGAGAAGATAAAATATAATCATGTTTTAAAAAAATTATTATGCTCCCAAATTGAGAAAATTTTCTACTGTTATCATCTCATAAACATACAAATAGGTTCATGCTTCAGGGGATACATTATTTTTGTAAAATAAAAGTAGGTTCTAAAAATTCCCTTTGATTAAAATCTTAAAAATAAACTTATAAAAATATTTTTTAAACAATAAGGACATATAAATTATTAAATCAATACATAAAGCATAAAAATCCATATAACAATTACTATAGTCTATGAAACCCATAATATATGAATTAAATGTTTTTTCATTATTTAAAAACCAAAAATCATTCCATAAATTAAAGTATAAATTTATATGTTCCAAACAATAATTTAAATGAACAATTGGTGTTTTTGGTTTTCGAAAAACACATTTACACTATGGGAAAAAAATTATTTAATTCCATTTAGTGAAATATCCAATTATATGACTTTGTAAAAAATAATTATTAAATATAAACAAATTCTCTCATTGAAAAATAAAAATATGAGTTAGAAAATATCAATCAATCATGATTCATTTTAAATGGGTAAAGGCTAGGGAAAAGCTACTATGTACTCGTCGCTCTGAAATTCCAATGTAAAAATCCACCACAAGAGGTCATGATAAATCAAATAAGACAAATAAAAATAATAAAATGTGAAAATATAATTTAAAATTTTGAGAAATTTGAATCCCCAGTCTGTCATGACTTTATTATTAAAATATAATAAAATGATAAGAATGAATAAGAATAAAGAATAATTACAAAATGGGATTTTTTAAAAAACATCCATAAAACATATGGAGATCCCAAGATAATCACTATAAGGGGGTGGGGAATAGTAAGAGCAGAACTATGTTTGAGGGAATTAAATTTAAGGAAAAGGTTACCCCAAATGGGTTTAAACTGATGATGGGATTTTTATAATTTAAATATTTTTAAATAATTATGTAATGAACAAGGTATTGTTAGAAAATTTTTCAAACTATGCACCAACTATCATGATTGAATTCCATGGCTTGGGGGTCATCATATGGTTTAGGTTGCATAGTTTTAATTAACCATGAACATATTGATCACCTTCAGAAATAATTTGTAGGCATATACACCATAATAACAAATCTTTTGATTACCATTAGACCCCTAGAGTCACTCTAGTTTTTCAAATTCTAATAAGAAAAATAAAGTGATGAATGTAATTTTAAAAAAATAAATAAATAGATGAATGAGTATGTCAAATAATGATTGTGATAAAACATATATCCTTTATATAAAACATTATTCCCCACAAAGAAAAAATTGTTAATCTATTAAGGATGTTAATAAATTCTTCACTGTCAAAAATATATTTATGGAAACCATGAAACAAGATGTCGTATCAAGAATAACATTAATTTTCAGGTATCCTATCATCATTATTGAATTGAAAATAAATCAATATCCCAAATTCCGAAATTCATAAATAAGTATAAATGACTCTTAGGTAGTTCATCAAAACTAGATAATAGAAGAATGGTTACCCATGAAATAGAACCAATGATTATATAAATTATTTTCTAAAACCAATGAAAACCTCAAATCATATCCAACTCACCTCCTTGATGAATTATTTGAGTACATTCAGTCATAAATGACTAACATTGTTTCATCAGGTGGGAGTGATTTGGGTAAAATAACTAGATTTCAACACATCCAAACATCACTATTTCCTCACCTATAGTGTTTTCTCTACCATATATTGAATTCTCATGAAATAAAAATATAAAAAATTTATAGACTCTTTATGGACCCAACTAGAAACTATTAATTAACAAAAAATTATGGCATGAAAATTTTCTTATTTTCTAAAAAATACATCAACAATAGAAAGATTTCAGAACAACCCATAAAGATCCTGAATTTTCCTTAGAACTATATAATAAATAACAAGTTTACTACATTCAGATATTCAATATCTAAAAACATTATAAACATAAAAAAATCTACACAATAAATGAAAATACCTCCCAAATAATTCATTAAATGGTCACGATATAAATATTATGTTTATAATGTTTATCCATGTGACCATTCAATGATTTAGACCGGGCTCCAGCTCTCTTTCATGAACCCCTTCTACAAAATATTTATATGCAGCCAAAACAACAACATGAATAAAAATAGTAAAGGAATATTTACACAAAAAAAATATTATGTTCAGACTTCCCATATTAATCACACATTATTGGAACACTTCTGGAAGAAACTAATGTAATGAAGAACGATATCTTTAAATACTTCCACAATCATCATCAGATATATTCTTCCTCCATCATTCATTACTAGAGAATCCTCCACTGCGCCCATTAATAAGACCAAACTTAATTGTCCCTATTAATCTTGATATTTCATCTTCAATTATTATGTCTTCCTTCAAAACATCATTTATTGTTTCATGTGCATGTAAAGACACTATTAAAAAAAATATATGATCACTGAACTCTACCAAAATACCTATCTTTTAATGAATTGTCTATATCTTGAACAATGATATATGTCACCTTTTTAATAAAAAAATTAGTTTACATTAAAACTATTAGACTATATAGATAAAGGAAATCAAATTCATTTACCTTATGTAATTCTATGGATTCAAGAAAATATATATCAAATTAAATTTATTTTAAACAATCCCATGAGGTGGCCTTTAATTCTGTAGTTTGATAATGTAAATCCACCACATCAAACATTTAACATATTGAAAAATTTTCACTCACTTGAGATTAAGATAATATGGGAGATTAATTTAAAGGATCTACTCAATGACCTGAAATAATTCATTCACATCCAAGGTATTTACCTTCCAATAAATTTGAGGAGGATTGAAGCCATAAATCATCTAAGTATATTCTTTATGTTAGGATAGAAAGGTAATACCATTAGGATCTATGATTGAAAATGATAACCAATCAGGTTAGATGGATCAATATCAATAAAATGATGCATGGTGATGAACAGCCCGTAGATCCCTCACAAGACTCAATAGAATTTAGATTGGCAATACTCTAAAATGCAAGAAATAAAAACTTTTTCAAGGAAATACCCAAATAGAAAAAATCATAAAACCCATTATAATTCAATAAATTAATCTTAATATATCATAAAGGACGTCAATATATTGTTCAACACATCATTTAGAATTTATAATTTAAAAGAGGACCAAAATTAATATCCAATGCCTTTTATCAAACTCTTTCAGGAATACTGGTAATTTTAAACATTTTTCTATTATTCATTATAACACATATATAGACAAATATTAATGTTCAAACATTTAATAATTCACCTTTTCATTAATTTCTTTATAAAATATAAAATAAAAATGTTACAAAATTATGTAATAATTTAATAAAAACATTTACTAAATAAAGTAATTTTTATAATAGAACATGGTATTTCAAAACCTGACATATTTTATAAATCCATATGTTTTTAAAAAAATTATCTTATTATGAAGTTTTATATCATTCAAAATACTTATAAAATTCATATAAAATCCTTCATTTTTTATACCCAAACACCATCAAATTTCATCTGAAAATTTCTCAATCCATCATAATTTATTAAAAACTAAATTTACGAGATTTGAAATCATAAATAATCGAAATTAAAAAATTTAGAAAACTAAAAACTATGCATGATTTAGTCACATGTTTTAGAAGAATGTATTCTATTCATGTAAGGCCCTCTATAATTTATCACAACATGTCTGTATAGTCAAAAAATAATTTTATATGTTTTGCACTAAAATCCTAAAAAACATAAACCCTACCTAATTTTGGTGACCCACCTTTTTCATACAATGATTTTAATATAATTATTAATATGATATTATAATAAATATTTTAAAAGGATATTTTGAGTTTTATAATGTTATAAACTGCGTATATGATGCATATGTCACACTAATCATAAAAACATACAAATTATTTAATCCTCTTAAATTACTCCTTTATAAATTCGTCCTCATTTACCTCATTTCATAAGATTTCTTAGGGACATAAGTTAATAAAAAACGTGATAATATGTACCAATAATATATAAAAATGTAATTGGGATATCATTGATCATCTCGAGTAAAACATGTGGAATATCAATAGAATTAGTTTATAAATTCACAAGGTTTGATATAAAAAAATGATCTAAAATTCAAGATATATTACATGGAAATTTGGATACAATATAAAAATGATTCATTCCTATGTATATCTTCCAATTTCAACTTTAATGTTTCTTATAACGTATTAAAAATCAAAATCTCTATGGTATCAAAAAACATTACCAAGGTATTATTTCTATTTATCATAAACATGGTCATGTCTAGAGATTAACTCTTTACCAAATTCATTGGAGCGCTATCAGGGTGCACCATTAATATTAGATCCTTAAATGTTCAACTAGATCATATATCAAAGGAAAATACTTCCTTATTTTATCCAATGAGTAGATAATGTGTCTTTCATATATTAATTTCCATAAAAAAATTATTAGTTTCAGATATAAATAAATTCCATTGAAGGAATGTATGGGTTGGAATCCAAAACATAGAGGATTGTCATAGATAATTAATGAATTATATCAGAATCATAAATGTTATAAATAATATTTTAGGTAATTTGTTTACTGATGGATAATGATATTACCACATTAATATGGCATAATTTTGAAAATAAATAAATTATTATTAAATCATGAATACATAATAAATTGAAAACCAAAAATGATTATTAAAAATGTGGAACTTCATTAAAATGAACGAGTGACTTCCTAAAAGCTAACAATATATCCTTGGATAATTAGAAACATCAGGGAATGGAAAAAGATATAAATGATAGGAAATTCACAAAAAAGGATTTGAGGTGAGGAAGAATCAGAGAATGAGTTTGAATTTGTAACAAAAGTGGCAGAATTGTTTATTAATTTTCAAACATAGTTATTGGACATCTAGTTTTAAAAAATGTTAAATAGTTGGCCTTACCATGATTTTTCACATTTTATTTTTTATGTTGTATTGGTTTTTTGTATTTTAATTGTTTATTATCTAAAATCCTTAAAATAATGGTATTTTGGCTGTGATATAAGTTCATATTCATAAGTAATTGTTTAAAAACCATATCAAAATATATGTTAGTGTTTGGAAGATTCTTTATATGTTTGGAAAATAAATTTTATTAATTTAAAATAAATTATTTTAATTTTAGTGAATAAAATTTTCAACAATGACTTTATTGTATTTATTCTATATACTTAAACTTTAATGATAGAATAATATATACCATATATTTATATTGTATTTTAATTTTTACCCAAAAAATCAACTCCCTCCTCAAATGTTAGAATAATAAACTATTGCATGGTATTGAAAAAATAATTTTAACAAATAAGACATGAAATATATTTTACATAAATGAAAAATTATTTTTTAAATATAAAATACATATTTATTGAATATTACAAATTTTAATGACATGATTAACTTTTTAAATATAAGACAAATTATATGGGAAATCAAATAATTATATTATTATTTATATACAAATAAATAGAATTTTATAACTCAAATTTATGGAAATAAATTTTTTCCAAAATATTATTTATATATTAAAAAAAATATAATAATAAAACTGATATATATTAACAAATATATTTTTTTTGTCGTTATTATCTGAAAAAATTATTTTATTATTTTGGAAACTTGTTTTTCATTGTTTTGTGATATACGTTTTTGTATTTTTATTTATTATGAATCCCAAATGACTAAATTTCATCCTTATATTTTCAAATATAAAAAAAATATTTCATTCGATTGAACACCATTCATTTTTAAAAGTGTTTTCAGTTTTTAGTTTATATCATCGAGTTACATAACACCTTATAACACATGAATAATTATTGAGGTTAACTTTTTTGATCTTGGTACTCCCATTGGTTAATATTTATAACATTTATCTTGTTGTGATCTATAATAATATGAACATATCTCATAGTTGATTCCGCTCAATCCTCAATTCTTAATGATTTGAAATATCTTGTTTAAGGTAAAACCCCATTGATTCTACCACCCTCCCAATCAATAATAAATTACCTTTACATGGAATAATACAAGTATTTCATTCCATCATTTCTCATCTATTCATCCATTTTCCCTCATCATTATCCTATATATAAATTAATTTTATTGGTGACAATATTACCAATCATCTTAATTCTAAAGGGATATAATTCCAATTACTTATATTATACCAATATTATTACCCATTGAACACTATATGTACTATGACATTCTAATTGCTCATTAATCATTAGTTCATATACAATGTTTATAAACTTAAATTGATAACTCGAGTCATCTACTTAATTATTCCATTTATTTTTATTATTTTTGTATCAATAGTGATATTCAAGAATTAATTCATTACTATGAAATTTATAAATATTTATAAATTTTTCATTATTGTATATATACTTTTATTCTTCATAAATTAAATAATAAATTTATTAAATAAAGAAAAATAAAATTTAATAATTATTACTTGTATTTATATTATAAGAAATATAAAATTATCATTGTGAAACCCATGTTTCTTATTAAAAAAAATTAAATTTCACTCTTTAAATTATTAACTCTAATAAAGATAAATGGGTATATTTTTACATAATTTCTTCTTAGGAATCTTTGGGATCTTATTTGAACTTTTTTATTTCTCCATAATTAGTAAAAATTATTGTTGTTTTATTATAGGATATTTATTCCTTGGTGTCATGAATCCAGATTAGTTGTTCTTAATATGATATATTAGGTTTAACTTCACACAATTTGTGCTGGTTATATATGTTTTATCTAACATATGATTTATAATAAGACCATCTCAAAGACATAATGTACCTTGTAAATATTTAGAGATAATTCCAACTGATATGAACTTAATACAAAAGACACCATAACATCAAATTCACTAATGTAACTTTGGATTAGACTACAATTTTTTCAAAATCACATAACCCCTTTACATGGTTATATTTTTTGAAATAAATAATCTATAACATGAAATTATAATTTTGTCTTATCATTGACATCATAATGATTTTTTGTACGTTTATAATCTCTATTTTGTTTTTGGATCACATATATCTTCTTTATACTATCTTTCCAAATTTTTGATCCCGATTATTATCCTTCTCCGACATCATCACATCAAGTTGGATATTTTTACCTTTCAATATTGAGTTATTCATAATGATAAATTTGAATACATGAATAGTGGAATATATTTTTGTAGAAGAAATAATCAAGTGGATGATTTTGGCCCAACACCCCAGAAAATCTAGTGATCATGAATTCATCATTCCTTATAATGATTAAATAGTCCTCATAAAATACCCATTATTTTTTAGATGATATTATATTATTAGGATTTATTTTTATCTTATTTTTTTGAAGAATCCCACAATACATAGAAGTAAATCTTGGAATACAGTATTAATCGATTGATTTTTATGCTCAATGATGTCTCACAACTTCTTGAATATACAGGTGACCATGGAAATCAAGGTTGAAATCATCTCATATAACGATAAAATGAATATAATTCAGTAATATAATAGTAATTAAACATATGTAATTATTTATAATAGATGTATTAGGATAGATGATAACAAATTCCTCATCTATTTTTTCCTACTTCCATATAGGTATGTGTTGTTGTTGCAACACTCCATCAGAATATTTTATCTCTGCATTATATTTCACATATTACAACCATCGATCATTATAATCAGTAATCTACATTATCATGATATCCAAATAGTAATTATCTCATAGATCTCTATATACATTTTTATTTAATGATATATAAAGAATACCATATTGTGAGATTTATCCACCAGCTATTTATATAACCCTAGAATAAATTGGATAGGTTGTCCTGTACTAAACCATATTAATATATTTATCAACACATCCCGTGGAAAATGTTTATTTTTCCATAGGCTTAGTATTCTATAGAAATCATGGATCACCTCCTTCTGCTTTATTTTCTGTAATAGTGATAGTCATGAAGTCAATTGAGATTGTGTTAAGGATGTCTCTCCCTATAGTAACTCTATATCTATCATTACCATTTCACTAATAAATGGATCTTCTTTAATCATCATCATTACAAATTCAATGGGTTCTTACCAACTCAAAGCATCTATGAAATTGTTTTGTTGTCTAGTGTGATAATGAACATAAGAATCATATTCCTTAAGGATATCCAACAATATAATATGTCTCAGGTTCATAACCATTTATTTTAATATATACATCAAACATTGGTGTTCTAATTTTGTGTCACACCTCATCCCATAAATAGTGTGTCTTTATATCTTTAATACAAAGATAAATGTGGTGAATATTGTATAATGGGTGGGATAATTCTATACATGAGTCTTAAATAATAAATATTCATTGGTAATATTATTGTTATTTTGTGAGAGTACACATCCATGTACATTTTTGGAATATTCACTAAAAATATAAAAACCTTCCCAATCATTGGGTAATGTTAGCACAAGTTCACTATCTATTAACTTCTTTAGTTCTTCAAACCATTAGTCAGACTAATTTTCCCAAAAAATATTAAATCTATTTTGATTTAACATGTGTTTTGTATAATAATGTTATGAATTTTGTTTTTCCAAAACTTATATAGTATCAATATAGTTCATAGAAAATATAAATCGTAATCACTATTTTTTGATGAGGCCACTCCATTCCAACAATTTTTATTTTATGATCAACATATATTACTTCACTTGTCACAATGTGTCAGAAGAATGTTACCTTATTTTATTATAACTCACATTTACAAAATTTAGAAAAAATATTCTCTTTTAATAGAGTTTATATTATAATTATTGTGGTCCTCTTGACCTCTATGATATAATATAATATTTTCAACAAATACCACCACAGATGTTTCAAGGTAGTCCTCAAGACTCTATTCATCAAATCATTAAATATGGGAGGAAAACTAATTTTACAAATGTGTATACAAAATATTTCATATTTTCTATATCTTGTTTGAAAATATTTTTTTCTAATATCTACCTTTGTCATCCTCAACTATTAATACATTTATCGAAGGAAAATATTGGCAAAGGATTGAACCCTGAAAAGGTGGTTGAATAAACAACCAGTCCATGGAAGAAAGTTGTTACTCATTTTTTGATTCCTTTATGTTCCCTATAATCAATTTTAATATCTATTAAACCATAATTATTATATATGAATATAATATTCACAACCCAATGAGACACACTCATCCTAATGAAACCATCCTCCAAATTATCTTAATGTTTCTTCATACATTCATTTAATTCTAAAATTTCATTTCTATATAGGTTCTAAAATATTGTTTACATATATGTTTGAATTAAATATTTTATAATACCTATATATTTATCAATGGGGGACCTAGATAACTTCTTGAGAAATAAATTAATGTATTCATAAAAAATTAGATCATGTTATCTCAATGTACATTCAAATTATTCTTCTATGTGATTTATCCAGCTTAGAACCATGGAGAATATAAAATAACATTTTAATATAGTTGAAACATTATTCAATGATAAGTGGATTAGTGGTTCTACTATAATTAAGTGGGTTTTTATGTAAACTGGTTTCGTCAACTAGTTATTCTTTCCCTAGTGAAGTCAGATTCCCTACATGGTTTAGGTTATTGTTTATAACTTCAAATAACTATTAATAAACAATAATAAGGTTTTAAAGACATGATTTGTTTATATTGGGTATTACATAATGTTATTGTATGTTATATCCCTTATTTACATGGTTCATTCTATTTCATGCATTTTTTATAGAATAAAAAATCATAAATGTGAAAATTATGACTATTATCATTTATATGAAAATAATTCTCAAGGGGTGTTAAATCCTATCATTTTCTATTGAAATAATTATATAATCTATATATCTATCATTGTGGTTTATAAATTGAATTTAAATTAACCACATAATTTACTATTTTATGTTAAAGATAGTTTTATGGTTGAGATAATATGTCATACACTTTGTGAAGATCGAGTAAATGCATAATTAGAATTTTGATGATAAAGACTCCAAAATCCATCCTTACTAGACTATACAACCACATGATTTAATATGAATAGAGATTTAATTTATAGTAAAACACATATACTATAATTTTTTCAAGGCATTATTCTATAAATATATTTCATTTTTAATTAATAAAAAACCAAAATACTAATATATTTCATCCTTCTCTAATTTCATCTGCAAATATTAAAAAAAATATTTTATCAGATTAAACTCCAATACATTTATAAAATAAATTTAATATTATTAATATATATTCCTTGGATACATAATACCTTATTATAGTATCATAATCTATAAGGGTAATGTGTGTTATGGTTGGGATCCTATGGGCTGGTTTAACCAACATTGATCTGTTGGTGATCTCTAATTACATGAGCTTATCTAGTAGGTGATTTCACTCAAGCCTCGCTTGTTGATGATTTTTCTAGGTTTGGACAAGGGAGAACCCTAATGATGCTACCTCCCTCTCAAAACATGAATTGTGGGATTCATTAGACATGATCCTATTGGAATATTCCTTCAATTCAACTATCTGCATCAATTTTGTCTAATCATTACCCTGAATATACAATAATTGAAATTGTAGCAATATAAATAGTGGATAAAATGATCTACGTTCTTATTGACAAATAGTCCTAATGTACAAATTCCATAATCCAAAAAATAAACTTTTAATGACCACAATACCCATTACACACTCTATATACTATATAATTTTATTACATAATTATTCTCTATTTCACATATAATGGTTCTATACATCCCTTTATAACTTCTATCAAATTATTAGTTCTTCAATTTCATTTAATTTTTTTATATGACTGATGTTACTAAGATAAATTAATTCTATGGATTTTACAATTTTGTAAGAATTATTCATTAGTGTTTATCTATATGTACACTTCATGGCTTTTATGATAAATATTATTACAAAATACATAATGAAATATAATGGAATTAAATTAAATTTGATTATAAAACATAAACAAATAGTCATCATGATATATGAGTTATTTTATAATTAATAAATATAAGTTTTGGGATGTTATATGAAATCTAAATAAATAAATTATTTTCTTAAAATAACTCATAAAACTCCAATGAATGGTTGATATACTCAAATAATAAAAAATATTATCTAAGCAAAATGATACCCAAGATCAAATCCATCGCATTAAACTATATAATATAATGATTTAAATGATACATGTGTTGGTAAGATAGTCATTCACATATACATATTGATTCATGATAGTAGTAGCTCATGTTTAAAATGACACCCCATTTAAAACCGAGCTTTGATACAATGTTTTCATGAAAAAACCCAAGATACCCCCAATCATGGAAGTCTAGCTGGTACACAAAAAAACTTAATGGTCATTCACAATCCCCATAGGATAAAAATTAGTGCCTATGAATTAATAACATACCATGGTAATGGGATCAATTACTAAAAAAAATAAATGAAGACATCCTCCTAGATGTCTAGGATGACTTGTACATGTGTTGGAGGACAAACTAGTTGTAATATTTAGTAATAAATAAATATAAAAACTAAGAAAGTTAGAAAAAATATATATGATGATAATTAAATCTATATTAAAATAAAAAAATATAACCAAACAATAAAATGGAAAAACATATGTTTTGAGACATATATGATAGTTAAAAAGATAAAAGAAATAGTAAAATTGGTTTAATATAATAATATACAGATATAAAATAAAAATATAATTTCTAAGAACCCATATCTATGGGAATGTGAAATTTTATCACTTTTTTACCCCAACAATCTAAAATTCATATTTCAATAACACTCACTGGATTGACACTAAACCTGATCTATACATAAAATATATTATGCATGAGTAAAGTATCACCATTAAGAAATGTCCTCCAACCACTGGATAACATTTTTAAAAAGATAACAAGTTCATTCTAGTTAAAAATGAAAATAATATTAATAATATTTACATTAAATGTTTATAAACAATTAAAATTTTCCTTCCATTGAAAATTAATTCATAAATGTTGTTTTAGACTTTTATTAATTTGAAATTTAAAACCATTATATAAAATTATATATAAATGATGTAATTTTTTTAGAAAACTAGTGGATACAAGGGATATTATAAATTATTAATGTAATTATTATAATAGGAATTTGAAAGTAGTAATACTCAACTATCATGGGAAAATGTAAAATATATTTTATCATGGTATATTCAAATAGTAGTGATCTTGGAAACACCTGGGATCCCATGGGGGATCGACAATAGAACTACAATAAGATATTTCTTATCAGTTAATCTAATGAAATAATATTACTCTATTTCACAGTCTTACTCGAAATAGCCTAACTCTGAGGAACATTTACAATGTATGCTGTAAAACTAAACAAGGTACCGCTAGCCATAGTGTAATCATAAACTTATGCTTGATATGTCTCCAAAAATCGAAATATATATTCTCATATTCTAATGAAATAATAAAATAGTGATTATAAATAATGAATTATAATATAATAAAAACTATACATATATATATATATGAAAACACTAACAAACTGTCACCTATAAAAACACTTTAAATTAATACTCCCTTTTTATTAAGGATAAATGAAATGTATATTCCCACAACCTAGTAAAATTTATTAAACATTGTATATCCGAAATTTAAAAACCCTTCCATTATTCAATGGATATTATCTTTAGAAAAAAAAATTCCAATAAATCTTTATTATTATATTTTGGGAAAAAATTAAGAAAACATTTAAAAATTAAAACAAATAATTCTCATATAAAACTAATAAAGTATAAAAATCAGGATAACCATTAAATGATTGAAAAAACAAGCTTAATAACTTAATTATAAATTTTTATATTATTGGATATCCAAAAATTATTACTATAATATAGAGTAAAAATCTATAATATTCAAACATTAATTTAAATAATATTCTACTCTCTAAGAATTATAAAAACATATTAACACTTGTAAACAAAGTGAATATTAATTATAATTCAATTAAATTTATAAATAACCCACGTTTTACTATAAAGTATCATTATATATACACAAAATAACTCATAAAATATTAAAAACATCAATTAAAAAAAATTATGGTTCTATTTTAAATGTTTGTTCATGGAGATAACCTACCACATAATTATCACTTGGATAATTCACATTTAAAATTCACCTCCAGATTCGAAGAAGAAAACATTGAGTCCAAGATAAACCATATACGAAGAAAAAACCAAAATAAATTGATGAATATATAACCATATGTTTCTATACCAATGATTCCATGAAAATGTTCTACTAGAGAATGAGATAAGGGAGTGAATATGATAGGATATAAGGATTATAGGACCATTACACAAGAAATCGTTGACAAAACATTTAAACATCTCATTGAGAATCATTATTGAATGGGGGAATGGTAGAGGATGTATAAAGACATGGATATAAAAATTACAGATTATATTTATTTGAACTGAAAATAACATTCTTTAATCCCTAATAACCTTTTATATTTACTTTTTAGTGAATTTGGTCCTAATTAATATATAAAAATGTAAATTTAAATTTAGAGACCTTTGATTAGTATTTATTTTTTCATAGTATAGGACTGAAAAAATTAATGCTTGATTTATTTTCATGAAAAAACGTTATGAATTTCAACATGTATTATACCTTTCCATAAACCATCCTTTAATACTATTTGTTTTTATATATTTTTGATAAGAATAAAAATATCAATAAGGGATATAAATCAAGAATATTGGTATCCTAGTGAATAATCTTGAGAACCTAAGAAATGATTACCTTTATTAAATTATTATCTAAAGAAATGAAATTAATATTTTAATAATGAAAGAAACAGAATATTAATTCAAAAATAAAAATATTAAAACCCATATTGATCAAATAAAAACACTTTTAACTATATGTAGCATCACATTCATAATATGTTTTCAACTCGTGTCAGAATTAACTAGAGCCTTGTTAAAGCCATATGAGAAACCCACTAATAACTCCATACAGGTTACCTATTAAGAAAATTAGCCTGACAATAATACACTAATATTTTATAGAGGATTTTATTAGAATAAATTTAACTTCTTCTAATTCATTCATTTACTATAACACCATGTCTAAACCAAACATGATATTTTATTAAAATTTTATTTAAATACAATCATTATAAACTACCTATTAAATTAAGAAGATTTATTAGGAATAAATATAGTGTGAAAATTATGTATGAGGTATATATATGACCTGATATTAATTAATTAATATTAATATGCCACCTAATTACTTTTCCTTTCATCAATTAATGGAATGACATTGTTACTATTACGTACGTGCAAACTATCATCTCCTAAAAGTGATGTGGTCTATTTTACCATTCCAAACATAAATAATGATTCATAAAATTTATATAATTGATATATATTATTTTAATATCATTATAATATTTCTGGATATGATATATCTATATATTATACCCAAAAACAATAATATTCATGAAAAAACATGCATGTGAAAACAATAATTTTACCACAAAAAACAATAGTAAAAATGAATTATTATCAATGAACGGGGGAAAATATGTTATAAATGAATCATATATGAGATTATAAATATGAATATAGCTCAGGAATAAATTAATAATATGATTAATATAATTATATTGGTGATTATATCAAATTAACCAAAAGGAAGAGTGGTGTAGTGTACCATGTTTCATATATGTAACATCTCATTGTTCTTTATAACTGTGTAAAGTTCTTGTGTGATGTTTGGGAGGATTCGGAAGAATTTTGGAATGTTATTGGGGATTCTAAATATGTTCAATTTTTTTCTACGATTAATGCAAACCAATAATCTCCTACAGTAAACTAGGTAAATAGATGCAATGGAATATTTATAGGTTTCTAGTAAGGAGAAATGTTTGGAAAACCCATGTGACCACCTTGGTGTAATTATGATTTTATTGACAGAGGCATTTTCACTATTAATACATGGTTTACCTAATTGTGTGACTAACTATGAATGGTTAATAGTTAGATCATAAAAAAGTGTATCTCACATGGGTTTCCACTAAACCACCCATTTTCCCACATAGGTGACCATAAAATATTTTTTAATCCTATAAAAGGGTGTATAGACTCTCCCATTTCATCCAAAAGAGATCTGTTGGAAACACTTTGTGCGTTGAAGGCTGAATAGCTGGGTGAGCCTCTGTTCATTGTGTTTTTGCATAGATATATTATTCATTCTTCTATTATATTCACATTTCTAGTCTATCGAGGATATATCTATGATAGTTCATGACAATCATGATGAGATATAGTTTTGTTTTTGTTTTTAGAGAACACGATCTATGGATGGTTTTGGAGATTCAACCTTATAGTGTTAAAGAATTCATTTCATACTATATTTCTACCATATTTTCTTAGGTAGGTGGATTCACTCTGAACTCATCTTATTAAAAAATTATGTCCTAGTTTTAAATTGATATAAATTCTGAAAATTCATTGTGATAATTATGTTCAATTTTTGGTAGAAATAAACATTAGTAATTTTTTTTGGATTTATGAAATTGTGGATTTTTTGTAAAAATTGATTTTTTGAAAGACATTAAAATTAATACGAATAAATATTTTTGGATATATTTATATAAAATCATTTTTTTAAAATGGATATAAATAAAAGGATTTTTTTATCAAAATAGAAATAACATGTTGTTTCGGAATATGTTTTAGAAAACAAAAGTTGGTACGAGGTCATTTATTTGACATGACCCTGAATAAGGTGTGTATACCATTGGGGTACAAGGGACATTACCCTTGAAAAAGGGTGAGGACCATTAAGGAACATGAATATAGAACACTTATTGATTACATAGTGGAGGTAATAAGAGTTACTCATAAATATGGACCTATCACTAAAGCATGTATGTGATAGTGGTTGTGTGGATCACAATTTAAGTATTCAAAGAAGCAACATGAAATAATTTTAAGAGTGTTTTATTTAATTTATTTGGAATATGTTTGTAATGGATATTTCATTATATTTTGGTATAAACTATTATAAAAATAATGTGATTTATTTAATTTGTTTTATATAAATTTTATAACTTATTCAATACAAATGGAATGATTATAGAATTTATTTGTTGAGAGCCATCTGAGATTCATTTCTCTCCCCCATCATGGCCATTGTGGTGAATATTCAGATATCTTATTTATTACATAATTAATGGGAAGTTATAACATTTTTTAGTGTATAATTATTATACATGGGCATGGATTTTGGAGTTTGAACTTTGTGATTATTGGGAGTTGTTGAGTTGGCGTCTTTGGAGAATTTCATCTTTGTTGTTTTTGTCTTACACTTTATTGTTCATGTTGATCTTGTTTTTAACTTCTTAGTAAAATATTTTTTTGTTTCATTTATTATACATTGAGTGGTATACATTGTTATCGTGAAGCATGTTTTGGTTTTGGTCTTTTTATAATTGTTTGTGGTTGTTTAACACTCAAAAGGGAAAATAGTGGCCCAATTATTAATGAATCCCTTAGAATTTATTTCTAGCCATTGGATGTTCTGGGTTATCACCTATGGAAAAGAAATATTTTTAAAAATTCATATGAAAATGAGGAGGTGGTGTTAAAAATTGTATCGTTCTTGGTTTGTCTAAATATATTTTTGGGATAAGTGGTATCAACATGTTCGATCCTTGACTTGAAAGTGTAAACAATTGTCAGTTATATAGTCTATATTCATTCATGTTGTGTTCATATGTTGGGTTTGAATAAAGGAGTCGTATTTTTGGTATATTAAAATTCAATCAATAAAATATGAATCTAAACTATTTATTTTGAACATCATGTTACCATAGATTTGGGTAAATAATTATTATGAGGGCACTTATAAGAGTTATAATATCATTGTCAAGGGGTTTCCCAATGATAAGTGCATGTAATTCATTGAAAGAAATAAAATCTCAATAGGTTTTCATTTTTCATTTTGATTATTTATTTATTAATTTTTACAAAAATATTTATTTTAGATATTTTTTGAAAAAATGTTTCCAAAAGGGAGATTTTAAAAATAGCTTGATAGATGTATTTTGATATTGGATTGAATCTCAAAAATATTGTGAAATTTAAAAAAATTGGTTAATTAAATATACAACTTAATTTTGGGATAGACATGTTGTGATATGCGTGATATGGTAAATTGTAATCATTATTTTTCAGTTTCTAGAGAGTGAGACTTATAGAGTTTTGATTTTGTTAGGGAAAACAGAATATAGTAGGAATCATAGAAACAAAGTGAATGAGGTTGCTGAGAATTTTGTCACACATGAGACATAGGTAAACCAAAAACATGTTCATATTTTTTCTAGGATTTTATGGATGTAAATAGTGGGAACCGAATGGATGAATCAAGGTATTGGGATTATTCTATTCATTTATAGATTTTAAATCTTCCCATATTTGGGGTTATTTGGGACCATATAAGGTAGAGGTTTGGGTGAATATTATGAATCAAATATTTTATTTCATTAGAAAACCAACAAAGTTGAATTTCATTTTGGAAAAATATATTCTAGAATATCATGAATTTTAAAGGTTGAATATAGCCATTCAACCAATATTATACCATGTAATATCATTGGAGGATTTTGATGAACTGTTCTAGAATAAATTCTGTCATCATACATTTGAGATTCAAAGAATGAAATTATTATTCTTCCTAAATCAGGAGAACATATCAATGATAGAGTATGAGGCATAATTTATGAACATAGTTTGGTATGCACGACTAGTTCATTCATGGAGGCACATATTTTTGAAAACGGGATAAGGTATGAGATTCTATTGAAGATTTCCATGAATTGTATAATACATTACACATAGATGTTCAAAAAAATAATGGTGTCCAAAAAAGACATCTCATGATCTATTGGTGGAGGGAGCATGTTGATACCTATGGAAAGAAGTGGTAAAATTAATTCTAGGAACGAACATAAGAGGTACACATATTTTAATATTAGTGGGATGACATTGAATCACATGTCACAATTTTTGAATCTTCCTACAAAACCCCAGGGTAAATTTTGATTTTTTTAATGTTCATATTTTGACCAGATTATGTAAGAGTTTATGGAACCACCTCTAGAATGACACATTTTTACTAGATGGTAAATCTCTAACTATATTGTCGCTCTCTTACAAGGAAATGTGTTAGGGGCACATATCAGGTTTCACAAACATCATATCCTTTGAATGGATAAGCGTAATTGGCCATATCTCCTCAATAAAACTGAGATTTCCATGGTGATTCTAGGAATACCATGACTACTCCAGAAGTGAAGTCTTAATATAGTAATACAAAACAATGTATAGTGAGTTAAAAGTTATATATAGAAGAAAAGGTGATTGTGGATGATTAATCTATACCATAAATATTGATAGGTGATATTATTTTGATTTCTACTCTTATGAAATATTTTTTTGATATGGGTGCATCCCATTCCTTTATTTCAACTCATTCCATTGACCTTGTGGGTTTAAATTTTTATATGATTTATTCTTTTTTGAATCATTAAACAATTATTTGTCAAAGATAATGTATTAAATTTTTTGAAGATAATGTTATATAAATGTTAATAGAGTTTATTTAATATGATATTTCATAATTCATGAAACATATGTCTGAGAAATAATCAACAGGGTGTATTAGTTGAGAATGTTCATAATTTACATAGATTGTTATAACCTATAGGTTAGTTTTATGACTGATGATGGCATTAAGAATCTATATACAGGATACTGGTATAGAAATATAGGAGTAACTATATTTTTGTCACTATTTAATGGAATTATTCTAAATTTAGTTAATAGTATTGAATAAAAAATCTTTTTATGAGAGCATGAGTAATAGTTTTCCTACTTTTGTTGATTAAAGTTTATATTTTATCACAAAATATTCTTATGATTTCCATCAACAAAAGAAGTGTAATTTATTGTTGATCAACTTCTAGGGACCAATTTGTTTTCACTTCTATCCTATCAGATGGTACAAAAAAATGTCAGGGTAATTTAATGTGTTGTTGGAAGAGCTAGAAAAAAAGGATTTATTCACCTGAGAATATCTCTATGAGATCTTTTGGTCTTTTTTTCAAAATTAATGATAGAACTCTTCGATTGTGAGTGGATTATCATTAGAATAACCATGATGGTATAATGAATTAGATTCCAATTCCGTTCATTGATGATCATTTTTATCAGTTGAGTGGATATAAATGGTTTTATATGATTTATTTTTTCTCAAGATTTCCCAAATAGTGGTTTTGGTAGGAGGATATTCCAAAAAAATCATATGTAGATATGGACATTATGAATATGTGGTTTTTACATTTTCTATTATAAATGCACCACAAATCATTATAGAATGTTGGATATAATATTTCGATTAATATCTAGATTCTTTTTTGGTAGTGTTTATGGATAACATATTGGTATAATAAAGGTCAGGGGATGAGTTTGAGACAAACATTATTAAATTGTTGGGATTTTATAGGGATAATTTTTAGTTTTATAAAATATAAAATTGTGACTTTTTATGAAAGATTTACATTTACATGGACAAGTTATCTCTGAAAGATGTGTTTTTGTGGATCAAGAAAAGTTAGAGGCCCTAATATAATGGAAACCGCCAAATGAAATCTTTGTGAAATACAATTTACATGGCCTATCAGGTTATTATAGATTTCAATATGATTCCACATGACTAGATTAATCAATGATATCTTTTATTGAGAAATATTTTCCATTCAAATGGAATAATTATTTTTTATTGAAATTTTATGAGATAAAGGATTTTCTTACATCGACACTGATCATGAAATTTGTGAAATCATAATACATTACGTGGTGCATTATGATCCTTAAAGATATGGAAGAGGATGTGTTTTCTTTTAGGGAGATGTTTTTGTTTATTATGGAACATGTTAGTTATGGTTTCATGAGAAGAACTATCCAACACATTATTTTGAATTAACTTCTATAGTCAATTCTTTGAATACATTTCATCATTACGTATTTGGAGAGAAATTTATAGTTTTTATTAATCTTAGGAACTATAAACATATTTTATTATAAATATATTTGAACATAATAAAATGAATATGGATGTAGCATATCCAAATGATAGAATATTATTTGATTTATTCATCTTGTAATGACAATTAATTGGTAGATTCATTATGAATAATGTTGTATGCTCATTTTACAGAAGATGATACAAATTTGTGGAATGTGATTTAAGTCATAACCAATATGCACACAGTGTTTGAAGATTATGTTAATGTTACAGTGATGTTTATAGTTTCATTTTTAATAGATTTCATTGAAATATTGAAAGAGGCATACAAATATGACTGTAATGTGTTTCCATGTGGTCAAATCTTAATGATGGGGAGACCATTGAGGGAAGAAAGATAAATGAAAACTCAATTTTATGATTTTGAGGTTGGGTGATTGTGTGGTTGGTTTTCCATTAAAATATTCTTCATTCTTACAAAAATTAGATATGGTATGCGCCTCTTGGAATTCAAAATATTTATATGGCGTTGAATGAATTGTTTTGGCATGCATGCAAAAAAATGAAGGTAGTATAATTATTTATAAGATGCATATATTGTCACCATGTTAGGGTAGAACATTAGAAACTCATTGGTATGTTGAAATATTTACATATTCCTATTTTTAAATTGGATCAGATAGAAAAATATTTTGTAAAAATCTACAAATAATAGTTCCAAAACACAATATTATATGGGTAATTGTAGATCTTCTCCAACAGTTTCCCATTTCATCCCAAATGATGAATATAATACAGTTGAGTACATGCCAAAAATATATATATAAGAAGTGTTATAGATGAATATAATAGCAATATCAATAGTATGAAACAGATATATAAGGTTTACATCTTGATTATCAATACATAAAATTCATGGGGCTCATTTGACCACCAGTATGGATTATTATCCTATGATGTATGTGAAATCTTAAAAGATAATTCCAATATTACAATACATGATTTCAGATTATGTAATGTATTTTGGTGGCCCTTGGGTGGAGAAACTACCGTTAGTGGAGTTCTCAGATATCAATTGTTATCCTAACATGATACATATCCCACCTTTCGATGCAAGTTATGGGCCTCCTTCTCTGTCTTTGCTTTGTTGGGTTAAAATAGATGAGACTTCATTGGTTAGGACATTTCCTTACGAAAAATAAGAGAATATTATATTAATTATGAAAATGATTTAGATAGCTCAATTTCCTAAAAAATTGTATGTAGATCATCCTTGATGTCCGTTTTAATTTTTTTAGTGATCATGTGTTCTTAATAATCTATCTATGGATTAGGAGTCATCATTTTGGGAATTATGCAAAGTTATCTCCTTGACAAATAGGCCCATTTTAAGATACATAAACTATTTGGTGAGGTGGAATATCAATTTTCCGAATATTCTATGCAGTGCATAATGTGTTCCATGTTTCTCATTTGAAAAATAATTATCTAGATCTTGCCCATGTGATTTTTTGGGATAACGTTGATTTATAGTCAGATTCAACTTTGGTTCATGTGCTAGTGCTAATTATGGATAGGTAAAAAAATATTATATGGGAAAATCATCAGTTTACAGTGCATTTAGTGGAAAGATGGTTGAATTCTGGAAAAAAACATTGTATGAGAGGAAAAAATTGTTGACCATTGGACTGACCTCTTTTACGCCAATGAATTTTCTCAAATTTCCTTGGAAAAAATTATAATGGATGGGAGAATTTAGAAACACCTATTTCATGTATGTAACATGTTTTAAGTATTTAGAGTTTTTTAGTGACATTTTAGAGTGTTTGGATGAATTATGGAATAGTTTTATAGATTTTATAGAGGTGAACGGATTGATCATGGTTAGTAAAAAATGTTAAACACCTACAGAAAACTATAAAAATAGAGGGAGTGGGCTCTGGATAGGCGCATGGTAAGTTGCATGGTTTGGACAACCCTTCATCCATCTTGGATTGATCATGATTTTGTGGATGGAGTCATTTTCATGGTTACCAGATGATTTTCCTAACCATATGACTTTCCATGCATGTTTAAATGTTAGAACCCAAAATTGGATCTCAAAAAATATTTTCCACTAAACCACTCGTTTTTTGTCCATGGATACCCTTAATCATTTTTCAACCTCAAATAGCCTATGAAGACACTCCCTGTCGATTTGGTGTCAATCTTTCAGAAAAACATGATGCATAAGGGGTTATATTTATTTGAAAGTCTTTGTTCATGGTGTTTTCCATAGATATATTCTTTTTCACTCTCATAGATTCATATATCTTTTCCCCTAGGGATAATTTTCTGATAGTTAATTATATTCAAGATGATATATGGTTGTACCATTGATAGGGGACGTGATATAATGTTGCTTATTTTGGATTCAACATAGTTTTGTTGAAGAATTTTTTTCATTATTTGTTTCCTCCATTTTTTTGAGGTATATGGCATCACTCTTGACTCATATTATTAGAAAATGAAGGTTGTGTTTCAATTAGAATTAATTTCATAAAATTTCTTGTGAAATTGATGGGATAACTGTGGTAGAAACCATATTTAGTGATGGAACATGGATTTATGAATGTATTGGATTTTTTTCGAAATTATCTTTGATGAATGAATTTAGAATTATGAATTTAATTATTTTTTTTTGTCAAATTTATGGAAAAATGTCTTCTAGATGGTTTTTTATAAAATACATGTTTTATAGGAATGGATAATTTTTTTGTTTTAGCTTGGGTTTTAGCATACATTATTGGGTGTGAGTAATTACATTCGATGTGGAATTCAATACGAGGACTACACCATTAGTGTTCAAGGTACCTGACCCTATATATGGGGCATGATTAATTGGGGAACAATGATATTGTCCCCTTACGGATGACTTACTAGATGGATGGGAAACCACCCATGAATATGGAACTATCATTGAAACATGAATGTGTGGTTGTGTTTTTGAATCATGGTTTGGTAGTGAAAAATAAGTAATGTGAAATGGTTAAATTATTTGGTTGGTTGCATTTTTTGGAAACTATATTGGTATAGTCATTGTTTTAAATAATTATATAAACTATTAAATTTTTTAAAATTATTTTATATGAATTGTTTTCAAGAAATGTTCTAACATGTTATATTCTAGTTATATGAATGGGGAGGTCATTTGGAAAAATACTACTAAGTTTTATAATGTACCCTATTCTTGGGGACATCTGTACATTTGAAGAAATCATTTATCAAGGCACTAGTTAAGGGAAGGAATCACATTTAATTATTTTTGCATCATTATACATGTGTATAGAATGTGGATTTTGAGGTTAGATTTTATTAAGAGTTATTGAGTTGGGGTATTTGGATTCATTGAGATTAATTGGTTTTTTTCACATTGAGTTTTATTTTGATCATTATTATAATTTCATACAACTATATTGTTGGGAATAAATTATTTTACACTGAGTTATTTATTTTGTTATCATGCACCATTTAATGGCTTTGGTCTTGATATTCTTCCTTGAAGTTATTTTACTTTAAAAATTCAAAATATTCCCCAAACATTAGTCATTCCCTTAGAAATTATTATCAACCATTGGAATATTGGGGATGTCTCTTGAGTATAATTATATCCTTCATCCTTTTGTATCCAATGATTTAGGGTAGGATGTTACACATGATTTATTGGAATTAAACCAAATTTTACATCAATGGCCATTATATTAATATTATGCAGCTAATATCATGGATGGAATTTATATACATCCCCTTTGAAATAAAATATCATGATTCATTCATAATTACTTTGATATAATTTTTGAAATTAAATTATTTCATGAAAGAGTATACAACTTGAAAATGAAAATGTTTTAAATAATTTCATAACACAATTTCATTTCAACATGTTATATTGAGTATTCAAAGACTATGAAAATCTAATATTTTATCTGTAATTAATTTTTCCTATAATATATTATATTTATAATATTTTATCCAGATTTTAATTTGAAAAAAAATAGATTCATTAATTAATTATAACTTATATTTTATAATATTTGTATGTTTTTATCTAACATTCTCACTTTAATCGTGATTATTTATTATTGAATATAAATGGAAGTAAATTATTTGATCATTTTCTAATAATACCATTTCATATTATACTCATATTTTCAATATTTAATATTTCATAAAATAATACCATTTTCCCCACTTTATTACTTAAAAGGAATGAGAAAGTGATGTTAATAAAATCAAACTTAATTTCTCTCTATAGGTAGAAATACTTTTTTATCCAAATAAATGTTTTATAAAATGTTTAAAATATTTATTTTACATTATACAAATTATTTATCTAACAAATTCTTAACCATTTTAACATTTAAAAAAATAAAATGAATATTCATATAATTTTCAAATCCAGGCATCATTGGAATCTTCTAAAAATGTGACTATAATATTTGTTAACGTATAGGGAATGAAAGAAATTTTTATTAATCGTAAACCCTCAATGTTTTGAAATTTTTATTATATGATTAAATATATTTTTTAAATTATAATTATTTTGACATTTTATTTTAAACACTGATATTTAACTGGTAATTTTCAAATTGAATATTTTATTTTCTGCACAAATGTTTTAAATGATGTTTTCATTGAATTTATATTCATTAATATAAATAAACCTTAATCTACATATGTTCCACTAGGTATTTTTTATATTGTTACCTCTCTTATAAATTATATGGATTGTTTTTGAAAATTTCGGCCAATGAATGTATTGAGAATCACTAACTGTATTAATTTTTGTAATTGTTAACTTTCCATTGAAATACCCACATCCCTATGATCATTGGACACTAAATTTTATCTAAATATCCATATTATTTTTCATTAATCTATTTATTTACTAAACCATATATCATTTTTACATATGGTGGACTACATTGAATGTTATTTTTTATCTAGTAAAATTAAATTAGGTTGTATTATTTTCTTTATATAGATATTTGATGAAAAGGAACACTATTCATGAATGAAATTGATAATTCAATATAAGTGGAAGGTTTTAGACAAGAAGTGATGGTTGGTGCTAGATATTAAATTTCCACATGATGTATTGGTTGTAATGTGAGATGAATAAGTTAGCTACCATTAAAAAGTTTTCACGAAAAAATATTAAACACTCTTGTGAGAGGTCTTTGTAATAGTGGTATCTTGAAACCTGATATCATGGCATCTAATAATTAAGTATTTACTTCATTAATAAATAATCTAAAATTATTATCCTGAATATTTGTCAATTATATGATTTATTTTATGCATTTCTTTTATATTTTATTGATTAAATGGATTTTTTTTTATTATTTAGATTTTTATATTGGTTATTCCTTATCATATTACAGATGAGTTGTTTACAGTAAAATTATACCAAGATGATTTTCATTCTCAGTTTTTTTGAGGAAATTGCATGTTAGATCACATATTTTAATCTTCATATTGATTTTTCTTAATCTAATCATGATATTCATGTTATTTATTGCATTGAAATTTCTTAGTTATTTAAATTTCTATATTGATTATTATTCATGATATATTATCAATGATTTTATCTAAAGATAGATTTCATTATAAATTAATTTGGTACATGGAATTTGTGTTCTATTATATGCCTTTCTATGCTAATTATTCGTATTTATTAATTGTATCTTGTGTTTTACATAACCATTACAGAGCATTAATGTTCACCCATCATTATTTCAATTCCCAAAAATCCTTTAATTTCTGTGAGGAATGATATGAAAGGATATTATAGAGGGAATAATCCCATTCACAATAATGTTTAAATTGTAATTTTAAAATTCAAATTTAATATTGGAATATTCTATGTATATAGTTTACCACGACTATCATGCTATTATTTCCAATGGGAAGTGATTCTTTATATCTTATGAAATTATAATAAAGAAGAGACTGACTCTAAATTTCATGAATCGAGGTTTCTATATTTAGTATAAAATGACATTTTGTAAAATCCTTAGGAATTTGATTAATGGAAAAATAGATTATATAACATAAAATTGTGATACAATTTGAGTATATGTATAAAATAACAGATTTATTTTTTTTCTATGGCATCAAATATATAGGTTTATCATGTAGTATATCCATGTCCATATAATATAAAGGGTAATGGTTTTGAAACTAATGTACCTAGACGTAATAACTCCATATTAGTTTCATTTGGGTTGACATGAGCATTAAATATTACCTGTTAATGGGCCTTATTATGCATCTGGTTTTACACTCTTAGGGGAAATTATTTGGAGAATTCACTTTTTAATTATAAACAAGTATGATGGATTTGAATAAATGATGATAATAAATTGACTAGGTTAAACATATGGTGTCATATATTTACTAGAATGTGACAATATTTGGTAATCATATAAATTATTATGTTCCTTTGCAAAATTATTATTTTTCTCACACTAAGATATTTTTAGTTAATGATTTTAACATAAAGGAATCATTTTTACATTTAATATGATTTAAATTGTGGTGAATATTAACAGAAAATTGAGATGATGAATAAACTAAATATTTTGATTATTATTCCTAATCAGTTATCCCAAAATATGATTAAATCAATATACCTTAACCAACTATCAAATTCACTAAAATAAAGAATGATGGAGTTAGTTAAGAGCCCCAGTGGTGAAGACTCTGGAGGAATAAAGGATTTATTTCCTTCATTTCATAAATGTAGAAGGATATACCAATGAATCTGACTCAATAAAAATGTATTTATATTTATTTATGTTAAATAATGAAATAATGAAATGGAATTTCATGGAATAATAATGAGTATTATTGAATAAAATAAATATCATCCTTGGGATCCATTTATAGATCGTTGTTTTAATTGTGGGACCCTAAGTATTATCTTATTCAATTCCCTCTTATAATGGATAACCCCAAAACTGGGGAATGAACTACACTGAAATAAAATATATGATGTACCCATTTGATGGGTTTTTTGAAAAAAAAATTGAGAATTATTTTTATAAATTATATTTTGTTTATAAGAATCATAAAACATATATATATTGGGTTAAATTTTAAATGAATATAAGTATTAACTAACTTTACTATGAATTATACCATCATGTGTTATGGGTTTATGATTGATAATATATTCAAAATAATAAACAACCCTTTTAGATATTATGTGATGGGACTCTTTTAGGATAAAAGATATTTCAGGAGACATTTAAGGAAATATAACCCATTGGATTTATATATGTTGTAGTGAAAAAGTCATTTAAATAATAACTCCCATAATTTTTATGGGAATATGTTTAATTTTATTGGAAATATATGCATTTTATCTTATCATGGAATTTGAAGAAATTATGGGTTACTGCACTTTTGGAATGTGATACGATTTATATTGATATAGTTTCAGAAGAAGGACTACCCATTACATCCACTGATGATCATAGGGATTGATCCCATAATTTAATGGTGATAAGGGATTTATTTCTAACACTAGAATATTTAATGTTTTAGTTTAAATGTCATAGTTTTGCAATAAAATATATAATGAATTAATATTAATGGTGAACTAGTGGTGTTACAATTGAGGTTCAAATATTTATGTATTATATTAGATAACTTGTGAAATCCATATTGGTTTTCTATAATATTTGGAGATATAAAGAATGAAATTTCACTCTTTTATGGATATTAAAACTTATTAAAATTAAATTTTAGTGAATTGGGAATAAATAATCCATTTTTGGATACTAATTTATTACAATAAGTGATTATTTATAAATTTACTGATGCAAATCATAAGGATGGAATTTTTCATATGAAATAAAATGATTACAAGTAAGTGTATATGCATATTTATTATATTGTTGAAGAATTACTCAATTTTAAAAATGGGATGTTAAAAATAATTTATTCTGTTAATATCATATATAAGGAATCAATAGATCATTTAAATCATTATAGAAATATTATTTTTAGGTTCTTAGCCTTCCACTAATCATTCATATTCATGTGATTAATTACCTCCATAATTCAATATTATTAGTTTTTATTTTATTCAATGCCAATATATTCATCTTGAACTAATTTTATCTTTCCTAGAAACCACGTTATGCATTTATGTAGGTGACCATCAAATATAACCTTTTCTCTTATTAAGAT
Source organism: Viscum album (assembly GCA_963277665.1). NCBI lineage: Eukaryota > Viridiplantae > Streptophyta > Magnoliopsida > Santalales > Viscaceae > Viscum > Viscum album. Next base: position 194,516,799 of record OY728142.1, on the reverse strand, counting down.
GATTTTGTATTAACCCAATTTACTATGTGTGTTTTTTAGAGAAACAATTTTAAAATAGAAATCCCCTGAACTTATGAAAAAAAGATTAAATTATGGGGAAAATATATATTATAAGTGGTTAAAATGTAAAAAATTTATAATTAAAAAAATTAATGTTGGATTTGATAATGTATGCGACAAAAAATACTAGTTTTAAACAATGAATAAAATATATTTTCGAAATTTATTCACATTGATAGCTTTTGAAACATAAAACACTGATCATAAATGAACCTTGATATAGAATAAAATTATAATCTATCTAAAAAAATTTATGGAATAAATAATATTAACTAAATAATTAACATTATGGTTTTATATTTTTTATAAAAATCACTTAATTCAAAAGAAATCATTTTTTAAAAAATTGTATTTTTCTTAAAATCGGTATGGTCATGCTTTGAACATATAATATAAATATAATTTTAAATGTATATTGAAAGTGTATTTAAAAGATTTAACATAAAATTTTAACTCATGATATTAAAATTATATTATGTTTAATTGTTTTTTTGAAGAATTTTATTATTTGATGTATAGTTTAAGATACTAATTTTTATTGCGAAGTAAATTTTCATTTAAATAATATATAAATTTAAATTATATTATTAATTTTTTTAATATAAAATTAGTTCATATATTTTAAAATTTAAAAATTCAGGTCATTATCATATAATTGATAACAAATTTTCAAATTAAAACCTTATATTCTTATATGAATTTTCTCTTTGGATACCCACTTTTTCATCAAATCGATGAGTATATTTTTAAATCATATTTTTCAATTATATAAATATAATTTATAATAATGGAATAAAATTTTTTAATCAGAGTAATTTATATTATCTAATAGGGTCTACATATTTTTCTGTCATAATTAACACTGAAAAGAGTAAAAATTCAATAAAATGATTAAGATAAAAACTGTTTTACTTAGGGGTTAACTAAAATTAAAAGGGTCAATATGACCTAAAAACATGTCCAAAAACATGTTATAACCATTCTATAATCTTATAAAATATAAGGGCCACAATTGACACATTTTTTAGTCTTGTTGTATGTTAACAACATTATTAGAATTGATTCTTGAAAAATATTCCATGTTTGCCCACTCCCACACTTATAAAAGGTTATCCCCACTCCTCACCTATTGACACTTAGAAATAAATATTTTCTTCTCAGAACTATAGAAATAATTTCTTACACCAATTAAAACGTCCTAAATCCAATATATTTAACATAAAAACCCTTCGAATGGTTTTGGTGCAAACTTCATGGAGTTTTCTAAAAAAGAGGTAATGTTCCAAAACAACCCTTCTAATTTTGTTTTTTCTTTCAAATGATTCAAATATTAATAAAAAATTTCATATAATAACCTCAATATATAAAACATAATTATTTTATATAATGTTATATTTATTAGATACATAAATATTATATTCATTCAAAATGGAAATGAAATCGTCGATCATGTGTACGAAAGACAACCACCTCACAAAAAGATGTAATTAATTTTCCATGTCCACCATCTAAAGAATCATATAATTATAAATTTGAAATAATAATATATTATTTATGAAACTATTATTCTTATGCAATTTTAATATCACATATACATTCTTACATTCCATTTCATTAAAAATATGATAATGTCACTCATGTGTAATGCACACTACTACCTCACAAACCAATGTGATTTATTATTCAGTCAATATTTGTATGGTGGGTAATAAAGAAATATTTTGATAATATAAGACACATATATATAATGATATTGATTATTTAATATTAATATATCACCCACTTCTATATCCTTTCACTAGTTACTTGAATGATATCATTGCTCGGGCACTTGTAAGACAAACTGACTCCGTGAAGCGATGTGATTCATTTTAGATATCCATCCTTAAATAATGATTATAAAATATATATAATAGTAAAAATTATATTTATAAAATTAATATCATTTTAATTATTATTTATTTATTACATATATGCAGGAACAAGAGCATTCATGGAATAAAACGCTTGAGAAAATGAAGATTTTGTCCCCAAAAAGAATAGTAACAATGAATTGTTGTTAATGAAAAAGAGATAAGATGTTATTAATGGATATAATATGATATTATAAATTTGAATATGGTTCTTTTATACATTTAAAATTTTATTAAAACCATTATATAAGATATTAAATCAGGTTAAACCAAAAGGAAGTGTGAGGTAATAAACATCATCTCAATTATCATTCAATGTGACATATTATAATTTTATGATTTTTTTATTTATATGGTGTATATACAATAAATTCTAGATATAAAATAATTATTAATTCACATTTAGTGATATTATAATTTTTACGTTGAATTATTTCTTCCAAGGATAATTGAATTTAATATTTTCAAAAAGTATGGAATTTTATAACTTAATTTATTTTCACTGGGTTATATTACTTCTTAATTATATATTATATTATAGGATTATATGTGTAATTAATTTTCACTATAATATGTTGTACTTATACATAGTTATGTGTATTTAAAAGGCATTAGTTAATTACCACAAAAAATTTATGATATATGCAATGGTTTATTTCGAAATATAATTTTAATCAAGATTATTTTTACATAAATTTAAATTATGTGAAATTATTTTATAGTTATCTTATAAACCCATAGAATTTTTATCTACCATTTTGATACATTTTTTCAGGTTATAGTACAATTTATTCACTCTTTGGTACTTAAACTGATTTAATGTTTTTTTTAATAATAGCTGACTTCATTTCTCTCATTCGTAGAGTTTTTTTTCAATAATAAAATCATGTTAAAAAAATTTATTAACAGTTTTCCACATTTACATGATGATTTAATTAATTGAAATTTGTGGATATTTACTTCATAAAAATTTTTAGGGGAATATTCATGTTTTTTTGAAACAGGGAACTTTTTTATTTTATAAAAAATTTAAAGAAATATTTTTTAACATGTATGTCCTAAAGAGAACCTCCTTCTAACATGAAAAATAAATTATTGAAATATTATTTAATAATTTCCAAGAGTAATTTTCAAATAAAATATTTTCTAATATTTTTGTTAACATTTAGTTTTAATAGGTGATATTGAAATTATAATGGTTATTTTCTTCAAAATGTTTTAAATGAGGGTTTTAAGGAATTTTTATTAATAAAAAGAAAGAAACCTTATTATAAATAATATCCAATTTGTATATGATATCTTTTACAATAATTAATCATTATATGGACGTTTTATGATAATTTTTATGAAGAAAGGTATTTAAATTGAATTCCATGACTCATTTTAGTAGTCATTAACTATGTTGTGAAATTTTGACTTTCCCAAGATCAATATACATTAGAATTCAATTAAATATCTATATTAATTATCAAGGATATATTAATTTCTTAAACATTATATCAATTTTATATAAAGTGTTATACATTTAATATTTTTAATTTTAATGTGGAAAAATTGATAAATCTGTAATATTTACTCAATAAATAATTTTTTGATGTGATAGTTGGAAACCCACAACACACTTATCACGAATTTATTAAAAAAATATATTTCAATGATAATAATATGTTCTGTGGTCTTTCACCCACATAGCATTAAATAAATATTAATATATTAGTATAAAGAAAATCCACTCATTGAAATTTTCAATTATGATGCAACCCATGTCGACATTTACACCTGAATTGTTCAATAACCGAGTGACCATAATTCTGTCAAACTAGTAACTCAATAGTCATTTATAAATTACGAAGAAGATTTCCACATATCCCTTCATCATTAAAACCATCACTAGATCATGTGAAATAATACCAAAATAATTTTAATATACCTGAAATGACAAATTAATAATCCATAACAACCAAAACCTCAAAGCATCGTTTCAATAACCATGTATAACTACTCCTAGAAAACATGATTCAATAACCGTAAAAGATATAACCTCTATACAAATAACAAGAAGATAACACAATTGATAAAACATGAACATTGAACTGACTTAATGTAACACCTGTGGAAATACATGAATAAAAGACTACCAAAAGAATCATTCAAGGAATTATAGCTTCAAATACAAGGGACATGGCACTGAACGTTTCCATATTTTTGGTTCTAGTCAACCAGCCTTCACACTCCCTAATAAATATGTTATTTTTTTTCCCACTATGCCTATTTTAAAGGAAATATATTATTCCACTATGGAAGAAATAATTCCTCACTTTAATATATTTTTATTAGTCATTGGTATTATTATATCATATTTTTTATGGAAATATAAAAAATAAAGAATCAGTTTTATTGATGTCTCCCCAAACAAGAATCCCTTCAGTTTGGTCAACCTCTCAGTATACATGGTTTCAGGTTGGTCAGTAACATGTACATATCCCATAAAAATAGAACCTCCAAATTCCATTATAATATATTCAGATCCAACATTATTTTTATTTTCAATATCTCATATATAATCAATGGTTTAGGCCATTAGTCAACTTCATTTTTAATGGAAACCACCATAAATGACACGCAGATCCCGCTTTCCTTTATCCATTTAAAAAAAATAATTAAAAGAGCCCGTTAATCAAATATTTAGGAACCATACATTTATAATCTATGAAACATATAAATGAAACCAATGAATAAATATTAATATTAGAAAATGTTTAAATTATTATTTGGGATACAAAAAATCAAATATAGAAAAAAATAACCTTTATGTGACTCAAAGATCTCAATCATATAAAACTAACATCATTATGGTTTTCAGTAAAAATAAATATGATCCAGAAGATTCAATAATTGTTCATGGTGAAAAAATATTCAAAATATTATTAAATTGATATTATTTCATGAAAATTTTATTCTATTTACATCATAATCACCAAACACCAAAAAAGAATGCACTATAAAAGAAAGTGATAGATTCACATGATCCCCATAGAATCCATCCATCAAAAATGTAATACAAAAAATTATTGGCCATCCAAATTTTTTTACATAATATCCACCCAAGATAATAGTAATCTCATAATATAGAAGTCTAAAGAGAAAAAACCAATTCAAAAACAAAATCATGAAAGAAAAGATAAATTTCAATACACCGAAATACAATAGGAAAAGAATAAAAAATATAAATACAATCAAAATGGCTTAAATGAAATGAAAGAACCAAATGGGGAATCATAGGAATTAATTCAATGGAATGTCAAATAATTAATATTATGTTTCCTTTGAATTCCTCTACAATTTTAGAATGAATTATTTTCATAATTTTTTGTTGGTTTCCTTAAAAATGTCACTATTTTTTTATTATAACAAAAGAATAATTCTCCTCCAACCATGTTTACAGTTCATATCCTAGGTCCTCACCAATTCTATGTTCACATTTCAATGAATGGTCAACATTTTCATCAAAAATAAATTTTTTAGAGAATCAATAGTAAGGGGTGAAAAATAATGTACAACATTAATAGGATATGGATGAATATCAATGTTTTTTTTCTATAAACCAAAAAGTATCTAATGAACACTGTTAATTATATGATAGAATAATTTATACATTTTCGACTCTCTTTTGGAATCATAGTAATGAATCCATATGAATAGATCATTGGAATTTTTAATTTCATAAAACATGACATTAAAAATCATTCTCACTCCAATATTCTTCCAAAAAATTATCTAGTAATGATTAAAAATATTTCTAATTAAAACACTTTTCATTCTACTACGAAGATTGACTGACATTTGGAATCTCAAACAATGGAGGCACAAAATTGCATAAATTTGTTTTATCTTTATTTTATGTGGTAGTATCCCAAGAAAAATTCTCAATTGTTGAGGGAATATATATATAAGTCAAAAACATATAATGATCTATCAATTTTTGTTTAACTATATAATCAACAACATTCTTACTATGTTAAGAGAAAGCATGCTCCATCTCATTATTATCTTCGTTTTCAACCCCAATTGTCTTAAGTATTTAAATAAAATGTGCGTAATTATGTATACTTCCAAATTACTTTTAAGAATGTCCAAATATAATCAATTTAATATTATACACAATATGTCATTCAAAACAACATCTAAAATTAATATGGTATCACTATTTTGAATCCAAATGTTTGGTGGAGGAGGTTGATATATATCAAATTCAATTCACACTCCAGAATTAGATGGTTGAGGGAGGAGTTTTTTATCACTATCTAATTTATGTAGTTTTCCGATATTCCTAGAAACATAGTGATATTATTGTTTGAAAAAAATAGTGGACAAATAGGGGTATCAAACTAAGTAGTGGCAATGAGATGTTTAAAACACTGAAAAAATCACAGGAAATTCTCATTAACATCTTATAGAATCCACTAAATAACCACAAACTTGTCATCCAAATCTAGTTGAATTCTTTATTGGATGAAAAATGAAAATCGACAAGTGAATAATTCTAAATACCCACACAAAAATTGATAAAACCAATCGATTATAGTTCTTTTTTCATGAAATATAGTAGGTGTATTGATTATCCATATTAAAAGGCTAATATTCTTTTTTTTATATTTTGTTATTTATTTATTTCAGATTCCATAAATAATTTGTTAGTGAAATTTAATAATTGAACTCCATTTCACAACATTGTATAGTTCATGTATAAGGTGTGTCAATTTTGGACCAAGTAATCATCAACTAGTGAATTCATTAATTTGATTATTTGAATTTAATATTTTGGGATATTATTTATAAAATGGAGTGGAATATTGTCTAATTTAGGATCAATGTATTAATCATAAGGGAAGGAGATCAGTTTTTTATAAATGCATAAATTTTAGGAGAAATAATAAATGGCCTTATGCCCATTAGAAAAAAGTATAGGCCAAAATTTAGGCCCAATGAAGATGAAATTATAATTGTAGGTAGGTAAATTGTGGTAAAATTTTATTAAACTATGATTTTATATAATTTTTATGTTTTCAAGAAAATTCAATGTTTCAATATTTTGGATTAAATTGATGGCTATACATCAAATAACATAAAATTATCCCACTATTATGAGAATAATATTAGAATGGATGTTCCAATTGGAATGAAATTATGATTTATATTTTTGGAAACCTATAATATTATATTTATATTCTATAGAAATTAATTATTCATCCATCTTCAATGACACAAGACAATTCCAAAAAAGGGGGATGAATCTGGTCTGAATTTTCCTGTCAACATTAAAATGATTACATTCAATTTTTTAACACCCAAAATGTATTATCTAATTTAAATTAAGTGATAATGAATTATGGATGTTTCACAGTAGGACCATAAAATTATTATTTAAGGTGATTTTGGTGAATTAATTTATAGGTAAATTTTTTTTCATTCAATTGAAATTTTATGCTTTCATTTTGTAATTGAATCTTCAATTTTCTAATGTATGTTATTCAATCACTTTTGTTTATTAATAATATTTCATAATATTATATAATTCATTTTTTATTAATATTATGTTGATAACATTTGCTATAGTATTGAATCCATTTGCATCATAGTTTTTGAAATTCATCAATCAATGGTGGAGTGATCATAAATGTGAGGATAAAAATAATATGGTTTGATCCATTGGAGTAAAAATGGATTCATTTGATATCATTTCTCATTTTAATAATTCTTAATAAATTTATTTAGTTTTCCATTCAATTATATTTTCTTCTTCCGCTTCCCTATTAAAAGTTATCGCTAAAAATTTCAAATGATAATAAAATTCATTAACATAGTGTGCTCATAAAAATGAAAAATATAATTTATAGGTGATTATAATGTGATTATGAAGGTTTAAAACTAGTATTTGAGGAGGTTATATTGATTTCATTAATTGAATTATACTTGAGATAATGAAATTGAAATAATTTTAAACGGAATCATCCAATCCAGTAAATTAAAAACCATATATCAACTCATTATTATAAATTCATGTTAGTTAATTCTCAAAAAAAAAATTAATTTTAACTCAAATAAATCCTTTTTACCCACTTAATATCCAAATAACAACCGTAAAATTTATGTTTTTTAGGTTTCTTCTTCGATCATTGAGGATTTTATAACTCATACTTTTTTACACGTCATCACATGGATCGTATAACTTCAGAAAATTTGGGCATCACCAAATTTTGGTACTAGTATCAAGAACCTAAGTAATTTATCTTAGACATTAGAGTAATTTCTCATCTATATTTTTCAATTCTCAGAGAAATTACTCTTATCTTTTCTAATTTCTCCTAGATTGTATCCTAAGAATCAAGAATCCTTCTAGTACTACAATAGTGTATCTTCCACTATTGGTAAATCAATATTGGTAAACCCATAACCTAGGTAATTTCAATTATCAAAACATGAATGATTTACTTAAACATGGTGACATATATAATTGTTTGGATGATCAATGATTAAATGGGAAATTTCCACCCTGGTCAAGGATGGTAAAAGAGATCAATCGTAGTGAAGTCCACACTGTCCAAATTGATGTCCATCCTGATCCCAGAAATAATAATGATTTTTTTTAACAAAATGATAAAATTAATTTATATGTTTCATCATTTATATTTCATTTACAATTCATTTCCATGTGTTATGAACCAACTAATACATTTATTATCCCATAAATAACCTTAAGTAGAAGTTCTAGTTTCCCCCAAAACCATTATAAAAAATCTATAGAAACAACCATAGGATCTATAATATATGATGATTATAAAGGAATTATTATAATGCCTTTAAATTATGTGGAATATAATTTTTTGGATTCAACAGAGAATAATTCGACATCACTTACTAATTTTCCTAAATATAACTCAACTTGTGATTTTTTAGAGACACCAATAACCTAGACTTTAGGATAAACCAAAAACACATAATCCATGACCATTATTGATGTTAATATGTCCAATTTTTTGATATTTGTTTAATAGAAACCAATAATATTGAATTATTTTAGAAATGAAACTGTATTCAATTCTATGTCATAACAACTTTATATATTTGTTATCCAACCTGAGCATTAATTCAAGGTCCATACACCCTCTCTCAAGCCTTCAATAATAGAGGATATTAAAAAAATTTCATCATTTAATCCTTTATTAATGTTAATAATGATCAAATTATCCTTGATGAATTTTGATAAATTAGGAATGGAATTAGACGGAAAAATTTCAATATTCAAGTAATTATTTTCATTCATGAGGACTTGTATGAATTTTATTGAGTCAAAATTAAAATGTTTTATTCAATACCATGAGACTCTAAATATAATTCTAGTATAAGTGTTTAAAAATGAAATCCATATTATCTACAAAGTTGTTACATGGAAGGTTTGGGGGTCATTGTCAAGAGAATTACGTTAAATTGCATTATTTTTGGGAGGTAACATGTCTTCAATATTTTTTTATTTTGTTCTAATTTTTTATGTGTTTTTTGTGTTTTTCTCAAGAAAACCACATTAGAGTTTCCAATGTGATATAATTTTTATTGTTTTTGATTTAACACTTAATTTTTAATAGTATATTCAAATGAAATAGATGCCTTACATAATTAAAAACTATCTTTTGGTCATCCTGTATGGGTATATATATGACATGTATACTTTTCATAAATTTCTTATTGATGGGTCATAAAATAAAAAATGGGTGAATGTATTCCATTATTTTATTTCAAATCACACCACTCTTTTTTCTCAATTCTTAACTCTCTTTTCACTAAAAAATCAAACACTAAGATTAGTGTCATTCGATGTTTGGGGGAGCAATAATATTTGATTAAAAAAAGGGATTCATTTGAAAATTTCATTTCAATATCGTTCCAAGCATTAATTTACATTTTTAATGATGTTAAATAAATGTTTAACGATTTTTAAGGCCTTTATTATGATCTTATATAATTTTTATGTTTATTATCATATTTTTTAGATTGTTTTGATGTTCAATGTGATTTTTCCTTGATAATGTTTTCATAATTTTAATCAAAATTCCACAATTAATTTCTATTATATTTTTGTTGTAAATTTGAGTTTTTCATTCCTTCCATCATATCATAGGTAATGGGGCCACTATTAGATTAATTTGTGTATCCACTAATTTTTTTGAGAAAATTGTGAATACATAGAGAAATATATTTTCCAAATTTTTTGAGTTAATCACCTGGGGATCTTGTATCGACAGTTTTATTTCCTAGAGTTTAGATTTACATATAAATTATAGTGTATGTAACTGAAAAAATGGGGGATGATTGATTCTAGGAGATTGTGACTTCATAGTTTTCATACCCATAGTTAGTGTTTTCATATCAATTATTTAAAAAAAATGGAAAAAATATATCTGGATACTCATCTTATGGTTTAATGAGATTCTAACCTAGCATGTTCATTTTTACCCTTTAATAGAAAAATATGACCCATGTCTTTTTTGATGGACAACACATCATCATTATAAATTAAAATTTGATTAAATGTGGTAATGAATTTATAATGTAATGGCCATAGTCTCTAGAATTTTTTAACCCATTTATTTTTAAATGATTTTGATAGGTTTTGGGACTCTTTGGAAAGATTTTTTTAGTGAGAATTGTATCGTAAAATGATTTTGAAAATAATTTGAATTAAATTTCATATTTTTTTCAGGTATAAAAAAACTCAAGCTTGGGGAGTGATTAGACACTTGAAGAGTCTAATATTCACTATTTATATTATAATATTTATTTTATTTACTATTAATAAACATTGGTTTTAGTGGATTTTATAAATTGAACATCATTTATAATCATTATGAAATCAATGACTAAATTGTGTTAGTTTGAGAGATTTTAATCATTTTAAAATACAATTAATTATTTTAATTATTTAATTTTTTTATCTTGTCATATTATTTATTACATCCAATGAAATATTTTTTCTTTTAGGATCGATGGATGAATCTTAAGGGAGGTTGGACATTTTTTCAATGGATGCGAAAATTAATAGAAAATGCATAATGGGACATTGGATCATCCAATTAATATAATACATTGTGTACCTAGGAAAAACTCAGAGGTATGTTCACTCAATATGAAACTGATATAAAATTTTATATGGTCTAATGAACTATGAACATGACATTCCCTTTTTAACAAAACATATAACACATTTTCCTGAAGATGCATTGAGAAACAAATAATCCCCAACCTCAATAGAAATATCTTTTCATAGGGAATATGTTTAAAAAATATCCATACTCTATATCATCCTTATATGTTACTGAATCAACTAAACCTTCTCATCCAATTACTCTATAAACTATTGTCCCAAAAATTGACTTCTCCTGCTTCATCCCAAAAATCTACCATCTGAAATTACATTCTATATAATCCCCCAAAAATATCCATTTTTATATTGGTAGTATATGTTTTGTAATAAAACCCAACAAATAAAATTTGAATATACCCACTTACTTAGTAATCCATTTAACATTAACTAATTATATCTTACATGTTTGGAATCGTTCACTTTGATTTTCCATCAGATTGTGCATGAAAAGTTATACTATAATTTAATTAAACACCCAACAACTTCAATATTCTTTTCTATAAATTATATATGAACATGTGATCACTATAAAAACCTTAAACTAGTATCCTAAATATGGTGTATACTTTATTACATTGGGATAAGATACATGGAATAACATCCTAAAAAATTGTCATTCCTTTTACTTTTATTTGTAAAATCTAAACCAGCCTTGTTTGGAAAAACGGATGATTAATTTCAATAAAATTTAAAAATTAAAAATATGTAAAATTTTAATTAATAGATAATTTGGAAATGGATAAATAAATTTTTTTAAAACGTTTTCTGAAAACATGGTTTTGGTAGTTAAAGGAATTATGACCAAATAAATAAATTAAGTCATATTTTATTATGACATCTTCTCAATAATTTTAAGTTCTAATGAGTATAAAATAGTACTATAACATTAATAGGTACATAAATAAACCAAGGAGAATAATATTAATTTTTTTTGAAACTATGATAATATAATTTCTATAAATGGGAATTCAAGTATATATAATCCCTATTAATATAAAAATTTGATGTAAACCCTTAAAAAACATAATATTAACTTTATAATTCTCTAATAAATATATTTTGGGTAGAAAATTTAGATACACATAAAACAAGTTGATATAAAAAATATTGTATTCAAAATTCAATACACACATAACCATATAATATAGATGACATATATGAAATTATATAACCTAATTAAAAGAAATTGTTTTTTGAAAATTAATACAACATGGTAACATTAAAATTAAATTCCATTTGATTAAATATTTCAAACTAAAGCCTAAAATACCATGAATTTTTAAGGCATCATGATATTATATTTTAAAGGGTAATTATATATACAATGTATAAGAAATAAGGTTATCACAAATAAAAAGTTCCTCAATAATGTTAAATTGTGAAAAAGTCCCTTATAAATATCACATTATGGTATTGATGATTAATCAATTAAATTTTTATATGAAGAAAATGTAAATACACATAAAACTAGTGTAAATATAACCAATAATAATCAAATTCCATTGCACATATAATCTTATCAAGAAAAAATATTATGTATATGTTTTACCCAATGAATGGAAGTTGAGTTATGAAATCATCTATCTAACACTTCCTTTCGTTTGATCATAATTTATCATTATGAAAGCTGTTTTAAAAAAATTATTATCATATTTTAGAAATTCATTAATATCTATAACATTATATATGATTCATTTATAATATAATTTAACTCATTTGTGTATAATATTTTATTATTTTTATTGTTTCGTGTGTTAATTGCTTCGTTTTCTAATTCATATTTTGTTATGAAAGATACAGTTATTGTGAATATTATGTAGTTAAATATTATTAAGAATTATATTCCTGAAAAATTTACAATATAATTATATGAATTTATACTTTTATGACTAATAAAAAATACCTTTTTGATAAATTATGTACATTATGATTATGGAGATGGTTGGTCATATATATACTTGGGTAACACATACATTTTTGAAAGATAATTTTGGAAAGGATGTACTTAATATTGTATATTTCCATAATTATTAATATATAAAAAATTACACTGTATCATGTAAATATACTTTTATATATCACCGATATGTTGTGGTGATAAAAAGGTAATCACATTGCTTTGTGAAGGCGGTAGTCCACATATACACCAACAATGTTACTACCTTTTAGTGAGTGAAATTGTAATAAATAATGATGTTATTTAATTATAATGATATATATGTTGTAAATGTATTTATTATTCAACTTATATAACATATGTTAATTAAAATTATTCTTATTTTCATAGATGAAATATTTTTGTTTAAAAATAATCAAATCACTTCATGAGGCAACAGTCTGCTCGACACACAAGCGATGTTATCATATCCACTAGAAAATGTATTATAAAAGTTATATATAAAATATAATGAATACCAATGTTTAATAATGTAATTAATTCCATATATATTCTTTGAAAATATCATAATACCCTACTTTGAGTTTTGGTAATGGAAAATGGAATAAAATCAGTTCACAAGGTGGTAGTCCTCTATACACATGAAAGATGATTTCATAACCGATTTGATATAATTGGGGATGGTTGTATGTCAGTAACATAACTTAACAACATATAAGTATATATAATATACTACATTTAATATATAATCATTTTTATATGAATAGATAGCGGTGGAAAAGGAACTAAAAAAAACAAAATGTTAAGAATTTACCTCTTCTCAGTCCACCTCTTTAGGATTATACAAAAAGTATTCATAGAAAGGTTATATATAACAAATTCTTCTAGTATGAGTATATGGAATATCTTATGTTATTTTTTTTGGTATTTGATGATCCAAAAGGCCATAAAGGTTTGAATAATAATGGACAGTGGGTTGCCTTTTATAGGTGAGGTGACTTGCAGACTTGTATAATTTAAATGACAATAGAGTACGGACATTTTTCACATTCCAAAAGGGTTAAAAACGAAGTACATATTGATACTAAGACACTATATAATAGAAATATTTCTATAAAATATATTTCAAACAAATTTTTAGGTCATTATTATGATTATAATTTTAGTTTAATTTCCTGATAAATCTATTTTTACCTTGACCGTTGTTAATATTTTTACTACATTCAGTATTCATTATGGTAAATAATTAAGTTGAAATTATTAATTAATATAAATTATTTTGATTCTAAATATGGAATTAATTTTATGAAATTCCATTCAATGAATTGAAATATTTTAAAATAATATTATCCTTATATATATGATGAGAATTTTGGGTTTTAAAGAAGAAATGTTCAAATGTTTTTAATGTTTTTTATCAAAATTAAATCTTAAATAGATTAAAATTAAATAAATTTTATTAATTGATATATAATTTTATGAATTTCAATTTAGAAAAATTTAAAATATAAAATATCATTATAAATAACTTAAACAAAACGACGTATTTCAATTAAAATTCATTATTTTTATTTATTCAATAAAAATTAATCATTATATATAGAAATACCAAAAAAAACAGTAAGATAATTTTGGTACTATATTTTCAAAAATAATATTTTTTATTAAATAAATTTTATAATATTTTTAGAAATAAATTCTATTTTATACATATAATTTTTGGGTAAACGGTCTATTAAAAAATATATTTTTTCAGAAATCATTTATCATTCTTTGAAATGATTCGTATTTTATTTTTAATCAATATATAACCATAATTTTCAGACATTATTTAGTAATACTCATACCATCCAATTTAATGGCTATATTATAATTGTATACTATATTATGGTCCATTTCAACTTGGGGAGATATATTTTTAAATTTATCAAAGAGATTAAATTTAATGAAATATAATTCATGGGTTGTTTATTATTGGTGTGCTATTTAACATAATCATTAAAAAATGTCATTATATTAAAATATCAGGTTGTTTCATTATATTTCATTAATTTAATTTATTTATTCCAGTTTGAACCGGATCTTAGTAATGAGGGGGTTAAATATGGAAATACTATTGTTGAAAACCCCGAATCGTAAATGTGTTTATAAAACATTCACCTAATAAAAGATAAACTATATATGTATGTTATATTTAAGAACACAAAACTATGATTATAGGTAGGATAAAAATATTTTATTGGGATGAAATGAACATAAAATAAAAGTGTAAATAATTATAGAGGGTGAGTGAGGTCATTAATCACAAGAATGTAATTGATCAAGGGAATGTTAAGGACCTTAAAACGATAAATCTTTAATGATTAAAAGAACATATAATCCATATTGTAAGAGTATTATTTCATAATATTTTTGTTTCAATATAATTTTCCTAATTTTCATGAATTCATTTATTATCTAAGAATAGAAATAAATATACATAATTGATTTTTTTTTGTATCATAAAAAAATTAATTCTGTTGGATTTATATGGATAAATCCAAAATTAAACCCTTACACCGAGAAATAAATATCAAAAAATTAATTTTTTATTCTTTAATAACAATATTTCAATTTTTACAGATCATAGGATTCATAAAATAGTGAAATTTATGTCTATTTATACCTTTCTATTTCCACAAACCATTATCGTTCGTAGAAGTTATTCGATGCAATACATTAATATATAAACCTAAATAGTCTCTCCATTTATAAATAATTTATATATTCTTTTCAAATCATTAAACTAATAAAATATTAAAAAGGATATCATGAAGGTTGGTGGGAGGTGTTAAGTTCCTATCATCATTCAATTGTGGGTTTATGCTCCAACTCCTTTTTAGACATGACATGTTTTCACCAATTATGTAGGTTTTCCATTTTCAAAAAAAAGTTAATATAATTTCTACAGCATTTCCAAATATATATGATGGGTATCCTAAAATGAATTTATCATTAAATAACACTTTAAAGAGGAATTTAATAAAACATATTTTCTTCCTCAATGTAAAATATTATTATTTTTATATCAACCCCAATGTTTACCAATACGATTAAAATTAGGACTATAAAATATAAATTACTAATTAATTAATTAACTTTTCAACCAAAGAATATACTTTTAACCAATTTCTCCAAAAATATAATTAATCTTAGTAGACTCACATCACATAAAACCAAAAATAGGCATTTTTAAGACATTTATATTGTGATAAATCATAAACTCATAAACACGTTATTATATCCATAACTCTTATGTTAATTAAGATATATATGTTTTTGAAATTTGACACAATTATAAGATGTTTCATGATTATTATAACCCAATTATAATAATAAAAATATTTATTAAATTTAAATTTGTATTCCCAATACATAAATATGTCGATCAATTTTTTTAAATAGAGGTCATTCTTTGGTTTAGGGGTTAACCTTTTAAATTTTTTTCATTTACTCAGATAATTCAAAGGATCCCCACATTTAAAGAAATTAATAATAAATAGATCCAAATGTTGATATTTGTTTCTTTTTATAGTATTTTTAATTTTTTCCTCAGAAATTCTACACATTATGCCATTATTTTCAACACATGAACATTTTACCATTGAACCGAGACACATTTTTTAGTGAATGATACCACATATTTAACTTAGGTCATTCATTATCATCATCTATTCAATTCCTTTATTATGTAATTTAATGAAAATGGGAATTATCATAGTCATATCCCATATTACTTTCAAACTATTTTCATGGGATGGCCCATTTCCATTCACTTGGTGTTGATCAAAGCATGCCTAATGCACCCTACTTACAGTTATTACCCCTTGTAACATCACTCCTAGAACCAAATTTCTAAATATTATCCATTTAAGTTTGTATTTTAAGGAAAATTAAAATAATATCTACCTTACCAAAACATTAGGATGTTTTTATATACTTATCCTCAAAGTATAAAATAGGGTTATGATCACTAATATATGTTTTACTAAATCTAGTTACCAAAGTTTCTATTAAAGTGTCAATTATACCAATAATAGAGGCCTAAAACTTAGTAACCAAGAGCCAGTGTATACATTATTGCATTAGAATAATATGCAAGTAATCATATCATGTAAGAAGAAATAGTTTAGTTGTCTTGTTAAACTGGATACATACTGGAGTCTTTTAATTTTTCAAAAATAGAAATTACAACACAAATTTTTCGAATATATATTTTTTTATCTAGAATACACTTTCATATTATTAATATTAAACATCATGGATTCATAAGAAAAGAATTAAAATAAGGGTAAGCTCAATTTTAATTATGGTTAAAGTAAAGTGGATGCTATCCTGAATTAATAAACATTACTCAATACAGAATAGTAAATAGCTGAACATGAATGTAATTAAATCAATAACATGGATATCATAATAAGATAACGTATAACCATTATGACAAGGTAAATAAATAAAACCACACTTCAGTTAATCAATAAACTGAGAATTAAATTCATCCAGATGTAATATCATTTTGAAAATATCCTGGATAAAAATAACTAAATTTTTAATAATGTAAATTCTTAATTAATGAATGCCATTATCTCATGAATCGTGATACCGCTACCATTAATACCTTATAAAATATGATTTAAAACTATATTTTAACCCTTATTTATTTCTATATTACTAATTATATTTACGATACAACATATTCATAGAATGGATATATAATTCATACCCAACCTTTCCTTACATTTCAAAATCATTCTGTACATATCTTTTAAATTATATAATTCCTAAACAATGTGCCTTAGCATCAAATTTTTTATTAAATAATATAGATTTATCAACGTTTCCCCATATATAATAATAAGATTCAATATATAAATCATTTTATAGAAATTTTATAATATTCAATAAGTAGGCATATCTATGATAATAATATGGATATTTACCAAATATTTTTGACCCATGATCATTTGTATGGGAATAGTTCATGGTAAAGATAATGACTAAAAAACTAAATCATAATGTCGATTTTCAATACTATCCTTGGTAAAAGTTATCATAGACCATCCATAGGAATAATAAGGATGGTATCAATACAAAATATCAGTGATATAGTATATATATAAAAATGGTTTCTAACATTGATGGATTTAAATACCATTAAATTGACATTAATAATCATTTTTAGGGAAATACAGTTTTTTACATTGAATAAAATTGTAACTAAGAGCTCAAAACACTTTTTTAAAATCACTTTCCATGAATATAATCTTCAAAACATAAAAACTTTGTTTAAAAATTTTATTTTTCATGATTTCTGGAAGATCCATACATATCATGTCTGTTAAAATACTGACTCCTTTTAATTTTTTTGTAAAACCCAAATTGGCCATGTATTGATAATGACATAAAGGTTCCTTATAAAAAATCCTATAAAAATTACAAATTAGACAGAATTTCTTTAATCAATCATGTGGTAATTTTTGAAAACATTTATGAGGAATATTTGTAAAATATGATTTTTAAAGAAAACGAGTTCTGACTAAAGAGAAAATTGAATTTTTTATTAAATTTTTTTCTCAATAATGTAATGTAAAATATTTTGGAGAAATTGTAATATTAATTGAAAATTTTTATGAATAATCATATGAGAATTAAATTATAGATTTTATTAAATCATGATAAAATTATTTCCATCAATTGAAACTAATAAATAAAAAATCCCTATTAAAATGATATTGTAATGTATACCCTTGAAATGATCAAAACATTAGAGTCAAAATTAACAGATGAATTGATTATACGTATCAAATTTAAATACAAATAAAAAATGGAATATATTAAATAATTTTTTCAAAATAAAATAATAAAAATTACCATAGAATATCTGTGTCAACGAATAATTCATATAATAAAATTAAAGGAAATTGAGTTATGAGATTCCTCACCACATTGTAACATTGATGTCAAATTTATTTAGATGAAATAATATGAAATCAATCATAAAAAACCATTACAGATTACTGAATCATGGTATTATATGTTAAATTTTTATTATGTAAGAAATATACATGAAATTATTTGTCGGCCTATAAAATATAACTCAATCAAGGGAAATTTAGACAAAGACCCTTATAAATATCATATAATTGAAGTAGAGAATAATCATTTAATTCATTATCTACATAAAAAGTAAATATAAATAGAAAATGTGGATATAAAACTTAAAATAATAATATTTCATTCAATACATTATCATATAATGGTAAAATAAATGAAGTAAATGTTTAAACTAATGAATGGAAATTTTGTGATGAAATCCTTTACCTCACACTTTCTTTTTGGTTGAAAGTTCAATAATTCCAGGTATACTTGTTTTAAACGTTTTATTAACTTATTAAAAAAATTATTAATATTTATAGTATAATATATAATCCTTTTATAACAGGTTATTTCCAAGTTTTTCAATAATATTTCATTATTTTTATTGTTTTGAATGTTAATTGCTTTATTTTATTATTAATATTTTTTCATGAATGATGTCATTATTTTTCCTATTATATCAGTCCATAATAACCAAAATAATATCCATGATATAATAATTATTTTTTTATATCAATTATACTTTTATTAATAATCATGAAATATGGGTTTGTGAAATTATATATATTACGAACAAGGAGATAATATGCCATATATACACACGGGCAGTGTAACCAAATTTAAATGATTATTATGGAATGAATGTAAGTAATATCTTATTATTAAATACTGATAATAATATCCTAAATAAAATATTATTTCATTAAATATACTAATATATTTCTTTCATGTAATTTTCTTGTGAAAATAGAGTCACATGGCTTCATGAAGGATGTAGTCCACACATACAAAATTGATGTAATCATCTTTTTGTGAGTGAAAAAAAGAAACAAAATGAAATTTTATATTTTAATAATCATTTATAGGTCATTAATATCATAATTATTTAATCTATATAACATATATTGATTAAAATTATCCTTATTATATTTCATCTAAATCGTTTGTGAAAAACGAATCACATCGCTTCGTGAGACAGTAGTATATTATACACATGAGGGATGTTATCATATACACTATGGAATGGAAATTAATAAAATTAATATTTTATATAGTGACTATATCGGTGTAATTATGTTATGAATAAAATTTATATATTTTATAGTAGTCATCACACCATACAATGAGAGGTAGAAATTGAAAAAATGAATGACATCAGTTTCAGAGGTAGTAGTTTTTCATATACATGAATAATGATTTCATAATGATTTTGACAAGATTGAGGATGGTTTAAGTCATATAATGATCATAGAAAAATATATTTTAATGGATTTCACTAATGTTATTTTATCATAATGGTTTAATTAGAATTTAATGATTTGGCTGAAGAAATAATACACAAATTCATAGTTATTAATTTTATCTCTTCTCAGACCACATCTTTAGTATTTTAACTAGTTTATTCATAAAATATATTAATTACAAAACCAAGGTTACTAATATTTTATTTGTAATATGTAAAGTTATTTGTTTAGTTATTTTCAAATATAAAAGGGTGTAAGGATGTGAATAAGAGAGGAAAGTGGGTGGCCCTTTATAAACGAGGTGAGTAGGGAACTTGTAAATTTTTTATCAAAAAAACTATTCCCATGTTTTTATTTGACACAAGGATAAAATATAGATAAATATAAATGAATAAAAATTATATGGACATAATAGGTCTATAAAATATATTATATATATATATAATATTTATACATTATAGTTATATATTAATCCTTAAGTAGATAAATTTTTACCTTTACAGGGGTAATTAATTTTTACATTTTAATGAATAGTTATGGTCAAAAACTATGTATAAATTATAATATAATGAAAATTATTCTAATTATAAATATATAATAAATTTTTAAATTTCATTCATACTATTCAAAAAATTATATTTGTAATTAATCTCATAGACATAATGAGAAAGTAGATTTTTTATAGAAAATGGTCAAATGATTACAATGTTTTGATATCATAATTCAACATGACAATGATTCTAATGACAAAAATAGGATTTCTTGATATATTATTTATTTAATTTTACATAAAAAAATATTTAAAACAAAATATAATATTTCAAATTAATTTAATTGAAATGAATTATTTAATTAAAACTCCACATTTTTAATTATGCATTGAAATATTAAACATTTTCTTAAAATATAAAAATTTAAACATAATATAATTTTCATAATCTAGTCTCAAAATTGAATTTTATTTTATAATATATTATTTTTAATGTTTAAAATTTAATTATAAATTATGTGAAAATAATCAAACATTAATATTTTTAAAAACTTATCTTTTCAGAAAATAATTCATTTTATTTTAGATGATTCATATATTATTTGTAACCATTAGATAAGGATTAATTACATAGATATGCATTATTAATACTAGTAACATTATTTATTTTTTAATAATTTTAAACTATATTATGTTTTATTTTGACTCCTAGTTGCATTTTTCAAAAATCCATCAAAGTTATTAAATCTAAGAAAACATATTTTGTTAGTTGGTTAAGCATGGTAATCTATTTCACAAAAAATATCAAAAAAAACATTAATTATTTTAAAATCATAGTTTTTTACAATCGTGTTATTATACAATGGAGAGGGGAACTCCAAAAAACCTGACAATGTCCTTTAGATACAGTCTAAAAATATGAT
Source organism: Viscum album (assembly GCA_963277665.1). Lineage (NCBI taxonomy): Eukaryota > Viridiplantae > Streptophyta > Magnoliopsida > Santalales > Viscaceae > Viscum > Viscum album. The sequence continues at coordinate 194,494,938 of OY728142.1, read as the reverse complement.
ATAAAGACCAGGTATCTAGATTATGAAAGAAAAGAAAATATTTTTTTAGATCATCAACAATAAGCCAATTATAATTATTACCATGAGATGTATTTGGAAATACAACCGTTAAATCCATTTATGTTGTAATACCTTGATTTGAGATCCTTTTAATGTTACCCCAAGCCAGTGTGTCTCAAGGCCTCAAGCGCAGCTCCCCAAATGCCAGAGGATTCCAAATAGCAATGATGTACAAGGATGCCTCAATAAAGATACTATACCATAATGTCAGTGTGGACCATATTGGATAACAAATAATAGACGAGTAAAAATATTGTATTCATAGTAACAGAAAGATGAATCTAGTAGCAAAGAATAACCTTAAAAATACATCAATAATGATCTGTTCACAATATGAACACATAAACATATAAAAATGATAATGTCATGTCATGTCTCTTTTAAATAAGAAAACAGAAAAATATGGTAGGAAGAAGTAGTACAGTACTTTATATAAGAATGGAAGAAATCCCAAAACAATACAAGCATCTAAATAACTAGAATTATAATACCAATCTCAATCCTAAAAAATAATGAAAAAATGATAGGTGTCTAAGGGGAGACACATCCCCTTTTGAAATTCTATGTTTATATTATTTTCCTAATTAATAATAGTCTCCCAGAAGGTATTGTAGATATATCTCAGTAGACCACCACTAATAGAATCTATACAATCCAGAAAATGTATTTAAACTAATTAGTGTAATTATAGATGTAAATATAAATCACCAATGAAATAATAACACATAACTACTTCAACATCATCTCTTAATGTATCTAAACATGAGATAATTTAATTAATTCAGTTATTTTCATTTCAAATAGATAAATCATGTGAATGTTTCATAAATAGTGAAATCTATCATAATGATCATAAAATAGGATCAAATGTAATAAAAAATGCATCAATGACCTCATCAGTTGGACAAATCATATTAATAACTTGTAAAATATAGCAATAAAAGGGTCTGAGTGTAATACATAAGGAAACACTAATTTCATTCCACTTTAAATAATTTTAATTCAGTCCAAAGAACTCTTCCATGGTAAGTATAGGTCTACGCATGACTAAGACCAAAGGGGTGAATACATGGAGCCATGTGCCTGAGGAAATATTTATGGATACAAGGAGTGTATCTGAGGCATCGATATATCAGGAAGGATGTGTATTCCTTGAATCATAATTGCATCCTCTAGTTCTCAATGCATTCTATCAAGAATCAAATTCTATCTCAAGATGTACCACTACTATAATGATAAACTAGCCATATGAAATAGGCACCTTATACATATAACATTATTTATTTAAGGCCTTGATATATTCATTCCACTTATTAATCTAGTTAGTTCATTTCATTTCATTTCAAACTATGTGATGAGGCAAAAAATGGAATGAATTCAATTAAGTTAATGATAAGATTAATGTCCAAGTGTTATCTATGAATAAAAACTTTACAATTAATTATTTATTAGGTGAATCCATTACAATTCATCCTAGGTGAAAAGGCTATATAAGGAATGAACATATTATGATATTCCATTGAATAATAAATTAATGTGTTCATACAATTTCCTATTATTTATCATGAAACATTTATTTATGGTCAGGGAAAAAATTAAAATTTAATTTATAATTTAAATAGGACAAGTGATATATATAAATATACATTACATTAAATTTTAAAAATTAAATAATTTATTTATACACATATTATATCATGGTAAATTCACAACACAACCTAAAGGTGGTGAAAATAGTAATAATAATAGAATAAAAAATAATATGGATAAAATCCTTCATTTTGTAAATGGAGTTGAGGTTATTACCTACACCAAAAATAATTGCATTAATATAAATGGATATAGAAAATGATCAAAATAATTATAATTAAGGAATACGGATTTAATAATAAACACCTAGTGAAATCGGCATTCAACCCAATGGAGAAAATATCATGGATGAGGCATGGACCACATAACTTAAGGTTTTAGCACTCACCTAGTTTATTATTGGACCATATTATCTCTTGGATCAGAATAAAACTAGAGAATTAATCAATAACATGAAAATAGTGAATATGATCATTCATCTAAATATCTTAATCAAGATTAAGAAAAATGTAAAACTGATAATATGGAATAAATAAATTACCAAGAGGAATAGAATGATATGAATACGGATTGAGTCAGTGGTTGAATGATGAACCATGATAAAAACATATGAATGGAGGGTTCAGAGCTGATATGGGTGAAAAGACGACCTCATAGCTGCTCGAATGAGAAAATAAGGATGGGAAAAGTTATTAGAAATTAATTTAAAATAGTCCTTTTATAATGAAATTATGGGTCACATGGATTTTCAAAACGGTTGGATAATTAATGTTCCAAATGTTCATAGGCCAGTTCCCAAGGAGGGAACCTATAATATATTTTTTCACATGGTTTGAGAAACCATGTGCCAAATGTTCCAAATACCTCTATTAGAAACTACAGTATTTTGGAACAAGCATCTAGCCCTATCTACATGGTCTGTTAAAATAGTGGTCCCTAAATTACCCATTAGAACCCCCTTCATGGATACAATAAAAACGTTTTGATGGGATACATTATTTTTAATAATAGTTTAGCCAAGTAGTTTGTTCCACCGATAAGGGTTTTGAGCTCTGATCTAGCACCAAACACCACCAAAATAATTATGACCACATTATAAAACCATAAAAGGTTATAAAAGAACAAAACCAATATTTGAAGGATCCATAAATCATATGAAAACTGAGTTATTACATTCATACCACATAATGGTACTCAAAAATGAGTTTCCATTATAAGGGCATTGAAAATTTTTTTGACAAAAAATCATGCCACAAAGCACGTACATTAGCAATCCACACTCAAGTTTCATGTTGTATATGGTCGTACTGCAATATAAACCAGAATAATGGAAAAAAATGCATTGGAGAGCCTTTATTCTCTAGTCAAAATGTGTATAGGAAACTCCTCAAAACATGCATCTCCAATCAGCTCCACATCCTCCGGATCAATTGTATGATATGGTTCGTCATAGTAATGATGATTCTATGAAACATGGAAGACATTGGGAATAGATCTATACCTATGATATAAAAAAGTAATATTCTACCATCCGGAGTCTATCTCAAAATCTCAAATTGACCACTATAATTGAGTGAAATATTCTCTTTCCTCAGTAACCATTTATAACCAATTCACAGTGATACATATAGAAAAACATGATCCCCAACTTTGAACTCTAGGGGTTATCGACAATTGTCAACATAAAATTTCTATATATATTGATATATAGATATGTTATTTTTAATTATTTTATCCTAATACGATGACTCCCGCATCATACAATGACCTAGTAGCACTACATATCCTACCTCTAAATAGCATATGGGTAATGGTATTCCCTACCATACAAGTCCTCATAAAGAGTTATCTAAATCATCAAATGAAATCAATTTTTATACGATAAATCATTTAGAGATATGTTCTTCTCCCAAAAACGATGAAATGAAGGAATAATCCTCAGATAATTTCATATAACAAATGTTTCATTTTTTAGTACTAGCCATCAGTCTGAGGGTGAATGGATGTGTTCAGAAGCACCTACATACCTATATCACTCTCTAACCCCTCCTAGAAAACCAATGTGAAATGAGTGTGCCTATATGAAATAAAACTAAAAGGGACAATAGATATTCATATTATCTCACAGACATACATTCTTCTAAGCTAATTAATTGAGAAGGTCTTTTAGATAGAAAGGCAGTGAGCTACCTCTATCATTCAATCCATGACCTCCCAAACAACGTCACTTCCTTGAGGCGACCATAGTAAGCTGACTAAAAAATCAATCACATAATCAACCAATTGCATTTTTGACTTTGTAAACATCTTTAACAAGAAAAAAGATCACTATTTCTACAGCTTCACCTAATTCCAGGCGGATCACCAATTGATAAAACTGGATATATGATGTTGTATCCAAGGCAACCTATATTGGATATGCATATCATATATGACCAGATGAACTACCATATGATATTCATGGAAGTCTGACATCAGTTTCCCAATCATATTCATAGAAAACCATAAATGACCATACATTAATAAGATTTTATATATATCAATATTACATCCTAAATGTGAGTCCTTATAAGAAATACTCTCACAGATAATTTCCCCCTCATATTCTAAAACATGCTTTCTCTTCACCCAATAAATGTGTAATGATGAATCATTCATTGTTTTATTACATGACTACTCCTGATTCTCATGAAACTCTATATATATATTCGAAAATAGGGAAATCAATTTCTAATCATCATTGGATTCATGTATGGCATGTGTCTTAGTCCTTCAGCCCAACGTATTAACTACTATATTTGACATTAGAGGCATATAGGCCAGATCGAAGTAAAAATACTGAAGGTGTTCGACCCATATTCACTATCTGAGAATCAAGTAATTATGTGTAGTGATATATTTTATTATTTTGTTGTATTTATATAAAAAAAATACCATTCAAATCTGAATGATTCTTCAGAAATAAAAATCATCGAAATCATCTACTAGATCAACGTCGTGGCTTAGGTATTAACACTAATGTTGTATCTACTGGTGAGTTCCACCCACAATGACTCTATCATCCTATATTATCACTAGACTCAATACAATTCATATTACATAATATAAAACTATATTTGCAATTCCATAATCTGGAATATTTAGAATCGATGTTGATGTAAGCCTTACTTTTGACTCCTAAATTACTTTCTCAAATGCTTCAGAGCTCAAGAACATTACACCCTTATAATTATTACTAGTAAGAGGTGGAACAATCACGATACGTTTTGTTTGGAATTTTTATAATATCCATCAGTCCACATAAAAATTATTATATCAAACTCATTGTTGGGATCCACCATGGAAACCCCACAACTCACCTTCTCTATAAAAATGTACACTCTTCATTATGATATAATATGACCTATGCAGTTTTTTATCCAAAAAGTGGAGCTTCTCATGCATAAATATAGATGAGTCTATCTTAGTATATTCAATATGTTCTCATGTTGTTTATTATGGTCACTACGAGTATGAAAATACCCCATGATATCATCCACAAAGTCCATAACAATTGAATCTAGATAAGGGTGGAAAAGTATTCATCGAAGCCAAGAACGTGGGGATAACATGAGTATGACCAAATTTCATAATGAGATACTCATATGAATATTAATGGCAAAAAAATACATACATGCTATATCTGAAGAACTAAATTACATATATGATATCCCGATCTTATGTTAATTATTGAGAGTACACTATCCCCTCTTAGTTTATTAAATAGATTATCTATTAAGGTAGATGGATAGATATTCATAACCAGATGATGGTTCAACTATTTTTAATGCACAAATAAAAAATGGTCTCATCCTCCTTCTTGGTGAATAGCAAGAGGGAACCCAAAAAAAGTTCTATGTTAGATAAAACCCATTGATTTTAAATCCTCAAACTATCTCTAGATCTCATGAATCATAGTATGTGCCATCTTGTATTGAGGAATAGTTACTAGTGCTACTATTATAATAGAAAAAATTGCAAAATCTACCTCTCTATCAAGAGTAAATCTAAGGAAACAAATCTAGGGAATATCTATGTAATTATACAATATCAAAAGTAAATTTATTATATGTGTTACCTAAACCTCCAAGAAGTTATTAGAAATCTGGGTGGTCACTCCACCAGTCCATGATGCTCCTATCAATCTCTAATGTATCGAACATACCATAAACCCTTGTGAGAATGCAACCTCCCTCTATTGATTTAAATGATAACATGGTTCAATGATAGTCCACATAGGTGTGATATAAAACCATCCAATGAATTATTAGAATGAAATCCAAAACTATCATTCGGAGTATGAAGAGGACCCATAAGAAGGGATAATAATATACTCTTGGGAGGGGTCAGTCCCTACACATTCATATGCCACCAAAATGCATTCCAAATTGTGTGTCTAGGGTCATCATAGAAAACATGTTCTATATTTCTAGTTCAAGACCCACCAGGGATGATAAAGTCCTAGGATTGAGACGCCTCTATATCGAATAAATAAGATATAACAGTGGAGGGTACTGGAATGTTTTCTTGTACTGAAAATGTTAATGCACTCTGATCCCGAGTCATCATATATAAGGAATGTTGCCTACCTTATCTACAACCATATTATATGGCTAGACTACCCTATATATGTTTTATCTAATAGACATGATAATCAAAATTTTCACTACCATTTCCACATCATCCACATCGTCCTTCATTGCCTTTGCTACTCAAACACCCTTCCTAAGACAAAGAAAATTATCATACCCATCAAAGAGGATCTAGTGAAGATCATTTTTTACTAGAATTAAGTTGAATGGTCTGAAATAATCTCTTATATTGTCCCATATGGCCACAAGCATGAAAATATATCGTGTCTCTATCACAATGAGGTTTCATATTCCCCTGCCATCCACAGTGATGACATATAACAGAGGCAATGATGCAAATAATCTGGATTCTACTTCTCAAACAAGAAACCTCATGGCTATGTTTCTTACTACTAGAAGAATTACTGACTTGTATCGATAGTAAAACTATATACCTGGTAGAGTTAAATTCACTTTGGTTTCTCTCATAAATAACAACCTAACTATATATTTCAAGAAATGATGGTAGGTGAAGGATATTCACATATAAGCATATGGAATATATGATCTTATCCTAAAAAAAACTCTCATACAATAGGTTCCCATAAACTACAAGAGGTATAGTGAATTATATCTCAGTATAAATGCACTAAATAGTCCAAAAACAGAGAGACCCCTACACCAGGTGCATGCACAATTTGGACTTGTCATATCTCTTCTTCTGTTGGAAAATATTATCATAGAAGGTATTCTAGAAGTCTTCCCAGACTATTCCCTAATGAAAAAAATCCTGTGTAATTACATCCACCATGTGCTTGGTTATATCAAGCAATATATATGTGGAAATATTAACCCTCCTCTCTGGAGGTGTCCTTGGATGTTATAATATTAAATGAATGACCTAAATAAATGACTCAATAACTTGAGGGCCACTATTACCCGAAAATTTAGTAGGATGCTTTTTCTAGAACTCGTGTGTTTGATCATCCCTTTTAGGTAGTAGTCATGATGCACCATGCAAGGAATTCATCAAACATAGAATTCTGTCATGACATTGACCATCATATCCTAGTTCTGGTATAAAATGAAATGCCTCTTATGTCACTCTAGGATGTAAGACTAGTGGCTCAGGGCATACAATCTTTAGAATGTGGCCTTCGCCACACTCCAAGTATAGAGCACAATGATTTTTTCAGTTGAATATCTTTACAAATGATTAGGAAACTCCCAGAAACATGATATGGTAAAAAATTTAAGAACTAGAAGAAGAATAATGTATGAATAAGGGTTCAATTCCCAATATACTACACTGAATACCTTCTTATAAGGCTGACATATTGGTAAGTCTTCAGATTTAATTTATAGTGGTTCTAATTGGTGATCTGTCAATCACACCTTTCCACATCAATTACTGAAAAGATTACTTTTTATAAATAATATTTTTCATTTATTGTTTGTATTTTATTATTTATATATAATAGGGATTGATTAAATGGATCATCATTCCTAGATAATAAAAGAACTATACGGTTGATAAATAAATGTGACAACCATTAAATATCATTCAGCCATCTCTATATTAGGTCTCAAAATGTAATAGGCGATATAAGATGGATCAAATCAGCTTATTACACATTATAATTCACTAGGTCACATACACCTCATAAATTGAAAATAGAAGTCACTCAATCATAGCCAAAATTATATCTCATATTACCAAAGATACAAAGCTAGTATGGGTAGAAACCATCTATTTTTCATTGTAAAATTATTTATATATGGAAACACTATTCATATTTCTAATGCCACTTTAGATAAATAATTATATTACCTCAAAAAAGATGTTAACATTACATTCTTAAAGAATAACAATGGATCACTCAATAATTATTGGATGCATAGAAAATATAAGAAATAAAATGAACCTATATTTTTTTTCATAATAATGAAATGTGAATTATAGGTTCCTATAATGATTCATGTAAATATAATTTTTATCATTCCAATACAATGTAATTATCCAGAAATTATATAAAAAATCAAAATCTCTGTTCATCAACCAATGGTGAAATAATGTCAACTATAATAAAAAAAATACAGATTAACATTTCCCATTCTAAGGAAACATGGTATTTACCCCCAACAATAGTTATCTAATCTTAGTCACATATTATAATAAAGTTCAAATATATTACTAATTTCATGTATATCCTCTAAAAATAACAAGACAATATAAAAAACCTCAAATATCACTTTTGAAATCATGAAACGGGTTCTACTCAATGGTTCCCCAAGTTGGTGGGCCACATGGCCTCATACGGGCCTCCCAATATTCTCTAGCTTGTCGACTAACACCAAGTTCCTATGGTTTTTCCATTGAGAGACTATAAGCTCATGTCATAGTGGAGCATAGAAGATAATATATTATAGATGAGTAACAATATATGATGTATAATAATGAATATATAAAAAAATAAGTGCAAGATAAGAATAAACATCCATAAATAATAATCTGCTCATTAGTTGAAAACTAAATCATGTAAAAAGTGATACTTATTATCATGTCTCTATAAAACAATAAAATGGATATACATGTATGTATAAGTTAGTACAATACATGATATACATAAGGATAAAAAGACCATAAAATCCAAGCATCCCGAGTACCATCCCAGTCATCCTCTTCCAAGATCTGTCAAATGAAGGAATGAATTAACTTCATGTGTCCTAGGAGGGACGCTTCACATTTCTCATACCAATGAACATATAATATTTTCATGTACCAATGGAAAAAAATATATGGTGTGCGATAAATCTTACTATTCCACCACCAACAATGACTACACAATCTAGTCTATGATTATAAATTTAACATTGTTGAGTTATATATAAATATAATGCAATTAAAAAAATTACACATACCTTATTCAACCTCAACTAGTAATGTATCTAAACATGATATCATTTAATTTATTGATTAAATTAAATTTATAGAAATAAACCATGTGAATATCTAATCATCACTAAAATATATCACAATAATGTTAAAATATAATCTATGGTAATAATCAACGAATCCTTGACATTAGGGGTCACCAACTCATAATAATAAGTCATGAAATCTTGAAACTAAAGGTGTTTGAGTATAATCCAAGTTAAAATATCCAATGATTTACACTGTAAATAAAAATAACTGAGTCTAATGCTCTCATCAAGGTAACAATGAAATAAGTATGATTGGGCCCAATGGGTTGAATTTATTGATTCATGTGTCTGAAGACATCAAGATAGATTGAAGGAGTGTATATCATGAATCCAAATATAATGGAATATATAGAAGGGATCATTCAACATCATTATGTTCATATACTAATTGACAAAAACCATACTATAAGGTGGTAAACTTCCTTGGAAAATGTCTCCTTGAATCTAAATGGCATTCTCTACATACACAATGCAATCCCTCAAGAATCTGATGCTCGATCAAGTCTAGACACTCATATAAATGTAAATATTTTCATATTCAATAGGAACCATATACATATATGATTATTTTCGTTAAGTTTTTTAATACTCATTGAAATATTTAATCCAATATGTTCATTTCGTAGCCTTTCATACATGGTGTCATGGTTAAAAAGGAATAGCAATGCTTTCCATAAATTATAGGATAAAGGTCCAAGTGTTATCCCTGAATAAACACTTTGAAATTAATAATTCATTTTATAATCCATTACCATTTATCCATGGTGATATGTTTTGATAGGGAATGCAGCCAAAATCAAATCAAATTAAAATATCATTTAATTTATTCATAACATTTCTACTAATTTAGAATGGAAATGTGATAAATATTCATGTAACAAATTACAATTTAATTTATAAATTAACTAAGACAAGTGTTATCCATAAATAATCATTTTATTAGACAATTTATTGATTCATATAATATTTTAAACACTTATCTTATTATGTTCAAGTCAATGTACACCCTACTTTGTTTGAACAGAAATGAGGTTCCTACCTCCAATGGCTTGAATAGAATGTATATAAAGGGATCTAGTGCATGATAATAGTGTTAATAATTAAGGCTTGATGACTAAGTATGAAATCCCAATGTAACCGATGTGTGAAAAAATGACAAAAATTTATAAAGTCCAAACATTTTGGGATGATTCATTGACCACTTACCATATTCATGTATCACTCTCTATATCTAATATCATCCCATAGTTTGTCCTATATTTAATGGAATCAAAAAATATAAATAAACCCTAAAAAATTGGTCATATTAGAATTCATCAAAATATCATCATCAGAAGGAATAAAAATAATGAACTAATCTTAAGGATTGAAGATCATACCTAAATGAATCCAATGAGGAGAATAGAGATAAAATCAGAAGTTGTTCAACAAAACCAGATAAAAAACTATGAAGGGAGTCTTGAGATCTCATCAGGGTGAAAAGCGAGAACTATATCTACTGGAATGAGAAAACAAAAAGGACTATGGTATGGATATTAAAATTTAATAGGTAAATAGACTTTTTATCAAAAGCTCCTAGGTCACTCAGTATGGATGAATTGTCTTCAAACCATTCCACCAACTGTGTATAGAAAACTACCTAATGAGATAACCCATACATTTTTTCAACATGCTTTTAGAAAATGAAAACTATCCATTCAATATGACACATATAAAAACTAAAGTGTTTATTATGATTGTGTGTCCATATATGCAATGTTTGGGAAAACTATGTGGCCATATATACTCTATGAAATACCCCACTTTATTTGGATAAATATGTTTTGTCTTGGAAGAATGGTTTACAATAACTATGAATCCTCGTGGTTTCTTACACCGATCATGGTTCTGAGATTCATGAAATCCCTAAAAACCAACTAAAATGTCCATGACATCATTGAAAATCCATGGAATGTAAAAAAAATAAATTGGACTCAAATTAAAATGATCCATATCTATTAGAAAATTTATTTTCTAACACATACATTTTTCTCATTTTCACAGTATCCCTTCATAATATTTAAACATACCCTTCAGTAATAATCAATATTCATTTATCTATTAAAAACTCAAAAAAATCATTGAAAAAAAATAAATATTTGATTTCATTCCATCCTATTAGTAAGACTCATGAATGTATCTATGCATATTAGACCACCCTAGATGAATGTAAAATGGAGAATTATATGGTTCAATCAATAACAATTTCTTAAACTAGGAATCACAAGGCACTCATGATTTTTTTTATAAACGTGATGAAACCTTCCCCTTAAATATTGAGGTCAAAAAATCCTACTCTTATTTTGGGATTATTATTTTTCCTAAAGAATTTTATTCTCCTTTTATGATTTCTTAATTCATTCTAATAATGTAAACTACACTAAAACATGCAAAAAATAGAGGATTCCATATAATCGTGAACCTCTTGGATACAATTTATCAAATTATTATCCAAAGTGTCATGTTCAAAACATTATATAGTTAATGTATCATTATTTTTATTAATAAAATAATAAAATAATATGTTTTATATTTCATGTAAGTAATGAATTATTAAATCATAATCTGTGATCAATTCTAGCCATCCCCTTTTCTCCTGACCAATTATTTTTGAGTCAATATATACTTCCAAATTTTTTGATCATTATATATTTCACGCATTACACGATACATATTATTTCTCTAGATTTCTAAAAAAAATATACACAACATATTAATCCAGATCTTTTTTAGATTAATTTAACTCATGAGGATTAGAATGATGTGAAGAAATATCAATTATCATATAATTCTTTATTAGGGAACAATGAAGTCCATTAAATGAAGTGTCATGGTAGCTCAAAAATTCCCCAATTCTGGAAAGTAGGTCTAAAACTATAAAATTCACCAAATTTTTTTTAGTTCCTAAAAAAGATCTCATTATATTATTAATATGAATTTAAAACCCTTTTTAGTTAACATATTTAGTGGTAGTGATTACTAATATAAAATTTTAACAAATGGTCTGTACTAACCCCGTAATCCCATAAAATTGTGAATACCTAAAATATTTTTGCGTCCATTACATTATTTAAATTTTTTTATAGGTTCAATATTAATTCAATATTTATAAAAAATATTTTAATGGAATTATATTTATTTCTAGAAAAATTCCCAATAAATAATTTTTCCATATAATTTCTTATATTTTTAGGTTTTAAAAACAATATTTTTATTTCATTCATGTTACCCCCAAATTTTAGAATATACTAAAATATCACTAGTAAACCTAACCAAAAACATATACAATCACTCATAAAAAATGTACTCATAAGGTCCACAAATAAAATAGGTGTATTGGATAACCCAAATAGAATAAATACAAAATCCTAATTCCTATATCTATTCAGAATGTAATTATTTTAATATCATGCTTATTCACATTCAATTGAAGGTACTCTGATCTAAGATCAATCATCGAAATATACTTCACTCCCTAGAGCTGATTAAACAAATCAACTATATGAGGAAAATGATGCATGTTCTTAATAATGATGTAATTAATTTATGTATAATCAACAAAAGTATTCTTTAAAAAAATTCCTTTTAAATAATTTATATCACCCAATGGTGATGTTCTATATAGAATGATACATTTATATAAAAACTCTTTAAATTATTTTTCTACTTCCATACATTCTTCTCGATATATTTGATAAGGGGGTTTTGAAATAGTCATAAAATCTATATATAAGACAATAATAAACTCAAACTCTCATTATAAAATAATACCGGGTAAGTCATTCAAAAAACATACATTTATTTATCCACTATTGGAACATAACTAATTTGAAGAATTTTTTTATATTTCATAAAATTATATTTGTAACATTTACAACAATTTCTAATCAATTTATCATCTTCATAGTATGTTTCAAAGGTACAGAGTCATGAATAAATGTATCTTAGATCTGATATCCATATCATCATGATAAAAGGAAATCTAATCCATACCCAAACTTATATCAAACTCAACTATGGAATGTTCAACCAAATTTTCAAGAGATTCCATCCAACTGATAATAATAGGGACATTCATATAATTTTTTTACTTTAATATTTTCAATTATAGTTTTCCCCAAATGTTGTATAATATATTCATATGGTGATATTCCCACATGACATTAAAATAAATCAATAATGAATAAATGTTTTGTTCTATCATCAAATAGGGAATTCGAATAATTTAATAAAGATGTATCATACTTGTCACCACATTACTTTGTGGACTGTCATCAAATGTAGTTGTATTAAATTACTTTCTTATGCCTTAATGTTTATGTTCATGATGATTTCTAACCAATGAAATTATCATTAGAAATATGATATAATAATGAAATAACTCATTGTAACTAAACCACCTCAACATTGTATGACTATAATTTACACCATTATTTTATTAATTAATTCTTTTTTCTTTATAGTCTTAATTGTTGTGAAAAAAATGACTACACTAAACCGAATATTAATACCCCATAAATAATTCCTTGAAATCATTTTACAACACTAGGACCATTTTGGTGGCTTACTTATGGACTTATTAGTTATCTATTTCTGTATTTACATACAACTCAATCTTTTCTTAATATCTTAATTTTGAGGAAAATAAAAGTGGAACACTCCATCTCAACATTCTAATTAAAACAACCCACATTATCATAACTTTAAAAATCTCATTCAACCAAAAATATCAAAAAAATTAATTTCAAACCTATGTAATGTCTTTTAATTTTAAAATCATTTTCCTAAATAAAATTCATCTCATATTTTAAAAGAATGTGAACATTTCGTAAAATTCATCCATATAGTCTTCATATTTTTTCTTCAATTAAAAAAATTATTTCTCTATACTTGGACGAACAACCTTAGGATAATATTTTTTAACTAAATATTCATTACTCTTTCTCATTTCATATAATCAATTTCATGTTTTTCTGTTTTATTATTAACCAAATATCACTATCTATTATAATAACCTTGAGAAATATAAATGGAATGACTTACATTTTTATGTTTCATGTATTCGATGACTTCAAATATATTATCCAGTGAATTGACCCAGACTTAAGATACCACTATATCTAATGATCCATTGAATGATGGAGGATATTTTCCCGTTTAATGATCTAATTATTTCATTTTAGTTTTTGGAATATTACAATCACTCTATCATTGATACCATTACAATTTACAGCTTGTTTATTCTAATCCATAATAATCAATCACTTCCCAGCTCTAATTGTATCCAACTCTATATGCTAATTTACAGGGATATTATCTTCTTGGTGTCATGAAACTATAGCTTCCCTAATTCCTATAAATAATACCATTCAGAATAGATATATTTTATGTGATGAAACATTGTAATCATATAATTTTATATCACTTAATCTTAACTATAAGGGAAAATATTTAATGGGCATGCTATTAGCATTATTGTAACCTCTAAAATTACCTAAACCATTATTTGAAACAAAGAATAATTAATTTTCCTAAATCATTACGTATTCTTATGACACTAGATTATAAAAAATATTTATTCACCAAAGTCCACATATGTTTATAGTTTTAGATAATTTAGTCATAAGTCATACATAAAGAACCATAAATTATAAATTGGCCACTTCCGATTAGTATCCATTTTTTCCATAACAGAAAACATTGAAAAACAAAGAATGTTTATTTTTCATGATAATAATTACAAAAAACATGACTTCTTACTTTCCGTTACATATCCGTAAACCCTATAAAAAACATTTTAAAAATATGGTATGAGGCTAAAAATATTTGAATGTGATATAAAATATGAAATCCACTTATTCATTGAAAAACAAGAAACCCAATTAAATGATTATCCTAATATCAATGTTAATTAATAATATGAAACACATAATTTCCATATAATAAACAATCAAATTTTCTCAAATAACATCATTTATGTCCATAAAATGTAAATTAAATACCTTGTTAGAAACATGTAGCATAATATTCATAACCAATATTAATCCCATGTCATAAAAAATTAGAGCCCAATTAAATACAAAAGGGAAACCATCTTGTAACACCGTACTCTCTTTATATTAAGACATAAAACAATACCCATTACATTAAAGCACTATCTAAATGATCCCATAATTTAATATATAAAATAATCACCCAACTCTGTCTATGAAAACCGATCATATAAGCTATATTTGGAAAAATGCATGAGCTATAATGGGGTTCAACTCATTATATAAGATATATATGGGTCACCTTCATCTCATGTATAATGATAAAGTACCATTTTGATATAAAAAAATTTCATTCTATTACATTTTTATCATAAAAATCTTGAAAACAGATTTAATCTCTTATGAAAATCACATTCAGATATTAAAATAGGCTTCCCATTTAAAAAACTGATATTCAAAAATACCCAAAAATTGAGTTTTTAATTGAATAAAACATCAATGATTGTATAGGGAGGAAAATTTAAAATATTGTTTATAATGGAGGGAAATTTTATTATCACCATATAAGTTAAAATAGAACACTGATTTTTTTGTTTAAAGAATGTGATGAATTCTGTAAATATTTTTTTTTCAGAAAATCATTGCATGAAATACAAAAAATAATTTATAAAAGTATAATTCCAATATTATTTGATTCATAAAATAATTTTAGAAATAGTTACTGGAAAAAACAACTAAATTTATATGGAAGACATTAAAAGGTGATTATTTTTATGAAAATCCCTCAATACTTTGGAAACATTTATATCATAATCTCCTTGAAAAATTAAATTAATAAAGAAATTAAACATCATGTGAATAGTGACACTCGTGATTTTACATATCAAAAAGGGATGAATGTGTGCCAAATTATAGAGTATAGGTACATTGCATCAAAATATGCCTCGATGAATTAAAATTGGGGCGAAGTCCCTTAACATTACTCTAACTCATCGCATATTTTTTATCTTCCTGGATAATAAAATTTAGTTAATTAATTAGTTGATTAATAACTTTTTTATTTTTATTAATCATTATATTTCAATAATAATTGTCCTATATATTAATACCCATGTAATTATGTTAAGTTATGATATTTTTAATGTATTTCTCTTATGATTCTAAAATTACATTGATAGGATGACAAGGGTCAAAGTGGTCATTATTCCATAATCTCTATAATAATAATCATGACATAATTTTCCATTCTATAGAGAGATAATAATTTTAATATGAATCATGAAACATGGTTATTAAAAATAAATGATGTTATGATTGTAGAGATATTAGTCCGTACATATTCATGATTAAAGTTTCAGCTTTCCAAGGAATTTTGTGGAAAACAGGTATGTATTATTTTATAATTAAAAAATGATCATAATATAATTAAATAAATATTATTTATTTAAATATACTTTTACATTTCATCCATGTGATGTAGTGATGAATAAATAAATTAAATCACTTTGCAAGGGAGGTAATCAAATTATAAACATGAAAGACATTATCTTTTTTCTTTGAGTAGAAAGGACAAATATAGAATTATATATTATCTTTTTATATTGATAATTTTATAATTAATACTGTTTATTCTCATATATATATTATCATATTGCTAATGAATTTATCCTTACAAACTTATGTTAAAATAATTAGTGAAAAATGAATCACAATGATTCATTAGGGAGTATTATGTCGTACACATGGGCAACATTATCATATCACCCATGAAATTGAATATACGAAACTATATATGAAATAATAATTATTGGATTATATTTATCATATAAATATAATATATTTATATATAATAAATTCATCATTATAACAACCCATGATAAGTGTTGATGAATAATGAATCATATCAGTTCCTGGGGCGGTAATCTACCATACACAGGAATGATTATTTTGTTTCTCATTTGATGGACGAGTATATGAATCAATGTTATAAAACAAAAGTATCCATATCTCAATATATATGAGATATTATTGTTACTCTATGATAATATTTTATGTTTATTGGACGGGGGTGTATGAAGAAATAAAATAAAGATAGTCGGTCAAATATGATACCTCTTCTTCGGACATCATTATCAGGTAAGGACCAAAATGATTTTTAGAATGGATTAACGATTAAAAAATTGGATCCATGTCATTGTATGGAAATTATTTAATTTATTTATCAATTTTGTACCTGAAAAAATGGATTTTAATGTGTTAATAAGAGAGGAGAAGAGAGGGGATTCATTTTATAAGTTAGGTGAGTTCCACTCTTGTAATTTCCAAAAATATAATAGTTTACCCACATATTTCAGATGATATTTTATTCCAAAATAAACCATTATCAATTAATATAAGTTATATTTTGTATATATTTATATAAAATATGTTTTTAACAAATTCATCAGACATTTTAACTGTTTTGTATTTAGTTTAACCCCAAGTAAACTCACTATCACCATATCCATGGGAAATTATTTCTACTATTTATACAATTCATTCCGACCAGAAATAGGTTGAAATTTTTAGATGATATAGTCTATTCTGATTAAAAATATTTAATAAATTTTAAAAAATTCAATTTATAAAATTTTCAAAATTTATTTTAAAATTAATTCCTCAAAAACGATGAAAATAACGCTTTCATGAAGTGTATTTTTAAAGAAAAATATGATTTTATATTAACACTATGACTTATAAAAAAATTATTTGAATTTAAATAAATATTATTCTATATATAATATAAATTTCATTTAAATTATTCAAATTATTTTGTTTTTAGCTAATTTAATTATAGGAACATTATGAACTATAAATTTGTTTTCAGAATAATCTCTATTTTAACAGGAAAAATAATTTTATAATAAAATAAAATATATATTTTAATATAAATTAATTAAGTGCATTGAATAATAATATTTAAGAATTTTGTTACATTAAATCATATTTAACTTGAAATGGTACTTTTGAAATACCTAATTTATTGAAATGAAATGGAATTTATTAAAATTTCAGAAACTTTCACTATTTATATAATAATCATTATTTAAGTAAAATACAATAAAATTAACCCAGTGTCACTTATGATATTCACTTTAAAAAATTATTATCATTTTATTAAAATTGAATTTTTATAATTTAGAAGTTAACCATTAAAATAAAAACATATAATAAAAGAGTTTACTTAAACTATTTTATTTTAAATAGAAAAATTACATAATATTTTTTAATGAATATAACTATCTAATTTATGAAAACAAAACTGAAATAATTTAATCTATAATTTACTATATTGTTATAGGATGTCTGTTACTATGGTTGAGGGAATCAAATGGGAGAAATGGGAGACCCCCATGGGGCTTAAATATGTGGGTGAAATTATGTAATTTTAATATTTTTAAAGACCTCGACAAGTCAAATGGGTTTCTAAAGTCTTCTCTAACCTTGATGATATCAAAAGAAAAACCTGCGAGAAACTCTGTAGATTAGGTCACATGGTTATAAATAACTGTGTATGGACCATGAACCTCCTAAAATAAATTATATTCCCATTTATGGTTGGGTCCAATGTAAATCACAAATTGCATGACAACCATGTGACACACATTATCACTCAATTTTTTCTAATACAATTGGAAAATACAAGAAATGAATGGATACTAATTAAAAAATAAGAAAAAAATATAAAAAAATATGGTTGATGTGTGACATGAGATCTTCAATAAAGAGATTCCTTTGATGGATCTAAACATGTTATGAAATTATAATGGAATCAACATAGGATCAGAATATGAGGTGCTACTGGATTGGCCACTAAATGATTATAAAATTTGAGTGAACCTTGAAAATATATAAAGATTAAAATCACCAAAAAAATTTAATGGATTTATCCAATTAAGGGGATCAATTTATGATGGTGTGGTGTAGACCCTAACTATCAGAGAGTTAAATAAATATGAAATCTTGAGCAATGGTAGTTAAAAATATATATGTTCTCAAACCCATAGGATCTTAGACCTGGAGAAAAATGTGGAAACCAACATGGGAAAGGTTCTAAGGGACAACGTATGTGTAGAGACCCGAAGCTTTACGTACATAGATATTACATTACTTTTTCGGAATACACAATATATAACAAAAACAGACACACAAGGACCATAATAGTTTAGTGTCTTTGGAAACTTGGAATGTAATCCTCTAATCATGGTGAAAGATCTTCAACATCTCCCATAATGATCTTCCACTTTTTGTTTCCTTACCTAAAACTTTTCTTTTAATCCTGGGGGAAAATAAAACATAAAAATGGTGAGCTCAAATGCTCAGTAAGGTTAAACATGGATAAAATAAAACATACCATATACATTTGATCTTAAAAACATGAACATAATGTTTAAACATTAAAATCTTGAGCAATGACTTAAAACATGGAAGTACATAAGGCATAGATCATAATGGAACATAAATCATGATAACATAGCATGGGAATAAAACATGTAATTGTGGCATCCATTAAGCACATGTAATGATTTCCATAGTAGCCAAGGCATTGCTGCAAAGACCATCTTGGTGGACAATGTCCCTTTCTGAATCGAGTTCACTCCTCGTTTTAGTCCTGTAATACAGAACCAGATTAACTTACCATTCCATCCATGTTTATCTCATGAGATATAAATCTTTACCCAATGCATTTGAGGGAGATATAGGTCCCACCAATATCATAATGAAATCATTCTTAGTTGTGCCACAAAATAAACAAACATCATTCATAATAACCCAACGAATAAAATGGGTTTCATAAACATCATCCCATCACATAAGTCATATAAAATAAATGGATATCATTTAATAATAAGAAAAGTGAAACTAGGTAAATCATAGAGACATTATACTTGAAACATACACATATGAAATAATGTCATCTTAGATGAGAAATTGTTTTGATAAAACACTTGAAATAAATTCTTGAGGAAATTATCCTTTTTTCTTCAAAATCATTTTATTTTCACAAAATGTCATGTAATTTTAAAATAAAAGGATTTTGTTGAATAGAGTCATGAAATATTTTGGAGTAACCATTATGAAAATAAGGCTTTATAAAATCGTAAAAATATTTTCATGTCATATATGTTAAAAAAATATTCTTCTTGTATTTTTGTCAGAAAAGTCAAAAAGTACCTTGTAGGGTAAATAAAAGAAAGATTCCTTCCATACCGTGGGTTAAAAGTCAAAATTTGTAAAAAGGAAATTAAACATACATGAAAAAACTTTTATAAAACATGGACATGGACGATAGGAATAACCCCAGTAAATACTTACGAATACGCAATCTCGGATAAAAATGAGATTTGAAAAATTATCCCTTACCTTAGGTCCGATATGCTTTGTATGGATCCCAACCTCTTGTATAATGATTTAAATAATGTCATTGACTTATTACAGAATTATATTCATTGTTACGATATCATATATGGTTTACTTATGACTTTATATTACCCATTCGTTTGTAAATTCCATGTTAAAGAGAGTTTTTGGTAAAATCGTTTCATTTATCGTATGGGTTTCGACTCGTAGTTCTTGATATTATTAATTGTATCATGATTTAAATAATTCAAGAATGTAAAAAATGATTTATATATAATATATATTCATTATATACATATATATTATAGATCGATAAAAGGAATGAAAAACACCGTTCATGGAGACGGTAGGCCGTACGTATGAATGAACGCTGTTGTCGTTTCCTTATTGAATTGAATGGAATTAAGTAGATCACATACATATATATATAGATAAATCCAGTAGCTTTATAATGTCATATATTTCATTATTATTTCTTATATATACTTTATAATCATTCTTAAATGTTTAACATGGAGAATGAATCCTATCACGTTGTGGAGACGGTAGTCCGTACGTACACATGAGCGATGATATCATTCCCATAATTATTGAATTGAATTGGATAGGATGATACAATATATCATAATCTGTATGATGTTATAATAACTATGTATAGTTATTCTTTACACCATTATACCCATCCAAGTAAGGTGATGTTGGAAAAACAGATTACACCACGGCGTGGAGATGGTATTCTGTGAGTATGCACGCGCGGTGATTTTGTTTTCCGTATGATGGATAGATGGTGAAATAGGGTTGTTTCATACTTATAATAACATATCAATATATGAGTGATACTAATGTTATTACTTCATATTGAAACAACTAAAGAAGAAGAAGTAGAAGAAGAAATAAAGTTGAAAGAATCGGTAACGGACATTACCTATTCGTTGAAGCACCTCTTTGAGACCTCCTCTTAGGGCACTAATATTGGTCTATGAAGAAGACCAGGACCTCTAGGATGTTTCAAGGGAAGTGGAGAAGAGAATTTGGCAGGGTTTGGCCGAGAATCAAGGCTCAAAATGGTGCGCGGAAGAGAGGGAAGCGGTGCCCTTTTATAAGGGAGGAGAGGGGCACCTTTGGAATAACCAAAAATATTATTTTATTATAAAGTCATATTCGGTTTTTAATAGCTCCAAATTGATTAATTTCGAAGCTAAGGTTTGGATGGTTAGAAATAATCTCATCCAATAGAATTTAGACAAGTTTAGTTCATTATATTAACCTTATCTTTTTGTTTTAACTCTTAGTTACTTGGATTGACATTTACCATGTCACTTTGTATTTTTATATTATATAGTTAATAAACATACCATATACTTACAAGATACCCCAAGTGGTCCATTAATGATACAAATATCACGATATAAGTATATTGGACGAACCTTAGATTTTTAGGAATATAATAACAATTAATAATATAATATATTTTTTTAAATCTATTTTATGTCAATTTTGACACTATTTGGTAATAGATGTTTGTGAAACTCATAACAGAATGATTAGTTCGTAAAAAATTAATTAAATCAATAGTAAAATTTCATATTAACATAGAAAATAATTGTAATTCATAAAAAGTCTCAAATTACATTTATTTGGGTATTTATAACATCAATTATGTCAATATTTCATTAATAAGATAATTACAGCATCATCATTGTGTCATAAATAAATTAAATTATTTAAAGTCTAAAAATTACAAATAAAATATAATTATGTAGGAAATATTTGTATCCTTCTAATGAATATTTATAGTTGAATTTATCTTATGTATAACCCTATATTAAAAATGATTTACTTATTAAACTTTGATTTTAACTATTTTAACTCTTCTTTAAATAAATTTATAATAAATGTCCTAATATAATCCAAGTGGTCCTAAATTGTCATATTTTTTCCTAAGGTTGTTTTTGGTCGAATTACACTTATCCAATAGAATTAGGACATGTGTTAGGGTAATAATAATATCATTTTTACCCTTAATTACCCTATTTACTTTTAACTGTGGTAAATAAAAGTAAAAAGTTACTATTCACCAAAAATTATTTTCAACTCATTGAACCAAATTTTACTTATTGAAATCAACCGTGTCTCTAGGATTTTTTAAATTCCATTCACAAAATCGGTAAAATTATGTTTTATGTAAATTTTAAAATTTTCCTAAGAGATGGGTAAAAGACGGTCATAAGTTCAATAAAATTTTTATATATCTAAAATTATTATAAAATGACTCCAATGAATTACATTGAACTTATATAGGTATTATGTGTCAATTTTTACCTAAAATAAATTTAAATAAAATAAATAATTATTTAAATAAAAAGTTGGTTTTGAAATAGTAACCCAGTGTTTTCACTATTCATAAAAAATTGAAAGTTTTCTGAAAAATTCCAAAATTTCACCCTAGGAAAATTTCGATATTCTAAATCAAAAAATTAAGTACATTTTGAAGGATGATATTTAAAAAATTTCAAAAAGTGGTTATTAATATTCATAACGGCTAGTTTTAATAATATTTTAACCATATATCGTTGTTTAGTGAAACCTGGTATTGCGTACAACATACGCTATCGAGGAAAGTCATGATTGCGTGTAATGCAAGCCAAGTCCAGGCTGCGTGTTGTGCAAGACTCCTCTATTGTTTCATATAACATAATCCAACCATATTTCATTTATACATTGAATATATATATATATATATAATGTTTCATAGAATAACTACTATCAAAATTGTGTGTAACATGATCCAAGAATAGTGTTGTGTATACTTCAAGCTCAAGAAGTGTTGCATGTAGAACAAGGTAATTGTGTTGTAGCAGACAACACAAGACATCAATGTTATTAAAAGAATATTTTTCATAAAATCTAGGGGTGTTACATTCTACCCCCCTTAAAATGGATTTCTCCCTTGAAATTCGTTGAGGTTATAAATGGTTTACAACTCGAATGTTTGTCTAATAGAAACCCACATCGTAAAAAGGAATACCAAAATGTGGCTTTAAAAACTAAAGTATGAAATGTAACGGTTACCCAAATTAACTCATCACTGGGTTTCCACGTAGGAGAACATAGGTGAAAATATGGATATAGAAGAAAAATCTAACCATCATGTTATGATGGAGAGTGGTAGAGAACATGGCTATAAAAAGGCATCATTCACAAAGCCATAAATTTGTGATGATCTAAGGTACCATCTGATTCATCGAATATAAGAGCACTAGGACAACATTTTTGGTTTTCAAGAATATTTTCCTAAAGTTGATGAAATTGGAATTAGAAGAAATAATTTCATGATTTTGGTACAGTCTCACCGTTGGTCATTATTTGGACAATTTCCAATTCATCTATTAAAGAAATGAAGTTGAATTTGTCATTCGTGATGTGTTAGAAAATCATGTGATAGAATGGTGGGTTATTCCATCTATCTCAAACAAAAGGTTAGAAAAGTTATCAAAAAATACATAAGTCCATCTATAGTGAGATTAATCATATATGGTTCCTAAAATGGACTTATACTTCATATATCATACTTCTTAATATAATAAAACTAGATTATACTAAACATGGACTTCCTGTAGGCCAGTGGTAGGCGATAAAGGCCAGTCGCACTTCGGTTGTGGGTTCTATTCCCACAGCCTTGTCCGACGCGATGGGATGCCGTCCGTCCTGCAGGTTGTCCTTTTTCTAAAACCATATTACTATAACATCCCATCAATAATATCGAAAAAAGTTCTATCCTTAAACAGTACTAACTTATGTCCATCATAATTCATTCCAATCTTTAGTCTTATCTAAAATACTTCAGTCCAAGCTCAAAGTATAAATAAAATGATTACTTGAAATGTCACATAACAATCACATGAATGCCATCATTTATCCCCCATATATCATAAGATATATCTTGTTGGTCAAATTAAAAACATTTTAATAGCTTAATCATGTATTCTCTTGAAAAATGAATACCCATTAATCCTTAGTGAAAACATGAATGTAGTTAAAATTTAACACTTTCCACATACCAAAATCCTCAAAAATTCTTTATACTCAAACCATGATGTCACTTAGTCCTTATATTAATCATGAGCTCATGAATACAATCAAACATCTCATTATCTTCTTATCCCTTCATTATGCTCATATCATCTTCTTACCAAAATTTCCCAATCACTTTCCATGGTTACCGGTACAATAAAATTATTGAAAACCACAATAGACCAATACATAAATATTAAAATATTCCACGATACTATATACAACATTATTTTGGAATCCCATTACATAAACACTTAATCATTCCACCACATCGTTTTCATATTCAACATCACCAATAGTGATCGCATGTGACTTCCCTTTGTCCTTTTCCTTAAGTGGTTTCTCATGTCGATCATCATTAACCCTTGGATTAGGGCATTGATTAGAATAATTCCCCATTTCATTGCACTTGAAGCATTAAAGTGTTGTTGGTGCGTTCTCTGCAGTCTTTTCATTATTCACACGATTAACAACCCTTTTTCCATTACTTCAACACTCAGCTACTCGATGACCTTCTTTTACACACTTAAAACATTTTCTAGTCCCTTTAAGACAATCTCCACCATGCTTCTTTCCACACATTGAGCATAAAGAAACATTCATCTTTTTTTCACCATTATTCTGAGATTTCTCCTTGAACTCCATCTTTTGTTTCTTGTCAAAACCATGAGATGGATATGTAACACCAAATTTCATTTCTACCTTGATAGCACAACTCACAATTTCTTCATAGCTACTGAAGTCTCTTATAGCTAATGCCCTTCAAAGATTTGGTTTTAATCCACTGAAGAATCGATCAATTTTACTTTCAGGTTGGATGATAAAGCCAGATACATACCTTGCAAGCCTTGTAAAATTAGCTTCGTATATACCAACAGATTCATCATCCTTTTTCTTTAGTTCAAGAAACTCCTTCTCTATCTTTGTTCGAAGAATACGAGGGACGTAATTATTGAAAAATAAGTTCTTGAACTCGTCCAATTCCATGGACTCAATTTCATCTCTTTGCCTCCTATTCTTGATAAGATTCCACCATTGATCAGCTTCACCTTTCAAACGATATACTTCTAAGATGACTTTATCATGTTCAGAACATTGAAGAACTGAAAATATCTTTTCAGTGGTACTGATCCTTTGTTCAGCAACAAGTGGATCACAAGACCCACTGAAAGAAGGTGGACCTTGCCTCATGAAGGACTCAATAGAATATTGTTCCCTTCTCTGCTCATTTGGAAGTCCAGAATGATTCATAGCTTGTGTAAGTATAGCAATAAGTTTTTGCACTCCATCTCTCATGACATTTGTTTGTTCAGGAGGACAATCATTGCATTGATCAACATGGTTCCTTCGAGTTCCATCCATCGTCTAAATCCCAAAAAGTATAGTGTGAGAGGAAAAAATCACGCTAGGGAAAACAACATAATAAAGGGGGAGTACCTTCAATATCTAAGATCTTAGGTTTAATTCTAAGATCGTTAACATAATTTTAGGACTATAAACTATACTTATACTTAACCTTAGGTACATCCCTAGACATACCTTATAAATATCTCTAGGGATCTCACTAATGTTTTCGCATCCTAGTTTCCAAAGTTTGACTAAACCTTTCCTCTGATACCAACTGTAGGGACCCGAAGCCTAACGTACATAGATATTACATTACTTTTTCAGAATACACAATACATAACAAAAACAGACACAAAAGGACCGTAATAGTTTAATGTCTTTGGAATCTTGGAACGCAATCCTCTAATCGTGGTGAAAGATCTTCAACATCTCCCATAAAGAACTTCCACTTTTTGTTTCCTTACATAAAACATTTCTTTTAATCCCAGGGGAAAATAAAACATAAAAAGGGTGATCTCAATTGTTCAGTAAGGGTAAACATGGATAAAATAGAACATACCATATACATTTGAACTTAAAAACATGAACATAATGTTTAAACATCAAAATCTTGAGCAATGACTTAAAACATGGAAGTATATAGGGAATAGATCATAATGGAACATAAATCATGATAACATAGCATGGGAATAAAACATGTAATTGTGGAATCCATTAAGCACATGTAATGATTTCCATAGTAGCCAAGGCATTGCTACCAAGACCATCTTGGTGGAAAAAGTCCCTTTCGGAATTGAGTTCACTCCTCATTTTAGTCCCTGTAATACTAAACCGGATTAACTTACCGTTCCAGCCATGTCTATCTCATGAGATATAAATCTTTACCCAATGAATTGGAGGGAGATATAGGTCTCACCCATCTCATAATGAAATCATTATTACTTGTGCCACAAAATAAACATAAATCATTCATAATAACCCAACGAATAAAATGGGTTTCATAAACATCATCCCATCACATAATTTATATAAAAGAAATGGATATCATTTAATAATAAGAAAACTGAAACCAGGTAAATCATAGACACATTATACATGAAACATACACACATGAAATAATTTCATCTTAGATGAAAAATGGTTTTGATAAAACACTTGAAATGAATTTTTGAGGAAAATATCCTTTTTTCTTCAAAATAATTTTCTTTTCAAAAAATGTCATGAAAGTTTAAAAGAAAAGGATTTTGTTGAAAATATTCATGAAATATTTTGTAGGAAGCTTTATGAAAATAAGGCTTTATAAAACAGTAAAAATCCTTTCATGCCGAATACGTTAAAAAAACATTCTTGTCGTATTTTTGTCGAAAAAGTAAAATAGTGCCTTGTAGGGTAAATAAAAGAAAGATTCATTCCATACCATGGGTTAAAAGTCAAAAAAGGTAAAAAGGACTTTAAACATACATGAAAACACTTTTATAAAACATGGACATGGCCGATAGAAATAACCCTAGTAAATACTTACGAATAAGCAATCTTGGATAAAAATGAGATTTGCAAAATTATCCCTTACCTTAGGTTCGATATGATTTTTATGGATCCGAAACTCCTGTATAATGATATAAATAATGTCATTGACTTATTACAGAATCATAATTATTGTTACTATATCATATATGGTTCAATTATGACTTTATATTATCCATTCTTTTGTAAATTCCATGTTAAAGTGCATTTTGGTTAAAATCGTTTCATTTATCATATGTGTTTCGACTCGTCGTTATTGATATTATTAATTATATCATGATTTAAATAAATCTAGAATGTAAAACATGATTTATATATAATATATATTCATTATATACATATATATTATAGATCAATAAAAGGAATGAAATACCTCGTTCATGGAGATGGTAGGTCGTACGTACACATGAACGATGTTTTTGTTTTCTTATTGAATTGATTGGAATTAAGTAGATGACATAAATATATATATATATACATAAATCTAGTAGCTTTATAATGTCATATATTTCATTATTATTGCTTATATATACTTTATAATCATTCTTAAATGGTTAACATGGAGAATGAATCACATCGCGTCGTGGAGACGGTAGTCCGTACGTAAGCACAAGCGGTGATATCGTTCCCATAATTATTGAATTGAATTGAATAGGATGATAAAATATATGTTAATCAGTATGATGTTATAATAACTATGTATAGTTATTATTTACACCATTATACCCATCCATGTAAGGAGGTGTTGGAAAAACAGATTACACCACGGAGTGGAGACGGTATTCCGTACGTTCGCACGCGCGGTGATTTCGTTTTCCAGGATGGATAGATTGTGAAATAGGGTTGTTTCATACCTATAATAACATATCATCATATGATTGATACTGTTGTTATTACTTCATAATGAAACAACTAAATAAGAATAAGTAGAAGAAGAAATAAAGTTGAAAGAATCGGTAACGGACATTACCTCTTCATTGAAGTACCTCTTTGAGACCTCCTCTTAGGGCACTAATATTGGTCTTTGAAGAAGACCAAAACCACTTGGATGTTTCTAGGGAAGTGCAGAAGATAATTTTTCAGGGGTTGGATGATAATCAAGGCTCAAAATGGTGTGAGGAAGAGAGGGAGGAGGTGCCCTTTTATAAGGGAGGAGAGGGGCACCTTTGGAATAACTAAACATATTATTTTATTATAAAGGCATATTCGGTTTTTAATAGCTCCAAATTGATTTATTTCGAATATAAGGTGGGTATGGGTCGCCATTATCTCATACAATAGAATTTATACAAGTTTAGGTCATTATATTAACCTTATCTTTTAGTTTTAACTCTTAGTTAATTAGATTGACATTTACCATGTCACTTTGTATTTTTATATTATATAGTTAATAAACTTACCATATACATAAAAGCGACCCCCAAGTGGTCCATTATAGATACACCTATCATGATATAAGTATATTGGCTGAACCTTATATTTTTAGGAATATAATAACAATTAATAATATAATATTTGTTTCAAAAACTATTTTATGTCAATTTTGACACTATTTAGTAATTGATTTTTGTGAAAATCAGAACAGAATTATTAGTTAGAAAAAAATTAATTAAATCACTAATAAAATGTCATATTAACATAGAAAGTAATTTTAATTCATAAAAAGTCTCAAATTACATTTATTTGGGTATTTATAACATCAATTATGTCAATATTTCATTAATAAGATAATTACGGCATCATCATTGTGTCATAAATAAATTAAATTATTAAAAGTCTAAAAATTAAAAATAAAATATCATTATGTAGTTAATTTTTTTATATTTCTAATTCATATTTATAGTCGAATTTATCTTATGTATAACCCTATATTAAAAATTATTTACTTATTAAACTTTGATTTTAACTATTTTAACCCTTCTTTAAATAAATTAATAATAAATGTCCTAATCTAATCCATGTGGGCCTAAATGGTCATAAGTTATTACTAAGATTGTTTTTGGTCGAATTACACTTATCCAATATAATTAGGACATGTGTTAGGGATATAATAATATCATTTTTACCCTTAATTACCCTATTTACTTTTAACCGTGGTAAATAAAAGCAAAAATTACTATTCATCAAAAATTATTTTCATCTCATAGAACCACATTTTACCTACTGACATCAACCATGTCTCTGGTATTTTTGAAATTCCATTCAAAAAAGTGGTAAAATTAAGTTTTATATAAATTTGAAAATTCTCCTAGGTGGTGGGTAAAAGACCGTCAAAAGTTCAATAAAATTTTTATATATCTAAAATTATTATAAAATGACTCCAATGAATTACATTGAACATATATAGGTATTATGAGTCAATTTTGACATAAAATAAATTTAAATAAAATAAATAATTATTTAAATAAAAAGTATGTTTTAAATAGTAACCTAGTGTTTTCAGTATTCATCAAAAATTGAAAGTTTTCAGAAAAAGACCATAATTTCACCCTAGGCTAATTTCGATATTCTAAATCCAAAAATGAAGTCCATTTTGAAAGATTAAATATAAAAAAATTTCAAAGAGTGGTTATTACTATTCAAAACGTCTAGTTTTAATAATATTTTAACCATATATCATTGTTTAGTGAAAACTGGTATTGCGTACAACATACCCTATCGAGGAAAGTCACGATTGAGTGTAATGCAAGCCAAGTCAGGGTTGTGTATTGTGCAAGACTCCTCCTTTGTTTCGTATAAAATAATCTGAACATATTTCATTTATACATGGAATATATATATATATATACACTCAATGTTTCGTAGAATAACTACTATCAAAATTGTGTGTAACATGATCTAAGAATAGTGTTGTGTATACTGCAAGCTCATACGGTGTTGCATGTAGCACAAGGTAATCTTGTTGTAGCATACAACACAAGACATCAATGATATTAAAAGAATATTTTTCATAAAATCTCGGGGTGTTACAGTATGGGATTACATTACATTACCTTCTTCTAAGGAATGACGGGGAGCTTTAATTATCAGCGGAGGAAAATAGGTTGAATCATTTTAAATAATGGGACTTATCTTTGAGGAATGAACCTATGTCCCTCTATGTTTCTGGAACACAAGAATTTATGGGGAGAAATATTTGAAACCATATTCTTCAAAATTATTTATTTTATTTTTTAGAGAAATAGGTATATGTTATTTGGAGGTACATGCCCATACATAGTGTGAAGATATTTTAATAGAAATGAGGGGGATTTAAAAAATATTTTTTATCTTAGTTAATAATAGAATTATATAAAGGGTGTTTAGAATGGTTTCATTAGAATATATACACCCAGATGAGGTAAATGTGAAGACATAATTCCTTCATGGGGATTTAGATAAAGAGATCGATTTGGAGAATATGGATGGGTCAATGATAAATGGAAACATGAAATTGTAACAAAATTATATCAAAAACCTTACTATTTTTAGTATGAACAAATGAATTAATATTGGATGTAATTGATAACATTATGGATTGGAAGTTTATCTAAAAATTATACCAGTTTTCTAACTATAAGGCATTTTAAGACCTTAGTTTCATCATCTTTTTAATTTATATATTTTAAATGAATTTAAAATGTATTGTTAAATAATGGATCGTTGTTATAAAATATAAGTGGTTTGGAATCTTTGTGATGATAAATATTACTATGAAAATTCTGTTTTAGGGATAATGATTATACAAGACTAATGATTAATTTCACTATACCTGGCTTGATCCAACTACATTTGGAAGGAGTTATAACTCTTTGATATAACAGAAGAATGCTCTTTTCCAACTCCACTGAAAGGACATTTTAGAAAACTTAAAAGATGTCACCTTGTAACACACTATGATTTTTTGAAATATTTTTTTTCAAATCAATTTATCATTTCTATATGTTTAATTTCACATGGAACTGAAAATAGTTATTATATATATATATATATATTAAAATAGTATGTAAAACACTATATTCAAATGAACCTTTGAACTAGTTTCCACTACATGAAATACCAACATGGGTCTCACTACATGAAACACTAATTTGGTGTATGTTACATGAAACAATTACTTGGTGTACATTACGTGAAACACCTGATTGGAATATGACTTGGTGTGCATTTAAAACAACACTGATTTGGTGTACAATGCACGCAAGACTAAGATTCTATGAAATATATTTATTTATATAGAATTTAAATGAGATAATTATAACCTTTCCATTTTATGTAGTTACAGTAATATTAATAACAACTTTTCAAAAAAAATATTATTATTTATATAAAAATATCATATTGATAATATAAGATAATGTTTTTCAATAATTCTCATGATGTTAAAAGTAATGTTTTTTTTGAATGAAGCTCTATTAAAAATAGCATGAATTTTAGACACATTTTAAAATACTATATTATATAATAAACATCATTCATTAATTACAAACAACAGAATTATCCTAGGGTAAATTTTTGGGATTTTCAAAGAAATATCATTTCTTTGAATACTGAAAAATACAATTTTTTTGTTAAAATATACCTTTTTCAAATTAATTAATAATATTAAATGATATTAGAAATAATTATTAAGGTATCATTATATAAATATTTCATATATTAATAAAATATAATTAATATAATCAATTTACCATTTTAATTGAATTTAAAATCATAAAAAACATTTAAACATTTTCCTACATTAAAATACCATTATTTCATCTTGTCTATCAGATTAACACATATATTAATTTTTTCCTCTTCGAGAAATTGAATTAAAAAAATCTGGCATAAAACATTGCATTTAGTCTAATATTTTTATTCTAATAATACTATGTCAATTTTTGACTAAAATGATTAGTAAAATTGATTAAAACATATAATATAGGTTAAGGTCAAATTAATCTAAATTAGGGACTAGACCAAAAAATTAATGGCCAAAATGACCATAACACTATTCCAAAAACCATTGGATGTTCATATTTACACTATAAATCTTTTATTATTGATTTAATTTGGTTTTATATGACTTTTAGTAGGTAATAAAAAGTGAAAACCTAACATGTTTCTAAACATTCTAAGTGGGTCATTTTCCTTCCCTATAAAAGGACACCACCTCGCCATTCCTAAAAACTCCAAAAACATTAATGTTCGGAGAAGATATAAAAAAAATAGCATCCAAAAAATCCTCTCTAATACCATTAAGTGTCAATTAGGTCTGAAATATATTTAGGGAATCCTTCTTACACAAACCGGAAGTGTAACCCGATTTAGAGGTAACTTATTCTCTCAAGCTCGTTCAATTCATTTTTCTTATTCATTCCCACAACTCTTTTTAATCCATTATTGTGTAATAATACAAGTATTTAAACTATAATAGGATGTTATTATACATAATTTCTAGCCAAAACTTATAAACACATTCATCTAATGTATATTGAACATACAGTTTCTGGGTAAGGCATACTGTTTCCACAAGAAATGAAGATTCTTCACTTCTCCTTTACCACCATTCATGGTGGAAATTATAATGGAAACTATGTTTTTATATGTAATATATTATATTTAATTTTTATTAAATATTATATATTCCTTTTACAACATACATATACTTAATTTTAATATTTTGTTAATATGATACTCAGGTCTGAAGAAGTGTGGAGTACTACCCATAAAATTGAAGTGATTCATTCACACACAACATCAAATTTATTAAAGATGGGTTTAATTAAAATATATAGTATATATGATCCATAAACTTTATTTTTATAATAATATATATATTTATCATTTACATAGTTTCGATCCATATGACAATAAAGATGGAAACAACATTTATGTATACATACACCTTACCGTCTCCATAAACAATGTATTCCATTTCATACTCATATATTCTATAGATTGTTATAATAATTATATAATATAAATAACTGATATTTAAATCAGGTTTCAAATTCTGTATTCATGATAAAATTATAAGAAACAATGATGTAAAAAATTAAGATACATGCAAAGAAAAATGCATATTTAACTGAAGGGAAACTTAAACACATGATCATTAAGAAGAGGGTAATATATAGTTACAATCAAACCATTATGGTATTATGTATAGGAATATTATTCTATAAAACATGTATAATAAACATAAAATTATTTTATAGGAATCTTGTACAAGTACGGAGAGAGTAAAGACACAATGTTATGTGATTTCTTTTCACATTTAATTTCCTTGAGATACATGTTATGTGTAAAACTCATTCATTTTAGATTGCGTATGTACGTCTCATGATTTTATTTCTTGTATCATAAATTTATATTTATAGTTATTCACATGTCCATTTTATTATAATTCTTTCATGGGATTTATGTTTCGAAATTTACCAAATCTGTAAAATATTTGTATTAATATTTTTCTTTGAAACTCACGTTTTGTTATGCATGGAAACTATTTTTTAAAGTCAGTATATTTCCATTTTTCATGAAATATCTAATATATAAATTATTTAATTATATTATATTCTTTATGTAATTTATTTCCTTACAAGGATAGTATGATCCCAAGATACCATGTTATAGGAGTTGATCGATAAAAACTCATTGCTTTTCGAGATTGTATATGTTTATGCTCCCATTGATGGAATCATATGATCCATTTCCAAATAATATTCAAGTGTTTCCTTCTGATATGTTATTTAATGATATAATCATGTATATTTACCATGTTATACTCTTAAGTTGTTAAGATATATAAGAGCGTGTTTTTAAAAAAACCCAACATTACCTTTTCATCGATTGGAAATATATGTTTTAAAAAGATAGTCTCCAAGGATACTATAACATTATTCTATAAGAATTAATAGAAATTTTTACCCTTTTTTCTTTTACGAATATATTTAAGGGAATATTCTTGTAACTTTATAAACAATGAATTTTTCTATCATTTTTAAGGAGTAATAGGAATATTCTTTTGACCTCGTATGACATATACATATTTACCTGTCATTATTTATTCGAAGATCCCTTTGCATTTTTAAAATAGATAAAAATTATGAAAATGTATTTTAAAATATAATTTCGAATAAAATGGTTTTTTAAATTGTTTCAGTCTTATTTAATAAATTTCTGATGTAAATTTATTTTCAAAATGATATCATTTCCTTTATATACATTTTCAGTGTATATTCAATGAAAACAGTATTTAAAATGTATTCAAAATTATTTTATATATTTTCATAGAAAATTGATTTCAAAATTATTTCATGCCTTATTTATATGTTTTCAATTAATTTTATATGAAATATATTTTTATATGGTTTTATGTATTAAAAATCATTTTTCTAGAAAGAAAAGGTATTTCCACTTGAAATGTATTTAAAAATATGTTTCAAAATAATTTTTCATCTAAGAAGACATTTATTGATGTTACTCATTACTTTCTAGGAAATTGTCTAAAGGTTATATTCATATCTTTCCTTTGAATGGGTTATTCTTAATATCATGTACTTCATGAATCCTGTTTCTCTTCTACGGGTAATATGTTTATGAAATTTGTTTCTTTTCCATGTGTTCCATTTTAACGAATCCCACTTCTTTCCATTGGTTATGAATTGATGTAATTATTTTGAAACCTTTCACTTTTTCATAGGTTAGGATGTGATGAAATGTTATTTATTCCCATTTCATTTTTGGGTTATGATTTGATGTCTTGTAGAAACAATCTCTTTTTAAGGATTATGATATGAAAAATGATTTGTGTCACATTAATGTATAACTTCATTATGCGACTGGTGGGACCTATATCACTCCCCAATACGTTGCTTAATGATAATTTTTTTATGATCTTAATGATTATACATGGGGACATCCCAAGAACAAAATATGATGGAATATGGGAGAATAACCGAATCCCAAAACAAGAGAGAACAAGAAAGAATATCACATTCCCAAAAGAATGTCACATGAGAAGACATTCCATGCCCACAACAAGAGGTAATAGGGGAGAACATCCTAATCCCGAAACAATATGGTACATGGGAGGAAATCCAAATACTGAAAAAAAGAGGGTACACTAGAGGCCATACGAAGACCGAATTAGGTATATGGGAGATTAACCGAAGAGAAAAATGTTAAAAATGTCCTGGTAGGCCACCTTGACTTAGGGAGTTATATTCGTTTCCCATAATCCCATATGTTATAACTACATTATTCTCTCATGGATTATGTTAATTATTTCCTAATGATTCATGTCTTAAAGAATTCAAATAATTATTATGATCTCTAATATGAAGTGTATGACTTTCAAATGTTATGCATGTGTTAAATACCATTTCTTCATGATATACATATAAATTTTATTTATTTACCTTTACTAAGCGTATCTACTCACCCCATTCTTGTTCTTCATCTCTCTAGGTTACAATGAATTACTTTAGGAAGATGGGATAATGGTGTAAATAATTATGGGAGATGTTTAATATATTTAACCAGGATAGAATATTTTTTCCAATGTTTCCAAAGGTAAAAAAATATTACGGTCCTCAAGCATGTATTTTGTCAATATACTAAATATTAAACTAAAATAATGTAATATCCATGTATGTTCTGCATGGGTCCTATATGTGTTATCAATGGAAAGGTTTAGTCATCCTTTGGAAACTAGTATTATAAAACCTTAATGATATCCCTATGTATATTTATAAGTATACATCTCAGTATATCTATGAGGATATGTATAAGGAGGATATAAGGTTTATGAAAATGTCCTAGAATTTTGGTAAAGGATATAATAAGTGGTTTCCTATAAATACTTCTATATTTAGATACAACAAGTGGATGAGGATATGTTATTGATATATATTGGGGTGATAAAACTAATAATATGTTTCAGGTGAAACTCGACGTAATCTGGTACATGACAATGGGCCTTATTTCAAACCTGGGATGAAACTCTCTAGGGATATGATTTGGGAATGAGAAAACACTTCATCAAAAATTAAAAGGGATTTAAATAGAATTTTATAATGAATTACTAAGATGAACCTTGGGTGTCATAAACTATAAAAGGGGGCATGATTTAGATATCATATAAATAATTATTTTCATGACTATGTGGTTTTCTACTATGATAGGTAATTCTCACACTATGATTCTGGTTTTAGTTAATGGTGGGAACCGAAAAGAACTATATTAATGTTGACAGTGATGGAAAATGTTCTACTAATAAGTCATGTGGGATAATCTATAGAAGGAAAAATGTTGCGATTGTGGCTAATTGGTTTTCACGGAACTTGATTAACGATGTTTACCTTAAACTACTATCAGAATCATCGAGGAATAGAAAGAAAGATTTCTCTTAGAGAATGGGTAATGGAAACCATGGAGGAAAGAAGTTTCATTTTACATTAAGTCTAGAATGTTGAAATAATAACTTATTTGAATGTATTAGAGGAATATGATGATGTTTTGACTATGGAAAAGAAAGACACAATGATTGTGATTGCAAGGGGAAAATGAAGAGTTTGGTTAACATAATGAAATTGAATTTTTGAATTCCTATGGAATTTTTTATTGATGAGTTAGTTATATAGGGAAATTTTGGGTGTTATAAATATCAATGTATTATGTTGAAGGCTTGTGAGGAGAATCAGAATGGGGGTACAATTGATTGTTTTTCTACAAATAATGAAGATAATTTAAATAACATGTGAAAGGTATATGATGTTATTCTTGTATTGTTTACATTAAACATGACAATCATGATTATATTTATGCAGTGAAACCGTATGACATGATTCATATTACATATTCTACTAAATATGTATTAAGCAATACATCGATGAACCCTATTTGATGGTTATAGAATAATGATGGATGAATGAAGTAATTGTGTATTGGAATTTAGAGATTATGTTATATGAATCAGTAAATATATATGTATTTTCTGAATAAGTTTTCATTTAGGATTAAAAATGACATAATAAATGATAATTAAGAAATATAAAACTTATTTCATGGAAATGTGACATTTATATTAAGGGAAAGTAACCCTTAGCTAGTACATGATGATGAGATAATGATGTTTGAATAAGGATATGTTGGATATGGAAAATTAAATGGGAGAGTATTGATTACCATGTTAATAACTATGTATTTTTTTGATAAAAGGATTATTCTATCATAGATGGCATTTATATAATTTTTATATTTAAGGAATAGATCCCATACACTTTGGAATAAGGAAGAAGACATGTTTTTATAAATAATTTTTTATAATTAGGGTTATTACCATGTTTCAAGATATTTTTGTAATGTGAAAACCAAGAGCTACATTGCGATATATGGGGAATCAATATTAATCTTATTTGGTGATTTTTTTTTCATATTTTAGGATTTTCATCTTTTAGATGGATTATACGATTATCCATTTATGAAATGATTATGTTAAAAAATTAGATAATTTCTATATGATTAATGTGTAATCTCCCCATATGATGATTTATACTTATTGGAAAACCTGTTATAAAAATGAGTTGTTGATCATAACATATGAGATGGAATATAATAGATACCATGATCTATTTGTTGTTTAGGAATGAAAAACTCACATTTATTTATGGGGACATAGGTGATGTAAAAATTGGTCAACACATGACCAAAGGGTGAGATTTTACTTATGAAAGGGAATGAAATATAGTATGTATGAATTTTCATGAAATTTTTTTATCCATAGGTAAATAACCATGAAATCGAAATGGTTAACATAGTATATTACTTTCTAATGCATCAAATGGTCCAATAGATATTCCAAGATGTTGGGTTATGTGATTATTAATTTTCAACTGAACATGTTCCCTATAACTCTCCTCTAGAACATGATGGTTAGATTTTTCTTTCATGCCCATGATTTCAATTCCCACATATGTTCCCATATGTGGTATTCTCATTATGAGTTAATTTGGGTAAATGTTATGGATCATAATTTCCCTTTCAAAGGTAAGTTTTAGTATTCATTTTTGAGAAGGGGGTTTTTATAAAATAAAATTTCAATTATTAAACATTAGTTACCCTAGAAAAAATTTTAGGGTGAAATTCATATTAAGGGGACTATAATGTTACACCCTGATTTTTTTTGAACTCTTTTATTTTTCAAATTAATTTAATTTTTTGATTTTTTTTAATTTCATATGACATTGAAAATAGTTCAATATATATATATATATGAAAACACGAAGTCAAACATTCCTTTCAAATGTAATTATGAATGGGCTTCCGTTACATGAAATACCAACTTGGCATACACTACAAGAATCACCGAATTGGCACAAGTTCAATGAAACCCTAACTTGAAATATATTACACACAACACCGGCTTCACATATGGCTTGGTGCACACTTCATGCAACACTAACATGTCATAAAATGCATGCAACACTGAGTTTCAATGAAATATCATCATATATATATATATAATTTAAATGATATAATAATAACACTACTGTGGAAATAATTTATAGTAATAGTAATAAATACTTTTCAAATAATTTTTATTATCAATTTATATAAAAAACATATTGATAATGAAATATAATATCTTGGTAAATTATTTTTTTGTAAAAAATAATTCTTATTTGAATTAACGTATATTAATTAAAAAATTAATTTTAGACATAATTAGAAATTTAAATTGACAAATTAAACATAATTTTTGAATTATGTACTTTTGACTTAGCCTAGGGATAATTTTTGGGGATCTTTCTGAGAAACCTCATTTTTTAATTAATAATAAAAAACAAAGCTTTTAATTTAATAACTTACTTTTTAACTAAATAATTATTATTAAAAAATTAGATTATAAATATGTTTTAAGGAAATATTATATAAATATTACATCTATTAATACAATTTTATTAATTATAAAAAAATATTATTTGATATTGTATATAAAATCATAACTAGCATTTGGAATTTTTCCTACATGAAAACCATGTTATTCTGTAACGTCTGTGGGATTAACATTAATCTTAATTTTGTTTCTTCAGTGAATTATATTTCAAAAACCTGACATAGTCCATTATATTCAGTCTAACATTACTAGATTAATAAGACCATGTTAATTATTTTGAAAAATTATTCAAAAAAGTTATTAAATTTAATCATTACAGTTTAGGCCAAATTAAGCATAATTAGGGTCTAAACCTCAAAATTAATGGCCCAAATGACAAAACCCGTTTTTTAAATCCCATTAGATGTCCATATTTCAGTCATTAATCTTGAATTATTGCGTTTTTTGGGTTTTATATGTCTTTTTTCTGTAAGAACAGGTGCACAACTAACTTATTTCTAAAAATTCCATGTGAGGCATTTTCCATCCTAATAAACTCCCGCCACCTCTACCCATTACTCACACCTATAAAACCTATCACATTCATCCATGATATGACCCAATAGCCTCCCATAAATCCTCCCTTTGTCCTTGAATTATACCTTATGTCATAAATCCTCTCAAAGATTCATTTTTTCACAACCCAAAAGGAGTTACCTGATTTAGAGGTAACATCTTCTCTCAAGATCCTTCAATTTAATTTACATCTCCCCCACCTACACTATCATTATTCCATTATTATATGATAATTCATGCACAATACCTATTTTAGGATTTTATTACTCAATGGTTCTTACTTAAAATTATTCACACCTCAATATAACATATGTTGAACATGTTCTTTCTGTGTTTGTTGAAAAACTGCCTCACAAAACGATGATTACTCATTTATACATTACCACCAATAATGGATTCCATTGTGATGGGAAGCCTATTTATATATGTCATATATGATATTTAATGTTTATTTAAATATTTTTTTTTCATTTTACAACACACATATATTTACATTCCATTAGTGGTTAATATGATAATCTCATTTGAGAACGTGTAGACTACCTCCCCCTCCATGCGATTTGATTCGTTCACACAAAAGAAGTATTGTATTAAGGATGTTTTTAATGAAATTATATGATATATATATATATATATGATATTGTAATTCCACTGGATATTAAAATAATTTAACAAGTTAATTATGAAAGTAATAATTCATTTATCTTAGTTTCTTTATAAATTTATCAAATTACATTTAATGAAATATTTTTTTTATTTATTAATAAATTGGTATCATTAATTATATCATTTTTTATAAAAATATACTTTTAATAGCCTAAATATTATTTATTATTTAAAAGAAAAAATATATATTATATGTTTTTATATAAACATGTAAATATCACAAATAACAATATTTTGATTTCTAATTTATAGGAAATAGTAATTTCAATGGTTATTAATTTGAAAATGATTTTTTTTATAAAAAAATAATTTCTCATCATATTTCTTAAGTTTATTTAAAAATAGAAAATAAATTATTTTTAGATATATAATTTTATAAATTAACTTCAATTTTCATTTTGTATTGTTAATATTATTTTAAGATATTTTTTTTTTGATTTTTCTAAATTAATTGAATTTAATTTGAATAATGAATTTATGATTATTTCCAGAACTGAAACATTATAATTATATGATATGGACCAAAAAGTTTATAAACCGTTTAAAAGATCAAATATGTTTTCAATAAGTAAAAAAATATATATTAGAAATGATATTGGAAATTTAAAAAACCTACGATAAACATTTTAATGACCTATATTATATTCCAGAATAAAAAAATTAGTTATTTATTTTAATTAGATATTACTTTTGAAAAAATACGGTTTGTGTTTATTTGAAATAAATATAAACATTATTTCATAAAATGGGGTTTTATGCATTACATACAGTAATGGTAATATTGATCTTTCTTCAACATATTTATTTTATTTGATAAAATAGAGTTAATATTTGGAATTTTTAGGTATATATTATTTTATAAGGTTCATTTTATTATTATAAATTAAAATTAAATGACTTAGGTAAAAAATAAATACCAATGTCAAAAAATTAAATTGAAAATTATTATAAAAAAGTTACTAGATTTGTTTTTAAATAATATGATCAAATAAAATTTTGAGTAATGAATGGACTTATATCATCCCCCACTTCATTTTTAAAATTTTTTTAGATTTCATATCATCCGAAACATGTTATCCTTTATATTAAGTTGAAATATGTACAAAAAGTTAATTTTCATAACTTATAAAAGGGTCTTATGGCCAGCCCTTAAATACACCTACCAAAATATATTTTCAATTAAAATAACAATTATACAGAATTGTTTCCTTATT
This sequence comes from Viscum album, assembly GCA_963277665.1. Lineage (NCBI taxonomy): Eukaryota > Viridiplantae > Streptophyta > Magnoliopsida > Santalales > Viscaceae > Viscum > Viscum album. Next base: position 194,453,018 of record OY728142.1, on the reverse strand, counting down.
CATTTTCCATAAGCATCTAGTCACCAGATATTGTCATATGACATCCATTTCCATGCATTATTCCAAGGGAAATCCCATTTTCTTAACATGGTTACTTCATTATGAACTTCACTTATTTTCATTTATAACATCTGAAACTAATTTTCTATTTCATATATAATGAAATATTTATTTTATAATTAATGTCATTATTCTTATGGATGAACTAGTAACCTCATATTCCCTTTTAAATTAAAATATAAAATCATCATTTGTTTGCTCTAAAGGATACTGCCTCCGTGAAGTAACATATAACTTTATTAATCTTATTTCTTTTTTATTTCTTAATGACTATTAATATATGATTTAATAAATTATAATTAATTTAATAATATCATTATGAAGATATGATAATGATATTTTTCCCTAATAAAACCACTTTCATAGTCACATTCTACCATTAAATATGTCATGTTCTAGTTTTGGTTGGTATACAACCTTCCAATACATTTCTAAAAATGATATAATGGATAACTATAGAAATGTAATTAATTATTATATACGATATAAATAAACAAATACTTATCTTATTTTGGTCATGTAATGGTGTCATTAACAATAAACAAATCAATTAATATACAACCATTCATTTGTTAAAATGTATAAAAATATCCTTATAGATAATTTCATCTACAACAAATATAACCAAAAATAACATATAATTAAATTAAAACATTATATGTAATTATAAAACATAAAATAAATTATTTTTTATTATTTTGGGATGATAAATAGTGGGATGATTATGAATAACAACATTCTTATTATATGAATAGTTCATAACAATCGATATTACTCAACCCCCGTGTTTAAAATAATTAATGACTAACTAATAAACATGTAGTGAATAATTATAAATAATTTTATAAAATTTTATATGTATAAATAATTTTATTATATAGATTATTAACATAGGTATGGTTTTATATAAGATACTTAATTACTTTAGTGGAAGTCAAGAATTATAGTAACATTTTCTTGTATCAAATTATCATCACTAGAGACATATTTCGTATTATAAACCATGTTTTCATTGGTATTCATTATCTACTACCCCTTTAATATTTTTAATTTTGATCATATAGTTATTATTTTTATTTAACGTTTCATTTTAATTCACATCTTTCAAGGAGTTTTGACATTGTGATTTCAATGTTTAAAAGGATTTAATTATCTTTAAATTAATTTCATTAGACACATTTAACTTTTAACACAACTGTTTCCTTTATATGGTGTAATAACATCCATATATATTTTTCGAATTAAATATAAATAATATCATGAAATGTGAATGTCCTTTTAATGATATTATTCTAAATATCATTTTATTTTTATAGTGCTAATACTTTGAGGGTTTCATCTCCAATGCCATTTTAAAATAGACATTACTTTTAAAGGGTAATACATTTGTTGAATATTTATATTTTTCTCTATAAACACACTAAAAATATAATGATGAGTTTGTTATTAGGTTTTTACATTTCGTCTCCCTATTTCATTTCCCCCATTGCTCATTATTTAACCATTATAAAGAAAATTTACCAACCTTTTCTTTTACATTTGAATCATCCCATTTTTCATGTATATATTAATTGGATTTGTTTTAAAATGACCTCATAAATGACCCAATAATTTATTGAGTTCATTTTATACTAAATTAAATTAATTTATTCTGTTAAATATATTTTTAGTGATTTAATTATGGGTTGTTTTAATCTAATTGTCAAATGCATAAATTTTTTAATGTAGTGGTTTGATCAAGTCCAAATTCTACCATTATCATTTTATATAAATAATTAACACTTCATTTTCCTAGAATTTAAATGAAAATAATTTTGTTATAAATTTGTAATAATATATTTTTAAATTATTTCAATGGATCAAGAATACTTCCTATTTCCAATGTGATTTTTATAAAACTAAAAATGTTTATTTTTCATCTAAGTCATTGTTCTATTATATCTATTATACTTGCATAAGGAAATTCATATAATAATACCAACCAGTAAATTTCACTAGATGGACTATATGATGTCCTTAATTTTGGAGGATTGATATATAAAAAAATTATTTCATAATAATTAATTATTTTTAATAATGAGTTTTCTTTTAATGTTTTTCCTCTATGAACACCTTATATTTTTATACTCTAATTGATGGATGTTTAACTAGATTCCATAAATCAATTGAATGGGAAAATTTTTCACATCTATATATACAATTTATTTATATGTTGTAAAACCAATATTCTTAATTATTTGGATATAATGGTATTCTACATAGGATTATTGTAACACATTGAGATTTTATGAAATCCGTTTTGATTTTATTTAAGTTTTTATGATATCTTTCATATTTTTCCACATTAAATAAATATTTTTTATATGAAATCACAAATATTTACATGCATTTCACAAAACACCATGTTACTCTTACACTACATGCAACACATATATCAGATTACTGTACTCATAATACTAAATTTAGATTCTATTACACACTTTGCTAAATTATTTCAATTTCTTGTCTCCCATGTAAGGCTGAGTTTTGCAATCTAAAATATTGTAATGCCTCGAACCCAGTTACCTAGAGTCGGTGCATTATTACATAACATTGGCATGATCACAAGAAAGATCAAATCTCGAAAGACCGATTGGTCTAGTAGCCTTGGAAACACTATATATATTCATAATGTTTTACATTACATCATAAAGTGAAAAACTACTACAAAAACATATTCTATCCATAGTCCACACTATTAACCCATCATAATATACCTGAAGGTCATTCATAATTTACTTATTCACATCATTGGAAAAATAAAACATAGAAAATGGGTGAGCTCAAATGCCCAGTAAGGATAACAATATAGCGGGAACTTTCATAAATAAGAATAAACATTTAAGGCAGTGTATAACTAAAACAAAAGCCTTTTAAACTTGAACTTCAACATAGTATGGAAAAAATAAAATTAAATAATTCCATTTACTTATTCACATGGATCTTCTACTAATTGAATAATCACATGCAATATCAATAACCACTTTCATAATGATGGAATGCATAATGCCAGACTATCATAACCACATAGCCAAGGCCTCGTGCCAAGACTACAAAAAAGATTTTGCCAAGGCCTTGTGCCAAGACACTAGTTAGTCACATGAGACATACCGATGCATCAAGGAGCTATAGCGGGCTCCACCCGTCACATATTAAGTCCAATGCATTCCCATATGAAAAGGTTTAAACATAACATAAACATTCGTATTAAAACTAGAATAATAAATGACAATACATTCACTATAAACAATAAATGGTATAAAAATAGCACATCCACCGTCAAAAATATCACAAAACCTTCAATAGAATATATAAGTTTTGTATCTTAATAAATCAACTTCAAATAAGTGTAAAATCCATCAAAGGATGTTGACATTGATGAAATCAATACTCTTTTTAGAGAAATATCTCTTTCTATTTTGAAATCATTTAAGAGTCATATATTTATAATATAAACCATTTTATTTAAAAATATTCTTATAAAATTTTAAGGGAAGCTTCAAAGATTTTATAATAGCAGAAAATAGTTGCACCCGCCGTATAAGTTAAAAAACCATTCTTACCTTAATTATGTCGAAAAGGTTAAAAATGACCTTGTTTGGAAAACGACGGAAAGATTCCTTTATAAACCACTTATAAAAGTCCACAAGGGTATAAATAAATTTATTCCATAGTCTCTAAAATAGAATGAATGACTTGAAATACATTTTTAAGAAACATGGATGTGGATGATAAAGAGGTCCCAGTAGATAATCACGTATAAACAACCTCGGGTAATGAAGAGATTGCAAAATATACGCTTACCTTGTACTTTTACTTGGTTGGGGGTAGGTTAACCTCCTTTATAATGGTGAAATAATTGTTATTAAATTATACAAGAATCATATACATTAATATGATATCATATATGATCTTTCAACATTGATTTGTTAATAATATTTTATTATTATCGTTGTTTCGGGTGTTAACTTACTCATTTTCTTTTATATGTTTTGTTACGTAAGCCATGTTTGTAATGGATATGTTTTATCTTATTAATATCCATAATTATATCAAGTCAGTTCTTTTAAATCATCAAATGATAATTATACTTGAATGGATATGATGGAGAATGAATATCATCGCGTTCGTGGAGACGGTAGTCCGTACGTACACACGTGCAACAATATCATTCTTTTGATATTAAAATAATATATAATTGGATGGTATATCATATATAAAGTATTATTATCATGTTATATTTATTATTGACATGAATTATAAATCATTATTAAACCCATCCAAATAATAATTTATTAAATAACAATTACAGCACGACGTGAAGATGGTAAGCCCTACGTACGCACGTATGGTGACATGTTATTCAAAGGACAGATATAATAGTGAATATGGTTGTACCATATTTATAATAACATCAAAGTATATATATGATACTGGAGTTGTTATTTTTGAATGGTAATACCAAAGGAAGAAGTTGTGGAAGAAGAAAGGAACTTGAAAAAGGGTGGTGAAATCATTACATCTTCTTCGGGTTCTTCTTTTTGATTTGATCAAAAGGGCTCCTTAGGTTGGATTTCTGACTAAAGTAAGGCCTCTAGGATGAAGTGAGGGAAGTTGAGAGAGTATTTGGGCAGAGTTTGGATGAACCAAAAGGCATTGAAGGTCTAAGTTAATGAGAAGGGGGAGTGCCCCTTTATAAGAGGGTTGAGGGGCACCTTTGGAAAAGCTAGAAATATTATTATATAATAAATTCATATTCGGTTTCTAATGGCTCCAAAGTGGATTATTTAAATTTTAAGGTTGGGATAGGTCTAAATACACTCAAATAATAGAATTTAGATAGGTTTGGGTCATTATACTAACCTTATCTTTAAGTATTAACTCTTAGTTAATTAGTTTCACTTTTACAATGTCTCTTTGTATTTTTATATTATATGGTTAATAAACATACTATCTTCATCTAGGAGACCCAAAAGTGGTCCATTAATGATACACCTATAATGATATAAGTATCTTGGAGGAACCATAGATTTTTAAGAATTTAATATCAATTAATAATATAATATTTGTTTTAAAAACTCTTTTATGTCAATTTTGACACTATTCAATAATTGATTTTTGTAAAAATCATAAAATAACGATTACTTCAAAAATAGTTAATTAAATAATTCCTAACATGTCATATTAACCGATAAAATCAGTTTAAGTCATAAAAAGTCTCAAATTATATTTATTTGGGTATCTACAATATCAATCATTTAAATTTTTCAAAATTATGGTAATTACTGCATCACCATTGTGTCATATATAAATTAAATTATATAATGTCTAAAAATTATAAATAAAATACCATTATGTATTAAATCTTGTTAGGTTTCTAATTAAATTTTATAGTCTAAAATCCAACATATATAACCCTATGTAAAAATTGTTTTTCTAAAAGATATATGTTTGTGTCATTTTTGTATTCATTTTAACTTAATTAAAATAAAGTGTCCCTATCACTTACAAGTGGCACCATGAGGTCCAAAAATCGACCAAAAGATGACCATGGTCAGAAGTGTTTCAACCAATAAGTTTAGGACACGTTTTAGGGTAAATTTTTATTATTATAATATTATTTTTTAACCCCTATTTACCGGATTTACCCTTTAACCATGGTAAATAAAATATTTAACGAAATAATTATTCAAAATGTCTAAAAATAAAAGTTACCTATTTACACAATTTGAACATTCTGATTCCAAATATGGAATCCATTTTTCCATTTCAAAACACATAAGTGGTAGAAATTAATTTAAAATTAATTTCCGCTGTCAAAACAAAAAGCATGTTTTTAAGATATAATAACTATCAAAAGATTGATACTTGTTTATGTTCGGTTTAATTGTGAAATTATGTCCAATGACCAAAATTGTATTAAATGGTAAAAATATATTCTAAATATACTTTTAAACCACTAAAATTACTAATTTATCACTATTAATAATTTTGATTAAAAAAAGTTGTATTTAAGTATTTTTCACTATTCATAAAAATTGGAAGTTCTCAGAAAAATACCAAAAATTCGACGTATGATAATTTCGATATTATGAATCCAAAAATGGAGTCCATTTTGAAATATAAAATATATATACGTTAAAAAATTAGGTATTACTATTCATAACAGCTAGTTTGATTGGTTGTGGTGTGTTAGAACTCGATGTTGCGTACAACACACGCTATCACATTATTGAAAGAGAAGCGTACCGTAGAAGTTGGGGTGTTACATTCTCCCCTCCTTCAAATAATTTCATCCTCGAAATTTCTAGAATACTACCGAATGAAATGACTCAGGTGGTTCTTCATCATATGTTCCTTGGGTTCCCACGTTGCCTCTTCCATCTTATGGTTTCTCCACAAAACTTTTACCAGATGCATCGTCCGGTTTCTCAGTACTTGTTCTCTCATATCAATAATCTTGACGGGTTCTTCGCAATAAGACAGATCGGGTTCAAGTTCTAATTCCTCATATGTGAGTACATGAGTTGGTTTTGGCATGTATTTCCTTAACAGAGATACGTGGAACACATCGTGAACTTTGGAGAGACTTGGCAGCATTGCCAATCGGTAAGCTACAGACCCAATTCGTTCTAGAATTTCGAAAGGTCCGATGTACCTGGGACTCAATTTACCTTTCTTACCAAAACATATGACTCCCTTCAATGGAGATACCTTTAGGAAAACATGATCACCGACTTGAAATTCCAAATCCTTCCTTCAATTATCAGTATATCTCTTCTGCCTATTATGAGCTGCTTTGATGTGATTTTGGATTACCTTCACCTTTTCCATCGTTTCCTCCACCAGTTCTGGGCCTACAAGTTTTCTTTCACCAACGTCATCCCAACAAGTTGGTGTACGAAATCTCTTTCTATATAACGCTTCATATAGTGCCATTTGAATACTTGAATGGAAGCTATTGTTATAGGAATATTCTACCAGAGGTAAATATAGATCCCACATTCCCTGAAAGTCAAGTGAGCCGGATCTCAACATGTCTTCGAAGGCTTGAATAGTTCATTCTGATTGTCCATCTATTTGAGGGTGGTAGGCAGTGCTCAAATGAAGTTCAGTATCCGAGGCCTTCTGAAGACTTTTCCAGAATCATGAAGTAAAACGGGGATCACGATCAGAAACAATCGATAGGGGTACTCCATGAAGTCTCACAACTTCATCAATATATAGTCTTGCTAGACGTTCTAGTGGTAGATCTTCTCTTATAGAAAGAAAATGTACTGACTTGGTAAGACGATCAACAAGGACCCATATTGCATTGTTCCTTCTAGGAGTCTTTGGTAGCACCATGACAAAGTCCATCATAATATTGTCCCATTTCCACTCCGGTATGGGAAGAGGTTGCATGACTCATCCAGGTTATTGTCTTCCAGCTTTCACTTGTTGTCAAACCATACATCTTGACACAAAATCAGAAATTTCCCTCTTTATGTTGTCCCACCAAAAATGTTCCTTCAAATCTCTATACATTTTTGTGCTGCCAGGGTGTATTGAGAAATTGGAACTATGAGCATCATCATGCAATTCCCTTTTTAGATCAGGTATATCAGGAACACAAAGTCTCTTCCCAAATTTCAAAATTCTTCTTCATACACAAATTCTCTCAATCTCCCATCATTCACAGCTTTAATCTTCTTTTGAAATTCATCATCATCAGTCTGAGAACACTTAATCCATTTTAGTAAAGTTGGTTTGGCAACAATTTGAAAATGCATTGATGTTTCACCTTCCCTAGTTATTACCATGTTCATCTTCACTAGATCCATGATAATTGGATCCCTTTCAATTCTCATATTGTTCAAAACTCCATGATCTTTTTTTCTCAAAGCATCCACCACCTGGTTTTCTTTCCCCGGGTGGTAGTGTATCATACAATCATAATTCTTGAGTAATTCAAGCCATCTCCTTTACCTCATGTTTAGTTCTTTTTGTGAGAAAATATACTTCAAACTCTTGTGATCAGTATAAATCTCACATTTTTCACCATAGAGGTAGTGCCTCCATATCTTCAAAGCAAAGATCACAGCTGCAAACTGAAGATCATGAGTAGGATAGTTTTGCTCATGAATTTTCAACTGTCGTGATGTATAGGAAATAACCCTATCATTCTGCATAAGGACACAACCAAGTCCATTCATCGATGCATTACTATAAATAACGAACCCCTCATTCCCCGATGGTAGAGTCAATATAGGAGCATTGACTAATCTTATCTTCAGATTTTTGATACATTATTCACACTCTTTTGTCCAAACAAATTTAACCCCTTTACATGTGAGCTTCGTTAATGGGTTAGCCAATCGGGAAAAATTCTGGATGAAATGTCGATAATAACATGGAAAACCAATAAAACTACGTACCTCAGTTATACTCGTAGGTTCTGGCCATTCTTGGATTTCCTTGGTCATAGAAGGATCAACAGAGATTCCATCTTTAGAGACAATATGGCCAAGAAAAGAAATCTCATGAAGCCAAAATACACACTTGCTAAACTACCCATATAATTCATGTCTTCTCAGAGTCTTTCGGATAATGCGCAAGTGATTTTCATGATCTTCATAGATTTTGGAGTATACCAAGATATCATCAATAAATACCACCAAAAATTCATCGAGATATTCCTTGAAAACTATATTCTTCAGATCCATGAATATAGAGGGTGCATTAGTCAATCCAAAAGGCATTACAGTAAACTTGTAATTCCCATACATGGTTCAAAATGCTATCTTCGGAATGTCTTCCTTCTTTACACACAACTGATGGTATCCAGATCGAAGGTCAATCTTTGAAAAGAATTGAGCTCCATGCAGTTGGTCAAATAAATCATCAATGCGAGGTTGGGGATACTTGTTCTTTATTGTTATAGCATTGATCTCCCTATAGTTGACACATAACCTCATAGATCCATCTTTCGTTTTTAACAAAAAGAATAGGGGCTCCCCATTGAGAAACACTAGGGTGAATAAATCCCTTATTACTCAATTCCTCTAGTTTTTCCATTAGTTCAACTAATTCTATAGTGGCCATTCTATAAGGGGTCTTCGATATAGGCCTTGATCCAGGAATTAAATCAATGGAATACTCAACTTCTTGTTCTGGAGGATGTCCATGTAAATCTTGTAGAAATACATCTACATATTCTTTCACAACAGGTACATCCTCTATTTGAACATCCCTTTCCTCACCCACAATCATATCATTCTCTTCCTCCCCAATAATTGAATTTAGTTGAGCTACTAGGGGTTGATCTAGATAAGAATTAGGCGGTGACGATTCTGCTCTAAAGTTAAGGTGTTCTTTATCATCAACATCAAAAATCATAACCTCCTTCTTCTTTCAATAAATCTTCGTTTCATAATCTGAAATCCAATCCATAGCGAGGATTATATAAAATTCAATCATAGGTATGATGATGAGATCAGTGTATAAAGAACATTTATGTGCTCTAATGGGGACTGATTCACAAAACATTGTTGTAATGATACTCCCCTTAAGAGAATTAACTGACAACTCCCGTGTTAAATGAAATTGGAAATATATAATTTTCGTAGCAAACTGGGATGATATGAAACAATGAGATGATCTAGAATCAAATAATTCATTTGCTAAACATGAGGAAACCATTGAATTACCTGCCACCACGTCTTTCAGAGCTTCTACCTTAACAGTAGGGATAGAAAAAGCTTGTCCTTGATCCCTTGGCCTTTTCTGAGGTAAGTTCCCATGACGATGAGAACATTCATTTGCATAATGTCCCATCTCCCTGAAATTGTAGCACTGAACATTGGTAGCTTTCTTCTCCCCTTTGCAATCACGAGCTTGGTTGACTTTTCACCACATTTGTAACAGATGCATATTCCCTTCAAGCAAGTACCGGGGTGTTTCTTCCCACATTTACCACAGGATGGGTATTTAATCGTTCCCTTCTTCCCCTTACTTCCATTCCCAGATTGATCAGCATATCTCTTCTTCTATTGCATTGCTTTAATGTCATAAGACTTAGAGAATTCCTTTTATGTCTTGATAACACATGAGAAAATGTCTTCGTACAATGAGAAGGATTGTGAGACTAATGCTCGATGGAAAAATGGTTTTATCCCATCAAAGAAACGATCAATATTACTTCTTGGGTTACATATATAATATCTCGCAAACCTTGATAAACTTGTAAAGTTAGCCTCATACTTTGCGACATTCTCATCCTCCTTTTTGTCTCAGACCCAAAAACTGCCTTTCCATATCTGCTCGATGGTCACGAGGAAAGTATATTTATAAAAATAGATATTTGAACTCCCTCCATTCCATATTTGATACTTCATCACCTTCCTTAGTGTTTTGAATCAATGACCACCATTGATCAGCATCTCTAGTGAGGTGGTAAACGTCCATGATAACTTTTTCCCTTTCACTACTCCCCAAAGCCTGAAATATTTTCTCTAGGGAATTTATCCATTTCTCAGCTACTAAGTGATTTGTACTCCCATTAAATGTTGGTGGTTGTTGCCTCATGAATCGATCTAAAATTGATCCTCCACGTTGCGGATCAGGGTGCACCATATAGATAAGGTTATTATTCATAACCTGAGTGAGTTGTCCCAGTATGGTGATTAGCTGATCAGCACCAGTTGCATCACCAGCTCCACTATAATTATCTTGAGCAGGAGGGAAATCCCTACATGGAGTGTGTGCATTGATACGGTTTCTAATTCTTCCACTAGGCCCCATTTCTAAACAATGGCATAAACTAGATCAATTTATGAATCAAAATACGTAATTCCATACTTATAAAAAACTTAACATAAATTGAACTATTTATGGATATAATCCATAATCATAAAAATGATTTCGTTGAGGAAGTATATACTCATAAACCCTTCATAATGATTTGTAAAGAAAATGAGGGTTATCCTAAGAATATCCCTCGGGAGTGTCGTAAACAAGAGTGAAGCAAGGCCCGTTGTCGTGAACCAGTTCCCGTTCGAGTCTAGCTCAAAGCGGTGTTTTTGAGTTTTACCCCTAGGTACATCTGTGCCAGAGATGCCTCTACCAGCTCGTATCCATACATGGATGTATTGCTTGGAAAACTCAAAAAATCTCTACAATACAAAAATTCTAGGAAGTTCTTCTATACTAATCCTCAATGTCCATCTTAGGTCTATGTGCTCTAATCAGTGTTTATCTAAATCTAGCTTCCAAGTTTTGTACTAAACTTCGTCTGATACCAAATGTGACGCCCCGACCCCAGTTACCTAGAGTCGGTGCATTATTACAGAACATTGGCATGATCACAAGAAAGATCAAATCTCGAAAGACCGATTGGTTTAGTAGCCTTGGAAACACTAGATATATTCATAAAGTTTTACATTACATCATAAAGTGAAAAACTACTACAAAAACATATTGTCTCCATAGTCCACACTATTATCCCCTCATAATATCCCTGCAGGTCATTCATAATTTACTTATTCACATCCTGGGAAAAATAAAACATAGAAAAGGGGTGAGCTCAAATTCCCAGTAAGGATAACAATATAGCAGAAACTCTCATAAATGAGAATAAACATTTAAGGTAGTGTATAAATAAAAAAAAATCTTTTTAAAATTGAACTTCAATATATTATGGAAAAAATAGATTGAAATAATTCCATTTACTTATTCACATGGATATTCTACTAATCTAATAATCACATGCAATATCAATAACCACTTTCATAATGATGAAATGCAAAATGCCAGACTATCATAACCACATAGCCAAGGCCTCGTGCCAAGACTACAAATAAGATTTTTTTAAGGCCTTGTACCAAGACACTAGTTTTTCTCATGAGACCTACCGATGCATTGAGGGGCTATAGCGGGCTCTACCCGTCACATATTATGTCGAATGCATTCCCATATGAAAAGGTTTAAACATAACATAAACATTCGTATTAAAAATAGCATATGAAATGTCAATACTTTCACCATAAACCATGAATGGTATAAAAATAGCACATCCACAGTCAAACATATCAAAGATCCTTCAATACAATATAGAAGTTTTGTATCATAATAAATCAACTTCAAATAAGCGTAAAATCCATCAAAGGATGTTGACATAGATGAAATCAAAACTCTTTTTAGAGAAATATCTCTTTCTATTTTGAAATAATTTAAGAGTCATATAATTATAAAAAAAAATTTCTTTGAAAATATTCTTATAAGATTGTAAGGGAAGCTTCAAATATTTTATAACGGCGGAAAATAGCCGCACCCGTCATATAAGTTAAAAAACATTCTTACCTTAATTCTAACGAAAAGGATAAAAAGGGCCTTGTTTGGAAAATGACGAAAAGATTCCTTTATAAACCACTTATAAAAGACAAAAAGGGAATAAATGAATTTATAACATAGTCTCTAAAATAGAAAGAATTATTTCAAATACAATTTTAAGAAACATAGATGTGGATGATAAAGAGGTCCCAGTAGATAATCACGTATAAACAAACTCGGATAATGAAGAGATTGCAAAATAAACCCTTACCTTGTAATTTTCCTTGGTTGGGGGTTGGTTAAACTCTTGTATAATGGTGAAATAATTGTTATTAAATTATAAAATAATCATATACATTAATATTATATCATATATGATCTTTTAACATTGATTTGTTAATAATATCTTATTATTATTGTTGTTTCAGGTGTTAACTTACTCGTTTTCTTTTATATGTTTTATTACGTAAGCCATGTTTGTAATGGATAGGTTGTATCTTATTCATATCCATAATGATATCAAGTACTTAAAAATTATTTTAAAATCATAAAATTAAAATTATACTTGAATGGATACGATGGAGAATGAATCTCATTGCGTTCGTGGAGACAGTAGTCCATACGTACGCACGAGCGACAATATCATTCTTTTGATATTAAAATAATATATAATTGGATGGTATATCATATATAAAGAATTATTTTGATGTTATATTTACTATTTAAATGAATTATAAATCATTATTATACCCATCCAAATAATAATTTATTGAATAACAATTACACCACGACGTGGAGACGGTAAGCCGTACGTACACATGTTTGGTGACATGTTATTAAAAGGATGTATAGAATACTGAATATGGTTATACCATATTGATAATAACATCACAGTATATATAAGATACTAGAGTTATTATTTTATAATTGTAATAACAAAGGAAGAAGAAGTGGAAGAAGAAAGGAACTTGAAAAAGGGTGGTGAAATCAATACATCTTCTTCAGGTTCTTCCTTTTGATTTGATCAAAAGGGCTCCTTAAGATGGATTTCTGACTAAAGGAAGGCCTATAGGATGAAGTGAGGGAATTTGAGAGATCATTTTTTAAGATTTTGGCCAAACCAAAAGGCTTTGACGGTGTGAGTTAATGATAAGGGGGGGTCCCCTTTTATAAGAGGGGTGCGGGGCACCTTTGGAAAAACTAGAAATATTATTTTATAATAAATTAATATTCGGTTTATAATGGCTAAAAAGTGGATTATTTAAATTTTAAGGTGGGGACAGGTTGAAATCCACTCAGCCAATAGAATTTATACTGGTTTGGGTCATTATACTATACTTATCTTTAAGTATTAACTCTTAGTTAATTAGTTTCACTTTTACAATGTCTCTTTGTATTTTTATATTATATGGTTAATAAACATACTATATACATCCAAGAGACCCCCAAGTGGTCCATTAATGATAAAAATATAATGATATAAGTCTCTTGGCCGAACCATAGATTTTTAGGAATTTAATATCAATTAATAGTATAATATTTGTTTTAAAAACTCTTTTATGTTAATTTTGACAGTATTCAACAATTAATTTTTGAAAAAATCATAACAGAATGATTACTTTAAAAAACGTTAATTAAATCATTCCTAACATGTCATATTGACCTATAAAATTAGTTTAATTCATAAAAGACTCAAATTATATTTATTTGGGTATCTACAATATCAATCATTTTAATTTTTCACGATTATGGTAATTACTGCATCAACATTGTGTCAAAAATAAATTACATTATTTAATTTATATAAATTATAAATAAAATACCATTATCTATGAAATCTTGTTATCTTTCTAATGAGTATTTATAGTAGAAAATCCAACATATATAACCCTATGTAAAAATAGTTTTTCTAAAAGATATATGCTTGTGTCATTTTTGTATTCATTTTAACTTAATTAAAATAAATTGTCCCTATCACTTAAAAGTGGCACAATGGGGTCCCAAAATCGACCCAAAGATGCCCATGGTCAGACAGGTATCAACCAATAAGGTTAGGACACGTTTTAGTGTAATTTTTTAATATTATAATATTATTTTTTAACCCTTATTTAGCGGATTTACCCTTTAACAATGGTAAATAAAATATTTACCAAAGTAATTATTCAAAATGTATAAAAATAAAAGTTACCTATTTACAAAATTTGAACATCCTGATACCAAATATTGAATCCATTTTTCCAAATTTAAAACACAGAAGTGAATGAAATTAATTTAAAATTATTTCCCGTTGTCAAAACAAAAATCGTGTTTTTAAGATATAATAACTATCAAAAGATTGATACTTGTTTATGTTCGGTTTAATTGTGAAATTTTGTCCAATGACCAACATTGTATTAAATGGTAAAAATATATTCTAAATATACATTAAAACCACTCAAGTTCATAATTTATCACTATTAATTATTTATATTCAAAAAGAGTTGTTTTTAATTATTTTTCAGTATTCATAAAAATTGGAAGTTCTCATAAAAATACCAAAAATTCAACTTAGGAAAATTTTGATATTCTGAATCCAAAAATGAAGTCCATTTTGAAATATAAAATATATATAATTTTAAAAAGTAGGTATTACTATTCATAATGGCTAGTTTGATTGGTTGTGGTGTGTTAGAACTCGATGTTGCGTACAACACACGCTATCTCATAATTCAAAGAGAAGCGTACTGTAGAAGCATGTGGTGTTACAAATATGCTACTAATAATATTATTATAATATTATTGGAGCCCCCGCCAACCAGTTAGAATTGATTTTAAGAGTAGTATTAACTAAATTGTGAGTAAAATATTTAAACATGTATATAAAATTAATCTATCGATAATCAATATGAATAAGTGGTTGTCATAACTATTTTAATAGAATGAAATTAGATTTCTAAGAAATCTATTTTTCAATGTTCAAACATGTTTTTATATAAAAATATGAAACTAACAAATTTTGATTAATTTTTTCAAAAAAACTTCTATTGAATATATTCTATAAATATTATTCATCATAATACAATAGATTTTTTAGTTATAAGATTAAACATTCCAATTTTTTGAACTAAAAGATTATTTTTCTAAAATGAATTTTTGATTCCTTTTAATGGTGAATGGAATATAAAATTTATTTTTTAAAATATAATAATTTTTAATTTGGAAAATAAAATACCTTTTTCAATGAAGAATATAAAAATTTAATATGGGTAATTTTTATGAATTTTCGTGTCAAGTTCAATTTTTTTATGAATAGTGAAAATGGAAAAAATTTAATAAACAAATTTTTTTCATATAATTTATTTATATAGATAAATTATAATTTAATATGGTTTTAAAGAATAAATAGATAAATTATACATCACATAAGCCAATTTAGGTCATTAGAACAAAATTTATATTGAAATAGGATATAAAAACTTAGCAAACCATTGAACATTTTTATTTTAAAAACCTACTTTGTCATCAACTTTGTGGGTTTAAATTTAGATCAATTTCTTCCAATTATATTATTTGAATTTGAAAAAATTGATTTAATATTTATAATAAACATTATTTATAATATATATTACATTCCAAATAGTTTATCAAGAAAATATTTTTAAAATTAATAAAAATTAATTTCAGTTATTCGGGGGAAATTAGCTTAACAATACACTAAACCATAAACGTAATGAAAAAATGACCTATAATGATATAAAAAATACATTTTATTTCTTTATTTTATCCTTATACTCACATATATCAAATATGGGAAATTCTTTTATACATTTTTCATGGTAAAATCAAGGGTGGAATTCCCTTTTAAAAAATTATAAGAAGACCAATTGTCATCCACTAAAAAAAGGCACTCACCCCTCCCAATTATTTGACAAATAAATACTTTTGGTACACCCAAAAAATTCAATAATAATTTACCAATAACCCTCCCTTCATCATAATGGCTCCCCTATTGGATTAAATCTATATATAGAATACCATTGGGGAAAACCAAAATGAGTTTCCAAATGATGAGTTAACATCCTTGCTCAAGACGGTTCATATTATTTTCATTATCCATCATCTCAATTTTAATTATTACATTATTATATAATATAATCATTATAAAAAATATTTTTAGTTATTTATTATTAGGGTTATACCTACATATAGACACACTTCCATCTAATTGATAATGAATATAATTCTTATGATGTACTACAACCCTTACGAAATGATGTTGTTAATTTTTTACATTACGAAAACTCATGGTTTGGAATTTTGTATGATAATATATATTTATATTATATTTTTGATATTTAGGATTTATTTATGTTTCATTAATTATTATATAAAACATACATTCATGCTTTTCATTTTGTGTGAATATGATAACTTCATTTGTCGATGTGTGGACTACTTCCTCCTCAAAGAGATGTGATTCATTCAAACATTACATGGAATGTATTGAGGATTAATTTAGTTTAATTATATGATATATATTATATAATAATTTTACTGGAATGATATAATTAATAAATATATATATATATATATAATTTTTTTTCATTCTATCAAAATGACAATAAAATGGAAACAATGTTCATGAAAACGTACAGTCTAATATCTCCATTAACGGTATATTCCATTTCATATTCTTTTATTTTAAATGTTATTATATATATAATGAATATATATGGTTTTTAGGTCATTTTTTACATTTTTGTTGTATGTAAAACATGATCAAAGTTGGAGGATCCAAAATAACTGGCAAAAACATATACTAAAAACAATGAAGATATTACCCAAATTGTAGCATTAACTTGGGGTTATTAATAAATAGGTAATACATACTCATAACCAAATAATAAATTTAATTATATATAATAACATATTAATATAGAATATTTATAAAAAAACATATATTTATTATAATTTAGGACTGAACAATTGTGAAGAAAGTGAAGACTTATGGTACGATAATTTTCTCTCACTTTTTATTCCCATGAGATAAATTCCATATTCACCACTTAGATGTTTTGTGTGGGGTATATAATACCATATGACATGTTATATACATTATTTAATTTATTTTAAATTATTAAAATCATTAATAGATATTATTATTTAATGGGGATCACAATTCAAAAGTTACTGAAAATGTAAGTCTTTTCTAATAACACATATATTTCGATTTGACTAATGAATTATTCATGAATATTTAATTTTTTGTGGTGTATATACATAACATGAAAGTATAATATTATTATTATAGTTAATTTTTTTGTTTTCTAGATAGATTTTTAATGATCCATCTATCATGGGAAGTTTGAACTAATGTTACAAAGTGGTCAGAGTTTATTTCAATAACCACATCATTTAGAGCGATTGATTATGGTTATGATTGAAATGATGAAAAAATTATCCTCCTTTCAAGAAAAAATATTAATTTTCATCTCACATTTTTAATCCTAATATATTAAAGTGTTCTTATAAATTTCCCATCGGTTATTAATTGAGATAATCGAGAATGTGTTTTTGAAAAAATATAACTTTATCTCCACAATAATTTGGAAATTAGGGTTCTTTCAAAAACATGTTTTCTAAAACTATTTTCTTTTTTTAATATTATACTATGATATTTAAATAAATTTTTTACCTATGTTTTACCTTTTTTCAAAATGGTTTTAAAAAAATTAGTCTTCTTATAATTTTCTTATTAAGAGACATTTCTAAAAAAATTTATACTGTCAAAAAGGAATTTTCGGCATATATAGGATTATCTACCATCAAGATCGTGCTTATATTAAAGCCTAAAATTTGATATTAAAAGATTATTATTTATGAAATTTTTTTCCTATTATTTATGATATTTGTTATTTTAAATTGATTTTCATCAAAAAATGGGTTGTGTTTAAAAGTCATATTAGATTATTTTCATAATCTCCATCAGTAAATTTTATAAATTTTGTATTCAAAGAGAAGTATTGAAAATTATTTCCAATATTACTTTATAATAATTTAATGTATAGTGAGAGAAAATTATTTTCAAATAACTTCCATTATTTAATTATAATTTTTCATTGAAAAAGCTATAAAAATAATTTCAATAATGTTTTACAAGAATCCATGAAAACAATATTAATATGTTTTTACGTTTCTTTTATATGTTTTCAAGGTAAAATTATTTTAAAAATGTTTTTATGATTCTTATGTATGTTTTAAAGGAAAAATGTTTTAAAAAAATTATTCTTTTATATGTTTTAAACAAAAATGTTTTCCAATTTTTTTTTCAACACTCCCTTTTAAGATTAAATAATAATTTCAAAATAAAATGCATATAAAAATGTGATATATTTTAAAATGTATTTATAAAATAAGAATTAATGTTTTACTCAATAAATATTTTTTAAATATTTTTTAAATTTATTTACATCTATGATGACATCTTTTAATATTACTCATGTATTTCTGGGGAAATTATATAAGGGTTCCTTTGATATTATCTCTCTAAATGGTTTTTTTGGAATGCATGATTCTTAGAAAAAAAAGTTTTTATTCATGTGATTTATTTTTATTAAAACCATTTTTATGTGACTATTAATATTTTTTTGAATCTTGTTTCTCTTTCATGGGTTACATTCTTATAAAACCCACTCTTTTTCAATGGTTATTCTTTGATGAAATGATTATGGAAACTCCCTATATTTCCAATGGTTGTGATATGATTACATGTTTATGATATCCATTTAATTTCATTGGTCATCTTATGTTATTATTATATTTTAGCACACATATCTATGATTTTTTATGATATTGTTGGTAAATATGTCACCCTAAAATTTTTTGGTTAATTATTTATATCTCATGAGATAATTATGGGATACATTTTGATGGGTTTGGTGAAAAATTGGAAATAGGTGTTTCCGGATCAAAAATCTGAAATATGATTGTCCTAATCCATACTGGGAAATAGGTGTGTCCTGATCCCCAATAGGAAATAGGTTCATTCTCATCCACTATGGGATATAAGTGTGTCTTTATCAACAATATTGATGGTCTTGGTAGCTAACAATTACAAATGAAATGGTTTTATATATCCATTATTGTCCCACACTTATATGACATTAGTTTAAGGTTTGTCATGAACCATCCCCCGAGGCCCATGCTGTGACTTCCCCAAACCCGCTTTACATAGGCTAGGGGCTGGCGACTAGCACCAAAGGCGTAATTTGCTAAAACTAGGATGGTATTTCCTTATAAACTGAAAACACACACAACCGTGTATGAGGTGGAAGAAAACACTATGTAATGCAGTATACAAAAGAAGTGCAGGAAACTAAAAGGGGCTGGAAATACAAGCCCAATAAGAGTGTAAAAGTACAACTGAAAAACAAGTATAAATGCAGAAAATTAAAACAGCTACTAGGTCATCCACCGGGGTTCCTACATGATATGTAAGTACAAATAGCCTCCTCATCACTCAACGCCGGTCAGTCTGCTACGTGTACCGACTCGTCGTAAGGTCTACATCTGGGTACCGTCCAGTCATGCTACTCTGATCCTCAGTCAGCATTGTCCATCTTCTGCAATAAACACAATGAGGTGTGGGCGTAGCTCATGCAGGGGTGAGTATAACAATACTCAGTAGGGACCCTGAGACCCTCAAGGTCTCACAAAATATAACATAGATAAACCACAAAGTATGAAATCAAAATATATCCACATTAAGGTATATGCACATACATATACCTAAGTTATCATGAAATTCATCCCAATAATGAGGAAACAAAAGAGTTTCTAACTCAGCTAATAGATGTATACTACTTATTTAGAGATATAGAGATGATCAAATATAGACACTAAATAATAAGAGCTATCGGACCAACACATGATCCCGGACCAGCTATTCTGTCGGACCAACACATGATGCAGGAACAAAAGTCAGAATTGTCGGACCAACACATGATCCAGGAACAGTCGTCACAACTGTCGTACCAACACATGATCTATGACCAGCTATTATGTTAGACCAACACATGATCTAGGAATAGAAGTCATAACTGTCAACCAAACACATGATCTAATAAAAGTCATCAGTGCACATCCATCCATAGGGTTTCCCCAAAGCACTCTTGATTCCGAGAGGTTCTGCTTCACAAGAAAAGTGTCGACACATCAAATACCACAAAGTCCCATGAAGAATTATATCAACGGTCTATCTTTCCATAATAAACTCAATGTGGAAGACGGGGCGTCAATCGGATGACCGGTTTGAGAGTTATTGATATTTCATTTCCAAGGTCCTGGTTGGATTTAGGTTCAATCCAAACCAACCATAACCCAACTGCATCCAAACCTCAAATGGGGTATACCAAAAAGAACCGCCTTGCTCTAAGATTTCCGCCGCCGCATACGGTTCATCAATCAGACACTTGTAGCCCACGTTATTGGTGAAAAGGTAAAATCGGGTCAAACGGGTCTAGGTCCGGTCCGAACTCATCGGACCGACCTAGGTCCAGACTGGGGACATGAAGGATCTTAGGGTTTGAACTGATCTGTGGGTCCGACCAGGACAGCGTGTCCAACCCGACCCGAGGGGGTGGCCCGGCCCTCGCGGGTGGCCCGGTGACCTCGGGGCCTGGCAGCCAACATGGGTCCGCCTTAGCCGCATACTGGGCGGAGGTCGCGCCCCCTAGTTCATGAATGGCTTAGTAGTTCAGGAAGGAGGAACCGAAACCATGTTGGCGCAGGCGTGTCATGCGGGACCCAGCGGGGTCCTGCTGTTTCTGGTTGGCCGAGCGGCCAAGCAACTCCTCGCGTGGTGCCAGTTGCCCCGCGTCTCTTCCAGTGACCCGATGTCTTGGACCATTGGACATCTTCACAGTTGGGCTCGTGTAGGCCGTTGTCGCACAGTCGCGGACCTCTTTTAGTCCACCACGCAGTGCCGATAGCGCCGCCCCTTCTCGGGAATACCAGCGGCTCGGGACGCTAGTTTCATTTGCGGTCGGCCTTGCACCGGCCTCTGCTACACCGCCACTGTCCATCATTCACGGGACAGTCCATCGGCGGCGCGGTTGCGCCACCGCTGCTCCGCAGTGACATTTGTTGCTCCATCTATCTGTGAGCTTCCCTTTGGTCACCAGATGAGTTCTGCTGGCCCGATTCTCGTTCCGAAAAAAGCCGCGCACTCATCAAGATGTCGCCTTCGATCTGAAATTGTTGATGATGAGAAAAAATCAACCTATAATCATGGAACATTGAGATTCATAAGTCATTATAAAGGCAGAGGGGGTTGGGCCATGTTTGTTCGGCCCGCACCATCCGCATTCAGGTGATATCAAGTGCTTCGTTTTCTAAACCATGATAGGAAATGTAGAACCCAAAAAAATAAAAAAGACCGAATCCCCTACCTTTTGTTGGCCACTAATCGTTTTTTGAAGGTGTTGCGGGGAGAAGATGAAGAAGATCATCGTTCGTTGCATCCTCCATGTACATCCAAACCCGAGTTGCATCATCTCATGGAAGACGATCCACATCGGTAGGTGTCCAGGGAAAATGTCGAAGAAGGGTTGTCGCCGGCGTTCTTCTTTGGAAGAATGCGTTCTTAATTCTTCGTTTGGAGGAGCGTTATTCGTGGGTAGAATTTGAATTCTCCCAAGCTCTCCTCTCAAATTCTACTCCATGTGTGAAATTCCAAGCCATAATAATATTAAATGTCATATTATTTTAGATTTTGGAAAAAATTCAAAAAAATAAATTTAAAATACGATTAAGAGGATCCACCTAATTAATTCACGTGTGTTGGAATGAATTAATTAAGGGAGTTCTAGAGTCTTTCCCTCATTAATGAGGAAAAGTTGGGAGGCTATACACTTCTCCCAATAATAGGTATCGGGTGGTCCCCACTACTATTGTTCAAATTGGGGGTCAGGGTCTCTGGTGGTCCCCACGTCATATCCTCTCATGGGAGGTTATGTATGGGTGGTCACCACCACCATAACCTCTCATGGTAGGTTAAGGTGTGGTGGTACCACCTTAAACTTCCAAGAGGAGGTTTCATCTACCAATGTGTCCCACCTCCAAACACTTACATGGACGAAAAAACAAAATAGTGTGTAGCTTATATTTTTTATTATATTTTAAGAAAACCCAGAAATTAACTTTTATTCCCAACCCTATACTGCCGAGGTGAAAGTATTCTTAAGAGAATACTGGTATTGTGAGTTCAATGGTGCCCTCAGAATTTAGTTCATATCACCAGTTCAAAAGTTATAAAATCTCTCTCGCATGTTTACTATATGTACCAGAACAGAACTTCAGAAATTGATTCTATGTACACCGTGCCTCAGAATCTTGCACCGTCAGTTTTCACAGACTCGTAAAATTCCCATGTATTTACGAAAAAAAATTCCCTGGAATTTTTGGGTCTTTACATTCTCCCCACCTAAGGGCTTTATGTCCCCATAAACTACAAATCAAACTATGGGAATAAATGGGGATATTGAGCATGCATCTGAGCCTCCCACTCCCATGTGCTCTCCTGTAGGTTCTTGTGCTTCCAGTTAACGCGCACAAGAGGTATCGACTGTACACATAGGATATGCTCCTATCGATCCTCAACCTCCACTAAAACCTCTGTGAATGTCACCCCATCATCGATGTACAACTCTCCATGGTCCATGATGTGGGAATTGTCGTGCACGTATCTCTTCAGCTGAGATACGTGGAAGACATCCTGCATCCGGTGCAACTGAGGGGGAAGAGCCAGGTGGTAAGCCACCTTACCTACTTTTTTGTGGACCAAGAAAGGTCTGATTAATCTCAGAGATAACTTGCTGCCTCAACCAAATCTCTATAAACCTCATCGGTGTGAGACCCGTAGAAAGACGTGGTCACCATCCTTGAACTCAAGTGGTCGATGTCTCCTGTTAGCATATGACTTATACCTACTCTTTATAGTCTTCATCTGCTCCTGGATGATCTGCACGTTCTCTGTGGTAGCTCGTACCATCTCTGGTCCCACTAGTGCTGACTCTCCTGGGTCTATCCAGCATAGTGGCAATCTGCAAAGTCGACTATACAAGGCCTCAAAAGGTGCCATCGCTATATTGGAGTGATTGCCGTTGTTATAAGAAAACTCCCCAAAGGTAAATGATCTTCCCAGCCGTGAAAGAAGTCGAGGATACATGCACGGAGCATGTCCTCGAGGGTCTGAATGGTCCGCTCAGTCTGACCATCTGTCTGAGGATGGAAGGTGGTGCTCAGACAATGTTGTGTCCCGAAAGCCTCTTGAAACCCCTTCCAAAGCTGTTAAGTAACCGTGCATTATGATCAGAGAAAATAGAAAAAGGTACTCTATATAGCCACACAATCCCTTTCACGTAGTGGCATCCCATGCTCTCTACTAAACCCTGCACTCTGATCGGTAGGAAGTGAGCCAACTTGGTGAGTCAGTCAACGATCACCCATAATGAGTTGTGACCCCTACATGTACATGGAAGGCTCTTCATGAAGTACATGGATATATCATATCACTTCCACTCTGGGAATTTTAATGGCCGTACCAATCCTGCTGGTACCTGGTGCTCCGCCTAAAATTGCTGACAAGTAAGGCATTGAAAGACAAACTCTACTACCGCCTTCTTCAAACCTGGACACCAGTGTTATCATAGAAGGTCAAGGTACATATTTTCCACTCCTGGATGTACTACAAGAATGGATGTGTGGAACTCCCTCAACACTTCCTTCTGAAGTGCTACTGGAAACAAGGTACGTCCTCTAATGATGATGAATTGCTCCGCACCTTCAGAAAATACTTCATCTGCATGCCCTGTGGATATCTGAGCATGTCGTGTCTCGTAGTCAGTGTCTCTACATTTCACCTCCATGACTTGCTGAGGAAGTGGGGGGAGTGACTATAAGAGACTATAGAAAGGCTGCTCCATCTCTATCTAGAATGGATATCTATAAAGCAGCTTGCTACTCTGTCACCCCACCTAGAAGTTGTATACTAGTTCTCTTGCTATGTGAATCTGCAACAATGTTCCCCTTCCCAGGAGAATAGACTATCTCAAAGTCATAGTCTTGGAGGAACTCAAGACAACATCATTCTCTCAGGTCCATGTACTTCGGAGAGAATATATAACTGATACTCTTGTGATAAGAGTATATGGTAAAATGTTCGCTCATCAGATAATCTCGCCACATCTTCAAGGAGAAGACCACTACTGCTAACTCCAAGTCATGGGTAGCATAGTTCTGCTCGTGATATCTCAACTTCTGAGAACCATATGTGATCAATGCTAACTACTCCATCAGGACACACCTGAGTCTGGTCCCTGATGCGTCACTCTAGACTACATACCCAAAGCCTTCCTCTAGAAACCTCAATATGGGGGCACTAGTCATTCTCTTACTCAGCTACTAAATGATCTATTAGAATATCTCTGACCATACGAAGGGTTTCCCATTCTTCGTCAAGGCTGATAGTGGTTCTGCAACTCTGGAGAAGTCTGGAATGAAGCTTCGATAATAACCAGCAAAACCCAAGAAACTGTGTACCTCCAACACACTCCTGAGTGGCTCCAATGAAAGTACCGCCTAAATAATCACTGGATATATAGCAACTATATCCTATGAGATGACGTGTACCAATAAGTGAACCTCTTCAATCCAAAACTCGAAATTCAATATCTTACCATAAATCTGGTTCTCTCGGAGTGTGTCCATTACTATCCGTAAATGGAAGGCATGATCTTCCTTAGTAGTCGAGTAGATCAAAATATTGTTGATGAAGACTACAAAAAAGAGATCAAGGAATGGTTGAAATATCCTATTAATGAGTCCCATGAACACTACTCTATTATTGATTACACTGAAAGGCATAACCAAAAACTCATAGTGGCTTTATCGACACCTGAAGGTCATCTTTTGCACATCCTCGTCTCGAAATCTAAGCTAGTGATAGCGTGATCTAAGGTCTATCTTCACAAACCCTTGTGCGCCCTTTTACTAATCAAAGAGGTCATAAATCCCCCGGAGTTGGTACATGTTCTTCACGGTCACCTGGTTCAGGTGACGGTAGTCGGCACAAGGCCTCAGGCTCCCATCCGCCTTCATGGTGAACAGAATCGGGGCTGCCCAGGGAGAAACATTTGGCTGGATGAATCCTTCCCCTGAATATACTACAGTTTTACCCACAGATCACGCAGCTCAGCAGAGGCCATCTGATATGATGGAGTAGATATTGGTGTCGTCCTAGGGTATAGGTCAATGAAGATGTCCACCTATCTGTGAGGAGGGAGTCTCAGAACATCGTTACAGAAAATATTCGTGTACTGGTCCACTCCTATAGAATAGCTCGGACTCTCCACATCAACTGCTCTGAGGGTAAAGCAGGCCAACTAATAAGTGATTGGGTGAACCCTCCTCTGAGTAAGTCTGTCCTGTGCTACAAAGGCTCCCTTATCTCCGGTGAAGGTGAACCTAGTTCTATCCATGTGGACACACCACACATTGGGCCTAATACAGTTGATCTGAGCATTGACTATAGATAAACAGTCCATACCCAAGATAACGTCGTAAGACCTCGACTCCACTATGAGGTTATCCAATCCAAATCTACAACCTCCTAGAGTATGCTCACACTACTAGCA
Source organism: Viscum album (assembly GCA_963277665.1). NCBI lineage: Eukaryota > Viridiplantae > Streptophyta > Magnoliopsida > Santalales > Viscaceae > Viscum > Viscum album. Next base: position 194,426,937 of record OY728142.1, on the reverse strand, counting down.
CCAGTGCGTAATTTTCGAGTCTGCTCCCAAATAAGTCTCTAGCCATAAGGATCGAGCCAACGACTCCGTCGGAATCTCTGAGCTCCGAACGGGGGAAGTGGCAATGAAATAGAGACTGGCACCTGTGTCTATTTGAACTGAAGCTATGGTGGAGTAGAGATAGATCATACCTCGAATCATCTCCATAGAGAAATTATTTTAATCCTTAGATGCTTGGAGCTGATCTCACCCCTGCCCACAGGCTCTCTTCGGTCGGGGTGGAACCCCTTCCAGTGGTGGCGGTAACACCTCGAAATGTCCTCCACCACCAGCTGCACAACCAGCTCCTCTTCCATGTCTCCCTAGTCCCTGCAGACCTCCTCGATTGAATATTTGTCTCTACCTTGGCAGTCCTTCAACTGTATGATGATCATCCAAATAGAGGGTTGAACAATCATGATCCATGTGACCATGCCCGCCATATGAGTAGCATTTCCCACTACGAGAATTATTGGATCTGTCTCATATGCCCCACACAACTGAACCTGTGTCCTGAGGTCATCCACAGGGTGACCTAGTCTGCTTGGACCTCTGCAGCACCTATCTACTTCCAACAGTAAAAGTATCCCCTCCATGTCAACTACTGATGGTTCTCGCTGCTAGTGACTGCTCAGCAAGGAAACTCTCCACTAGGAGGGCTCTCTCTAACAATCCTGACTACGTCCGTATGATGAGGGCGATCATCGAAGCTCAGATCTCTTGCCTGAGACACTGATCGATGGTCTGGGCCCTTAAGATTGGTTCCCACACCATATACATGGAGTAACAATATAGGTCGGTAAACCTCGCTAATTACTATGCCACCGTCATGCTACCCTGCTGTAGATGAAGTAGATCCTGAATCTGCACCGCATGTAGGGTGGCTCGGACAAACTCTGCCTGAAAAATGATCTCAAAGTCTTCCGAGAGTAGATTCACCTTTTCATGCACCTGTATTATCAATATCCACCATCTACGTACTGCTTACTGAAGGAGAATTGCGGAAAAGATGACCATAAGGTCGGCTAGTGTCCCTACTAGTCTGAAAACTCCCACCACAACCTCCAGCCAATCCTTAACTGCATGTGGGTCCATATCACCTCTGAACCTGAGTGGCCTCTGGTGCTAGAACTTGTGAAATATGTTTAGGTTGCGTGCACTCTCAACTGCTGGGACTCCTAGCATTGGTGGCCCAATGGGTAGTGGTAACGCTGGTGCCTCTACTGTGATAGGGCCCTACACCGAGGACTCGTCATTCAGTGGGCTATCCGTACACACAACTCTCGGAACCCCGACTTGCAGTCTATGTGGAGGCATCTTGAAAAGAAAATGGTAGCACTAGTCAACAAGTTATACCTAGTGAGCTGACTCAATATATCACACCGCAAATTTTTGAAAAAACACATGCAATCAGTGTTTTTGTGCATTTAGTCGGATATAAGAAGTTAGGTTCCTTGTGTATGGATACATCAGTCGCTACACCAAAACTGGACTCCCTGGACATGAAACCACACTCATTACCCTTAACAGTATTTCTTCACAGAAAATAAAGATCATACTCCTATGGTCTGTTGTATTACCAACTCCATTGATAAAATTTTTTCCCGACTCATCCCCTGGGGACCGTCACGTGACTACCCCAGGCCCGCTATCCTTAGGCTAGGGGGTGGAAACTATCACCAAAGGCGTAATTTCCTAAAACTAGGAAGACATTTCCTTATAAACTGAAAAAACACACAACAAATTATGATTTAGAAGAAAACACTAAGTAAAGCAGTATGCAAAATAACTGGTCAAAACTAAAAGGGGCCAGAAATACAATCCCAACAGGAGAGTACAAGTACAACTGAAAAATAAGTAAAACCAAATAAAATTAAAATAGCTACTGGGTCATCCATCAGGGTTCCTACCTAAAGGATTGGTACAGATCGCCCCCTCGGCACTCAACGTCTGTCAGTCTCCTCCATGTACCGACTCATTGTAACGTCCACCTTCGGGTACCATCTAGTCCTGCTACTTTGATCGCCAGTCAGTGTTGTCCATCGTCTACAACCAACAGAACGAGGTGTGGGCATAGCCCGTGGAGGGCTGAATATAACAATAATCAATAGGGACCTCGATACCCTCAAGGTCTCACAAAATTCAACAAGGATAACGCACAATGTATGAAATCAACATATATCTGTAACACCCCAAGGTTTTGAAAATAAATATAGAATGCAATATTATAATCTATCCATTAAACACATCATTGCCTCTTTTATGTATTGAATTTCAAGAAATGTTCATCTAGAGTTGTGTTCAGTAAGTCATTTAGAGGCTGATAGAACAAACTTGATTTTTGGTGAATAGTAACATACCCTTATGAATAGTAAAATGAATAGTAATATGAATAGTAATATGACCCTTGAATAGTAAATAATGATATTATTTTATTTTATTAAGGAAATATGATAATGGGATCTTAATTAATTTTTCAATGTCACATAAAACTAACTGCACTTCAAGATTTTTTTTTCGAAATAACTATGACCTTTTTTAAAAAATAAATTAATAATATTTAGAAAATTATTTTTGTAAAATGGTTTTCACTTTTGAACTCTACAAGTCAAAAAATGGTAGGGGTGAATTTTTGGGATTTCTCTGAAATTCTTGAATTTTTTATGAATAGCGAAATACGATAAAATACCGTATATAAAAATTATCAGCTAAATACACTATTTATGACATCAAAAGTGATTCAGGGACACTTGTTTTGAACTCACATGCACTTATTACTATTAGGGGTCATATGAAACAACACTATTGGTTGTCATGAAGGAAATAATAATATAATGAATTAAATATTCAAAATTTACCCCTCTCCTCCACTATAAAACCCCCCCACCACTACCTCTTCTCTGCACCTCTCTAAGCCTTGATTCTACTAAAATTTCTTCCCAATTACCATTCCCTAGTCACTACCCATGACCAGGAATCTCTTAGTCTTTACAAAATTCCAAAATCCCATCCCTTAATGAGTTTCTCAAGGAGATTATTTCAAGTGGCAAAGCACCCTTCTTTCTCATTTGGTTTTATTTTAATTTATCTACTTTTCTTATCTTCTCCCCACATTCTATGTACAAATGACCATGAAAACTCCAATAACATCTATATAATAGATTTATATCATCTTAATGGAAGAACCATAATAAATATTGTAACGCCCCGACCCCAGTTACCCAGAGTCGGTGCATTACTTCGTAACATTGGCATGATCACAAGAAAGATCAAATCTCGAAAGACCTATTGGTTTAGTAGCCTTGGAAACACTAGATATATTCATAAGTTTTAAATTACATCATAAAATGAAAAACTACTACAACAACATAATGTTTCCACAATCCACACTATTAACCCCTCATAAAATCCCTGCAGGTCATTCATAACTTACTTCTTCACATCCTGGGAAAAATAAAACATAGAAAAGGGGTGAGCTCAAATGCCCAGTAAGGATAACAATATAGCGGAAACTTTCATAAATAAGAATAAACATTTAAGGCAATGCATTACTAAAAATAAGCCTTTTAAACTTTAACTTCGACATAGTATGGCAAAAGTAAAATGAAATAATTCCATTTACTTATTCACATGGATATTCTACTAATCGAATAATCACATGCAAAAATCAATAACCACTTTCATAATGTTGGAATGCATAATGCCAGACTATAATAACCACATAGCCAAGGCCTCGTGCCAAGACTACAAATAAGATTTTGTCAAGGCCTTGTGCCAAGACACTAGTTTGTCTCATGATACCTACCGATGCATCGAGGAGCTATAGAGGGCTCCACCCGTCACTTATTAAGTCCAATGCATTCCCATATGAAAAGGTTTAAACATAACATAAACATTCGTATTAAAACTAGCATACGAATGTCAATAATTTCACCATAAACTATGAATGGTATAAAAATAGCACATCCATAGTCAAACATATCACAAAACCTTCAATACAATATAGAAGTTTTGTATCATAATAAATCAACTTCAAATAATCTTAAAATCCATCAAAGGATGTTGACGTAGATGAAATCAATTTTTTTTTAAAGAAATATCTCCTTTTATTTTGAAATCATTTAAGATCCATATAAAATAAAACATTTTCTTTGAAAATATTCTTATAAGCTTGTAAGAAAAGCTTTGAAGATTTTATAACGGCGTAAAATAACCGCACCCTCCGTATAAGTTAAAAAAACATTCTTACCTCAATTCTGTCGAAAAGGTTAAAAAGGACCTTGTTTTGAAAACGACGGAAAGATTCCTTTATAAACCTCTTATAAAAAGTCAAACAAGGGTATAAATGACTTTAACTCATATTCTTGTAAATTGTAAAAATGTTTTGAAATACATTTATAAGAAACATGGATGTGGATGATAAAGATATCCTAGTAGATTATTACGTATAAACAACCTCGGATAATGAAGAGATTGTGAAATAACCCTTACCTTGTACTTTTCCTTTGTTGGGGTCGGTTAACCTCCTGTATAATGGTGAAATAATTGTTATTAAATTATTCAAGAATCATATAAATTAATATGATATCATATATGATCTTTTAACATTGCTTTATTAATAATATCTTAGTATTATCGTCGTTTCAGGTGATAATCGATTCGTTCTTCTTAAATGTTTGGTTACATAAGACATGTTTGTAATGGATAGATTAAATCTTATTCATAATCAGAATGATATTAACATTATTTTTAACCCTAAAATGAGAATAATACTTGAATGGATACGATGGAGGATGGATCTCACCGCGTTCGTGGAGACGGTAGTCCGTACGTACGCACGAACGCTGCTTCCATTTAATTTTTATTTTAAAAGAATTGAATCCAAATGATACATAGGTATATTACTATTCCAGTATAATATAATATTTTATATATGTTACTTATGTTCATTAACACCATCCTTTATACGTTCCATGTGTGGTATGAACGAGTCATATCATTTTAAGGGGGCGGTAGTCCGCACTTCCTCAAATGAAATTATCGTATGTATATACAACATGAAACGAATAATGGTATGAAATAAAATGGAATTACAGAAGCCTATATATAAAATATATATCATTAATATCATATTTAATTACAGTGCCATCATTATGGCCACCATGAGAGGCGGTAAGATGTATTTGAACAATCATCGTTTCGTGAGGCGTTAGTTTTCCATCCACAGAAACATTATGTTCATCATCCATTAGATGGAGTTGTGTGTATGTGTAGTTTGAATCCTTCTTATAACAACATCCTAGTATATTTAGGATACTGGTGTTGTTACAAAAGAAAGGAAATAAAAAGAGTTTGGGGGTTGGAGAAGCAAAATAAAGGAAAATAATTTAAGAGAAATCGTTACCTTTAATTTAGGTAACTCACTTTGGTTGGAACCAAAGGACTTCTTGAAATGATTTCTGCCTAAGGGGAAGCTTCAAGGAGGAGGAGAGGGATGTGGGGAGCTTAGTTGGGCAGAGTTTGGACGAGCCAAGTGGCTTGAGAGGTGTGAGGAATGAGCAGAAGTGGTCTCCTTTTATAAGGGAGAAGAGGGGCTCTTTAGGAAAGAGTGAAAGTATTACTTTATAATATAATTATATTCGGTTTATAATGGTCCAAAAATCATTGAGGTCGAAGCTAAGATGACTAATATTCTAAATAACATCAAACAATAAGAATTGGATAGGTTTTAGAAAATATTTTAATCATTATAATCTTATTTATTTAAATGATTTATTAATGAGGTAAACATTGCATCATTATTGTGTCATTAATAATTTAAATTATTTGATGTCTAAAAATTATAAATAAAATATCATTATGTAGGAAATCTTTTTTATCTTTCTAATGAATATTTATAATCGAAAATCCAACATGTATAACCCTATGTAAAAATTGTTCTTCTAAAAGATGTAAGCTTATGCCATTTTTATTTTTATTTTAACTTTATTAATATAAAGTGTCCCTACCACATACAAGTGGCTCCAAGGGGTCCCCAAATTGACCCAAGGATGCTCATGGTCGGGTATGTGTCAACCAATAAGGTTAGGACACGTTTTAGGTTAATTTTGTATTATTATAATATTATTTTTTAACCCTTATTTACGGGATTTACCCTTAACCATGGTAAATAAAATATTTACCACAGTAATTATTCAAAATGTCTAAAAATAAAAGTTACCTATTTACACAATTTGGACATCCTGATTCCAAATATGGAATCCATTTTTCTAAATTCAAAACACAGAAGTGGCAAAAATTAATTTAAAATTAATTCCCGCTGTCAAAACAAAAAGCGTGTTTTTAAGAGGTAATAACTATCAAAAGATTGACACTTGTTTATGTTCGGTTTAATTGTAAAATTATGTCCAATGACCAACATTATATTAAATGGTAAAAATATATTCTAAATATACTTTAAAACCACTCAAATTCACAATTTATCACTATTAATTATTTTGATTAAAAAAGTTGTTTTTAATTAAAATTTAGTAATTTTCACTATTCATCAAAATATAAAAGTTATCTGAAAAGTACCAAAATTTCACCCTAGGCTAATTTCAATATTCCGAATCCAAAAATGAAGTCGATTTTGAAATATAAAATATATATGATTTCAAAAAGTAGGTATTACTATTCACAACGGCTAGTTTAATTAGTTGTGGTGTGTTAGAACTCGGTGTTGCGTACAACACACGCTATCACATTATTCAAAGAGAAGCGTACCGTAGAAGCTTGGGGTGTTACATTCTCCCCTCCTTCAAATAATTGCGTCCTCGCAATTTCTAGGGTATTACTGCATAAAAAGACTCGGGTGGTTCTTCATCATAAGTTCCTCGGGTTCCCACGTTGCCTCTTCCATCTTATGGTTTCTCCACAAAACTTTTACCAGACGCGTCGTCCGGTTTCTCAGCACTTGTTCTCTCGTATCAAGAATCTTGACGGGATCTTCGCAATAAGACAGATCGGGTTCCAGTTCTAATTCCTCATAGGTGAGTACATGCGTCGGATCAGGCATGTATTTCCTCAATATAGATACGTGGAACACATCGTGAACTTTGGAGAGACTTGGCGGCATTGCCAATCGGTAAGCTACAGCCCCAATTCGTTCTAGAATTTCGAAAGGTCCGATGTACCTGGGACTCAATTTACCTTTCTTTCCAAAACGTATGACTCCCTTCCATGGAGATACCTTTAGGAAAACATGATCATCGACTTGAAATTCCAAATCCTTCCTTCGATTATCGGCATAGCTCTTCTGCCTACTTTGAGCTGCTTTGATGTGATTTTGGATTACTTTCACCTTTTCCACCGTTTCCTCCACCAGTTCTGGGCCTACAAGTTTTCTTTCACCAACGTCATCCCAACAGGTTGGTGTACGACATCTCTTTCCGTATAAAGCTTCATATGGTGCCATCTGAATACTTGAATGGAAGCTATTGTTATAGGAAAATTCTACCAGAGGTAAATATTGATCCCACATACCCTGAAAGTCAAGTGAGAAAGATCTCAACATGTCTTCTAAGGTTTGAATAGTCCGTTCTGATTGTCCATCTGTCTGAGGGTGGTAAGCAGTGCTCAAATGAAGTTCAGTATCCAGGGATTTCTGAAGACTTTTCCAGAATATTGAAGTAAAACGGGGATCACGATCAGAAACAATCGATAGGGGTACTCCATGAAGTCTCACAACTTCATTAATGTATAGTCTTGCTAGACGTTCCAGGGTTAGATCTTCTCTTATAGCAAGAAAATGTGCTGAATTGGTAAGACGATCAACAATAACCCATATTGCATCGTTCCTTCTAGGAGTCTTCGGTAGCCCCATGACAAAGTCCATCGTAACATTGTCCCATTTCCACTCCGGTATGGGAAGAGGTTGCATGACTCCTCCAGGCTATTGCCTTCCAGCTTTAACTTGTTGACAAACCATACAACTTGACACAAAATCAGCAATCTCCCTCTTCATGTTGTCCCACCAAAAATGTTCCTTCAAATCTCTATACATTTTGGTGCTCCCAGGGTGTATAGAGAAATTGGAACAATGAGAATCATCCAGCAATTCCCTTTTTAGATCAGGTATATTGGGAACACAAAGTCTCTTCCCGAATTTCAAAATTCCATCTTCATACACAAAGTCTCTCAATCTCCCATCATTCACAGCTTTAATCTTCTTTTGGAAATCTTCATCATCGGTCTGAGAACTCTTAATCCTTTCTAGTAAAGATGGTTTGGCAACCATTTGAAAAAGCATTGATGTTTCACCTTCCCTGGTTATTCCCATGTCCATCTTCACTAGATCCATAAAAATTGGATCCCTTTCAATTCTCATATTGTTCAAAAATCCATGGTCTTTTCTACTCAAAGCATCTTCCACCTTGTTTGCCTTCCCTGGGTGGTAGTGTATCGTACAATCATAATCCTTGAGTAATTCAAGCCATCTCCTTTGCCTCATGTTGAGTTCATTTTGTGAGAAAATATACTTCAAACTCTTGTGATCAGTATAAATCTCACATTTTTCACCATAGAGGTTGTGCCTCCATATCTTCAAAGCAAATATCACTGTTTCTAACTCGAGATCATGAGTAGGATAGTTTTGTTCATGAATTTTCAACTGTCGTGATGCATAGGCAATAACTCTATCATTCTGCATAAGGAAACAACCAAGACCTTTCTTCGATGCATCACTATAAATAACGAACCCATCATTCCCCGATGGTAGAGTCAATATAGGAGCATTGACTAATCTTCTCTTCAGTTCTTCGAAAAATTCTTCACACTCTTTTGCCCAAACAAATTTAACCCCTTTACGTGTGAGCTTCGTTAATGGGTTAGCCAATCGGGCAAAATTCTGGACGAAACGTCGATAATAACCTGCCAAACCAATAAAACTACGTACCTCAGTTATACTCGTAGGTGCTGGCCATTCTTGGATTGCCTTGGTCTTAGAAGGATCAACAGAGATTCCATCTTTAGAGACAATATGGCCAAGAAAAGAAATCTCCTGAAGCCAGAATTCACACTTGCTAAACTTCCCATATAATTCATGCCTCCTCAGAGTCTTCAAGATAATGCGCAAGTGATTTTCATGATCTTCGTAGGTTTTGGAGTATACCAAGATATCATCAATAAATACCACCACAAATTCATCGAGATACTCCTTGAAAACTCTATTCATCAGATCCATGAATACAGAGGGTGCATTAGTCAATCCAAACGGCATTACAGTAAACTCGTAATGCCCGTACCTGGTTCGAAATGCTGTCTTCGAAATGTCTTCCTTCTTCACACACAACTTATGGTATCCAGATCGAAGGTAAATCTTTGAAAAGTATTGAGCTCCATGCAGTTGGTCAAATAAATCATCAATACGAGGTAGGGGATACTTGTTCTTTATCGTTATAGCATTGATCTCCCTGTAGTCGATACATAACCTCATAGATCCATCTTTCTTTTTAACAAAAAGAACAGGGCTCCCCATGGAGAAACACTAGGGCGAATAAATACCTTATTACTCAATTCCTCTAGTTGTTTCTTTAGTTCGACTAACTCTACAGTGGCCATTCTATAAGGGGTCTTCGATATAGGCCTTGATCCAGAAATCAAATCAATGGAAAACTCAACTTCTCGTTCTGGAGGATGTCCAGGTAAATCTTCCGGAAATATATCTACAAATTCTTTCACAACAGGTACATCCTCTATTTGAACATTCCTTTCCTCTCCGATAGTTATTTCATTCTCTTCCTCCCCAATAATTGAATTATGTTGAGCTACTGGGGGTGGATCTAAACAAGAATTAGGTGGTGACGATTCTGCTCTAAAAATAAGGTGTTCCTTATCATTATCATCAAGAATCGTAACCTCTTTCTTCTTACAATAAATCTTCACATCATAGTCCGAAAGCCAGTCCATACCGAGGATTATATCAAACTCAATCATAGGTATGACGATGAGATCAGCAGATAAAGAAAATTTATGTGCTCTAATGGGGACTGATTCACAAAACTTTGTTGCAACGATACTTCCCTTTGGAGTTTTAACTGACAACTCCCTTATTAAATCAAATTGGAAATATCTAATTTTCTTAGAAAACTGGGAAGATATGAAACAATGCGATGATCCAGAATCAAATAATGCATTTGCTAAACTTGAGGAAACCATTAAATTACCTGCCACCACGTCTTTTGGAGCTTCTACCTCAGCAGTAGTGATAGCATAAGCCTGGCCTTGATCCCTTGGCCTTTTCTGAGGTAAGTTCTCCTGACGCTTAGGACATGCATTTTCATAATGCCCCATCTCCCTGCAATTGTAGCACTGAACGTTGGTAGCTTCCTTCTTCCCATTGCAATCATGAGCTTGGTGGCCTTTTTCACCACACTTGTAACAGACTCCCATTCCCTTCAAGCAAGTACCAGGATGTTTCTTCCCGCATTTACCACAAGATGGATATTCAACCTTTCCCTTCTTCACCTTATTTCCATTCCCAGATTGATCAGCAGGTCTCTTCTTCTCTTGCTTTTCTTTAAAGTCATAAGACTTAGAGAATTCCTTTTCGGTCTTGATAGCACATGAGACAATGTCTTCGTACGATGAAAAGGATTGTGAGACTAATGCTCGACGGAGAAATGGTTTTAACCCATCAAAGAAACGATAAATCTTACTTCTTGGGTTGCGAATATAATCTCCAGCATACCTCGCTAACCTTGTAAAGTTAGCCTCATACTTTGTGACATTCTCATCCTCCTTTTGTCTCAGACTCAGAAATTGCCTTTCCATATCTGCTCGATGGTCACGAGGGAAGTATTTTTCTAAAAACAGATCTTTGAACTCCCTCCATTCCATATTTGATACTTCATCATCTTCCTTCGTATTTTGAATCAATTACCACCATTGATCAGCATCTTCAGTGAGGCGGTAAACTGCCATGATAACTTTTTCCCTTTCACTGCTCCCCAAAGCCTGAAATATTTTCTCTAGGGAAAATATCCATTGCTCAGTTACTAAGGGATTTGTATTCCCATTGAACGTTGGTGGTTGTTGCCTCATGAATCGATATAACATTGATCCTCCACGCTGTGGATCAGGGTGCTCCATACGGGTAAGGTTATTATTCATAACCTGAGTAAGTTGTCCCAGTATGGTGATTATCTGATCAGCACCAGTTGCATCACCAGCCCCACTATAATTATCTTGAGCAGGAGGGCAATCCCTACATGGAGTGTGTGCATTGATACAGTTTCCATTTCTTCCACTAGGCGCCATTTCTAAACAATGGCATAAACTAGATCAGTTTATGAATCAAAATACATAATCCCATACTTATAAAACACTTAACATAAATTGAACTATTTATGGATATAATCCATAATCATAAAATTTTTTTCTTTGAGGATTTATATACTCATAATCCCTTCAAAATTATTTGTAAAGAAAATGAGAGTTATCCTAAGCATATCCCCCGGGAGTGTCGTAACCAAGAGTGCAGCAAGGCCCGTTGTCGTGCACCAGTTCCCGTTCGAGTCTAGCTCAAAGCGGTGTTTTCGGGTTTTACCCCTAGGTACATCTGTGCCAGAGCCGCCTCTACCTGCTCGTATCCAGACAGGGATGTATTTCTCGGAAAACTCACAAAATCTCTATAATACCAAAATTCTATGAAGTTCTTCTATACTAATCCTCAAAGTTCATCTTAGGTCTACGTGCTCTAATCAGAGTTTATCTAAATCTAGCTTCCAAGGTTTGTACTAAACTTCCTCTGATACCAACTGTAACGCCCCGACCCCAGTTACCCAGAGTCGGTGCATTACTTCATAACATTGGCATGATCACAAGAAAGATCAAATCTCGAATGACCGATTGGTTTAGTAGCCTTGGAAACACTAGATATATTCATAAGTTTTACATTACATCATAAAATGAAAAACTACTACAACAACATAATGTTTCCACAATCCACACTATTAACCCCTCATAAAATCCCTGCAGGTCATTCATAACTTACTTCTTCACATCCTGGGAAAAATAAAACATAGAAAAGGGGTGAGCTCAAATGCCCAGTCAGGATAACAATATAGCGGAAACTTTCATAAATAAGAATAAACATTTAAGGCAATGCATTACTAAAAAAAGCCTTTTAAACTTTAACTTCGACATAGTATGGCAAAAGTAAAATGAAATAATGCCATTTACTTATTCACATGGATATTCTACTAATCGAATAATCACATGCAAAAATCAATAAACACTTTCATAATGTTGGAATGCATAATGCCAGACTATCATAACCACATAGCCAAGGCCTCATGCCAAGACTACAAATAAGATTTTTTCAAGGCCTTGTGCCAAGACACTAGTTTGTCTCATGAGACCTACCGATGCATCGAGGAGCTATAACGGGCTCCACCCGTCACTTATTAAGTCCAATGCATTCCCATATGAAAAGGTTTAAACATAACATAAACATTCGTATTAAAACTAGCATACGAATGTCAATAATTTCACCATAAACTATGAATGGTATAAAAATAGCACATCCATAGTCAAACATATCACAAAACCTTCAATACAATATAGAAGTTTTGTATCATAATAAATCATCTTCAAATAATCTTAAAATCCATCAAAGGATGTTGACGTAGATGAAATCAAATTTTTTTTAAAGAAATATCTCCTTTTATTTTGAAATCATTTAAGATCCATATAAAATAAAACATTTTCTTTGAAAATATTCTTATAAGCTTGTAAGGAAAGCTTTGAAGATTTTATAACGGCGTAAAATAACCGCACCCTCCTTATAAGTTAAAAAAAACATTCTTACCTCAATTCTGTCGAAAAGGTTAAAAAGGACCTTGTTTTGAAAACGACGGAATAATTCCTTTATAAACCTCTTATAAAAAGTCAAACAAGGGTATAAATGACTTTAACCCATATTCTTGTAAATAGTAAAAATGTTTTGAAATACATTTTTAAGAAACATGGATGTGGATGATAAAGATATCCCAGTAGATTATTACGTATAAACAACCTCGGATAATGAAGAGATTGTGAAATAACCCTTACCTTGTAATTTTCCTTTGTTGGGGTCGGTTAACCTCCTGTATAATGGTGAAATAATTGTTATTAAATTATACAAGAATCATATACATTAATATGATATCATATATGATCTTTTAACATTTCTTTATTAATAATATCTTAGTATTATCGTCGTTTCAGGTGATAATCGATTCGTTCTTCTTAAATGTTTGGTTACGTAAGACATGTTTGTAATGGATAGATTAAATCTTATTAATAATCAGAATGATATTAACATTATTTTTGACCCTAAAATGAGAATAAGACTTGAATGGATACGATGGAGGATGGATCTCACCACGTTCGTGGAGACGGTAGTCCGTACGTACGCACGAACGCTACTACCATTTAATTTTTATTTTAAATGAATTGAATCCAAATGATACATAGGTATATTACTATTCCAGTATAATATAATTTTTTATATATGTTACTTAAGTTCATTAACACCATCCTTTATATGTTCCATGTGTGGTATGAACGAGTCATATCATTTTAAGGGGGCGGTAGTCCGCACTTCCTCAAATGAAATTATCGTATGTATATACAACATGAAACGAATAATGGTATGAAATAAAATGGAATTACAGAAGATTATATATAAAATATATATCATTAATATCATATTTAATTACAGTGCCATCATAATGGCCACCATGAGAGGCGGTAAGATGTATTTGAACAATCATCGTTTCGTGAGGCGTTAGTTTTCCATCCACAGAAACATTATGTTCATCATCCATTAGATGGAGTTGTGTGTATGTGTAGTTTGAATACTTCTTATAACAACATCCTAGTATATTGAGGATACTGGTGTTGTTTCAAAAGAAAGGAAATAAAAAGAGTTTGGGGGTTGGAGAAGCAAAATAAAGGAAAATAATTTAAGAGAAATCGTTACCTTTAATTTAGGTAACTCACTTTGGTTGGAACCAAAGGACTTCTTGAAATGATTTCTGCCTAAGGGGAAGCTTCAAGGAGGAGGAGAGGGATGTGGTGAGCTTAGTTGGGCAGAGTTTGGACGAGCCATGTGGCTTGAGAGGTGTGAGGAATGACTAGAAGTGGTCTCCTTTTATAAGGGAGAAGAGGGGCTCTTTAGGAAAGAGTGAAAGTATTACTTTATAATATAATTATATTCGGTTTATAATGGTCCAAAAATCATTTATGTAGAAGATAAGATGACTAATATTCTAAATAACATCAACCAATAAGAATTGGACAGGTTTTAGATAATATTTTAATCATTATAATCTTATTTATTTAAATGATTTATTAATGAGGTAAACATTTCATCATTATTGTGTCATTAATAATTTAAATTATATGATGTCTAAAAATTATAAATAAAATACCATTATTTAGGAAATCTTTTTATCTTTCTAATGAATATTTATAATCGAAAATCCAACATGTATAACCCTATGTAAAAATTGTTCTTCTAAAAGATGTAAGCTTATGCCATTTTTATTTTTATTTTAACTTTATTAATATAAAGTGTCCCTACCACATACAAGTGGCTCCAAGGGGTCCCCAAATTGACCCAAGGATGGTCATGGTCGGGTATATGTCAACCAATAAGGTTAGGACACGTTTTAGGGTAATTTTGTATTATTATAATATTATTTTGTAACCCTTATTTACCGGATTTACCCTTAACCATGGTAAATAAAATATTTACCACAGTAATTATTCAAAATGTCTAAAAATAAAAGGTACCTATTTACACAATTTGGACATCCTGATTCCAAATATGGAATCCATTTTTCTAAATTCAAAACACAGAAGTGGTAGAAATTAATTTAAAATTAATTCCCGCTGTCAAAACAAAAAGCGTGTTTTTAAGAGGTAATAACTATCAAAAGATTGACACTTGTTTATGTTCAGTTTAATTGTAAAATTATGTCCAATGACCAAAATTATATTAAATGGTAAAAATATATTATAAATACACTTTAAAACCACTCAAATTCACAATTTATCACTATTAATTATTTTGATTAAAAAAGTTGTTTTTAATTAAAATTTAGTAATTTTCACTATTCATCAAAATATAAAAGTTATCCGAAAAGTACCAAAATTTCACCCTAGGCTAATTTCAATATTCCGAATCCAAAAATGAAGTCCATTTTGAAATATAAAATATATATGATTTCAAAAAGTAGGTATTACTATTCACAACGGCTAGTTTAATTAGTTGTGGTGTGTTAGAACTCGGAGTTGCGTACAACACACGCTATCACATTATTCAAAGAGAAGCGTACCGTAGAAGCTTGGGGTGTTACAAATATTCTTATTCCCTCCCTTTTATTTTTATAAATGAAATTGACGTCGATGAGGTTCCGATTTATAACCTTCATGGACGACGATGTTTCGTTCTTTAATTTATTCTACATTACTGTTCATGAACCCATATTCATTGTTGAAAAAGACTATAATATATTTATTATAAACTAATCAATATTCAAGAACCAGAATATGTGCATATACATAAGTTATGTGACAAAAGTAGTTCATAATAATCCAAATACTGCAAAATAATCAAATTGGTTGTCATCTAATGATTCATCCTTATTCCATGTAAAAAATGATAGAAATGGACATTACCAATTATTTATGTTAATTAATAATATATAATTCCAATACTGGAGATTAATATCAATTCCACATGAACTTCATTACATAAAAACAAGTGCACCGAATATGAAAAATAAAGGAACCGAACACTCCAGAACGACGAAATTCAATACAACAACTTATCAATAAAGACATAAAAGAACTAAACAAAATTATGGTAAGCTACATAAATGTCTAATAGGTTCATAGAAAAGTTATTAAAAAGTATAATTTCATATTCCAAGAGCTTAAGTGCATGAGCGGAACACGTTTGGAGTTATGGTAAGGGTTTTTTCACACGAACTTCCATTTTCATTCGGGATACTTTCGTTGCCTAATTACCTCAATGAAATTCTTATGTATTGTAATCTACTCATAATATATTATATTTTATTATCATATATAGGTTTAAAGAAACCATAAACCTTCCTTATTTTATGGATAGTTACATGTTTTTAAAAGGACATTCAAAATTGTTTCCAAAATAGAAGCTCAATTCCAGGGAATTTCTCCAATTCATATCTATTTACAAGGGCACTATATATTCTGTTTTTGGAAACAATTATCTTTCTAAAAATAATCATTTTATTATGAAAATAATATATTTCTTCACTTCTTGTTTTATACAATTATTTCCAAAAGAACTCTTCTTTTCAAAATAAAAGACTATTTATCTAAAAAATGATTAATGATTTTATAAGAGTATTTTCGTTCAATGATCATGTTGATTCCAGGGTATTATTGGCATTAATAATTTATGAAGTCATATACAATATTTTATTTAATTTTTTATGACTAAATTTATTTTGTATTATCCATCCTAAAACCATTCCTAATATTATTGCGAATGGTTAGTGTTTATGATCAGTAATTGGTGAAACTTAGTTACATTTCATATGATAGTTTTAATATGAATGTATATGTTGTTTATGATGATCCCCACTCATATGAGGAATTAATTTTCATTATTATGTGATGGTTGGGGCCTGCTATAGCCCCTCGAGTCATCAGAAGGTCTCATGAGACAAACTATGGTCTTGGCACGAGGCCTTGAAAAAATGATTATTTATTGGTCCAAGCACGAGGCTTGGACGATATGGTTATGATGTACGGAATATGCAAATCCCTCAATATGATGCTAGTATTTGAAGTTCACGTTGTTATTCAACTATTAGAATATGTATGATTATGTTTTATTATGGAATTATTTATTCAGCTCATATTTCAGCCAAAATGTGTTCAAGTTCATTATTTAAGGCATGTGTTTCAATTATTCACCATGTCTAATGTTTATGCTATATTCCACTGAATTTATTAATATTACTGATCATTGAATCTCACCGCTTTTTTATGTTTCATTTTCTCAGGACATGAAGAAGTAATTTTTGAATGACTTGCAAACATAATCTAATAGATGTTGTGTTTCTAGTGGAATAAAATAGTGTTTTATTTCCCTCCATGTCGAAATGGTGAAATTATGTGTGTAACTTGATTCCAATAATACTAAACTACTCAGTCTTTCAGGATTCGAATTCCTTCTATGTATGCCAATGTAATCAAATAAGCTATCGAATCTTGGAAACTGGGGTCGAGTCCTTACAGTTGGTATCAGAGGAAGATTAGTAGAATACTTGGAAACTAGATTTAGAAAATGTAGAATTAGGGAAGAGTCCCTAAGTTAGTCTTTGATAAAATACATACAATAACGTCCTGGTATTTTGGTAAGGAATAGATTATGTGGATATTTCAGGCAATACATCCCTGTCTGGATACGAGTAGGTAGAGGTGGCTCTGTCACAGATGTATCTAGCGGTAAAACACGAAAATACTTCTTTGATCTAGACTCAAATGGGAACTAGTGCATGACAATAGGCCTTGCTGCACTCTTGGTTATGACACTCCCATGGGATAAGCTTAGGATAATTCACATTTTCTTTACAAGCCATTATGAAGGAGTTTAATGTAAACATTCCTCAAAGAAATCATTTTTTGAATATTGGATTAGCTATGCGTAGGATCTCAATTTTTTTCTAAGTATTTTGTTATGTTATGATTGTACATTATGATTTATAACATTATCTAGTGTATGAAATTATCTAGATATGGTGCCATGTGGAATGAATGGAATCTGCATGAACACATGTTTTCCCTATAGGGACTTCCCTCGGATGAAATATAATTATGTTGGCTCTAATGCTGAGGAACTCAAATTATTCTGGGAAAACTTACTCAGGTTATGAATAATAACCTTAACTGTATAGAGCTTCTAGATCCACCACATAGAGGAGCCATGCTTGATCGCTTTATGTGACAACAACCTCCATCATTCAACGGGACTACAAACCCATTTGTAACAGAGAAGTGGATATGTTCCCTTGAGAATATATTTCATACTTTGGTATGTAATGAAAGAGAGAAGGTTGTCATGGAATTATATTGTCTATCCGTAGATGCAGATCACTGGTGGTATTTAATCCAAAACACAAAGGAGGAGGAAGAGATAGGAGAGTTGGAATTGAGGTATTTTAAGGAAATCTTATTAGAGAAATATTTCCCTTCTGAGCAGCGAGAAGATGTGGAGAGACAATTCATGAATCTGAGGTAGAAGGAATATGATAATGTTGTAAGGTACGAAGCTAACTTCACATGATTATCATGACATGACGTAGACTACAAACGAAATCCAAGTAGCCAAATTGATCGATTAATTGATGGCCTAAAGCCATTTCTCTGGTGGGCACTGGTCTCCCAAAGTTTTTCATCATATGAGGATATAGTTTCATGTTCCATCAAGAGAAAAAACAATTCTCTAAGTCTTATGACTTTAAGGGAAAGTAATAAAAGAAGAGGGCTACTGAAAACCCTCGGAAAGGAAATAAGGAAATGGGGAAGAAGGGAAGAGTTGAATTTCCACCATGTGACAATTGTGGACATAAACACCCTGGTCATGCTTAAAATGATAAAAGAGTATGCTACAAATGTGGTCAGAAAGGCCATATTGATGGTGATTAAAAATGGAAGATGGAAGCCAATGATGTTCAATGCTATAGTTTTTAGGAGATGGAATACTATGCTTATGATTATCCAAAACGTCAAGGAAATGTGAAACAGAAAATTCCAACTTATGCAATCACAACTATAGAGGTGAGAGTTTCTAATGACGTGGTGGCAGGTACATTAATTGTTTCTTCATGTTTATCCAATGCTTTATTTGATTCTGGATCATCGAATTGTTTCATATCATCCCAGTTTTCTATAAAAATTAGATATTTCCAATTTGAATTAACAAGGGAGTTGTCTGTAAAAACTCTTAAGGGAAGTACCATTTCTATAATGTTCTTGTGAATCATTTCCCCATTAGGACATATAAATGTTCTTTATCTTCTGATCTCATCGGCATACCCATGATTGAATTTGGTATAGTTCTCGGTATGGATTGTATTTCGGACCATGATGCAAAAATTTATTTTAAGAAGATGGAGGTTACGATTTTTTTGATGACGATGATAAAGAACACCTTATCTTTAGAGAAGAATCATAACCACCTGATTCTCATCTAGATCTACCCCCATTAGCTCATCTAAATTCAATTATTAGGGAGGAAGAGAATGAAAAAACTGTGGGTGAGGAAAGGAATGTTAAAATAGAGGACGTACCTATTGTGAGAGAATATGTCGATTTGTTTCCAGAAGATTTATGTGGAAATCCTACAGAATGAGTAATTGAGTTTTCCATTGATTTAATTCCTAGTTCAAGTCCCATATCAAAGACCCCTTATAGAATGGCCGCTATGGAATTAGTGGAACTAAAGAAACAACTAGAGGAATTGAGTAATAATGGATTTATTCACCCTAGTGTTTCTCCATGGGGATCCCCTTTCCTTTTTGTTAAGAAGAAAAATAGATCTATGAGGTTATGTGTCAACTACAGGTAGATCAATGCAATAATAATAAAGAACAAGTATCCCCTACCTCGCATTGATGATTTATTTGACCAATTTAAAAGAGCTCAATACTTCTCAAAGACTGACCTTCGGTCTAGATATCATCAGTTGAGTGTGAAGAAGAAAGACATTCTGAAATCAACATTTCAAACCAGGTACGAGCATTATGAGTTTACAATAATGGATTTTGGAATGAATAATGTACCCTCTGTCTTCATGGATCTAATGACCAGTGTTTTCAAAGAATATCTCAATGATTTTGAGCGGAATTTATTGTTGATAACTTGGTATAATCCAAAAGCTATGAAGATCATGAAAATCACTTGCGCATTATCCTGAAGACTCTTAGAAGACATCAATTATATGGGGTGTTTAGAAAATGCGAATTCCGGCTTCAAGAGATTTCTTTTCTTGGACATATTGTCTCTAAGGATGGAATCCTAGTTGATCCTGCCAAGACAAAGGAAATCCAATATTGGCCCACACCAACAAATATAACTGAGGTATGGAGTTTTATTAGCTTAGCAGTTTATTATCGGTGTTTCATTTAGAATTTTTCCCGACTGGATAACCCAAAAATGAAGCTCACATGTAAAGGATTTATATTTGTTTGGAAAAAATATTGTGAAGAATGTTTCAATGAACTGTAGATAATATTATTCAATTCTCCAATATTGAATCTACCATCAGGGAATGACATGTTTGTTATTTATAGTGATGCTTCTATGAAAGGACTTGGTTGTGTCCTTATGAAAAATGATAGGTTTATTTCTTATGCATCACGGCAGCTAAAAAATAATGAGAAAAACTATCCTAATCATGATGTTGAGTTAGCTGTTGTAATCCATGCTTTGATGATATGGAGACATTTTCTCAATGGTGAAAAATGTGAGATTTATACTGATCACAAAAGTTGGAAGTATATTTTCTCACAGAATGAACTCAACATGAGGAATAATAGAAGGCTTTAACTACTCAAGTATTATGATTTCACGATACACTACCACCTGAGGAATGAAAATAAGGTGGAAGATTCTTTGAGCAGAAAGGATCATGGAGTTTTGAATAAGACGAGAGTTGAAATGGATCCTATTTTCATGGATATAGTAAAGATGGATATGGGAATAACCATGGAAGCTGAAACATCGTTGATTTTTCAAATGGTTTCAAAACCATCTTTAATAGAAAGGATAAAAATTTCTCATGATGATGATGAGGAGTTTCAAAAGAATATTAAAGCAGTGAATGATGGCAGATTGAGTGACTTCGTATATGAAGATGGAATTTTGAAATTTGGGAAAAGAAATTATGTTCTCGATATTCCTATTCTATAAAGGGAATTATTGGATGATGATCATAGTTCCAATTTCTCTATACACCATAGTTTCACTAAGATGTATAGTCATTTGAAGGATCATTTTTTGTGGGACAACATGAAGAGGGAGATCACTGATTTTGTGTCAAGATGTACGGTTTTTCAACAAGTGAAAGCTGAAAGGCAATATCCTGGATGAGTATTGAAACCTCTTCCCATACCTGAGTTGAAATTGGATAATTTCATGATGGACTTTTTCATGGGACTACCAAAGACTCGTAGAAGAAATGATATAATATGGATCATTGTTGATTGTCTTACTAATTCATCACATTTTCTTGATATATGAGAAGATATACTACTTGAAAGTCTAGCAATAATATTTATTAATGAAGTTGTGAGACTTATTAGAGTACCCATATCGATTGTTTCTGATCGTGATCCACATTTTACATCACGATTCTGGAAAATTATTTAGAAGGCCCTAGATACTGGTCTTCATTTGAGAACTACATACCACCCAAAAATTGATGGACAATTAGAATAGACTATTCAAACATTGAATGAAAGGTTGAGGACTTGTTCACTTGATTTTCAAGGTATATGGGATAGGTATTTACCTTTCGTAGAGTTTTCCTACAACAATAGATTCCATTCAAGTATTCAAATGGCACCCTATGAAGTGTTATATGGTAGGAGATGTCGTACACCAACTTGCTGGGATGATGTTGGTGAATGAAAGCTCATGGGACCAGAACTTGTTGAAGAAACAATGGAGAAGGTGAATATTATCCAGAACCATATCTAAATATCTCAAAGTAGGCAAAATGTCTAGGCTGATAATCCAAGAACGGATTTGGAATTTCAATAAGGTGATCATGGTTTCTTAATGTTGTCTCTAAGGAAGTGTATTATACAATTCGGTAAGAAGGGAAAATTAAGTCCCAGGTACATCGGACCTTTTGGAATTCTGGACCAAATTGGCGTCGTAGCATACCGTTAGGCAATGTAGCCATGCCTCTCCACGGTTCCCAATGTGTTCCATGTCTCAATGTTAAGAAAGTACATGCCAGGACAATAACATGTACTCACTTATGAAGAAGTGGAACTTGAGCCCGATCTGTCTTACTGTGAAGAGCCTATCATGATTCTTGATACTAGATAACCAGTATTGAGAAATCGAATGACTCATCTGGTAAAGGTTCGACGGAGGAACCATACGATGGAGGAAACAACATGGGAGCCTGAGGAGGTTTTGTTAAAGACATAACTTAATATTTTTAGGTAATATTCTATGAATTTTGAGGAAAAATGTTTTGTAAGGAGGAGATAATGTAACACCCAAAGGTTTTGAAAATAAATATAGAATTTAATTTTATAATCTATCCATTAAACACAACTTTTCATCTTCTATGTTTTGATTTTCAAGAAATGGTATTCTAGAGTTGTGTTCAGTAAGTCATTTGGAGACTGATAGAACCCACTTTATTTTTGGTGAATAGTAACATACACTTATGAATAGTAATATGAATAGTAAAATGACCCTTTAATAGTAAATAATGATATTATTTTATTTTCTTAATGAAATGTGATAATGGGATCTTAATTAATTTTTCAATGTCACATAAAACTAACTGCACATCAAGATTGTTATTTTTCGAATTAAATATGACCTTATTTAAGAATTAAATATATTATATTTAGAAATTTATATTTGTAAAATGGATTTCACTTTTGAATTCGACAAGTCAGAAAATCTTGTGGGTGAGTATTTTGGATTTTTTTGAATTTCTTAAAAAAAATTATATAGTGAAATACTATAAAATATCGTATATACAAATTATCAGCTAAATACACTATTTATGACATAACAAGTGATGAAAGGACACATGGTTCGAAATAAAATGCACTTATTACTATTAGGGGTCACATGAAACCACACTGTTGGTTGTCTTGAGAGAAATAATAAAATAATGAATTAAATATTAAAAATTTACCCCTTTCCTCCACTATAAAACCCCGACCACTACCTCTTCTCTTCACTTATCTAAGCCTAAAATATCCTCAATGTTTTACCCAATTACCCATCCCTAGTCACTCCCCACTACCACGATGCTCTTAGTCTTTCCAAAATACCAAAATCCCATCCCTTAAGGAGTTTCACAAGGAGGTTATTTCAAGAGGTAAAGCACCCTTCATTCTCATTTGGTTTTATTTCAATTTATCTAATTTTTTATCCTCTCCTCACCTCCTAGGTAAAAATGACCATGATAACTCCAATATCACCTATATAGTGGATTTATATCATCTGAATGTAAGAACCATCATAAATATTCTTATTCCCTCACTTTTATATTTATAAACGAAATCGACGTCTATGAGGTTCGGATTTATAACCTTCATGGATGACGAAGTTTCGTTATCCAATTTCGTCTTAATTAATGGTCATGAAACCATATTCATGGTTAAACTGGATTATAATAAATGTACTATAACATAATCAATATTTAGGAACCAGAATATGTACATGTAATAAAGTTACATGACAAAACTAGTTCATAATAATCCAAATACCGCTAAATAATCGAAGTGGTTGTCATCTAATGATTCATCCTAATTCCATGAAACCAAATGATATAAATGACCATTAAAAATTATTTCTGTTCATTTATAATATATAATTCCAATCCTAGTTATTTATAACCATTTCACATGAACATCATTACTAAAAAACAAATGAACCTAATATGAAAATAAAGGAAACGAACACTTCAGAATGACGAAATTCAATACCATAACTTATCAATAAAGACATAAATGAACTAACCAGAATTATGGTAAACTAAATACATGTCTAATATGTTCTTAAATAAGTTATTAGAAAGTATAATTTTATATTCCAGGAGCATATGTACCAGAGTAGAACATGTTTGGAGTTAAGGTTAGGGTTTTTCCACCTGAACATCCATTTTCATTCGAGATACATTCGTTGTCTAATTAACTCAATGAAATTCTTATGTATTGTTATGTACATAACATTTATTCTTTGTGAGTATAATATATATTTTAAAAAAACCAGAACCTTTCCTTATTTTATGTACAGTTACAAGTTTTAAAAAGAAATTTCAAAATTGTATCCAAAATATAAGCCCGATTCAAGGAAATTTCTCTAATTCATATATAATTACACAGGAACTCTATAATCTTTTTTTGGAAACTATTATAATTCTAAAAATACTCATTTTATTATGAAAATACTATCTCACTTTACTTCTGGTTTTATACAAATATTTTCCAATAGAACTCTTCTTTTCAAAATAAAAGAGTATTTATCTCAAAATTACTTAATGATTTTATAAGAGTATTTTCGTTAATTTCTCTTGTTGATTCCATGTTATTATTGAGTTTAATCACTTATTAGGTCATATACCATATTTTATTTAATGTATTATGACTATCTTTATTGTGGATGATCTATCCTAAAACCATTCATCATATTATAACGAAGGGTTAGTGTTTATGTTCAATAATTGGTGAAAGTTAGTTAAATTTCATATAATAGTTTCAATATTAATGTATATTTTGTTTATGTTGATCCTTTTTCATATGAGCAATGCATTGTACTTATTATGTGATGGTTTGGTACTGCTATAGCCCCTCGATGCATCAGTATGTCTCATGAGACAAACTATGGTCTTGGCACGAGGCCTTGAAAAAATGATTATTTTGTGGTCCTAGCACAAGGCTTGGATAGTATGGTTATGATTTAGGACATATTCACATCCCTCATTATGATTCTAGTATTTTAATTTCAAGTCGTTATTCGACTAGTAGAATACCCATGATTATGTTTTATTATGGAATTATTTATTCAGCTCATATTTCTGACATAATGTATTCAAGTTTATTATTAAAGCCACGTGTTTTCAATTATTCACCATGTCTAATGTTTATGATATCTTCTATTGTATTTCTTAATCTTACTAAGTTTTTAGGCACACCCTTTTCTTATGTTTCATTATCTCAGGATATGAAGAAGTAATTTATGAATGACTTGCATGCATAATCTAGGAGATGTGATGTTTCTAGTGGAATAAAATAGTGTTTTATTTCCCTTCATGTTGTAATAGTGAACTTATATATGTAACGTGTTTCCAATAATACTAAACTACTCGGTCTTTCAGGATTCGTATTCCTTGTATGTGTACCTACATAGTCAAATAAGGCATCAACTATGGGAAAATGGGGTTGGGTCCTAACATATCCACACATAGATATATTCCCATACATATTCCTATGTAATCTAGTAATCAATCCCAATCACAAGGAAACACATGAGTTACTGACTCAACTCACAAAGGTATACAACTTATGTAGAGAGATAGAGATAATCAGATATAGCCAATGAATCATCAGAGTTGTCGGACCAACACATGATCCAAGAAAAACTATTCTATCAGACAAACACATGATCCCGGAACAGAAGATAGAACTATTGGACGAACACCTGATCCAGGAACAGTCGTCAAAGCTATCAGACCAACACATGATCCAGGACCATCTCTTTTGTCAGACCAACACATGATCCAGGAACAGAAGTCCAAACTGTCGGACCAACAAAATATCCTGTAACAGTCTCCAGTGCATAGCCAGCCACAAGGTTTCCACAAAGCACGATTGATTCCGGGAGGGTCTAATCCTCAATCCAAGTGTAGACACGTCAACTTCCACCAATTCTGACAATTATGTATCTCAAAGGTTATACTTGACATAAAAAAGTCAACGCGATAGACGGTCCATAAATCTGACACTCAGTCTGAGAGTTATTGGCATTTATTTTCTGAGGGTCCGATTGGATTTAGGTTCAATCCAACCCGACTGTACACCAACTACATCCAAACCTCAAGTGGGTTATACAAAAAGAACTACTATGATCTATGATTTCAGTCATTGTAGATGGTTCGTCAATTGGATACATGTAACCCATGTTATTGGAAAAAAGGTGAAATCAGATCAAATGGGTCCGGGTCCGGTCCGGCCCAGTCGGACCAACCTGGCCCGACCCAGGTCCGGACTGGGGTCCGACCCGATCTATGGGTCTGACCCGGTCTACGGTTCTGACCTAGCCCATGGGTCTGAACTGGCGCGAGGGGGTGGCCAGGCCCACGATGGCGGCCCGAACAGCACTTCGTCCAGCCCGAATAGGGTCCGGGCCGCACTTGGTTCGGTCTGGTGACCCAGTGGCCTGGGGCCCACCGGGGTCCTCCCTAACCTGGTCCTGGGGGTCCCGCTATTTCTGGCTGGCCGAGGGGCCAGCAGACTCCTCGCACGGCGTCAGTTGCGCCCTGCCTCTTCTGGCGACCTAGCGGCTCGGTCCGCTGGACCTCTTCGCGGCTGGGCTCCAGCCGGCCGCTACTGCACCACCACAGCCAGGGGCCGCGACCCTCCTTCATTCCAACACGCGGTGCCGGTTTGGCCACGCCTTCGTCAGCATCGTGGTGGTTCGGGCCACCAACTTCCTTATCAACTAGCCTTGCACTAGCCACCGCTACACTGCCACAGACCATCGGTCATGGGACACTCCCCCGTTGGCACAGTCACACCGCCACCGCCCTGCGATTACGTTTTTTTCTCCATCCGTATGCGAGTTTTCCGTGGGCATCGAATGAGTTCTAGTAGCTTGATTCTCATTCCAGAAGAAGCCACACTCTCCTCAGGACTTCACATTCGATCCTCATTCGTTGATGATGAGAAATTCTCAATCAGGACTCATGCCATGTTGAGCTTCATAATTCATATGAAAGGCAGAGGGGGTTGGGTAGGGTCTGTATGGACCTCACCCTCCACGTTAGGGAGACTTTAGAGGGCTTCATTTTCTAAACCCTGAAAGGAAATGTAGAACTCAGAATGAAATATCAAATCTTGAATCCCCTATATTTTTTTGGTCTGTCATCGTTCATTGACTGAGTTTTAGGAAGAAGACGAAGAGGATCGTCGTTCATCGTGTCTGCCAAGCACATCCAAACCCGAGTTGTGTCGTCTCATGGAAGACATTTCACATCTGTAGGTGTATGGGGAAGAAGTCGAAGAAGGGTCATCACCAACATTCTTCTTTGGAAGAATGCATTCTTTGTTCTTCATTGGGAGGAGCGTTCTTCATTGGTAGAATTATAATTCTCCAATTAACTCCTCTCGAAATAACCTCCAAGTGTGAAATGTCGTGCCAAAATAATATTAGATATATTATTATTTTAGATGTTGGAAATAATTCAAAAAAATAAATGGGGAATTCAATTAAGAGGCTCCACCTAATTAATTCACGCGCATTGGCATGAATAAATTAGTGGAGGACAAGAGACATTCCCTCATTAACGAGGGAACTATGGGAGTTTATACCCTCATCCCATTAATAGGGGTCAGGTGGTCCCCACCCATATTATTCAAGGAGGCTAAGGTCTCGGGTGGTCCACACGCCGTAACATCTCATTAGAGGATATGTTCGGGTGGGCCCCACCACCATAAACCCCCATGGGATGTTAAGGTGCGGTGGTCCCACCTTCAACTTCAAAGAGGAGGTTTCGACTACAAGTGGGTCCCACCTCCAAACACTTACATGGAAACTGAAATAAAATAAAGTATAGCTCACTTTATTTTAAATTTTTTTTTATGAAAACCGAAAAAAAATTTTTTTACTCCCGACCATCTTCTGTCAAGGTGAATGTCTTCATAAGTAAATACCGGAATTTCAAGTTCAACGGTGCCCTAAGATTTCTATTCCGAGCACCGGTTCAGAAGTTATAAATCTCACTCGCATATTTACTGAACATACCCGAACAAAATTTCAGAAATTTATTCTGGGCACACCGAGCCTTGGAATCACGCGCCGTCAGTTTTTACAGACTATTAAAATTCAAATGTATTTAAGAAAAAAAATTTCCACAGAATTTCTAGGTCTTTACAGGGTTCATGAATTATTCATGATTATTTATCCCCCTTATTATTCATGTGTTATGAATTTATAATCATTATACCATGAATCATCATTAAGATCATATATATGTATGGTATGATCTTCAAATGTTATTCCAATATTCTCATACACTAATATTCTTATTGTACATACATATATAATTTTTTTACCATTTCTAATCATATGATATCCTCCATTCTTATGATTACATTCCAAAGGTTATGAAAAAATGTTTTATGTAGATGGACTAAAGGGGAATATTCTTGTTGGAAACATTTAACATCTTTCAATAAGTTGAAATATATTGTTCATATTATTCAATGACACTAATATATTATGTTCCTTAGGAATATAATTTTGTTATATGAGTAATATTAATCTAAATTTATATAATGTCCATGGGTGTGAAGCAATAGTACAATATTTATCGAAGGAAATGTTTAGTAATTCATTGGAAATGAGGATGAGAAATCATCGACAAGATAACATGGAAAATTTGGAAGGATATTTCTAGGTATATCTCTAAGGATAACCATAAATTGGTAGATATTGGAATGAAAAACTCATGAATTAATAATCTTATAAGAATGTTATCTTGATTATCTGGGTTTAGTCTATGGTATGAGTTTGTCACATTATGCTTTCTGGTCTTAGTCACTAGATGGAACTAGAATAAAATCACATAACATTGAATGCTACATATGTGGAATGCATGGGAATTATAAAAATAGATTTCATAACTATAATTCTCATGGAGAAAATCAAGAAACTCTTTCAATTATTGGATATACTACTAACGATAATGAAACCGAATATGAAATGGTGTTGTTAAGGGTTTTATTATAATATTATTTACATTAAATATTAGAAGCTTGATTACAATGACTTTTTGGAACATTAGGAGAAGAATCAATTTTAATATTCTATAAAATATGTATTATGTAATATGATGATGAAGCCATATTAATGATTTATGAATAAAGGTGTATTATTGAAGTGTAAACATTTTTAATTCAATTATTATATTATATGAATCATAAAGTATATCTAGATTGTTTGTAGACCTGTTTCATTAAGTATTTTCAGGAATGTTTTAAATAAAACTGATGAAAAAAAACTGATTTAATGTTATGGTTACATTATGGTAAGGTTACCCGTATAATAATCTACAGGATGAGAAATTTATATATTAGATGGGGTAAATTTTGATGATGTGTATTATTTAAATTTGATAGTATTTATGACATAATAACTCATAAAATATTTATTGACAATGTGGTCTATCTTTTCTTGGATGCTGTTTGCAACATATTTTATTATGGAAAATTAAGTATAATCATTGGAATATGGAATAATTCATGTTTTCAAAATGTATTTATTATAATTCAGATTATTACCCTATTTCAAATGAATATATTATGAGGGGATTTACAGGTTTGGAATGTGAAAACCAAGTGATACATTATGAAATTTGTGGAATGAGTGTTAAGAAGATTTAGTGATCTTCTTTATAATGATTTTTGTTTTCACCTTTTGGAATGGTTAAAAGGTTAACCATTTATGTAATGTTTTATGTAAAACTTTAGATGAAGTTTGTGAGATTAAAGTATAATCTCATTATATGAGAATTTATTAATGTTGTACATCTAATTATAATAATTTTGTTGTGATGCTAAAAAATAAAAATGTAATGAATTATCATTCTATTTACAGATCTCATGATCTACTAATTATTTACGAATGACATGTTTTCCTTCATTTATTCGAATAAGAGACGAAGTGGATTTTTATCATTGCAAAAAATAGGGTATGGTTGTTCTAAAATAATGAACGAATATGTGTTAATGAAATACATTCAATATTAGAAAAATTGGTCATGAAATATAATGTTTTCAATTATCGATATTTTGATGAAACCAATCACTATTTTCAAGCATATTCGGGTTATATATTTGTGATTCTTAATTATATCCTAACAATATTTTTTATCACTAACCATCAAAACTATATTTAGATCTCACTTCGATGTCCATGATTTCAATTTCTAGTGATATTCATATTTTAAGGAATCCTATTTATGATTTACAATGGGAAACCACTGTGTTTCTGACATCCCATCATTTAAAAGAAGTTTTAGTAATTATTTTTTAGATGTGGGTTTCTATGAATAGTTCTTTATACTATTAGAAAAATGATAACCGAGATTAAATTCATGTAATGAATATATTTTATCAAGGGTATAATGTAATCCAATATGATTTTGTAATATTGTTTTGAAATTAATTTAATCATTTTTTATATTTTTAATTTTACAAAACTATGAATAAATATTATGTTATATAATATCACATGGCTTAAATAACATTTCATGATGATAATGTTAAACTTACAATACACACAATAGTAAGATTCATTTGTGATTTATTCATAACTAGGGTTCCCTTTTGTTACACACAATGACAATTGTGTTGATAGATTATATCCCATGCTATGTTTATTTTTACCAAACTATAGTATAATATTAATTTTGTTATAAATTTTTTTATATATCTCCCCATGGGCCATTGAAATGGAAGTTATGAATAAGGTTTACTGAAATATTAAAATATGGCTTACACAAATATATAAAATTAAACCTTCAGTTTTCAATTAGTATAAGTGAATTTAATAACTATTTGAAAATTAATAAATTAGTTTTTTATGAAAAAAATATCATTGAAGAAGTAAAATTTTATCTCAATAAGATAAACAAAAAAATTTTGATTAATTTTGTCAATAAAATTTAAATAATATATATTCAAAAAAAATTTGATACTCATCCAATATATAAGATATTAATTTCATAATAATAAATTGAAATTTACTAATAAAAAGATATAATTTTATAAAAGATAATTTTACAGCCAATTAATGGCGAACTAATATTAAAAATGACTTTTTAAAATAATAAAAAAATATATTTGAAATTAAAAACAAAATTTTTTAAATAGGAATTTCAGAACATATGTCTTGTAGATTATTTTATTGAACTATGATGTTTCTTTTTTTTAATGTTGGAAAACACTGAAATATAAATCAGAAATGTGTTTTCATCTAGTTAATTTATATAATAATATTATGATCATATTTGGTTTAAAAAATATTTTTTTCAATTATACATCATTTATCCCAAATCCATCAATGAAAAAAAATTCACACTATAATTCGATATAAAAACATAGCCATCTTTTGAACATTTTTATGTTAAACGCATGTTTAATCATCTTGAATGCATGGTTAAATTCTAATTAATTTCTTCAAATTATGTGATTAAATTTTTGAAAAATGGGTTTCAAATTTAAATTCAATGTAATGTATTATTTATATTCATTTAAATATAGTTTCAGGCCCAAAATATTAATGAAGGTAATTAAAAATAATGACAGCGATTAAGTGGAAAATTAGCTTAACAAAGGACTAAACCATAAAAATAAGTGCCAAAATGATCTATAGACTTATAAAAATACATTGGATGGAAATATAAATTCAACATACTCCCATGTGTCTCATTTTTACAATTATCTAATCGAAATTAAATGGGGAAATAATTGGTGGAATTCCCATTTAAAAAATTACCAATAATGCCACTCCTCTTCCACTATAAAAAAGAACTCAACCATCCAAATAAGTCAAACCTCTTAAGATATTTGGATTGCCCAAAATATTATAAAATAAGCTCCCAAAATCCCTCCCTTAATTAGAGTATCCTTTTTGTATTTATAAATTAATCCATTGAATCACTTTGGTGTAAACCTACAGGAGTTACCCAAAGAGGAGGTAACATCCTTCCTAAATCCCCTTTGTTTTATTTTCATTCTACAACACATAATTTTTTCTTATTACATTTTTTATAATAATATAATTATACTCAATATAATTATATGTAATTATTATATAAATTTTCTACCTAAACATATGCACACATACATGAAGAGGTAATGAAATTACTATTGTTGGGTTTAGTAAACTACAATATCACGAAACAATGTTTCTTGTTTTTCATTTTCCTCCTCTCATGGTTGTTAATTATGATATAAAATCTATTTTAGTATGATTTATTTTATATTTAAAATTTATTTATTCATCTACAATTATTATATAAAATATACTTTCATGTATTCCAATGTTTTTAAATAAGATAACATAATTTGTAGACGTTTGGACATCCACCTCCCTAATGGGATGTGATTCATTCACACATTACATAGAATGTATTAGGTATGTATTCAGTGTAAATGTAT
The DNA here is from genome assembly GCA_963277665.1 of Viscum album. Lineage (NCBI taxonomy): Eukaryota > Viridiplantae > Streptophyta > Magnoliopsida > Santalales > Viscaceae > Viscum > Viscum album. Next base: position 194,394,694 of record OY728142.1, on the reverse strand, counting down.
GATATATATAAAAATATAATGTTAATAATATATATATATATATGTAATTTACTTTATCTCATTAAATAGGTCAATAAAATGGATAAAATGTTCATGCATATGTATAACATAATGTCTCCATCAGCGGCGTATTTTATTTTATATTTCTATATTTTTGTAGATTATTAAGAATATAAATAATATAAATAATATAAATATATGATATTATATATATATATATATTTTACATTATGGTAATAGTTAACTAATTATCTAAGTAATAGGATCATGAATAGAATACCAAAACATATAAGAAAATCAAGGCGGATATTACCAAAAACGTAACACTGACATGGATTCGATAAAAAATTGGTAATAAAAATTCATTAAAAATAATATATGTTATTACATATTATAAAATGGGGTTTTTTTCAATGTATAATAAATATATATTTATTATAAAGTATTATTTATGGTGTATGAATAAATTCAAGACTTAAGATAAGGGAATTTCATCTAGCATTTTATTCTCGGGAGATACATGCCATATTCACCACTCAATTCCGTTGTGTGGTGTATATACTACCCTTTTGCATTTAATATAATTATATTCCTTTATGTAATGATATTAAATGATTTAATTTATTTTAATATATCATGGGGATCATGATTCTAAAGATAGGCTTGTAGTAAGCGATTTCTCAAATCAAATTTATTTCAGTGAGACTTATGTAGTATTCACCACTCATTTATTATATATGGTCTATATATTGTGAAATGAATATATTATACAATTATTATAATTATTATTATTATTATTTACATATCTATTTGATTATATTTATTTCATGGGTAGTATGATTCAATGTTACCAAGTGATAATATTTTAATGCAAATATCTTATCATTTATCATTATTATTTATGATTTTGGTTTCATTGATGAAACCTTATGATCCACCATTCATGAAAAATTATTTCATTTATTCTAATTTATATTTTCATGATATAATCTATTTTATTTCCATTTTTTCACTTGTTTTTTCTTAAAATAACTAATGAAGGTTTTTAAAAAACATATCTTTATCTCCCCCTTTCTTCAAAAGTATGATTTTTAAAAATTCATCAATGATATATCATTATTCTATGATCATTAGAAGAAATTCTCACCCATGTTTTACCTTTAAAATAAAAAGTGTTTTTAAAAATTAATATTCTTGTATTCTTCTAAAGTATGTACGTTTATAAACCCTTTACGGTGAAAAAGTGTAATAGTTAGCATATATATATTTATCCCCCATCATGATCATATTTTCTATGAAGATTCCATTTTAATAAATTGATTTTTGATAAAATTCATGCCATTAATTTTTTAAAAGTTAATTTCAATAAATTTTTTTCGAAAAGTAAAATTACATTTTAAGACATGTTTCAAATAATTTAAAATCTCCATTTCAATAATTTTAAAAGGTTGTTTAAAAAGAAAATGATATAAATGATTTAATTAAATATTTAATAATTTTTATAATCCTTTTAAAAGAGAAATATTTTCAAAAAATATTCATGATTCATTTATTTATTTTTAGTGATGAAATATTCAAACATTCCATTGATGAAATATTATGATATTTAAAGGAAATATTTTTTCTAAATATTTTCATGTTTATTTTGTAATTTTTCATTGAATAATGTTTTCAAAAATGTTTTAAATATTATATTATAAGTTTACAATGAAAAATATTTTCTAAATTTCATTAAAGATAGATTTATTTGTTTTCAATGTAGAGGGTTTTCAAAAATGTTTTCAAGAATCCTTTATATATTTTCAATTTTATTTAAATTAAAATAGTTTTCAAGAAGAATTATGTTTTAAAATTATTTATCAATGAGAATAGGATATTTTCATTATAAAATTTATTTAAATGATATTGAAAATAAAATTTCCATATAATATGAAAACTTCTTGTATAACTCATTATTTTGTGAGGAAATGATCAAATGTATCAATTCACATAATTTCTATGAATGGTTTATATTTGGATGTAATGATTATTATTAAACCCATTTTTCATTCTTGGGATTTATGTTTATGAAAATTGTTTCACATTCATAGGATATATGATTATAAATTCAGTTTCCTATAAATTGTTTTTTTCACATGAAACACATTTCATATCATGGGGTCATCTTTCATGGAATGATCATATAACTTGTATAATTTTCTATTGGTTATGATATGATTCCATTTTTATGAAACCAATTTAATTTCATGGGTTATGATATGATTGTTTAAGATACATTCGACTAACTATTTATATTTCATTTTGAGATGGGTGGGACATATATATCCCTCCATTGAGTTGGGTATAGATTTATATGTAAAGAGTTAATGATGGAAATAATTTCAATGGGATTGATCCACAAGGAGAAACATGTGTTTCCTGATTGACTATTGGAAATAGGTGTATCCTAATCCATAAAGGGAAATAGGTGAATCCTTATCCACATTGGGGAATATGTGAGTCGTTATCCACTATGGGAAGTAGAAATTTCTGGATCTACTATGTTGTTGGTATTAGTAGTTAACCTCTAATCATGAAATGGGTTTCTATATCTACGATGGTGTCACACATATATGACATGAGAATAATGTTCATTATTATTTTATTATGATTTATATACCTTATGATTCATGTCTTATAAATATAAAATATTTATGACATGAATCTCGTATATAAACATTTATATGATCTGTGTGATCTTCAAAAGTTATTTTAATGTTATCATAACCTTATGTTCATGTTATTCTTATGTATCTACATAATTTACCCTTACTGTGAATATAAGATCACCAATTCGTATGATTCAATTTCTCAGGTGATTAAAATGGTTTTAAGTAAATCTAATAATAGGGAAGATCATTTTGGGAAACATTGATTATAAGGCCCCATCCTTAAACCTTACATAATCATGAGTTATTACAAGATTACACATTGAGGATCTTTTCAGTTTTAGCGTTTTAGAGAATTAGATCATAAAACTTTCATTACATTCCACATTTAAACAAAGTGGTTTCATAAAGATAGTATTCATTTATCCCATCAATGGAAACATATTTAAAATAAAACATGGATTCTTTCTTGACACTTCCTTGTCACTATCATCACATCATGTATCTTTCCCTTGACCTATGAAAAACATTACAAAAACATTGGATGAGCATAAAAAGCTCAGTAAGGGTTATAAAAATATGGAAAGGAAACATGAGTTTATATATACATAAGAATGAAATCATACGTTACCCATAAAACATAGTCACGTTAACATACCTCATCAAATCATGAATAAATCATAGAAATCATAAGACATAAAGGTAACTTGAGGAATTCATAACATTCTTACTTAGGGAGTAACCCTCTTGGTTACGTTTGGAATACCCACCACAGTATATTCCCTAAATCTCTTCGGAGAAACCTTAACATTTCACTCCTTCATGTTACCCAATCCATTGGAGAGCTATATCAGGCTCACCCGCCATTAGTTTATCACGGAACCACCCGTTTTCATAACAATGACCAAGAACAGTAACATAAACGTATCACATAAAACATGCATAAATGAAACATAACATTTCCAAATTTCAATCACAATATAACATTTTAGTATATTGAAATAATGAATCCATTCAAAAAGAAACCATTTCCAAAACCATTTAAAATATTTAATAAAGATATTTTTCAATCAAAGTGTCCCATACCACCTTGATGCTTTTAAAATTTTAAACCATTAATATCCATATAAATAAATCCTTAAAACCATTTTAAAAACATGGATATTAATAAGAACAAATAATTAAAACATTTAAAGCGATATTTTGGTTAAAGGGGTTTCACCAAAATTAGAGACATTTGAATACAATAATTGAGGAACAAAATTTAGTCAGAACTTTATAATATCATGAGAATAAATTGATTTATGATATAATATTACAAAGGACATTATATAAACCACATAAGAGTGAATTGGTGCATAACAACAATGAAGTCTCAATAGAAATTTCAAATGTGATGAATTCCCTTATAAAGAAGGTATCCTTAAATTAAGGATAATTCAATCTCAAAATTATGTGTGACAAACATAAATACACCCAATATAAGTGGATATTAAGTGTAAAACAATAAAAGGTCATTCAGACATATTCAAAAGATGACATATTCAATAACTACATTTTGAACCCAAAGAAATCGAAATTGGGTTAAAAAGTTCCCTTGGTAAAATTCGACAGACTAACGACATCACATCAAAATTCAGAAAATGAGTTGATGAGAGATAAAAAGAGAATCTCATCACTTGGACATAAAATTTACATCCATAAGGATATAAAATAACATATCCCAACATAATAGTATGTGAATTAAAATACATAAAAAAAGAAGTCTTTTAAAAAGAGGAGGGTGAAAGGTTCCCTCACCGACATGGGTATCTTTCGAGACATGCACCCTGTGAAAGAAGGGCAATAAAAAATTGATGTAAATACTCATAAATTAAAGTATATTATGCAATGAGTAAAATAATGGGAATTACATACACCAATCAAAGGAAATTGTGGCAAATGTAGCATAAATATCACGGGAATAAAAGTGAGATGAAAAATCCCTTACGAAAACTCGGCAGCCTAACGACGCCACTTAAGACTTTAAAAATGGATTGATGGGAGGAAATAGGGTCTCTCATCATATTAACATAATTTTTAAAGAATGTTTAATATAAATGAACATCCCCCAACATAGAAAATAGGGGCTTAAAAGAAGTGACATAAAGGAGAGTACGTAAAAAGAAAGAGAGAGGTTGGATCTCTTATGAAAAATTCGGCAGCCTAACGGCGCCACTCAAAACTTCCAAAATGGATTGATGAGAGAGAATAGGGTCTCTCATCATATGAACATAAAAATTAAAGTAAGAGTAATATAAAAGAATATCCCAATAACAAGAAAGATGAGATTTAAAAGGAATGACATAAAAGAGTGTACTTAAAAAGAAAGAGAGGTGTAGGATCCCTTACCTCAAGTCCAACATGTATTGTTTGTTTCTTTATATTCCTGAATTATAAACTTCGGTAAATTTATAATTTCTTAAGGAACTCTCTATAAAGATTATTACTCAGTTCATATCACATATTTTAATGTTATAACAATTGGTTTATAATATGAGTTCATATCAGATTTTTTTGTCGATGTTTGGTACATGAGTTAAAAATTGAACTTGTTGGAAAATAATTTTCCATGTAGTTATAGTTACATAATATAAAGAATAGAATTTATGTTATAAATATCATATATATCCAGTATATATTCATTTTATACTATTCCACAGCATTTGGAGATAAAAATTAAAAGCACCGTTCATGGAGATGGTAGGTCGTACGTATGCATGAACGCTACATTGATTTTTTGTCATATTAATGGAATTAAAACAAAATGAGACATATATATATATATTTTATAATTCCAGAATGATATAGATCATTATATGTAATATATCACATATATATCTATTATATATATGTACTTATAATAGTACATAACATTTTGAGACAAGAAATGAAATATACCATTAATGGAGACGATAAACCTTACGTACGCATGAACGCTACTTCCATTTCTATTTCATATTTAATGGAATTAAAACATAATGATTCATAATATTATTCCAGTATGGTATCATATATAATATAATTAAATATATCCTATATACATACCACATATGGTATTAACGAATCAAATCACTTTGAGGGGGAGGTAGTCCGCGCTTCCTTAAATGAAGATATCGCGTTTACCCATAATGGAAACCATAAAGGTATGCCATAAATGAAAAATACATAATCTTAAGTAAAACATAAACATATTTTATATCATATATAAATATATTGTCGTCTTAATGTCCTCCTTTGAAGGTGTTAGATGAATGTTGAACAATCATCGTTTCGTGAGGCAGAAAATCGCCAACCACAGAAAGAGTATGTTATTTAACCATTAGATGAAGTTGTGTGTAAGTGTAGCTCGAATCCATCTTATAAAAACATCATAGTATATTGAAGATACTGGATTTGTTACAAAAGAAAATAATAAAATGAGTTTAGGGGGTTGGAGAAGAAAAATAAAACAAAAGGACACAAGTGAAGACAATACCTTAAAATCGGGTAACTCCCTTTGGTTTGAGCTCAAAGGCTTCCTTGGGAAGAATTATGCCAAAATTGAGGCTTCAAGGAGTTAAAGAGGGATGTGGAGAGAAAAAATGGGCAGGGGTTGGCCGAGACAAAGGCTTTGGGAGTGTGGGAAAGGAGGTAGAGGTGGGTGACTTTTATAAGAGGAGAGGAGGGGCAGTCATGGAAAGTAAAGAAATGTTACTTTATTTGAAAATTATTTTCGGATTTAAAAGGTCCCAAATTGATATAATTCGAGGATAAAGTGATAAGGGTTCGAAATCAACCCATAAAATATGTTTTGGACATGTGTAGGTCTTAGATTTTACATTATATTTCCATTTTATTTAAATCGTTAAATAATGAGGTCATCGCTGCATCATCATGATGTCATAAATAATTTAATTTATTTAATGTCTAAATATTATAAAAAAAATACTATGATGTAGAAAAAGTTTTTTTCTTTCCAATTAATATTTATAGTCAAAAATATTACATTTATAACCCAAATTAAAAATTGTTTTAGTAAAATAACTCATGTTTGTGTCATTTTAATTTTAACATTAAATAAAAATGTATTTATGTCATTTTCCAACCAAAGTGGCTCCATGGGGTCCCCAAGCTGACCCATGGATTTTATTTATCTTCCATGACTCATTCAATGAGTGTATGACATGTTTCTATGTCATTTAATATTATTAAAACATAATTTTTACCTTTAACTACACTAATTACCTATAATCGCGATTAAAACTTAATAAGTTACTATTCACCAAAAAAAATATTTTAATCCCATTGAACCACATTTTAATTCTTAATGACAACCATGTATGTAGGATTTTTGAAATTTAAAACATAAATGTGGAAAAATTTCATTTAAACGGAAAATTAGTATTTATAAGTACCACTTAGTGGTTTCACTATTCATCAAAAATTGAAGTTTTTCAGAAAATTACCAAAAATTCACCCTAAGCTATATTTTATTTTAAGAATTCAAAAATAATGTATATTTCACAAAATTAAAAACATATAAGTTTCATTAATTAATTTAATAATTAATTCCCACTTTCAAAACTAATAGCGTGTTTTTATGAAACAAAAAGTATCAAAAGATTGACACTAGTTTAAGTCCGATTTCAAAGTAAAATTAATTCCAACGACCAATATTGGATTAAATGATAAAAATATATTCCAATTTCAATTTAAAACCAATTCAAAAGATAATCTAATAATATAAATAAATTAGATTAAAAAGAGGTTTTGAATTAAAATACAACATTTTTCACTATTCATTAAAAATTGAACTTTTTCGGAAAAATACCAAAAATTTACAGAAAGTAAATTTTGATGTCCCGATTCTAAAGAAGAATTTTATTTAGTAAAATATAACACATAAAATTGTAAAAAATTGGATTTAAAAGAGGTTCGTCATCAAAAGGCGGTTAATCGACCTTTTAAAGAATATTAGAATGTTTACGCTTAAAATCGGATTCATTTGAATTTTTAATCCTCTAACATTTATTGAAAAAAATATTTGACAAACATATATAATCATTGTGTAGTTAGTTCTGTTCATAAACCGCCATTACGATGGCTAGGAATTAACTACCATTTAAAATAATATTATTTTATTATTAGAGTGCAAAGTAAGATTTCAAAGAAATTTGTTGTTGCATATTGGGTATGCCATCGAGCATAGCATTCCCTTTAAAGTAATATCAATATTTTATTCACAAATATGGATAAATGTGAAAATATCATACTCTTTATTTACCTGGGGTGTTACATCCTCCCCCCCCCCTTTTGGGAATTGCGTCCTCGCAATTTTAAAATTGGGCTCGAAAACATCCTTGAAAGTCCTACATCCGAACAAGAGTCGGTAAAAAAATCCCTTTAAAATAAAGAAAGATATGTACAGAGGTCACCCGAGTTAACCCATACCAGGATTCCAATTTTGAAAATATGGACATGGAGGAAAAAACAAAGGGTCATGTTCTGATGGAAAGTGATAGTAAACATGTCTAGGAGAAAGTTAACCACAATAAAATCACAAACTTGTGATGGGTTAAACGGTATTCGATTCCCCAGTAGGAAAAGTTAATAGACAACATTTTTTTTGTTTTTTTTATTGAGGAATTTATTCATAAGGAAACATAATTACTTATCATGTTAACTTTCAACTTTTATTAGATTTTTTACAGAAACTCATATTTTCTCCTAAAGATGAGTATTTAGGAAGACTTGTTCATTATAATCAACTTCTAGAGAATCACCTAATCAACAAAAGAGAACTATATACTTCCCATTTATTTAGACATTAACAAAACCAAACCAAAATGGTTAGTGCAAGATCAGATAATCCAGAAAAGGATAACCCTTTATAAAAAGAAAATCTATTCTTAATCTCCAAATTTTTTCCAACAAAACCCAAAGTTCAACGAGGACCATTCAATAAACAATTTTTCTATAAAATTTTTCAAAGTAAACCAAACTAATATTGAAACCCAAATATTTGAAGGATTTAGTCACATAGTCTTCCAGGTTAAATCGTAACATTTATCTCCAAACAACATTAGTTTCTCTTAAAGTCTCGTATTGAAAAGTAATTTACCTAATCACATATCCTCCATGATAGGTTAATATATTTCCATAGATAACCCAAAATCAAATTACTCTTAATTCATAAAATCATCTAACTAAAAGGAATCAGTCAAACTAACCAGGGACTTCACGTAGTCCAGTGGTAGGCGATAAATACCAGTTGCACTTTGGTTGTGGGTTCGATTCCCGCAACTTTGTCTGACACGATGGGTTGTCACATGGTCTACGTGTTGTCCTTTTTCCAAACTATATAATTCTCAAATCATTCCCCAAAAAGAGATAAAATCATCAAAAATAACCATAACATAATTTAACCTCAATTTTATCTCATTCCTTTCACTTCCATCATAACATATAGTAACCCATAATTTCCTTAAATGTAAGGATAATATAAACCCAAATGGATCTTTATAACTATGTCCACAAAAGAACAGATAACTATTCCTTGAATAAAATTTTCATATTTTAAACATCGGGGTTACAGATACTATAAAAAGTATTCTAATGTAACCGCATCATCAAAAGAGACTTAATACTCTTAAGGATTTCACCATAACTCTTGAAGCCCTTATATGTTGACATCTTACTCATTCAACATTCTTCATGATCCATTGACCATTCCTTTCCAACTTATTCTGAAATACTTCTTTCCTACAAACAAAATCATGAATCATATCCTAAGATTCCAATATAGGAAAACAATAGTCATGAAATAATCCATACCTTTGATTGGTCATTCTCAGTTTCTTCATCCTCAATAGGAATGGAATTAGTTATTGGTAAACGAACATTTGTACGATCTTGGTGATCCCATTCACGAAACTTCTTCATAGGACATGTGTTTTCATAATAACCATCCACACCACATTTAAAACATTCAATTGATCCCTTAGAAAGAACTTCTTTTCCTTTCCTCGAGTCAACTGGATGCTTCCTTTTTCCATGGAAGGTTCTTGCTTTATGACCTTCATTTCCACATCTATAGCATATTTCTATCCCTTTGAAACATTTTCCTAGGTGTTTCGTTCCATATTTTTGACACATAAGTTTTTTAACACACTTACCTTTATGATTATTACCTGTAGTTCTGTAGGGATTTGTTTCTCTCATATATGATGCCTTAGAGAAATAACCAAGGTTGAGGTGGTCAATCATGACTCCAGATAGTTGTTTGAGGATAATCACAATATTTCTCATTGCAGATCCCATACCATTCAGTTTCTTGCTCAAAAAAACTTTCACGGTTTCCTTCACATCCACTGTTACTTTGGTGCCTGCTAGATCCAGCCATTTACTAAAACCAAAAAGGTCAGTGTGAGTATATCAACAAAACCATCATGTACTAATGAAGAAGATAAACACTAAGATATACTTACTCATTCACACTATCTAAAACTAGGACTCTTTCTGAAATCCTAACCATTATGGTAATGTCACTTATCCTTAAAGAATACCCTAACCTCTAAAGTTATTTAAACCTCCCTTTGATACCAACTATAAGGCCACAACCTTAAACCATACTTAATCTTAAGTTATTACAAGATTACACATTGAGGATATTTTCAGGTTTAGAGTTTTAGAAAATTAGATCATATAACTTGCATTTCATTCCACATTTAAACAAAGTGGTTACATAAATATAGTATTCATTTATCCCATCAACCGAAAAATATTTAAAATAAAACATGGATTCTTTCTTGAAACTTCCTTGTCATTATCATCCCATCATGTACCTTTCCCTTGACCTATGAAAAACATTTCAAAAACTTGGGATGAGCATAAAAAGCTCAGTAAGGGTTATAAAAATATGGAAAGGAAACATGAGTTCATATATACATAAGAATGAAATCATAATTTACCCATAAAACATAGGCACTTTAACATACCTCATAAAATCATGAATAAATCATAGAAATCATAAGACATAAAGGTAACATGAGGCATTAATAACATTCTAATGTAGGGAGTAACCCTCTTGGTTGCGTTTGGAATACCCACCACAGTATATTCACTAAATCTCTTTGGAGAAACCTTAACATTTCACTCCTTCGCATTACCCAATGCATTGGAGAGCTATATTGGTCTCACCCGCCCTTAGTTTATCACGGAACCACCCGTTTTCATAACAATTCCCAAGAACCGTAACATAAACGTATCACATAAATCATGCATAGAGGAAACATAACATTTCCACATTTCAATCACAATATAATATTTTAGTATATTGAAATAATGAATCCATTAAAAAAGAAACCATTTCCAAAACCATTTAAAACATTTAATAAAGAGATTTTTGAATCAAAGTGTCCCATACTACCTTGAAGCTTTTAAAGTTTTAAACCATTAATATCCATATAAATAAATCCTTAAAACCATTTTGAAAACATGGATATTAATAAGAACAAATAATTAAAACATTTAAAGCGATATTTTGGTTAAAGGGGTTTCACCAAAATTAGAGACACTTGAATACAATAATTGAGGAATAACATTTAGTAAGAACTTTATAATATCATGAGAATAAATGGATTCATGATATAATATTCCAAAGGATAGTATATACACCATATAAGAGTGAATTGGTGCATAACAACAATGAAGTCTCAATAGAAATGTCAAATGTGATGAATTCCCTTATAAAGAAGGTATCCTTAAATTATGGATAATTCAATCTCAAAATTATGTGTGAAAAACATAAATACACCCAATATAAGTGGATATAAAGTGTAAAACAATAAAACGTCATTCACACATATTCAAAATATGACATATTCAATAACTACATGTTGAACCCAAAGAAATCGAAATTGGGTTAAAAGTTCCCTTGGTAAAATTCGACATCCTAACAACATCACTTCAAAATTCAGAAAATGAGTTGATAAGAGATAAAAAGGGCTTCTCATCACTTGGACATAAAATTTACATCCATAATGATATAAAAGAACATATTCCAACATAATAGTATGTGAATTATAAGACATAACAAAATAAGTATTTTAAAAAGAGGAGGGTGAAAGGTTCCCTCACCGACATGGGTATCTTTCGAGACATGCACCCCGTGAAAGAAGAGCAATACAACATTGATGTAAATACTCATAAATGAAATTATATTACACAATGAGTAAAATAATGGGAATTACATACACCACTCAAAGGAAATTGTGGAAAATGTAGCATAAATCTCACGGGAATAAAAGTGAGATGAAAAATCCCTTACGAAAACTCGAGAGCCTAACGACGCCACTTAAGACTTCCAAAATGGATTGATGAGGGGAAATAGGGTCTCTCATCATATTAACATAATTTTTACAGAAATTGTAATATAAAATAACATCCCCCAACATAACAAAGTGGGGCTTAAAAGAAGTGACATAAAGGAGAGTACTTAAAAAGAAAGAGAGAGGTTGGATCTCTTACGAAAAATTCGGCAGCCTAACGGCGCCACTCAAAACTTCCAAAATGGATTTATGAGAGAGAATAGGTTCTATCATCATATGAAAATAAAAATTACAGTATGAGTAATATAAAAGAATATCCAAATAACCAAAAAGATGAGATTTAAAAGGAATGACATAAAAGAGTGTACTTAAAAAGAAAGAGAGGTGTAGGATCCCTTACCTCAAGTCCAACTTGTCTTGTTCGTTTCGTTATATTCCTGAATAATAAACTTTGTTAAATTTATAATTGATTAAGGACCTCTATATAAATATTATTATTCAGTTCATATCATATATTTTAATGTTATAATAATTGGTTAATAATGTGAGTTCATATCAGATGTTTTTGTCGATGTTTGGTACATGAGTTAAAAACTGAACTTGTTGGAAAATAATTTTCCATGTAGTTATAGGTACATCATATCCAGAATAGTCTTGATGTTTTAAATATAATATATATCCAGTATATATTCATTTTATACTATTCCATAGCATTTGGAGATAAAAATTAAAAGCACCGTTCATGGAGACGGTAGGCTGTACGTACGCATGAACGCTACTTTAATTTTTTGTCATATTAATGGAATTAAAACAAAATGAGAAATATATATATATATTTTATAATTCCAGAATGATATACATAATTATATGTAATATATCACATATATATCCATTATATATATGTATTTATAATAGTACATAACATTTTGAGACATGAAATGAAATGTACCGTTCATGGAGACGGTAAACCATACGTACGCATGAACGCTTCTTCCATTTCTATTTCATATTTAATGGAATTAAAAAAAAATGATACATAATATTATTCCAGTATGTTATAATATATAATATAATTAAATATATCCTTTATACATACCAAATATGGTATTAACGAATCAAATCACTTTGAGGGGGCGATAGTCTGCACTTCCTTAAATGAAGATATCGCGTTTACCCATAATGGAAACCATAAAGGTATGAAATAAATGAAAAATACAGAATCTTAAGTAAAACATAAACATATTATATATCATATATAAATATAGTGTCATATTAATGGCCACCTTTGAAGGTGTTAGAAGAATGTTGAACAATCATCGTTTCGTGAGGCAGAAAATCGCCAACCACAGAAACACTATGTTATTTAACCATTAGACGAAGGTGTGTGTAAGTGTAGCTCGAATACTTCTTATAAAAAAATCCAAGTTTATTAAAGAAACTTTATTTTTTACAAAAGAAAATAATAAAAAGAGTTTAGGGGGTTGGAGAAGCAAAATAAAATAAAAGGACACAAGTGAAGACATTACCTTAAAATCGGGTAACTCCCTTTGGATTGAGCTCAAAGGCTTCCTTGGGAAGACTTCTGCCCAAATTGAGGCTTCAAGGAGTTAGAGATGGATTTGGAGAGATAAAATGGGCAGGGGTTGGCCGAGCCAAAGGCTTTGGGAGTGTGGGTAAGGAGGTAGGGGTGGGGGCCTTTTATAAGAGGAGAGGATGGGCACTCTTGGAAAGTAAAGAAATGATACATTATTTGAAAATGAGTATCGGATTTAAAAGGTCCCAAATTGATATAAAAAAAGGATAAGGTGTAAGGGTTCTATATAAACCAATCCAATAGGTTTTGGACATGTTTAGGTCTTATATTTTACATTATCTTCCCATTTTATTTAAATCATTAAATAATGAGGTCATCGCTGCATCATCATGATGTCATAAATAATTTAATTTATGTAATGTCTAAAAATTATAAAAAAAATATTATGATGTTGAAAATATTTTTATCTTTCCAATTAATATTTATAGTCAAAAATATGACTTTTATATCCTCAATTAAAAATTGTTTTGGTAAAACAACTCATGTTTGTGTCATTTAATTTTAACATTAAATAAAAAGGTATTTATTACATTTTCCAACCAAAGTGGCTCCATGGGGTCCCCAGGTTGACCCATGGATTGTCTTGGTCTTCCATGACTCATCCAATGAGGTTAGGACATGTTTCTAGGTCATTTAATATTATTAAAACATTATTTTTACCTTAAACTACACTAATTACCTCTAATCGTGATTAAAACTTAATAAGTTACTATTCACGAAAAAAATATTTTAATCCCATTGAACCACATTTTACTTCTTAATGAAAACCATGTATGTCGGATTTTTTAAATTCAAAACACAAAGGTGGAAAAATTTCATTTAAACGGAAAATTAGTTTTTATAAGTACCACTTAGTGGTTTCACTATTCATCAAAAATTGATGTTTTTCAGAAAATTACCAAAAATTCACCCTAAGATATATTTTATAGTCCGAATTCAAAAATGATGTCTATTTTACAAAATTCAAAACATATAAGTTACATTAATTAATTTAATAATTAATTCCCGCTGTCAAAACAAATAGCGTGTTTTTATGAAACAAAAAGTATCAAAAGATTGACACTAGTTTAAGTCCAATTTCAATGTGAAATTAATTCCAATGACCAATATTGGATTAAATGGTAAAAATATATTCTAATTTGACTTTAAAACCAATTCAAAAGATAATATAATCATATAAATAAATTATATTAAAAAGAGGTTTTGAATTAAAATACAACATTTTTCACTATTCATTAAAAATTGAACTTTTTCGGAAAAATACCAAAAATTTACACAATGTAAATTTTGATGTCCCTATTTAAAAGAAGAATTTTATTTAGTCAAATATAACACATAAAATTCTCAAAAATTGGATTTAAAAGAGGTTCTCCATCAAAAGGTGGTTAATCGACCTTTTAAAGAATATTAGAATGTTTGCGCTTAAAATTGGATTCATTTGCATTTTTAATCCTCTAACATTTATTGAAAAAAAAATATTTGACAAACATATATAATAATTTTGTAGTTTGTTCTGTTCATTAATGCCATTACAACGACTAGGCGTTAACTACCATTTAAAATAATACTATTTTATTATTAGAGTGCAACGTAAGATTTCAAAGAAACTTGTTATTTCATATTGGGTACGCCATCGAGCATAGAATTCCCTTTAAAGTAATATTAATATTTTATTCACAAATATGGATAAATGTTAAAATGTCATACTCTTTATTTACCTGGGGTGTTACATTGATGATATTTCACAATGTTAGAAAATTTTGAACCAGGATTTATATGAAAGAAAACTATTATAATCCTCAGTAATGTAGTTTTTTAATATATGGAAAATTATTTTAAATTTATTTAACAAGCATGCATGTTAATATTGGCTCCCTATATTTATCTTGTTTTAAAATTGAATTATAATAGTGTGTGGTTAAATTTTTAAAGGATATAAATACAATTTTATATCTATGGGTTATTTATTCTATAAAAATTGAATGATTTTAAATTGATTGATTTTCAACTACAAATCATATAAAACCCTTTACCATTTCTTGGGCTCTTTGTGATGTTATAGGTGATTTATTTTAAAGTCGAACTAAAAATTATGGATGATGATAAGTAGGGTCAAATATATCCCTCCAATGAGTTATTTAAAAGTTTATATCGCATGATATAGGTATTCATTTGTATATTATAGTTGATCATGTTCATGATATATAATAGTGTGGCTCATTAATTTAATGCTTCTCTATACTAATTTTTGTTTATAATTGGAATGATGTTACAGTTTTGTGATCATTCTTAGGAAAATATTATATTATCATGGATCATGTGTATTGACATTGTTTAACAATACCTTTGATTAATTTATTATTTTATTCAAATTTCTATGTTTTATTATACCATCTATGTTCTTTTTTGAAAAGTTTATTCAGTATCGTAGTTATAAATAAAATCTAATATTCTATCCACTAATGATATTAAATTTTTGTCACTTATGTTTACCTTTACTAAAAATCTGATATCAACCCTTTATTAATTTTTTATTTCTATAGATTATTAATATTTTTATAAATTATAAAAAGTATTAATGTAATTGAGTGTAGATAAATTATGGAGAAACATTTAAAATTTTTTAGAAATAAATTAATCATATAGATAGACATCAATGACCCTAAAATATCTATTGTTGGGGTTGTGATATTTTTTTGAGATCTAATGTATTATTTAGATGATTTAAAAATATCTATTTATATTATTCCAATTTATAATTGTTTACAACTCATTATTTTGATATTTTATAATGGTTTTGGAATATCATATGCACATCATTTGTCCGAGATAAGAGTTTGGTCTGTCCTGACAGAGATTAATAATTCTAGGAATAGTGAGTTCCACTCATCTATGAGTAGTGGGATAGATATTAAATCACTAACAAACTCTTTAAACTAGTCATCACAAACCTAAATAGAATATAATGAATGTTACAATAGTTGACATATATGAAATAAAAACAGCAGAAAGAAAAATTCTAGGAATTATAGCTGCAAATACAAGAGATGTAACACAAAACATTTCCAAATTGTGTCTCTATTTAACCAGTCAGGACTCTCCATAAGAAATACTTTAATAGTTTTCCAATTAATCAAAATTTAAGGGGAATAAATTATTTCACTATAGAAGAAACATTTCCACACATCAAAATATTGTTTAATAGTCATAAGTATAAGTAATTCACATTTTTTATGGAAATATAAAAAATAAATAATCAACTGTATTGATGTCTCAAGAAACAAGAATATCTTTATTTTGGTCAACCCCTCAACATACATGGTTTCATGTTTGGAAATAACATTTACATATCCAATAGAAGCAACAACTCCATCTTCCATGCCAATAAATTTTGATGCAATATTATTTTCATTTTCAATATCTCCATTAGAATCATTGCTTTGGAATATCATTTACCCTTTTTAATGGAAAACACCATGAATTAAAAAAAGATCTCCCATTCCTTTATCAATTTCAGAAAATGTCTTAAAAATAGTCAATTCATCAACAATTTAAGAACTAATCATTTATAATATATCCAACGTCAAAATGAAAACAATGAGTAAATATTAATAATACAAAAATTGTCTAGATGATCATTTGGGGACACAAAAATAAATATAGCAAAGAAGCATCACCACTATGTTATTCAATGATCTGAAAAGAAGAAAACTTTCATCATTATAGTTTTACATAAAAAAATATTATCCATAAGATTCGATAATTTTCTATGTTGAAAAAAAATTCTAAAATATTTAAATATAATTTATTTCTTGAAAATCTCATACTATTAATATCATAATCATCAAGAACCAATAAAAGAATGCACTAAAAGGGGATTGGGATATTTACATCATCCATATAAAATACATCCATAAAAAATGTAATAAAAAAATTATATACTATCCAGAACGGTTAAAATACTATCCAACAAAGATAATAGTAAACTCTGAATATAGCAATTAAAACAGAAAACCAAATTAAACAACAGAATCATGAAAGAAAAATTCAATTTCAATATTCTAAAACACATCAATAATAGAATCAAAAATAGAATGATAATAAAAATTGAGTGAATTAAATAAGAGTACAAAAGGAATAATCCCATGAGTTATTTCCATGGAATATCAATATAATTAACATTAGGTTTTCATTTGAATTTCTATATAATTTTAGAAATATTTATTTACCTGATTTTAATGTAGGTTTCCATAAATATTTCACCATAATTTTATTTTAGTAAACAAAAATAATCATTTTCCTCCAAACATGTTTCTAATTCCTATCATTTGTTCTCATCGATCTTATATTCACCTTTCAGAGAAAGGTCAACATTTTCTTTAAAAATGAATGTTTTAGAGCATCATCACCAAATGGTGAAAAGTAATGGTCATCATCAATAGGTTTTGGATGAATATATTCTTTTTGTGTCCTAGAAACCACAATGGATTTAGTGAAAATGATCATTATAGGTAAGAATAATTAATACATTTTCAAGTATTCTTGATATTTATAGTGATGAATCCATTTGAATCCATCATTGGATTTTTACCTTTAATTAAATATGACTTGAAAAAATCATCCTCAATCTGAAAAAATAAAAAAAATCATGTAATGATTAAAAATATTCATAATTAAATCTCGTTTCATCATATTTTTATGTTTTAATAACATTTGATATCTCAATCATTAAAGGAACAAAAATTCTTATATTTATATTATCATAATTATAAGTCATAGTAGTACAAGAAAAATTCTCAATTGTAGAGGTAATAGAAATATAACGATTGAATATATAAGGATCTATCAATTTTTGATGAACTTCATAATCAACACCATTATAACTCTGCCCAGATAAAGCATGATCCATCTCATTATTATCTTCGTTTTCAACCAAAACATTCTTTTGTCATGAAAGATGATGTGTATAATTACAACTACATTATTATATTCCTTTTCAACAAAACATTCTTCAATCATGAATGATAATTTGTATAATTATGATAACTTCAATATTACCATTATGAATGTCTAAATATATTGAATTTACTATAATACACTAGAGGACATTAAAAAACATCATAATGGAATATGGTATAAGAATTATGGATCAAAATTTTATGTGGAAGAGGTTGGGATATATCAATTTTAATTCACACTATGGATGTTGATGGCCGAGGTAAGAGTTTTTTTGCACTATCAAATTTAAGGGATTTCCTAGTTTGTCTAGAAATAGAATGATATTAATGTTTGAATAAATAAGTGGAAAACCAGGGAACTCATACTAAACAAGGTTAATGAGAGGTTCAAAACTCTGAAAAAATCATGGAACCATTTCAGTACCATCTTGGAGAATCTACTAAATAACCACGAAAATCTCATCCAAATCCATTAGTATTCATTTATAGAAGAAAAGAAACAAAATACACATGTGAATAATTCTAAATACCCACTTGAAAATTGATAAAACCAATCAATTATATGGTTTTTATCATGAACAATTGCAAGGGTATTGATTATCCATAGTTAGGTGATAATATTCATTGTTATTATTTTAATATTTATTTTTTTCAGGTTCCATAAAAACATTTATTAGTTAATTTTATAAATTGAACTCCATTTCCCAATAATGTACAAATCATGACTATGGAGTGTCAACTTGTGCCTATGTAATCGAAAACTAATGGAATTTATTATTTCGAGTATTTGAATTTAACATATTGTGATATTATTTTTCAAATTTAGTGGATTATTTTCTCATTTATGATCAATGGATTAGTCACAGGGGATGGTGGATATCTCCTATAAATGCAGAATGTTCTAGAGAAGGCATAATTGGACTTGTGCCCATCAGATAATAGTGTGTCATAGTTTTAAGGCCCAATGGAGTGAAAATTTTAACAACAGGTAGATAAATAATGGGATAATTTTATAAAAATATGTTTGGATATAATTAATATGTTTTAATTTAGATTGAAGGTGCTATTGTTTTGTACTAAATTTCAGCTAGTATTTAAGGCCCATAAAACAATCCCAACATTACGATAATAAAATTCGAATAGACGTTATAAGTGGAATTAAATTGTCAATGAAATTAGAGGAAACCTATAATAATATATTTCTATTCTATGATCATAAATTATTCATCCATGTTTTATGACACATCGAAATTCCAAAATCTGGGATGAATCTGGTGTAAATTTTCTTATCAATATTGTAAGGTCTAAATTCACTTTTTTGACTCCCACCATTGAGTATCTAATTTAAATGTAATGATAATGAATTATGGGATTTTGACCATAACCATAAAATTTTATTTTTTGGTGATGGTGGTGAACTAATTTTTAGGTAGAATTTTTATTCATTCAATTTTAATTATATGATTTCATTTTGTAACTGAATAATCAATTTTCTCATGTACTTTATTTGATCACTTTAATTTCTTAATAATATTTCATCATATTATCTTATTCTATTTTTATTAATATTATTCTGATACAAATCCCAATGGTATTCAATCCATTCGCATCATATATTTTTAAATTCATTTCACAATGGTGGAGTGATCAATTTTTACATTTTTTCTTCTCTAATTCATCCATCATTAGTCAAAATACCACATCCACTAATAGTTATCCATAACTGGTTGGATAAAATCATTATGGGATGATCCAAGGGATTAAAAAAAGGATTTATTGGATGTAATTTCTTATTTCCATAATTTTTATCCAATTTTTTGGTGTTTTCCATACAATAATTTTATTTACTCGGTTTCTTTATTGAGTTTTATCAACAAAAAATTCTAATGGTAATATGATTCATTAACATAGAGTGCTAATGAAAATGAATCTTATAAATTATTCCTAATTATAATGTGATTGTGAAAGTATAAAAATATTATGTTATGAGGATATATTGATTTCATTGAATAAATTATTCTCGAGTTAATGATATTAAAATAATTTTAAAAGGAACTAATTCAATCCACCCCAAGTGATAACCATTTATCAACTCATTATCTTAAATTGATGTCAGTTAATATTCTAAAACTATTGAATTTCAACTTAATTCCATCCTATGTTAGCTACATCATATCCAAATCACACCAATATAATTTATGTTTCCTTACGGATCTTATTATGTTAATGAGGATTCGATAACCATGCTATTTTGAAATATATCACATACACAATACTACATTGATAAATTGGTCATCACCAAAATTTAGAACTAGTGTCGATAACCTGAGTAATTTATCATATAAATTTGAATCCTTTCACACCCAAATTTTTCTATTCCCACAGCCACTCTTCTTAACTTTTCCCATTTCTATTTGTTTATAACATGAGAATCAAGAATACTACTTGTACTATAATAGTTTATCATCCACATTATCATTCTTTAATCCTTGGATAAAATCAATTAATAAATCAATATTGAAAAACCCATTAAAATGGCAATTTCATTTTTCAAAACATAAATGATTTACCCACACCTAGTGACATAAATAATCACTAGAATGATCAATGTTTAAAGGATAAATGTACACCCTTTTCATGGATGGTAAAATAGATCAATCAAAGGGAATTCCATGATGTCGAAATTACTATCCCACAGGATCACCAACAGAATCATGAATATTTTTTTTGTACAAATGGATAAAATGAATTTATATATTTTATCATTGATATTGTATTTACAATGACATTCTATGTGTGAGGAACCAATCTCTACATTGATTATCAATTACATAACCTTATGTCATGGGTCTAATTTCGCACAAAACCCACATGAAATTTCTAAACAAACAACCTTAGTATCTAAAATAGATGAATAATATCATGTAATTAATGTAATTTCATTAAATTAAGAGGAAACATAATTTTTGAATTCAAAAGAGAAGAATATGATATCACGTATTCATTTTTGTAAATATAAATCAACTGATGATTATTTAGAGACGCCAATATCTTAACCATTAGTATAAATAAAAACCATTGAATCCATACCCTTTATTGACACTAATATGTACAATTTATTAATTGATTTTTTGTTCAATATAAACCAGTTATATAGAAATATTTTGAAAATGAAACTACATTTAATTTTATTCCCTATCTAATTTATAAATGTGTTAGAATACTTGAGCTTTACTTCAAGTTCCATACATACTCTCCCAAGTCTTATATCATAGGGGATAACAAAAATATTATCATTATTTAACACATGCATGATGTTAAAATGATAAAATTATCTATGATGTTTTATGAAAGATTAGGAATGATATTGGATGGGCCCATATCAATATTTATTTGATTATATTAATTCATGAGGACTTATATGATTTTTATTAATTCCAAATTAAAAAGTATTTTCCAATCCCAATACACTCTCAATTTCATTGTAGTATAATTTGTGAAAAACAAATTCTTGGAATCATCAATGTTGGTATTAGGTAAGTTTGGGGATCAATGTCGAGCTAAATGACTCTAAATTATGTTATTTTTTAGTGGAAACATGGATTCTATATTGTTTTTATTTTATTTTTATTTTATTTTATTTTTTGTGTTTTTCTAAAGGGAAACACCATTCGGTTTCCACTGTTATCTATTGTTTCTTATTTCCATGATTTAATAGTTTAAAATGTTTTATATATTCTAATGAAATAATCACCTTCCATAATTCAAAAAAAACCATTGATAATTTGATATGATTATTTTTATGACATGTAGACTTGTTAAAAATTTCTTATTGATAGGTTATAAAATTAAAACAAGTTGAATTTGGTCCATGTTTTTATTTCGAAACACACCTTTCTTTCTTCTCAATTATGAACTCACTTTAGACTAAACATTCAAACACCGAGGTTATTTTCATTATAAGTTAGTGGTAGTGATAATATATGATTCAAAAAGGGGATTCAGTTGAAAATTTCAATTCCTTCTCTTTTCATGCATTAATATATATTTTTTTTCCATGATTACTAAATTTAAAATTATTTTGAATTCCATGATTAATATATTAGTGATTTTTATGTTCATGATCATAATTTTTAAAAAATTTAGTAGTTAACCATTATTTTTCATTAATAATATTTCTATCCTTTTAATCAAAATTCAATATAAAATTCTGTTATATTTTTGGTGTATGTTTTAGTTTTTCAGTTCCTTTCATCATAACATGGGTCATGGTTAGTCTTTTAATCACTATTATGGTTAAAAACCAATATATATATATATATATAATTGGATACCCAAGTCATGTTCTAATGTAATTATAACCAATCACTATCATTTATCCCCTAGAAATAGAAAATCGGTCCCATGTCTTTTTTGATTCACAACAGATCATCATTATAAATTCAAATTTGATGAAATGTGGAAAGAAATTTAAAAAGGTAATGGGCTTGGTATTTCTATATCATGTGAACACATATTTTGTTAAATGATTTTTATAGGTTTTGTGACTATTTGGCATCATGTAATTTGGCGATAATTGTATCATAATATGTTTTTTGAAAAAAAAAAGGAATTGAATTTCATATTTTTGAGATATTTTTTTCTCTGGTCTACAAAATCTCATGTTGGGGGTGTGATTATCCACTAGAAAAGAATAATATTCTATATTTATATTTTAAAATTTTTGTTTATTAGTGAATATAAACATTGGTTTTGGTAATTTTTATAAATAGAATTTTATTTCAACATCATTGTGCAATTTACTTTTAAATTTTGTTAATTTGAGAATCTTTAATCTTTTTACTAAGCTATTAATTATTTTAATTTTATAATTTTTTTATATTTTTTATCACTTTAGATGAATTTTTTTAGGATAATTGGATGAACCATAAGGGAAGTTAGACATTTTTTATATAGATATGAAAATTTTAGGACAATTCATAATGGGACACAAGGCGATCAAATAAATATATTACATTATGTACGTAGGAAACCCTCATAGTCAAGGACACTCAATAGAAAATTGATCCAAACTTATATATTGTTTCATGCTGTCTAATGAAATATGAATATAACGTTCCATTTTTACCAAAACATATAACACATTTCCATGATAATATATTGAGAAAAAAATAATTACCAACCTCGATATGAATATATTTCCATCGGCTGTCTGTGTAACATATAATTAAGATTTATATCATCCTCATATGTTACCAAATAGACAAAACCTTCTCATTCAATTCCTCTATAAACTACTTTCCAATATTTCAATTCTCTTACTTCATCCCAAAAACCAATATTCTAAAACTAAATTCCATATAATCCCCTAAAAATATCCATTTTTATATTGGTATGATAAATGTTTTAGGAAAACATAACCAATGAAATATGATTATACCAACTAAATTTGTAATTCATGGAATAATAACTGATCATATATTACACGTTCTGAGTCATTCACTTTAATTTTCCATCATTTTTTGGATGAAAAGTTGTAAAATAATTTAATTAAACACCGAATAACTTATATAGTCCGTTCCATAAATTTTACGTGAAGATGGGATCACTATAAAAACCACAATCCTATTATCCTAAAGCTGGTGTATGCTTTATTACATTGGGATAAGATACAGGAATCATATCCTAAAGGACCAAAATACTTTAAATTTCTTGATATAATAGATAAAATATTGATTATTTAATTAAATTTAAAAAAATTAAAAATATTTTTTCTTAAAAAATTTCATTATTCACTCAGGAATATCCTATCGTAAAAGTCACATTACACTTCATGGATTCATAAGAATGGGAAAAATAATTGTCAGATCAAATACATAGTAACAGTTATGTGAAATGAAATATATCATAAATAAATAATAAATAACCAGTATGGAAATTTAAATAACCCAATACACATTACATTAACTCAATAATATTATCATAATATTTAGATATGTAAAAGTAAATATGGATAGTTAAATAACACCAAAACACATGTCATTAAATCAAAAAACTAGTAAGGAAATGAATCCATAGAAAATATCACTATGAGATTCTCATGTATAACAACAAGTGAATTCATAATGAAGTACATATGTAATTATTCGATGTCAAGATCTTAGTAAACTTGACACCTCTTTGATCATGAAAATTAAAAATATGGTTTAAAAATTAATGTAAATTTTCTTTTAATAATAACTTAATTGTCAATCTAATGATACAACTGATGCTTTGACGGGTAATATTATTCTAGGGCCCACCCATCACTTTATTCCCAATGAATTCCCCATTTATAAAATATTCAATTTTGCTCATAAAAAATAATCCTTATCATTAAATATATATATTTATTAGTGAATACTAATTTACCAATATTTCCCCATATAAAAAATTACATTCAATGTCGAATAACATATGTAGAAGTGATTTATTATTTAAGATATTAACATATCCAATATTAAAATATGGATATTTATTGTACAACTATTTTCAAATAATCTTTGGTTAGATAACATTTCATGGGATGTATATAGACTAAAAAAATATATCAATAAGGATAATTTCAATTCTATCATTGGTCAAAAAATGCATAAATCATCTAGAATAATAACAAGTATTGTATCAATATCACATATCTCAAATAGATTATATGTAAAAAAAATTCATTGAAGAATATAATTACCATTAAAATATCATTGAAAACAATATTGTGGAAAATAATCATTTTTTCATTGAAAAATATTAAAAACAAAAATTTCTCAAAACATTATAAAATAATTATATTTAAAATTCAACTCTATAAATTATAATTATATTATTAACAAAAATTATTTTTCATGATGACATGAATTTTCATAATGTAAATTATGTTAAAACAATGATTCCTTTAACATTTTTGATAATATCTAAACAAGCCATGTTTTAAAAAAAAGAATACTAATTTCAACAAAATATAAAAATTCTAAATAGGTAAAATTTTATTTAATATATTATCTAGAAATGGTTAAATAAATTTTTTTTAAAATTTTTCTAAATATAGTGTTTTGGAAGTTAAGGGATTTATGGAAAAAAAATGAAATGAATTCCGATTTTATTATGACATTTTCTTAAAAATATCATGTTCCTAAGAGTGAAAATGGTAATATTACATTAATAGCTTCATGAATAACCTATGGTGAATAAAATTAAAATTTTTTTCTAGAAAAAATTGATAAAGTAATTTCTAACAATGGAAAAAATGTATAAAAAATACCTATTAAAATGAAATTGTGGTGTAAACCCTCACAAAAATAATAATGTTTATGTGATCATTTATCAATGAATATATTATGTGAATCAAATTTAGATACACATAGAATAAGTGGATAGAAAAAAATATATTAAAAATTTAATACACATATAACCATATTATATAGATGACATTGAAGAAATGATACAACCATATAAAAAGAAATTAATATTTGAAATTCATTACAACATGGTAATTTTTAAATAAAATTCCCTTATATTAAATAATTAAAATAAAATCTTAAAATACCATGAATTTTTAAGTCATCATGATATTAAATTTAATTGGGTAATTATATTTAAAATGTATAAGAATCAGTTGCATACTAACAAAATGTTCCTCAATAAAGTTAAATTTAGATTAAATCCCTTACAAGTATTAAATTATGGTATTGATGATTAATCAATTAATTGCATATTTTTTAAAAAAACAATACACATAAAACAAGTGGAAATAGACCCTATAATAATCCAATTTAATTACACACATAATCGTAGTATGAAAATAATTTAATTATATGTTTTACCCAATGAAAGGTAATTGAGTTATGAAATATCTTACCTAACAAATTATTTCTATTCATCATGATCTAACATTATATATAGTTTTAAAAAAATTATTAACGTATTTTCGAACTATATTAATATATATAATATCATATATAATTATTTTATGACATCTTATAACTCAATTGTTAATAATATTTTACTATAGTTACTATTTCAGGTGTTAATTGATTTGTTTTTTCATTCATATTTTGTTATGAATATTCCGGTTCGTATGAATAATATATAATTACATAATATTTGAAATAATATTCGTGAAAGAAATTATAATATCTATATATCAATTATATTTTTATGAATAATCACGAAATACAGTTTTGATAAATTATTTACGTTGTGATCATTGAGATAATTGGTCATATATATGCATGGGCAACACTTCTATTTTTCAAATATCATTTGTGAAAAGATGTAGGTAATATAATATCTTTCTATAATGATTAATATATAAAAATTAAAAGTTTTTATATAAATACACTTTTATATATCACCCATGTTTGTTGGTGATAAAAAGATAAACCCTACACTTTGGGAAGGCGGTAGTCCACACGTTCCCAAACGATGTAATCATCTTTCAGTGAGTGAAATGGTATTAAAAAATGATATTTTTTCTTCAGAATGATAAATATGTCATTAATATTTTCATTATTATATTTATATCACATATATTAATAAACATTATTCTTATTATATAACATGGAATATGTTTGTGTAAAACAAATCATATCGCTTCATGAGGTGACAATCTACTATTCACACTAGCGATGAAATCATATCCCATAGGGAATGTAATGTGAAATTTTAATATATAATATAATTAATATATGTGTATAATTATATAATTAATATAATATATATAATTTCTATTGATTATAACACCCTACTATGAGATGTGGTAATAGAAAAGAGAATAGCATCGATTCATAAGGTGGTAGTCCGCCATACAAATGAGTAATGATTGCATAACTGATTTGATAGAAGTGGGGATTTTTGTATGTAAATAATTTAACAAAAGAACATATTAGTATATATAATATAATGAGTTTGTTAAATAATAATTTTTTAATAATAATTCAATGCATTGGATGAATAATGAATACAATAAAATAAAGGTAAGAATTTACCTCTTCTCAATCCACCTCTTTAGTTTTATACCTAAAGTATTCATAAAAATATTTTATAAAAAATGCCTCTAAGATGAGTATATGGATTTTTTCATGTGATTATTGTTAGGTTTTTTAATATCCAAAAGTTTGAAAATGTGTCAATAGTTGTGGGTAGTTGGTGGCATTTTATATGTGGGGTGATTGTCGGACTGGTAAATTTTAAAAGAAAATAGTGTACCCACATTTTTCACATTATAAAATGGTTATATATGATGTTATTATCGATAATAAAAAATATAGTGAAGAAATATTTTAATAATTTATATTTTATACAATTGTTTAGATCATTTTAACCCTTATCATTTTAATTTTAATTTTTTATAATCTTATTTTTACCTTAACTATGGTAAATATATTTCAATATTTCCATTATTCATTATGGTCATAAATTAACTTGAAATTAGTTGTTAATATAAATTATTTTGATTCTAAATATTGAATACATTTTAAAAAATACCATTCAATGAATTGATATGTTTTAAAATAAAATTAATCCTACATAGATGACGATAATGTAGGTTTTTAATGTGGAAATGATCAAATCATTATAATATTTTTATGTGAAAATTAAAGATAAAAATGATTAAAATAAACTAAATTTTATTAATACACATATAATTTAATTAATGTTACATTAGAAATTATTGAAAATATAATATAACATTATAAATAA
Organism: Viscum album; assembly: GCA_963277665.1. NCBI lineage: Eukaryota > Viridiplantae > Streptophyta > Magnoliopsida > Santalales > Viscaceae > Viscum > Viscum album. Next base: position 194,366,409 of record OY728142.1, on the reverse strand, counting down.
TTTAAACCAAATGACTATTTTCAATTAAAATTAATTATTATTCACTATTAATTAATAAATGAAACATTTAAGAAAAAATATGAAAAATCAATCTATGATAATTATGTTACTATAGTTTTAAAAAAATTAATTTAATCAAATAATATTTTTAAATGTTGTTGAAATTAATTTTATTTTATTCTTATAAAGGGTGACTAAATAGTCTATTAGAATTATATAGTGTTTCCAAAATACATTATTATTATTTTAATTTATTATTATTATTTTTATAACCTATATATAAACATAATTTTCATATATTATTTATTAATATTCAAACCATCAAATTTATTTGATATTTTATAATTTAGACTATATTATTGTTCATTTCAACATGGGGAGGAGTATATTTCAATCCATCGAAGTGAATAAATTTAATGAAATATATTTCATGGGTTGTTTTTTATTGGTGTTCTCTGTCACAAAAGCAATGAAAAAAATGTCATTATTTTAAAATATTAGGTTGTCACATTATATGGGAATCAATTTAATTGATTCTTTTTTATTTAAAATTGATCTTCGTAACCAGGGGTAAAATTTTGAAATACCAATGTCGAAAAATGCACATCGTAAAGATGTTTATAAGACATCCACATAATAATAGATAAAGGATTTAGACATGTCATATTGAATAAAACATATCTAGGTTTCTATGTAGGTGAAAATTATTTAAATGTGATGAAAGAGACATAAAATAAAAGTGTAAATAGTTATAGAGTGTGAGTGAGGTCATTGATCACAGTAAATTGAATGATTAATGGAATGTTAAGGACCATAGAATAATAAAACTATGATGATTTAAAAGAAAATTTAATCTGTTATATATGAGTATAATTTCATAAAATTTTTGTTTCAATATCGTTTTTCTAAAGTTCATGAATTCATTTACAATCAAATTATATATATATATATAAACTTTAATCTCTTTTACATCATAAATAGAGATTCATATGATGGTTGTAAATTGATAAATTTAAAATTCATCCAATAAAATATGAAATAAATATAAAGAAATCAATTATTTGTTGAGTCAATAAGGTTTTCCTTATGACTTTTCCATTCCTTCTTGTTTTTAAAATCACTAAAACCTTATACCTAATAAAATGTATGTTTTACCTCCACAAGGAAAATTTACCTATTTAAGGAAATTTACCCTTACCTAGAGTTTGTTATACATAGATATATTTTTTTCTTAAAGTAAAAAACCCAGATTGTTAACCAAAATCACGGAATCATGTAATGACAAGTATTGGAGTATTATGTTTTTAGGGTCTGAATTCTGGATGTGAACTATATTGAATTTCCAATCTGAATTCTAGACTCCGAACATTCATGAGTTCGACCCTGAACTATTAAGTAGTTCGACTCCGAACTCTTAAGTAGTTCGACTCCGAACTCTTATGTAGTTCGACTCCAAACTCTTATGTAGTTCGACTCCGAACTCTTAAGTAGTTCGACTCCGAACTCTTAAGTAGTTCATCTCCGATCTCTTAATAAGTTTGACTCCGAACTCTTAAGTAGTTTGACTCCGAACCCTTAAGTAGGTCGACTCCGAACCCTTAAGTAGTTCGACTACGAACCCTTAAGTAGTTCGACTCCGAAATCTTAAGTAGTTCGACTCTAAAATCTTAAGTAGTTCGACTCTGAACTCTTATGTAGGTCGAATCCGAACCCTTAAGTAGTTCGACTCCGAACTCTTAAGTAGTTCGACTCCGAACTCTTAAGTAGTTCGACTCCGACCTCTTAAGTAGTTCCAATCCGAACTATTAAGTAGTTCGACTCCAAACTCTGGAAGTTCATCTTCCAGTCTCCGGTGAAACCAGAATCAGAATTCCTATAAATCAGAATCCGAAAATTTCTTATCATAGACTCTGATTTTTATATTGGTTAGACTCCGAACATTTAATTTACTTACACATTGATATGTTGAATAGTTTTTACTTATATATCTTCCATTTCTAAATGATGTAGTGCAATAAGTTATACTTGGTTAGTTATTAAATGATGTCGTCTATTCTGTTTCAATCTAACTGTTGGTTGAGTTACATGTGTACAGGTCTCTCCGAATTTCATGGAAAATATGACCGTTGGAGGAGGGAGTCGACCATTGGAAATTCGCCTATAAATAGGAGCTCATTTGAAAAGAGCTCAATAGATTAAATAGGTTAATCGATCTAGAGAACACACACTGTTAAGGCGATTTCTAGAGAGAGAAGCTTTTCATGTCTTGTGCGTACTGAACCGCTCGTTCATATTGCTTCGTGCGACTCCAAATGTTGGTGATTACATTCAAGGACTTCTGGGGATAGGAAGATAGAGGTGTCGACTACCTTGAAGTTTGAGGGCTTCCTTGCTGAGGAAGACAGAGGTTCCAACAACCTTGATGTTGAGGGCTTGCGTGGATAGCAAGACAGAGTTTCCGATCTTCGTATCGAGGACTTACCCTGGTGTGGGTAAGACAGAATTTCTTGAAAGTATAAATCAAGGGACCTTTATCCAAGTTTGTTGGATACCCTTCTCTTTGGGTTAAAAGACTTATATCTTGTTACTTGTAGTTTTACTAACTTTTTTTCCGATGCATACTGTATTGTAAGGAAAGTACCTTTTTGTATTTCCTTACACTTGTACTATGATAAGTTTAGATTTTATATGCCTTAAATAAGAATATCATATTGTAAACCTTAGATCCAATCCTACAATTTGTGTTAGAGGTGTTGTGAATTTGCTTAGTTTATCTTTGTTAAACTTAGATCTTTCCTTATCTAAGGAAAACATAATTATCTGTAACCAACTTTAAAGGTTACAAAGGGATTTTTAAAGTGTACAATTCACCCACCTCTTGTATATTGAGCACCTACATTATTATTTCGATCCTACAATTGGTATCAGAGGAGGTCCCTGAAATACTTATACTCACATATACGTTTTTCTTCTGAACTTTTTCATTCTAAACATTGTCATTTTGATCTTTGTCAGTCCGAACTTTGTCATTCTGAACATTGTCATTCCGAACTTTGTGGTTACGAACTTTTTCTACTAACTAGTTTGGTTTCCATGTTTTTATTAGAATGGCACGAGTCAATGTTGGTTCTATTGACAATATTAATCCTTCAAGACCACTAATAATTGATGGTAATGAATATGAGTACTAGAGAGATCGAATGAAGGCTTTTGTTATCAATACTGGAGTGGACAACATCGTTATGCTTACTGGTGGTTATAAAATTCCTGATAAGTAAGTTAGAACTTTTACTAACCCAGAAAAGAAAGAGTATCAACTCAATTATAAGGTACACAATACTCTACTATGTTCAATGACTAGAAATATATATAGCCAAATTTCTTCTTATAAAGAAACTAATTTTATCTGGAAGAAGTTAGAGGTTACACACTTTGGTAATTCTAAAGTAATTGAGACTAGGAGAGCTATGCATAGAGCTGAATACCATGGATTCAATTTTCCGTATGGTGAACCAATCTGAAAAGTTCAACAGAGATTTATGACTATAGTCAACAACTTACAGTCTATGGGAGAAAAAGGTTTAGATGATGAAGCCCTTGTGGATTAGATAATTGATATTATGCCCAATGAGTGGGAATCAAAGAGAACAGCTATATATGAGAACAGGAAAGTCACTCAAATTTCTCTTGATGAGTTATTTGGAACTCTTATCCAACATGAAACAAGAATGAAGAGAGATTCTGACAACATCAAGAAGAAGAATGGGAATGGGACTGTTTCTTTTACAACAACGTCAAATCATATGAAATCTAAGACTCAAGAGAGAGTAACCAGATCCAAGTCTAAGAAGATGGTTATTCAATCAGATTCTAGTGAAAGTGGAATCTCAAAAAATGAGTTAGAAAATCTTTCTCGAAGGATGAACAATATAGATGGCCAGATAAATTTCCAGTCCAAGTATAAGAAAAGAAAAGGAAAGATAGTAAATATGGAGATGTCACTTGTTATGAAAGAAAGAGAGATGGACATATTAGACCAGATTGCCCTTTGCTCAAAAAGAAAGAAAGGAAAGAAAGGAATTCTAAATGTAATAGCAAGAAGTACTACAAAACCAAAGCTAAGAAAGTTCTAAAAGAAAATGACACCTGGAGTGCCAGTGGTGATGACTCTTTAGATGAATCATCTAATTATGAATCATTAGGAAAAAAGAATCTTGGTCTTATATCCAGATTACCTATAAATAATCAGTGTTTTATGGCTAAGGTACGAAATGCTGAATCATTGAACAATGTTTCTTTAAATTCTAATGATAGAGAATATTATAAATCTTCTGATGAAGAAAATACTATACCTACCTATGAAAAAGTTTCTAGGTTTGCTGAACTTCTTGGGATTGAGAATTCAAAACTCAACAAAATGATTGATAAGGAAAATTATAGGAATTCTATTCTTACAAAAGAAATATCAGATCTTTCTCAAGATCTTGATAGGAAAAATGCTGATTTTGTAAATATTTCAAAAAATCATGAGGAAGTAAGTTCTGAATAGAACAATATTTCTAAAGTGTTATAAGAAGTAATTTCTAAGAAAAGTATCTTCGAGCCTAGCTCTATTTCTAAATCTACTGACTTTGAAGATAAAAACTTTGTTATAAAACTCATGTCCGAAATCTTTTCCTTAAATAAGTGTCTATAAAACATTACCCATGGTATGGAATATTTTGAAAAAACGTATTCTCAAATACGACCTTTGAGAAACGGATCCAGATTTGGTTATAACCATGAAAAACCAATTTTTAGTACCACCTATTTTGTTCCAAAAAGTGCCCCATTTTGTACCAAGTGTCAATGTGGTGGTCACTGGGAAAAGAACTGTTCTTTAAATAAAACCCAATCGTTAGGTTTTCATAAGGCATATTTTTCAAAGAAGGTGTGGGTTCCTAAAATTTTGTTGTCTGGTAATCTGGGATCCAAGAAAGTTTGGATTTTGAAAGTCTAATTTCTATATTATTTTCAGGAAAATAGAGGAAGTGCCAACAACAATACATGGTACATGGATAGTGGATGTTTCCGGCACATGACTGGTAACAAAAGATATTTTGAAAAGATTATCAAAACAAAATGAGGAATCGTAACTGTCAGAGATAATGCTCAAGGAGAAATTGTTGGTATTTGTAATATTGTTCTTCTAGTTAAAACATTGATTTCAAATGTTTTATTTGTTAAGGGTCTTAAGAACAAACTCATTAGCATAAGTCTGTTATGGGATGAAGGTTACCTTGTGAATTTTAGGAATGATAAGTGCTTGGTACACAATTCCAAGAAGGAATTTATTCTCTCAGCCAATAGGCAAGAGAATGTTTACACATTGAACTTAGAAGACCTCAGGAGTCAAGACTTACCTTGAATAAGTGCAATGGAAGATCATTCCTGGTTATGGCATAGAAGACTAGGTCAATATAACCTTATGAACTTATTTAAACTCTCTAATAAGAAACTAGTTAAGGATATACTAGAGCTTAGATTTGATTATTCTAAAGTTTTTTATCCTTGTCAATATGGAAAGAAACATAAATCTAGTTTTAAATCAATTGGTGAAGTCTCAACAACTGATGCATTACAGTTAGTGCACATGGATCTTTTTGGTCCAACACAAACCAGAAGCATTGGAGGCAAATACTTTGTGTTTGCTTTAGTTGACAATTACATCATATTTTCTTGGGTCTATTTTCTATCAAAGAAGTCTGAAGCTTTTTCATATTTAAAAAATTTTAGATCACAAGTAAAAAATGAGAAAAAACTTCCCCTGAAAACTATTCATAGTGATCATGGAGGAGAATTTCAAAATTCAGATTTTGAATCTCTTTGTAGTAGAAAAGGTATTACTGAAATTTTTTCAGCAACTAGAACTCCTCAACAGAATGATGTAGTTGAAAGAAGAAATAGAATTATTCGTGAGATAACTAGAACCATGTTGAGTGAATATTCTATAGCTAGACATTTTGTAACACCCCAAGCTTCCATGGTACGCTCCTCTTTGAATAATAGAGCAGCGTGTGTTGTACGCAACCTCAGGTTCTAACACACCGTGAACAATAAGAGTAGCAGGTATGAATAGTAATAACCACGTTTTGAAATTATATATAGTTTACATTTCAAAATGGACTTCATTTTTGGATTCGTAATATCGAAATTAGCCTATGTTGAATTTTTGGTATTTTTCTGAGAACTTCCAATTTTTTATGAATAGTGAAATATACTTAAAAACAACTTTTTAATCAAAATAATATATAGAGATAAATTATACTATTTAGTGGTTTTAAATTATAATTAGAATATATTTTTACTATTTTATCCAATGGTGGTCATTAGAATAAATTTAACATTGAAACTGGACATAAATAATTGTCAATCATTTGATATATATTGTTTCTTAAAAACACGCTATTTGTTGTGACAAAAAGAATTAATTATAAAATTAATTAATGAAACTTATATTATTGGAATTTTTTAAAATAGATATCATTTTTGAATTCGGAATATCAATTATAGCTTAGGGTGAAATTTTGGCATTGTTCTGAAAAACTCTAATTTTTGATGAATAGTAAAACCAATAAGTGGTAGTTAAGAAACTGATTTTCGTTTAAATGAAACATTTCCACTTCTGTGATTTGATTTTCAAAAATCCTACATACATGGTTTTCATTAGGAAGTAAAATGTGGTTCAATGGGATTAAAATAATTTTTTGGTGAATAGTAACTTTTAAGTTTAATTAATCGCGATTAAAGGTAATTAGTGAAATTTAAGGTAAAAATGATATTATAAAAATATGAAATGACTTTGAAACATGTCCTAAACCTATTGGATAAGTCATGGCCGACCAATACAATCCATGGGTCAACTTGGGGACCCCATGGAGCCACTTTGGTAGGAAAAGGACATAAATAACTATTTATTTATTGTTAAAATAAATATGTCACAAACATAAGTTGTTTTACTAAAACAATTTTTAAATGGGGTTATATAAGTCATATGTTTGACTATAAAAATTCATTAGAAAGATAAAATGATTTCCTACATCATGATATTTTTTTTATAATTTTTAGACATTAAATAAATTAAATTATTTATGAAACCATGATGATGCAACGATTACCTCATTAATTAACGATTTAAATAAAATGAAACGATAATGTAACATCCAAGGCTTACACTTGTCCAGAGCCTATTATATTGGTATATTTAGAACCCTTATCACCTTATACTCGAATTATAGAAGTGTGGGACCTTTTGAATCCGAAAAGCATTGTATAATAAAGTAATATTTCATTACATTCCAAGAGTGCCACTCCTCTCCACTTATTAAAGGCCCCCACCACTACCACCTTATTCACACCTTCAAGACATTTGGCTCGGAACACCTCTGCCCAAATACTCTCCCAACTTCCCTCCCTTACTCATAGAATCCTCACTTTGGGCAGAATTCTTCCCAAGGAAGCCTTTGGCCCAAATCAAAAGAGTTACCCGATTTTAAGGTAATGTCTTCGCTTATGTTATTTTTTTTTATTTTGCTTATCCAACACCCTAGACTCTTTTTATTCATTTATTTTGTAACAACACCAGTATCCTCAATATACTAAGATGTTGTTATAAGAAGTATTATAGCTACACTTACACACACCTACATCTAATGGTTAAAGAACATACTGTTTCTGTGGATGGCGAATTTCTTCCTCACGAAACGATGATTGTTCAACACTCATATAAAACATTCAAAGGTGGCCATTAAGATGTCACTATATTTATATATATGATATATAATATGTTTATGTTTTACTTAATGTAATGTATTTTTCATTTATGGCATACCTTTATTGTTTCCATTATGGGTTAACGCGATATTTTCATTTTAGGAAGTGCGGACTATCGCCCCCTCAAAGTGATTTGAATCGTTAATGCCATATGTGGGATGTATAAAGGATGGAGTAAATGATATTATATATGATATTATACTATAATTATAATATACCTTTATATCATTATTATTTCATTCAATTAAATATGAAATAGAAATGAAAGTAGCATTCATGCGTACATACGACTTACCATCTCCATGAACGGTGCATTTCATTTCTTACCTCTAAATGTCATGTAATATTATGAATGAATGTATATACTGGATATATATGAGATATATGATATCTGTATCATGAATATAATTCTGGATATAATGGATATTTCACCACATGAAGAACTTGTAATTATAAGAAGTTTATTTTTGACTCAAGTACCAAAGATCGACAAAACGACCGTTATTAACTTAAATAATTACATAATGTTCATAAAATGGTTATAAGTGATATTAAAGGAATAAGAAACATGAAATGGTTCTTAAGAAACTATAAATTAGCTCGATTTTATTATTCAGGAGGTTAAAGAATGGTCGAGTCAAGACAGGACGCAAGGTAAGGGAACTTCTTAACCCAATTTCCATTCTTTGGGTTAATCTCCTACTTTCAAATTATGTCATGATATTATTATGTCCTATCTTGTATTTGTAATTTCTTTATGTGTAATTATAGTGAATACACATAATTGATCTATTTTATTTAAAAAAATGATCATTGTAACAGTCTTCGTCTCAATCTCCTTTCATTGAGGCATATTTTGTTTTATACACAACTATCTTTTATACGGTGTATAAACCCCTTTGAATTTTACGTCTATTCAAAAGGAATCTTTTTATACGAAGTGTTTTACTAAACGACAAAAAAGAATGTTTTTATTGTCGTACGTATGTGGCGACAATGACTTCTCCACCGCCATGGCCATTATTTGGGTTTCGGCTTTCTCTACAAGCCATAACTTTTTTAAAAATGAAAAATAAATTACATGTTATAATTTTATTTTATTTTGGTATTGAAAATGGTTTTGAAAGTGTTTTTATTATATCAATGTATTGTATTGATATCTTTTGATTGAAATGTGGAAATTTTATGTTTCCTTTATGCATATTTTATGTGATATGATTATGTTATGGTTTATGATATGTTTAAACCTGTTCATATGAGGAATGTGTTGGACTTAATAAGTGATGGGTGGAGCCCGCTATAGCTCCTCGATGCATCAGTATGTCTAATGAGACAAACTAGTGTCTTGGAACGAGGCCTTGAAAAAAATCATATTTGTGGTCTTGGCACGAGGCCTTGGCTACGTAGTTATGATAGTCTGACATTATGCATTCCATCATTATGAAAGTGGTTATTGATATTTCATGTGATTATTCGACTAGTAGAATATCCATGTGAGTAAGTAAATGACATTATTTCATTTTACTTTTGCCATATTATGCTAATGTTCAAGTTTAAAAGGCTTTTGTTTTAGTTATACATTGCCTTAAATGTTAATGTTTATTTATGAAAGCTTCCGCTATATTGTTATCCTTACTGAGCATCTGAGCTCACCCCTTTCAATGTTTTATTTTTTCCAGGATGTGAAGAAGTATATTATGAATGACCTACTGGGATTATATAAGGGGATATGAAGAGAAGATGTTGTAGTATTATTTTACTTTATGATGTAATGTAAGACTTATGAATGTATCTAGTGTTTCCAAGGCTATTAAACTAATCGATCTTTCAAGACTTGATCTTTTATGATCATGCCAATGTTACGATGTAATGCACCGACTCTGGGTAACTGGGGTCGGGGCGTTACAGTTGGTATCAGAGACAGTTTAGTACTAACCTTGGAAGCTAGATTTAGATAAACTCTGATTAGATCACATAGCCCGAAGATAGTCTTTAAGGATTAGTATAGAAGAACTTCCTAGAATTTTGTTATTATAGAGATTTTGGTGAGTTTTCGGAGTAATACATCCCTGTCGGGATACGAGCAGGTAGAGGTGGCTCTGGAACAGATGTACCTTACGGTAAAACCCAAAAACACCGCTTTGATCTATACTTGAACGGGAACTGGTGCACGACAACGGTCCTTTCTGCACTCTTGGTTACGACACTCCTAGGGGATATTCTTAGGATAATTCTCGTTTTCTTTACAAACCACTATGAAGGGTTATAAGTATATACTTCCTCAAAGAATTTTTTTTAGGATTATGGATTATATCCATAAACCGTTCAATTTACATTAAGTATTTTACAAGTTTGGAATTATTCATTGCAATTCATACACTAACCTAGCTTATTCCATGGTATAGAAATGGTTCCTAGTGGAAGGAATGTGAACTCCAGCAATACGTATGATCCAAAGCGTAAGATGGATCATATCTTTCATGGTATTAAGCCAACATTTAGAAGGTAAATAATCTCCAATGTCTTCTTAACATATGAAGAAATAGTATCATGTGTTAATAAGATAAGTAAATAATTCTTTGAGTCTTATGGATTTGAAGGGAAGAAAGAGAAGAAAAGGATGGAAGAGAGAATGAAGGAAAAAAGGGACGTGGGAAAAGAAGAATGTTCCAATTTGTGATAACTGTGGGAAGAATCACCTTGGAACTTGCCTGAAGGGAATGGGCGTTTGTTATAAGTGTGGAGAAAGAGGACACCAAGTGAGTGACTGCAAGGGTAAGAAAAAGGTTTCAAATGTAAAATGCTTCATCTGCAAGGAGTGGGGACACTACGCAAACCAATGTCTAAATCATCAGAGTGTTACCCAAATGATGTTATTGGATAATAATCAAGTTATGATACTACCACAGATGATGAGGAATGATTAGGGTTCTTATGTTTCTATTAAAGAATTTTGTAATTTGAGTGTTGTATCAATGATGTACTGGTTATAATAATTATGGAGTATATAAGGATTGTACTACAGTACTATTTCATCAAGGACTTGAGATTGTATGGAACCAAGAAAAGTGACTCCACAGTAGGTTAAATTTTTGGAAAATATATAGTTGAGAGAAAGATAAACCATAATATGGTTCCGATACCGAGATAGTGATTTTGGAATAAGACATGATTGATTTGGATAAATTATATTGGATATTCTTAGCTTCCTTGAAACTGATTGATGATTTGTATACATTTTTGGATAGAATGAGTATATCTAGTATTCTATAAGGAATAAGGGATCATGGTAATTCAAGATGTTGTAGTGTTTTAAAAGAATACATGATAAAGGTGTTCACATGTTGTTACACGGAAAAAAGTGGATCTTCATTATGTTTACCTTCCTCATAAAATTTGGACTGTGAGTTGGACAGAAGTATTTTGGATAACTATAAAGGTTGGAATGGATTAAGTTGAACCTTGGATAGTAATGTTTAAGGTTAAAACATTTCTGAATATTATTTTTGGAATATTATAATAGTTTTAGAAAAAGGAAAACCTTCAGGTTGGGCGATAACCTATCGCTTCAGACAAAGCTGTAGGAATCGAACCCACAACCATATTGCGACAGGCCTTTATGACCTACCACTATAATACAAGAAGTCCCTGGTTATTACAAAATAGTTTTCGTAATCTAAATGGTATGTGTTAATATTTTGAACCTTGTTCGATTAGGATAAATATAATATTTTTGAGTTTTATTATCTTTTTGAGTGAAATATGCGTTTGTGGTAGAAATTAGTTGAAGGTTGAAACTATACTTGTCAAGCACAAATATATATATATATACCTATATCTTATTCTATGAATAAATTAATTCTTAAACTTTAGTAAAGGGATATTAAAACAAAAAATGTGTTATCCTAATATCTTATGTCTTGTTGAACTGATAATATTTTAAATCATCAATGATTGAAGTCTTTGAGGCCCTCAATTTTAAAATTGTTTGTGATTGATGACCTCCATCACTCCCTACAAATATTTACATTTTTACTCCAATTATATGTCTCTAATTTCCACCAATTTTCTCCTTATTGAGATCATAATTTGGTGGTGACTTTTTCATTTCCCTTTCCCTCTTATTAAGGGTAAATTTTATTAACCTTATTTCCGATGTGGGTTTTCCACAAAGGTATTTTTTATTTTAAACCTTTTATTTTCAATGAAAAATTTCATATTTCAAGGACACAATTTATTGAAGGAGGGGAGAATGTAACACCCCAAGCTTCCATGTTACGCTCCTCTTTGAGTAATAAAGCAACGTGTGTTATACGCAACCTCGAGTTCTAACACACCGCGACCAATAAAAGTAGAATTTTTGAATAGTAATAACCACGTTTTGAAATTATATATATTTTACATTTCAAAATGGACTTCATATTTGTATTATTAATATCGAAATTAGCCTATGTTGACTTTTTGGTATTTTTCCGAGAACTTCCAATTTTTTATGAATAGTGAAAAATACCTAAAAACAACTTTTTTAATCAAAATAATTTATAGTGATAACTTATACTATTGAGTGGTTTTAAAGTTTTATTAGTATATATTTTCACTATTCTATCCAATGGTGGTCATTAGAATTAATTTAACATTGAAATTGGACATAAACAATTGTCAATCTTTTGATATATATTGTTTCTTAAAAACACGCTATTTGTTGTGACAGCAGGAATTAATTATAAAATTAATTAATGCAACTTATATGTTTGGAATTTTGTAAAATAGACATCATTTTTGAATTCGGAATATCAATTATAGCTTAGGGTGAAATTTTGGCATTGTTCTGAAAAACTTCAATTTTGATGAATAGTGAAACCACTAAGTGGTAGTTAAAAAATTGATTTTTCGTTTAAATGAAACATTACCACTTCTGTTATTTGATTTTAAAAAATCTGACATACATGGTTTTCATTATGAAGTAAAATGTGGTTCAATGGGACTAAAATAATTTTTTGGTGAATAGTAACTTTTAAGTTTAATTAATCGTGATTAAAGGTAATTAGTAAAATTTAAGGTAAAAATGATATTATAAAAATATGAAATGACCTTGAAACTTGTCCTAAACCTATTTTATGAGTCATGGCCGACCAATATAATCCATGGGTCAACTTGGAGACCCCATGGAGCCACTTTGGTAGGAAAATGACATAAATAACTTTTTATTTAATGTTAAAATAAAAATGTCACAAACATAAGTTGTTTTGCTAAAAAATATTTTAAATCGGGTTATACAAGTCATATTTTTTAATATAAATATTCATTAGAAATATAAATATATTTCCTACATCATGATATTTTTTTATATAATTTTTAGAAATTAAATAAATTAAATTATTAATGAAACCATGATGATGCAGCGATTACCTCATTAATTAACGATTTAACTAAAATGAAAAGATAATGTAAACTCCAAGGCTTACACTTGTCCAAAGCCTATTGGATGGGTAGATTTCGAACCCTTATCACCTTAGACTCTAATTATAGAAGTTTGGGACCTTTAGACTCCGAAAAGCATTGTATAATAAAGTAATATTTCATTACTTTCCAAGAGTGCCCCTCCTCTCCACTTATAAAAGGCCCCCACCACTACCACCTTATTCACACCTTCAAACCATTTTGCACGGCCAACCTATGCCCAAATACTCTACCAACTTCCCTCCCTTACTCCTAGAAGCCTCACGTTGGGCAGAATTCTTCCCAAGGATGCCTTTGGCTCAAATCAAAAGAGTTACCCGATTTTAAGGTAATGTCTTCACCTATGTTATTTTGTTTTATTTTGATTATCCAACCCACTAAACTATTTTTATTCATTTATTTTGTAACAACACCAGTATCCTCAATATAATAGGATGATGTTATAAGAATTATTAGAGCTACACTTACACACACCTACATCTAATGGTTAAAGAACATTCTGTGGTTGTCGAATTTCTGCCTCACGAAACGATGATTGTTCAACACTCATATAACACCTTCAAAGGTGGCCATTAATATGTCACTATATTTATATATATGATATATAATATGTTTATGTTTTAGTTAAGGTTTTGTATTTTTCATTTATGGCGTACCTTTATTGTTTCCATTATGGGTAAACGGGATATTTTCATTTTAGGAAGTGCGGACTACCGCCCCCTCAAAGTGATTTGAATCGTTAATGCCATATATAGGATGCATAAAGGATGGAGTAAATGATATTATATATGATATTATACTAGAATTATAATATACCTTTATATCATTATGATTTCATTCCATTAAATATGAAATATAAATGAATGTAGTGTTCATGCGTACGTACGGCTTACCGTCTCCATGAACGGTGCATTTCATTTCATACCACTAAATGTCATGTAATATTATGAATCAATGTATATACTGGATATATATGAGATATATGATATCTATATCATGAATATAATTGTGGATATAACGGATATTTCACCACATGAACAACTTGTAATTATAAGAAGTCTATTTTTGACTGAAGTACCAAAGATCGACAAAACGACCTTTATTAACTTAATTAATTACATAATATTCATAACATGGTTATAAGTGATATTAAAGGAATAAAAAACTTGAAAAGGTTCTTATGAAACTATAAATTTACTGTATTTTATTATTCACAAGGTTAAAGAACGGTTGAGTCAAGATAGGACACAAGGTAAGGGAACTTCTTAACCCAATTTCCATTCATTGGGTTAATCTCCTACTTTCAAATTATGTCATGATATTATTATGTCCTATCTTGTATTTGTACTTTATTTATGTGTATTGAATACACATAATAGATCTATTTTATTTTAAAAAAATGATCTTTGTAAGGGTCTTCATCTCAATCTCCTTTCATTGAGTCATATTTTGTTTTATACAAAACGTTCTTTTATACGGTGTATAAATCCCTTTGAATTTTACGTCTATTCAAAAGGAATCTTTTTATACGAAGTGATTTAATAAACAACAAAAAGTAATGTTTTTCTTGTCGTACGTATGCGGCGACAACGACTTCTCTGCCGCCATGGCCATTATTTGGGTTTCAGCTTCCTCTACAAGCCATAACTTTTTTAAAAATGAAAAATAAATTCCTTGTTTTAATTTTCTTTTATTCTGGTATTGAAAATGGTTTTGAAAGTGTTTTTATTATATCAATGTGTTGTATTGATATCTTGTGATTGAAATGTGGAAATGTTATGTTTCCTTTTTGCATATTTTATGTGTTATGATTATGTTACGGTTTATGATATGTTTAAACCTGTTCTTATGAGGAATGCATTAGACTTAATAAGTGACGGGTGGAGCCCACTATAGCTCCTCGATGCATCGGTAGGTCTCATGAGACAAACTAGTGTCTTGGCACGAGGCCATGAAAAAATCTTATTTGTGGTCTTGGCACGAGGCCTTGGCTACGTTGTTATGATAGTCTGGCATTATGCATTCCATCATTGTGAAAGTGGTTATTGATATTTCATGTGATTATTCGACTAGTAGAATATCCATGTGAGTAAGTAAATGGAATTATTTCATTTTAATTTTTCCATATTATGCTAAAGTTCAAGTTTAAAACGCTTTTGTTTTAGTTATACACTGCCTTAAATGTCAATGTTTATTTATTAAATCTTCCGCTATATTGTTATCCTTACTGAGCATCTGAGCTCACCCCTTTCAATGTTTTAATTTTTCCAGGATGTGAAGAAGTATATTATGAATGACCTGTAGGGATTATATAAGGGGATATGAAGAGAAGATGTTGTATTATTGTTTTACTTTATGATGTAATGTAAGAATTATGAATGTATCTATTGTTTCCAAGGCTAGTAAACTAATCGGTCTTTCGAGACTTGATATTTTGTGATCATGCCAATGTTACGAAGTAATGCACCGACTCTGGGTAATTGGGGTTGGGGCGTCACACATTTCTAGGCTAAAGCTGTAAGTACTGCTTGCTATACTATAAATCAAGTTTTTATTAGACCTTTTCTTAATAAACTCTTTATGAGTTATGGAATGGTAGAAAACCAAGACTTTCCTACTTCAAGATTTTTGGTTCCAAAGTATTCATTCTGAATACTAAAGATAATTTACATAAATTCACACAAAAATCTGTTGAAGGAATTTTCATAGGATAATCCACAACTTCTAAGTCATATAGAGTTTTCAATAATGATATTTGTACTGTTGAAGAAACAGTGCATGTAAAATTTGATAAGTCATATCCTTTTGTTTTTAAACCATCCCATCCTACATCCTCGAATGTGTTTTCAAAAACTGATTTTAAACCCTTGATAGAAGATCCTTCTGATAGGGAAAATGTTCAAGAAGATAATTCGGAATCATTTACCCCAGAAGACGTTCTACCCTATGTTGATGAACAGGTTTTACAAAACCCAAATCAGGTGTTTCTTAAGAATCATCCCAGTGATAGCATCATTGGTGATGTAAATCAACCTGTAAGGAATAGGAGTTCCTTGATAAATGAAGTATAAAATATAGCATTTATTTCCCAATTAGAACCAAAAAGCACTGATGAAGCTCTAGGTGATGATTATTGGATCAACGCCATCCAAGATGAACTAGATGAATTTGAAAGGAATAAAGTCTGGAGTTTGGTTGAAAGACCTAAGGAAACTTCTGTTATTGGAGTAAAGTGGGTCTTCAGAAACAAGTGTGATGAAAATGGAGTCATAGTAAGAAATAAATCTAGACTCGTTGCTAAAGGCTATAACCAGCAAGAGGGAAAAGACTATAAATAAACCTATGCTCCAGTAGCTAGACTTGAATCTATTCGTATTCTACTTGCCTTTGCAGAATACTTCTATTTTAAACCTTTTCAAATGGATGTGAAATGTTCTTTTCATAACGGTTATGTTCAAGAGGAAGTTTTTGTTGAACAACCTCCTGGATTTGAAGATACAAAACATCCTGATCATGTTTTAGACATACCAAAGCTCTGTATGGTCTTAAGCAAGCCCCACGATCTTGGTATGATAGACTCACATGATTTTTTCATCAAAATAACTATGTTAAGAGAAATGTAGATCCAACCCTTTTTATAAATAAATATATTAAAAATGTTTTAATTGTTTAAATTTATGTTGATGACATCATATTTGGTTCAACTCAGCAATCTTTAACTGACTCTTTTGCAAGTCTAATGAAATATGAGTTTGAAATGAGTATGATGGGTGAGTTAACTTCTTTTCTAGGTTTTAAAATTTTAAAAAGACCTGATGGAACCTATATATCTCAATATAATTATATTAATGATCGTCTTAAAATGTATGGTTATGACAACACTAAGAGTATAAGTACTCCCATTGGTACCTCAAACTCTTTAGATCTTGATGATGCTGGGAAACCAGTAGATCAAACATCTTTTAGAGGTATGATAGAAAGTTTACTTTACTTAATAGCTAGTCGACTAGACATAATGTTCTCAGTATGCTTATGTGCAAGATATCAATCCAATCCTAAGTAATGTCACATAAAGGCAGTAAAAATAATTTTTCGCTACCTTAAGGGAACCATGGATCTAGGATTATTTTATACTTCTGGAAATGATTTTATTCTAAAATTATTTTCAGATGCTGAATTTGGTGGATGTAGAATGGATATAAAGAGTACATCTAGAAATATTCATTTCTTAGGAGATTCAGTAGTTTCTTTTTCCTGTAAGAAGCAACATTTTTTATCACTTTCCACTACTGAAGCAGAATATGTAGTAGCTGGAAGTTGTTGTACTCAAGTGTTGTGGATGCAACACACACTCACAAACTATGGGCTGAGTTTTACTAAGACTCAAATTTTTTGTGATAACACAAGTTCCATTTACCTAAGTAAGAACCCTGCACATCAATCTCATGCAAAACACATAGATATTAGGCATCACTTTCTTGGGGATCACACACTTAAAGGAGATATCATTCTTCACTTTATCGGATCGCAAGATCAACTTGCTGATATTTTCACAAAATCTTTACCCTCCAATAGATTTTAAAACATTAAACAAATGTTAGGAATGGTAACTTTAAGGTAATCATTCTTCATTAACTTATTTTTGAAAAATTCTCATAACAGTAATAAAATCCTTATCATAGGGGGAGTACATTTGAATGTTAGTGTAACTAAAATTTTTTAGAATCTGTTTTTCAAAATTAGTATATCTAAAATTTTTCGTAGTTAGTCTTTCAAACCTTTTGTAACTAAATATTTAGGAATGGAAATTTCTGAAACTAAAATTTCTAGAATGGGAATTTCTAGAACTGATATTTTCAGGATTGAAATTCTTGGAATAATAACTTCTGTAATGGAGTTTTTTTTCGTACTTGAACATGCAGAATGGATATTTTTGTACTGGAGTTTTCATAATGAGATTTTCGTACTGGAAGTTTTGTAATGAAATTGTTTTTTAAATTTCTTTTTCTACAAGAATTATTTTACCAATTACGAACACTGGTTCTTGCCAATCCGAGAGTTGTGATTTCCTTACTTATAGTTTCGTAATAAATTTTTTCTTGCTGGTATTTGTTTTATGTTTTTAAAAGATCGGATTCTAGTTTTCTTAAAATCCGAATATTTTTTTTAAAAACCTCAAAAGGTCAGAGTCAAGTTTTTCTTGTGGGGTTGTTCTCAACCGTCAGATCAGATCAAAGCCTTTTCATCCGTTAGATGGATTGTGGAAGACTAGCCATCACATCCATTGCCTATATAAAGGGGACCCTGAGACTCATCCCACATGGAGTTTTCAAGCTTTTTCGTCTCGAATCCATGCTGTTATTCTTAAGTCCGATTCCGAACATTGCAAAGCCGATCTGAATCGTTCAGATTTCTTCACTCCGAATGTCTGTTTAAGCAATATCTCAAGATATGTCGACTGTGAAACCAATCTCTAAGTGGTTTGTCTTTAGAGAAAGGTTAGTTCGTCCGGACTTCAATAAGCTTGATTCCCTTATTTCCAAGAATATAAAGCTGAATGGATTGGAAGATGTCTGTGTAGCAAAGTCATATAAACAGGATCTAGTTTATACTGATGTGTCGACTGAGTTCTATGAGTCTATTTCCTTCCTGATGGAAGATGGCAGAGAGTGGTTTTTTCTTTCAAGTCTTATGGGAAGACTTATAAGCTTTCCTACACCAAGGTCGTGAGCTTGGTTGGTTTATCCAATGAAGGACAAACTGAATTCTGCTCTCACAAACTTCCTGATGTGCAAGGAAGTATCAACAAGGAGAACGCCCTGATGTTTCATGGGCTTAAGGATGATTCAACTATCAAGGTTTCTCATCTCACTCTGAACAATAGAATTCTTCAGCTTTGGGTGCAAGGCTTTCTGGTTCAAAGATGAGGCGATAAAGACAATCTGACGAAAAGTGATATATATGTCTTAGATTTTTTGGTAAATATAAAAAAGATAAATTTGATGAGGCATGTCATGGTTACGATCAAGAATATCAAAGAAGGTAATTTGAGAGCTCAGATTATCATGTTTCCTGCTTTACTATCTAAACTGATACTTTGGTGCTTAGAATCTTTCAAGGTTTCTTGAAAATAAAATGTTTGGAATTTCAAGCTTATGCTAATCTGTGATGATACCCTCAAGAGGATAAAGATGGGTTTTTCCAGTGAATCTAGAGTATTTTACCCTTTGTCTGTAGAAGAGGTTGAAGCAGCTCAGAAAGAATCATAGAATCTGGAACCATCCAAAAAGCAAAGGAGGAAAAGAAAGGTTAAGGATATGGTTACTGATGAAGGAATTTATCAGGCTAAAGAAACTCAGTCTGCTACCCCAAGCCGAAGAAGAAGAAAACATATACAGATGAAGTGGCAACCAAGTGGAGGGATGATAAAGAAAAGAGGAAGGAAGGGGATCCTCAATTCGGATTGGACCCTGCAAAGGGTAAGGCCTTAAAATAAAAATACACCGGGGAGATAGAGAAGCAAGTGAAGGAAAAGAAATGAAAATGAAAATGTCTAAAGATGAAGTGGTGAAATCTTTGCTGAAAGGTACAGATTTGGCTTCCGGAATGCTTCCCATTCCAGAAACTTTTGGTGATGAACCATCTCTACCATAAACTCCAGCCAAGAATTATGTAACTCCGGAAAAGGCCAAGGGTAAATAAGTAGTTGAAGAGGCCGAAAAAGAAGTTGCTGAAGAAGTAGAAGTATAGGAAGAGGTTGAGGAAGAAGAAGAATAAGAAGGTGATGAAGTGGAAAGTGAAGATTTGGATACCCTGGTCAAGCATGTACATGACTATATAGATAAGGATGAATCAGCAAAATTAGTTACTCCAGGAAAGGGAGATGAGGAAGCTAGCAAGGAGCAACAACAAGAAGAAGAGAATGTCTTGTATGATGAGGAAGAATCTTATGAAAGGAATTTTCTTAAGGAAGGTCAAGAAAAACAGAAACCAGATGAAGATCATATCGTTCAAGTATCTGAATCCGAGGAAGTATCTGTTAATTAAGAACCTATTTAGAAAACTGATAAGGGGAAGCAAACTCTCATGGAGAAACCTATAAAAGATGTCATCAGGAGGAAAGAGGTTGGTGGTACCTCTAAAAGGAAGCTAGTGCAAGTTGAAGAGGATCAATCTCAAAGATATGTATCATATTCGGATTCATCATCTCATGGGAATGATTTTGTGGTTCAGTCTCTGAGTAAGTTGGTGGACACAATTCCAATTCTTCCAACAATAGATTCCAGATGCCAGATGCTACAACAAACTATGAATCAGAAATCAGATTCTTTATCCATGGTCATGGATAAGTTTGTGAAGTTATAAGCTGAACAGAAAAGATTTCTTATCAATTATGATGTGTATTGAAAGTCTTGCAGTAAGGTAACCAAGTGGTCTGAGAGAGTTGATGAAGATTTAGTTCACTTTGAGAATTTTCAGGCAGAAGTTAAAAATGCTTTTGAAATGGAGGATAAAAAGGTTAATGAGGTTTATGAAAAGATGACCCAGGAGAAAAATTATCAGAATCAACAGATCATAGACCTGAATGGGAAGCTTAACTCAGTATCTCAGAATTGTAAAACTGAAAGAGATTTCCAGATTGAGTTTCAGCAGAAGATGTAAAAGTAAGATGAGATTATAAAGTTGCAGAAAGAAGCCTTGGAGGCTCAGGATAAAGCTTTAAAAGTCCAAGAAGAAAAGGTAAAAGCCTTGGAGAGGAAACATGAGGGAGACAAAAGAAACTTGAAGAAACTCAAAGCCTTGTTAATTAAGCTCATTCTGAAGGAAAAGGAAGACAAATGAACTCACTCTGATCTTTTGTGGTAATTGGATTTCTTTGTAAATTTTTTTTCCAACTCTAATAAAATGATTATTTCGTTGGTTGTATCTTTTCATATACTAATGTTTCAGGTACCGTATTTTGTTTTCCATATCCGTCAATTATTTTTTAAAATCACAAAAGTGGAGAAGGAAAAAGAACTACTCCTAAGGAGGAGAAAGAAAAATTTCTATGTAAAATATTCTTAAAGAAAGGGGGAGTTTCTCACTTCGAATTTTTTCATTACCATGTTAATGTGAACTCCACTCCGGAAAGTCAGAATACAATCCTTAGAGTTTCAATGCCTAAGGGGGAGTTAGTTGTATTCTTTTTCATCCATGAACAGTGGGAGATAAGTTTTAATTTAAAATTCTATGGAAAATTTTCAGATCCCTTATATTATTTTCCGTATGGTTGTTTGTGCTTTCCAAAAAGGGGGAGATTGTTGAGTCAATAAGGTTTTCTTTATGACTTTTTCATTCCTTCTTGTTTTGAAAATAAAAAACACCTAATACTTAAGAAAATTTATGTTTTACCTCCATATGGAAAATTTACTTCTTTAAGGAAATTTACCCTTACCTAGAGTTTCTGATACATATCAATATTTTTTTCTTAAAGTACAAAACCCAGATTTTTTACCAATATCCCAGAATCATGTAATGAAATGTATTGGAGTTTTCTGTTTTAGGTTCTGAATTCTGGATGTGAACTATATTGATGTTCCAATCCGAATTCTGGACTCCGAACATTCATGAGTTTGACCCTGAACTCTTAAGTAGTTTGACTCCGAACTCTTAAGTAGTTTTACTCCGAACTCTTAAGTAGTTCGACTCCGAAATCTTATGTATTTCGACTCCGAATGCTTAAGTAGTTAGACTCCGAACTCTTAAGTATTTCCACTCCAAACACCTAAGTAGTTCGACTCAGTACTCTTAAGTAGATCTACATCGAACCCTTAAGTAGTTTAACTCCGAACCCTTATATAGTTAGACTCCAAACTCTTAAGTAGTTCGACTTTGAACTCTTACGTAGTTTGACTCTGAACACTTAAGTAGGTCGACTCCGAACCCTTACGTAGTTCGACTCCGAACTCTTAAGTAGTTCGACTCCAAACTCTTATGTAGTTCGACTCCGAACTCTTAAGTAGTTTGACTCCCAACTCTTATGTAGTTCGACTCCAAACATTGCAAGTTCATATTCCAGTCTCTGGTGAAACCAGAATCCGAATTCCTATAAAACAGAATCCGAACATTTCTTAACGTAGACTCCGAATTTTATTTTGGTTAGAATCTGAACTTTTAATTTTCTTACACTCTGATATGTTCAATAGTTTTTACTTACATATGCTCCATTTCAAAACGATGTTGTGCATTCAGTTATACAAGGTTATTTATTAAATGATATCGTCTATTCTATTTTAAACTAACCATTGGTTGAGTTACACATGTACAGGTCCCTCCGAATTTCATGGAAAATATGACCGTTGGAGGAGGGAGCTGACCTTGGAAATTCACCTATAAATAAGAGCTCATTTTAAATTATCTCAATAGACGAAAGAGGTTAATCGATCTAGATACCACATGCTGTTATGTTGATTTCCAGAGAGAGAATATTTTCAAGTCTTGTGTGTACTGAACCGCTCGTTCAGATTGCTTCGTGCAACACTGAATGTTTGTGATTACATTCGAGTACATTCAGGGATAGAAAGACAGAGGTGCTGACTACCTTGAAGTTTGAGGGCTTCCTTTCTTAGGAAGACAGAGGTTCCAACTACCTTGAAGTTGAGGGCTTTTGGGGATAGCAAGATAGAGATTTCGATCTTCATATCGAGGACTAACCCTGGTGTGGGTAAGACAGACTTGCTTGAAAGTATAAATCAAGGGACCTTTATCCAAGTTTGTTGGATAGCCTTCTCTTTGGGTTAAAAGACTTATATCTTGTTACTTGTAGTTTTACTACTTGTTTTTCCGCTGCATACTGTATTGTAAGGAAAATACCTTTTTGTATTTCCTTACACTTGTACTCTGATAAGTTTAGATTCTATACGCTTTAAGGTAGAATCTCATATTGTAAACCTTAGTTCCAATCCTACAATTTGTGTTAGAGGTGTTGTGAATTTTCTTATTTTAACTTTGTTAAACATAGATCTTTCCTTGTCTAAGGAAAACATAGTTATCTGTAACCAACTTTAAAGGTTTCAAAGGAATTTTTAAAGTGTACAATTCACCCCCCTCTTGTATATTGAGCATCTACATTATTATTTCGATCCTACATTTTTTATTCATGATTCACTAAAATTTACATTTAATGGATACCAACTTCTATAAAATAGTGAATATTCTTTCTATTTTTATCTTTATATTTCCCAACATCAATATCGTTTGTCTAATTTAACCAATTCAATGTATTAATCTATAAACTTAAACAGTAACACCATTTCATCATAATTTATATAAAATTTTCAAATATTTTAAATAGTTATATATAAAAATAGATATCATAAAGGTCAATGGTAGGTGTTAAAATCATATCATCATTCAATTGTGGGTCCATGCTCTAAGGACTTCCCATTAGTGGCAGGTTTTCACCAATCGTGCAGGTTTTACATTTTCAAAAACCATATTAATATAACTTCTACAACATTTAGAAAATTATATTATGGTAATCCATAGAAAATTAATCATTAAATAATATTTTACTATGGTTTTTAATAAAAAATAATTTCTTTATCAACGTCAAATAATATTTTTTTTATATCAACCTAAATGTTTAAATATTCCATTAAAAATACATCAATAAAAATATATTATTAATTAATTAATAAAATTTTCAACAAAAACATATATGTTCCACAAATTTCTCAATAAATATCCTTAATAATTTCAGACTCACATCACATAAAACTAATAAAAGGTGGGTTTAAGACTTTTATATTTTGACCAATTTTTAACTAATAAACCCATAAATGAATCTGTAACTCTTATATTAATTAAGATATATACGTTTTTGAAATTTTACACAATTCATGGATGTTTTCTTGATTATTATAACCCAACTACCATAAGAAAAAAATACTTATAAAATTTAATTATTCATTCCCAATATAAAAATATTTTTATCATTTTCGTTAAATAGTGGTACTTGCTTGTTCTAGGTGATACCCATTAAGAATTTTCATTTAATCCGATAATTCACGAGTTCCCCAAATTTTAGAATTTTAATAATAAATGGATCCCTATGATGATATTTATTTCATTTTATTTTACTTTTACTTTTTAATCCGAAATTCTACACATTATGCCCTTCATTTCAAAACATGAACATTTTACAATTCTATTGAGACAAATTTTTTTGTATAAGTTATAATATGTTTACCAAGGGTCATTAATTATCATTATATATTCAAATACTTTATAATTTAGTGTAATAAAAATGTGAATTATTATAGGAATATTCCTCAGGAGTGTCAAACTAGGTACATGGTAAGACCCATTTTAATTCACTTGGTGGTGATCAAGGGAAGCCTCATTCACCCAATTTAGATTTCTTACCCCTTGTAACATCACTCCCATTAACACATTCACATATAGTATCTATACAGGGTTATATATCAAGGAAAATTCACATAATAAATACCTTACTAAAAAAATATGATGTTCTTATATACTTATCATGAATTTATATCATACAGTTATGATCCATAATCTATGTTGTAATAAATTTAGTTACAAATGTTTCTACATAAATTTCAATGATTGAAACTATAGAGACCAGACCCTAGTAACCCATATCCATTGTCTAATTTATTGCATTAAAATAATATACATGGTATCATATTATGTAGGACTGAATGGTTTATCTGTCTTGGTAAAAAGGATACATAATTGTGTCCTCTATTACTTTTGAAAACACAAATTATAACACAATTTTTTTCAATAATATCATTATTTCCTCTATAATATCCTTTCATATCCATTTTTATAAACATCAATGATTCATGGGAAAGTAATCAAAATAAGGGTAAGATCAAATTTATGTATGGGTTTAGTGTAGTGGATGCAATCATGGATCAATAAATAATAATAAATAATTTATATTAAACAGATAAACATGACTCTAATTAAATAAATAAAAATCATATTGTAATAAGATGACGCATAGTAAATATGGAATGGTAAATAATTGAAACCACTTTCGAGATAATCAATAAAATGAGAATTAAATTCATCCATTTATAATATCATTGTGAAATATTGTTGATAAAAATAAATGAATTCTTAATAAAGTACATTATTTGTTATTGGATGCCATGATCTCATGAATCAAGATAACTATACTGTTAATACCTATTAGAATACAGTTTAAAATTTTATGGAACGCGTTATATATTTATGTCTTATTAATTCTATTCATGAGACTACTGATTAATAGAATGGACATATAATTTTACACCCCACATTTTCCTACATTTCAAAATCATTATTCATATATTTAATAAACAATTTAACTATTGAACAATGTTCATTATCATCAAATATTTTTATTGAGTAATTAATTTATATTTATCAATGTTTCCCCATAAAAATAATATGATTCAAAATGGAATTCCTTTTAGCTAAATGATATACTATTAAATAAAAGGGAATATCCTTGATAATAATATGTATATTTAAAGGAAATTTTATGACCAATGATAATTGGTATGTGAATATGTCAAGCTAAATCTAATGACTTAGAAAATGAATAAAGAAGCTGAATTTCAAAACATTACGTCTTATAAATAATCATAAATGATCAATAGGAAGAATAATGATGGTATCAATAACAAATATCACTCATAGAGTATATATATATAAATGTTTATGTCATTAATGGATTTAAATAAATTAAAAATTACATTAATTTTTTTTTGAAGAAAATACCCTTTTTCACAATGAAAATATTTTTGCATCTAAAAGATCACAACACTTTTTTAAATTCATTTTCATTGAAAATAATATCTAAAACAAATAAATTTTTTCCTTAAATAAATTTGTTTTCATGCCCCCTACAAGATCTATACATGTCATATATGTTAAAATAGTGATTCCTTTGACATTTTTGGTAAAATACAAAGGGGCCTTATTTTGAAATTGACCTAAATATTACTTATAAAAAATACTATAAAATGTAAAAATTGGAATTTTTTTTAATAAATCATGTTGGAAAAGATAAAAACATTTATGGACCTATTTATAAATCATACTTTTGTAAGAAAATGGGTTCACGACCGAAGAGGAAAATAAAGTAAAATTTTATTAAAAAATTTTCTCAATAATTTAAAGTACAAAATAATTCACAAATATTACTATTTATTGAAAATGTTCATGAATAAACATAGGAAAAAAATTATAGGTTTTATTAAAATATGATACAAATATTTCTTTTAATTGAAATTCATGTAAATACAATCCTGATTAAATTGATATTGTGATGTAACCCCTTGAAATGATCATAACATCGAAGTCATAAATAACAGATTAAATGATTTTATGGATCAAATTTAAATAAAAAACCAAGGCGATATACAATTTTTTTTTCAAAATTCAATAAACACATTATCATAAAATATATAAGTCAATGAAAAATCCAAATATCAAAATGAAAATAAATTGTGTTATGAAATTTCTTACCGTATTTTAACATTCATGTCAAATTTATTTGGAAGAAAAAAAATAAAAAAATCATAAAAACCCATTAATTATTACATAATCATGGAATTAATTGTTAATTATTTATTACATAAAATTATATAAGAAATTAGATGCATACAAATAAAATATTACTCAATGAAGGGAAATTAATATGAGGCCCATTATAAATAACATATAATTGAAGTAGAGAATATTAAATGAATTTATTATCTACATCAAATTCTAAAATACATAAAATGGGTTGATATACAACATAAAATAATAAATTTCCATTACCAACATAATCTTATCATGATATTATCAATGAAGTAAATTGTTTTCCAATAAATGGAAATTAAGTTAAGAAATCCCTTAACTCACAATTACTTTTGGTTAAATATTAATTAACCTATTGTATAGTGGTTTTAAGCATGGTATTGAATTATTTAAAAAATGTACTATTATTAATAATATCATGAAAAATACTTTTAAATCATTTTATCATCATTTTTCAATAATATTTCTTTTATTATTATTATTTTGGGTGATAATTTCCATGTGTTTTTGTTAATATTTTTTCATGAATGATGTGGTTATTTTTCATGTTTTATTAGTCCATTATATCCAAAATTAATAACCATGAAATAATTGACATATTAATATTTCAATTATTCTTTTAATAATAATCATGAAATTTGATTTTGAAAAATTATGTATATTACGAACCTGGAGATGATAGGTCATACGTACACATGGGTAATGATTACATTTTTCAATGATTATTATAAAAAATGTTTATTTCATATTTTATTATAAAATAATGAGAAAATATCTTAAAAAATAATAATTTCATTAAATATACTTATATATATCATTAATTCATATTTCTGGTGAAAATTGATTTACATAGCATTGTGAATGAGGTAGTCCACACTTACCCAAATGATGTTATCACCATTTAGTGAGTGAAAAGAAAAGAAAAAAAATATTTTATAATTTCATAATGACATATATGTCATTAATATCATAATTATTTTATTTATATCACATATATTCATTAAAATAACCCTTATTATATTCCTTGTAAAGCATTATAGAAAATCAAATCACATCGCTTCGTGAGGCCGTAGTCCGCTGTAAACATGAGGGATGTTATCATATACACTACGTAATGGAATGTAATAACCCTTATATATTATAAAGTGACTATAGAAGTGTGATTATTTTATAAATAAAATATATATAATTTATATATATTATCACACCATACCATAAGAGGTAGTAATTGACAAACGAATGACATCAGTTTTAGAGGTAGTAGTTTTTCGTACACATGAATAATGATTTTTTAATCCATTTGACAGAAGTGGGGAAGGTTTTTTCTCATTACATAATCATAATAAAATATGTGTGAATAGAATGCACTGATTTTATTTTTTCATAATGTTTTAATTATAATTGAATGAGTAGTATGAAGTAATAATACAAAAATTCATAGTTATGAATTTTACCTCTTTTGAGACCACCTATACAGTATTTTACCTAATGAATTAATAGAATGGATTTATGACCAATCCAAGGAATATTATTATTTTTAGCAAGTTATAAAATTATTTTCTTAGTAATTGGCTAACCTAAAAGGGTGTGAAGTTGTGAATAAGACAGAAGAGTGGGTGGCTTTTTATAAGGTAGGTGAGTGGAAAACTTATAAATTTTGAAATGAAAAAGACGTAACCATGTTTTCTATATGACACAAGGATATGAAATAGATTATTATAGATATATAGAAATTATATGGTCAGAATATGTCCAGAAAATATATTTTATAAATGTATTTATGTCATTTTATACATTATTGTTTTTTAATCACTACGTAAATCCATTTTTCCATTAAGAAAGGTAATTAATTTTAACATTTTCACAGCACATTATGGAAAAAAACTATGTTGAAATTATAATATAATAAAAATTAATCTTATTTTACATATGGAATCATATTTTTATAATTTAAGTCATATAATGCAAAAAAAATTCATTTGAAAATAATCTCATTGACATAATTAGAAGGTTGATTTTGAAAAGAAAATTCACCAAATATTATAATGTTTTGATATCATAATTCAATATGAGAATTATTCTAATGACCTAAATTAGATTAAATGATCTAAAATTGAACTAATTTTACATTACATAAAATTTAAAATTTAATTTAATTTTATAAATAAATTTAATTGTAAATAATTTTTCAATTAAAATTCAGATTTTGTAATTATTCATTGAAAAATTAAACATTTTAAAAAATATTAACAATTATTCCTAGGATAATTTTCATAATAGGATTTAATTTTTTTAAATTTTATTAAATAATTTATTTTTAAATGTGTAAAAATTAATTTTAAATTATGTAAAAAAATCAAAAAATATATATTTTTAAAAATTTCTATTTTTAGAAAATAATTCATTTTTATTTAAATGATTATTATTTTTATTTCTAATAATTAGATAACCATGATTTTACAAAATATATTATTTACTTCTAATAATAGTAAAATTATTTATTATTTATTAATTTTATACTGTATTATGTTTCATTTTGACTCGGGGTTGCATTTTCCGAAATCCATCGAAGAGATTAATTATAAAAAAACATATTTTTTGGGTTTGTTTAACATGTTGACATATTTGGAATAAAATATCAAAAAATAGTTTTATTTTTATAACATCATAGAGTGTTACAGTCATGGAATGATAAAATAGAGAGGGGAACTCCACATAACCTAACTATACCTTTAGACATAGTCGAAAAAGTGGATAGAAAGACATGGAATATCAAATGGGAAGGAAATGTGAATATTGTGTTAACAAATCAAAAATAATTGTTATCTATTTCTTACCTTGATATGTCTTTAGAAATACTTTCATTAAATCAATTTATATTATGATGTCATGTTTCAGGTTCTAGTGAATTTTACCCCAATCTATTGTGCCTCAAGGCCTCAAGAACACCTCTCCATATGGAAGAGGCATCCAACTAGTAGTGATGTATTGGGATGTGTCCATGGGGATAATATACCATCATATAACACTGGTGGATTGTGGATAATATATTACAAAAGTGTAACAATATTGGATGCATAATAATGGAAAAAATACACTAGTAGCGGAAGATAATCTTAAACATCCATAAATAATAATCAATTCATAATTTGAATGTTCAAACATATACAAAATGATATTTTCATGTCAGGTCTCTTTGGAAAATAGGAATACATGGTAGAAAGAGGTAGGGAAAACCCATCTATATGAAAGGAAAAAAACCAATAACAATCCAAGCATCTCGAGAACCAACCTCGTCATCTACGACCAATATCTATTGTAAGAAAAAAAGAAAAAATGTTCTGTTTCCAAGGAGAAACACATCCACTTCTCCAATCCTACGGTCATATAATTTTCCTGAGTAATAATAGTGTCCCAGATAGTGTTTGAGAAATGCCTTAGTATGAAACAACTAACAACATCTATAAAATCCAGTCTACATATATAATTATATTATTTTGATGTTTTATATAAATATAAATTAAAAATGATTTAATAACACATAACAACATCAACATCAAATGGTAATGTATTAAAACATGATATCATTTAATTAATTCATTTATTTTAAATTTAAATATATATATATATATCATGTTAATGTGTCAAATATAGTAAAATATATAATAATAATGATAAAATAGGATCCAATGTAATAATCAAGGGATCTATGACCTCAGGGGTTGTCCAACTCATATTAATAACTCATTTAGTCTTGAAATAAAGGGGTTTGAGTGTAATCCATGTGGAAACACTAATTTTATTACACTTCAAATAATTCTATTTGAGTCCAATGATCTCATACAAGGTTTGTACGGACTAATAATGATTGGGACTAAAGCGGTGAGTCCATGGCTCCATGTGTCTTAAGACATCAAGATGGATACAAGGAGTGTATCTGATATTTAAATATACCTGGAAGGCTTCAAATTCATATAATCATAATGGAATCCTATAGTAATCAATATATTCCCTCAGGAATCAAAGGATTTCTCAAGATTTACCACTCTTACAATGATAAAATTCTTTATGAAATAGGTACCAAATAAATACGTCATTCTATATTTAAGGCCTTGTAATATTTATTCCATTTATTATTCTAGTAGGTTCATTCCATTTCATTCCATACAAGGTGACAAGGATAAAGAGAACCATCAACAATTAAAGTAATTATAAGATTATGGGCCAAGTGTTATCAATGAATAGACACATTCCAATTAATAATTTATTTGCTGAATCCATTACCATTCTTCCCGGGTGAAAATTTTATATATGGAATAAAATTAATTATATATCCCAATAAAAAATAATGAATTTGGTTCATAAAATATCCTTTCATTTATCAGGACAATTTTATTTATGGTCATGGAAAAAAATATAGTTTAATTTATCATTTATGTAGGACATGTGATGTATATAAATATATTTTTCATTAACTAGACAAAATATTCCTTAATTAATCTAAACACATACCATATTCTGGTTAATTAATTACACACCTAAAAGGTGGTGAAATAGTAAAAATAATCCACTAAAGGAAAAATAAAGAGAACATCCTGCATTTGGTGAATAGAGTTGAGGTTCTTACCACCACAAACGTGAATAACATGAATGTAAATTACTCTAGAACATGATCACAATGATTATAATTAATGAATATGGATTCAAGAAGAAATATAAAGTGAAGCCGACATACAACACAATTGAAGTAATTTACAAGATGAGTTATATACCATATACGATTTTCAAGTAGAACTCACCCAGTTCATTATTGGACATATTTTCTCTAGTATTTAAAGAAAATTAGAGAATTAATCAACAACCTGGGAATAGTGAATATGATCTATCATCTAAATAGATTCATTGAAATGAAGAAAAATGATAAACAAATACTAAGGACTAAAGTCATTACCCAGAGGAATCCAATAAGATGAACATGGATTTAATTAGTTGTTTAATGATGAAACATGATCAAAACATATGGTCAGCGTTTTTGAGCTCATCAAGGTGAATAGACGACATGCTTTTTATTATAAAATGAGAAATAGAGGAGGGACAAAGTTATTATAATTCAATTAAAAATAGTCCTTTTATAATGATATTATGTGTCACGTGGTTTTTCAACAAGGCTGGATAAACCGTGTACTAAATGTGTATAGGCCACTTCCCATGGAGGGAACCCGTGCTATTTTTCCAAATGGATTGTGAAATCATGTGCTAAATGTTCAATATGCCTCTGTTAAAAACTATAGTATAATGGAACAAGTGTCTAACGCTGTGTACATGGTTAGGTAAAATATTGTGCCCTAAATTTCCCTCTGAAATAGCCATCATAGTTAGGATAAAAAATGAGGGATGGGCTACACGGTTATTACTAACCATGTTCCCTAGTGGTTTCTTCTACCGATCAGGTTTCTGAGTCCCGAAAAGACCCATACAACCCAAATGAATTATGAACTTATTAGGGATCCATAAGAGTTTCACTATAATAATTATACCAAAATTTAAAGCATCTATACATCATAGGAAAACCATGTTCTTATAGTCATCACCCCATACTGGAACTCATCCAGGATTTTCACTTCCAAGGTCATTGAGATGTTGTATGACAATAACTCCTACAACAGAGCACATACATTAGCCCCCACTCCCATGTCTCATCTGGTATATTGTCGTGCTTCCATATCACCCACAATAAATGTAAAAACAAGATTAAATGTTCCTACATTCTCTAATCAACAATGTGTATAGGAAACTCCTTAAAATAAGCATCAGTATCCAGATCAATATCTTCATGATCAAAAGTATTTGACGGGTCAGTATATTAACAATGACATTGTGAAAAGTGGATGATATTGTTCGGGGAAGTATAACTATGAGATAAGAATAACTAATATTCAACTATAACGAGTCTATTTCAAATCTCAAATGGCCCACTATAATGATGGGAAATCATCAAATTCCTCCATAAACATTTATAACCAAGTATGGGTGATACCTACAGAAAAACATGATCCCCAACATTGTACTCTATAGGTCATCGATATTTATCAACAAAAAATTTCTTTCTAGATTTATCCATATAGATATAATTTTTAATTAGTTTAACTTACCATGATGTATAATGCATCATAAAAGGACCTATTAGTACCACATCTCCAACTTATTAACAATATATGGGTGAATGTCTTTCCCTACTATACAAGGCCACATACAGAGTTATCTAAATCATCATATTAAATCTATTATTATTGGAGATGTCAATAAGAGGGATATTATTCTCCCAATAGATAATGAATTCATGAAAGCATTCTCATAGAATTAATTATAAAACATGTATCATCTAATAGTACTAGCCATCGGTCTCTGGGTGAATGTATTTGCTTAGAAGAACCTCAATACCCATAGCCCTCTCTAACCCCTACTAGAACATCAATGTAAAATGAATGCACATATATGGAAAAAAAGTAATAGGAACTATATATAGTCATATAATCTCAGAAACATAAAATATTTTTAGGTAATCAATTGAGAATGTGTCACAGATAAAAACGAAGTGGGCTACCTCTGTTATACGATCCATGTCTTCCCGAACATTGTCACTACCTCAAGGTTACCTCAGTATGCCAAATTAAAAATAAATCATAACATTAACCAATTTCATATTTGGGATTGATGAAATCTATAATAATAAAGAAGATCACTAGTTCTCCACTTTCACCTACATACATTTTGATCACCTATTGATAAAACGGGATATATATTGTTTCATCCTAGGCAACCTATTTTTTATATTGTTATCACAATGCATTATATAGATGACCATAAGAACTACACAACGAGAAGTGTGGCACACTCACATCAGTCTCCCTATCATATTCATGGGATCTAATAAATGACCATTCATTTTTACGACGGAATTTCTACAAATAATCCATCCTAAATGTGAGTCCTTAGATGAAATACACTCCTAGAGAATAAACCCAACGGGATATACAATATTCATGTCCTTCCCCTAATAATGGTGTAATGTTGTATCCTCCATGGATGTATGATACGACTACTGATGAATCTCATGAAACTCTATATATATCTCTGAAAAAAAGGGTCATCAATTTCTATTCATCATTGTCTTCATGTACGACATGTGTCTCATTATGTCGGCCCAACGCATTACCTACTACATTTCAAATTACAAGCATATATGTCAGGACGATGTCAAATTTTGTATGTGTTCAACCCATATTCACTATCAAAGATTCGATTCATGTGGTGTAAAGATATATTTGAGTCTTTTGTGGTATTTATACCCCAAAAATCGACATCCAACCTGATAGTGTCTCTAACAATGAAAACCATGGAATATAACCGCTAGACAAGGTTGTGTATTAATTATTTATGCTCATGTGGTCACAACTGGTGAGACCCACCCACAACTACTCTATCATCCGATATTATCACTTCACCTAGGATGATTCATATTTTATTTTAGAAAAAAATATAACATATTCCATGATCTAGAATAATAAGAATCTATGTTGATGTAATAATTCCTTTCATCATTTAAAAGTCTTTCTCAAAAGCTTCAGAGCATAAGAACTTCATAAAATTCTTATTATGACTAGTAAGTAGTGAAACAAGTCATGAGAAGTTATTTTTGAAATTCATATAATATCCCTCATACCAAATGAACATGATTATATAAAACCCATCTTGGGATCCTCCTATGAAACCACACATATCTGTTGTCTATCAGATAATATACACTATCAATTCTGATATAATATGACCTATGATGTTGAATTTTTTTTATCAAAATGTGGCACTTATCATGCATAGAAAATAGATGAGTCTCTCATAGTATATTCAATATGATCTCATGTTTTTTAGTATGGTCACTACGAGTATGACAATACACCAACATGTCATCCACAAAGACAATGAATGTGTAATCTAGATAGGGAGGGAAAAATTATTCCTCAAAGCCAAGAACATTGAGGTAATAAGAATATGACCAAATGTTATGACGAGGTACTCATATAAATTGTAATGGTTATAAAAATCCATATTTTCTATATCAAAATAACAACCATACAATGTTGATATCTCGATCTTAGGTTAATCATCGAGAGTACCATATCTCCACTGAGATGGTTTAAGAGATTATCAATTAGGTGAAATGAATACCTATTCTTAATCATATTATTGTTCCACCATTGGTAAGACACTCATAAAAAAGGGACCCATCCAACATCTTGGTTAAAATCATTAGGGAGCCCCAAGAAGGTGTTCTAGGACAAATAATACCCACTGATTCTAAATCCTCCAACTATCTATTGAGATCTTTAATCTCAATAGGTTCCATTTTTTATGTAGGAATAGTTCCTAGAGCTAGCGTTGGAACAATCTATATTGTAAAATCTAACTCTATATCAAGAATTAATCCCATGAAATAAATGGAATGATCATATGTAAAATGATCTACTATCGAAGGTAAATGTATTAGATGTGTTACCCAGTCCTCCATGAAATGAATAGAAATTTGGGTGGTCACTCTGTCACGAACCAGTCCGAGTCAACCATGAATTGGTCACCCAGGACAGCCCGCAACAAGTCCCAAGAGGCATTCCCGATCCCCCTGGGATGGCGACAAGAACCTTGGGCATAAATAATGTACACAATGGAACTATTTCACCAATATATGAACAATCAAACAATCAACATAATGAAATGGACAGCCCAAAATAAATTTAAATAAAAAATTGAACTGGACATTATTTGTACAAGAAACTGAAAGTACAACTAGGAAAAAAAT
The DNA here is from genome assembly GCA_963277665.1 of Viscum album. NCBI lineage: Eukaryota > Viridiplantae > Streptophyta > Magnoliopsida > Santalales > Viscaceae > Viscum > Viscum album. The sequence continues at coordinate 194,330,696 of OY728142.1, read as the reverse complement.
CAAATGACCAAACTTGATAACCATCTAACTCCATGTAGCCCCTCTGGTCACTCTACAACAAGATGATCACACATCACCCAAGGCAATCAAACTCAAGCTAAAACCTGCACAATGGCTGAAAATAGAAGAAGACTATAGGCGTGAGTAATAAAACGTAGTAGGTTAGCCTGATATTCTATTCCTAATTCACATCCTTTAAAATAAAATAAAAATCACTTTAAAGTTTTATATAAAAATGTAAATTTTTTTCTTCCAAAGGAGGTCCCATGCTAAAAAAAATTACCAGACAAAAACAAGCCTATTTTATAAACAAGAATTTAAGTAACAACTTTCAAAGCGGTGCAACATCAAAATGAAAATAGATTTAAAGAGGGATTTTTTAATGAATTTTAACTTTTAAATAAATCACACACACTACTGAATTTACTAACAAAACACACCGTATGCTGACGGTGAGTACAAAATATCCAATGAGCACAAGTCATGGGAACACCCCTAGGCACTAGTCAGTTGTGAGGCCCAGGTACCTCGTATCTCGGTTAAAGTAACCATAATAAATATCTGTTCTCATAAACTATACACTAGTTGGGAACATACCCATAACCTAGTGGTCCCAAATCATCATCATAATCATAGTTTAGTTAGTGTTGTCATCTTCAAACTTGCTACGTGAAACAGAGGTCAAACCCCATAGAATCACTAGCATACTAGTTCACGTCCGCCCACCTAGATACTCGGGATTCCCGTTAGTGCTCAATAAAGTTACACATATTATCAAATACCCATTTCACATCCAAATTCCATTCCCAAACCATAAAAACACAAACAGCCTATAAAATTTCTTCACATTTCTTACAAGAATCAACAAAGCACTAAATATTTTCGTAAAAAAATTTCATGAAGTGTATTGAGGCTTTGCACATAAAACTCATTCAAAAACACTCTTTCAATTATAAACACACATCAAAACCATACCAAATCATATTTGGAAGCCCTAAAAAAATTTAATAAAATCATTTTGTGGACCATAAAACAATCCCAATTTCACAACATGGTATATACAAGTAAAACACTCTTTCATTTTTAGGAAATTCCAAACGAGCCTTTAAACATTTTCCCAAAACTAACGTTTGATTAAGGTATGCATTTTAATTTTATTAAGGATGTGTTTAAACACCATTTAAAGAAGAAAACCACATTCATAAATCTCTTATAATACTCAGGTTACATATTCAAAACACAACCATTTTCATAAAAACGTGAAATGATCCATTTTTGGGAAACTCGAACCAAAATATGTTGTAAACCAAAACCCACTTTTTTGTAAAACCAAATCCAAATTGGAAATCCATATAAGGAACCAAAAATACCATTTATCATTAATCAAATTCATTTATAAATCCAAACAAATAACTTTTAAATCACACATCACACATAAATGCCAACCGAGAAATTTACCGAACACATGACATGCCCTTTTTAAACAAAACTATTTATTTTATGTACGTGAAAAGGAATAAAACACCAATTGACTGCCATATTTTCATTCAAGATACTTTAAAATGTTAAAAATACCATAAACCAGATTATAAACCTCAGAAAATATTTTCAAAAGATAACAGATCATTTAAACAAACACTTGTTGAGCACTTTCAAGACAAAACAACATTACCTTTCACAAAACAATGATTAAACAACCAATTTTCACACCAATAAAATTAACCAAAGTCTTAAAAACAATAATAAACATTTATATAAGTTTAGAAAAATATTAAAATGATGAAACGTGAATTATAAAAGCATGTTCAAGGGATATCCTACCTCAAATCCTTGGCGTAATTGAAACGCACCCCCGAAATCACCCATCGTGGGTTTATAAACCCTAAAACTATAAAGACCAGACCTAAACAAACAGAAAACACATCAAAAAAACATGTTATATCAAAACCCTAGGTCTATAAATACTAGGGGACAATATAAATCCATGAAATAATGAAAGGAGGGGAAAGAGGAAGGAGAAAGGAGAATGAATGTCACCTTTCAACCTAAAAAACTATTTGTCTTCCATTAGATCTGCAACCCTAGAGAGAAGAGAATGGCTTGAAAATTCTTGGAGAGACCCCTAAGGTCTGGAAGAACAAGGGAATGTAGTTTTGTTGCAAAAATAGTACTAATTGGTTGATTTAGGAATGATACAATTTACCTTGTCAATTCTGTACGATTTGAGGTATCCTGAGAATTTCCTCCCTAATCCGCGACACATATGAGCTCCAAAGAGGGAAAATCGATTATTAAGGTGACGATAGGGTTAGTGGCTTCTAAGGGGAGGTGGAATTACCGAAATATATTAAAAAGGAAAAGATATAAAAGAAATGAATTATTTTTACAAAAAAGGGTAAATGGGCCCATGGGGTGGCCCGATACCTAAATAAGTAACCCCAATTCACCATGCTTATTAATTTATATGGGTTCCAAAAGGATAAATAAGATTTAATATATCAGTATAGGACAATATGTAATTTTAATGGGTTTTAAAGGATTAAAAACAAAAGATTTATAAAAGAAACAAATTCAGTTTTTAAAACTGGAAATGGGCTCACGGTTGGCCCAAATCATGAAGTAACCACCCTTTCTTCAAAAACACCTAAACAAGGAATGGGAATCCCACATTAGGATGTTTAGACATATATGAAACTTCAAAAATCAAGATTAATCTCACCAAATAACCATGAAAAGGACCAAGATTTCCAATGGACCAAATCAATACAAAGACAAAAAAATCGGGTGTGACAATTCTCCCCACCATTAAAGCTTTCCGCCCCCGGAAAGCTATAACACTTTCCGGATGAAAAATCACCACCTAAGGATTACCTATCAACATTATACAAACTGTAAATAAAAATACAAATCATCAAAAATCAATGTATGTTAATCCTATAGCTCAACAAAACACACACTACTCGCAACCACTTCCAGAAAATCATTGGAAAAATCAAGCCACCACCTCCACAACCAAGCCAAGAACCCGATTGTTGGGCCTTATCCCAATGAACCCAACCATCACCCAAACCATAGAAAACTCACAAAAACCAAATATTCCCTGGGATTCTAAAATGGACCCCCACCACTAAGAAACAACTAGTATTAGAAATTTTATTATGATGAAAATCGGGGAGACCCATGGTGGGTCTCCCCACTATTAGAAACCAACTAGCAATGAACAGAAAAGAATTCAACACGAGCTAGAATTGGGCCTCACTCACACAATCCAATGAATACAATCCTACAAAAATCTAAAATACCACATTAATAGGGTTAAAACATGGACATCTATACCACACACTTCCGAATAGACGGAACCAGAATTGGGCCAAGACTTTCAGCAAAGATCTGGACCCCCACCACCCGGGGAGGGGAGGGAAGGGGACCCAATAATATGGCCACTGAACCCACAAAAGAAACATTGAAAGTAACCAAAAATCTCCACCTACAAATAGTTAACACCAAGACCACACCCGATTTTCACAGGAGGTCCACACACAAACATTGATCGAAAACCCACATCCATGAAAGCATAACCCTAGACACTGTGTGAGGGGATAAGTACTCCACGCTTATTGCGACAAAGGGAAATTCAATGAAATGAGGAACCAAAACATTTACATAGAATCTAACTTACCATAATAGAGGAGGAAGGATCCTAATCGAGCACTCCACACCTCTGTCGATTTTCTGACTGTGTGAAAAGCATCACTCGGAGGCCTATGGCTGGAGCCCGGATTCTTGAAGTATTTGCTGCACCACAGTCAGGTGATAAGGATCACACCACTTAAAAAAACCTCACATGATCACCAAACAAAAACCTTCATCTTAATAGGAACTCATAGATACATATCAAAAAAAATTCTAACTCCAAAGGAGGGGCAGAATGGACATGGAATACGATGAAACACATCAACATCACCGAACACAACTATTCTGTCCAAAAGAATTATCACGACCTAGAAGAACTTTTAGTAGATCCCAAGCAGCTCTATATTCCAACAAACTGGTTTATAAATCATCAAAAGCAGTTTATTTACCATTTTAAATGAATACTAAGGTTGATCAGTAGGAATGATTTCCAATAGAGAACTATCCATGGCCACATCACAACATCAAACACATCTTTTGAAACCCAATGAAAATTACTCCAAAACCAAACCAACAACAAGATCTCATCTCAAGATACAACAAGAGTATGAATTCTAGATCACAAGGAATCTAACCAAATAAAAAACTATTCTAATAGATAGAAAAATAAAGCCACATAACCATTGGTTTTAAAAAAAGCCACAAATTTTCAGCTCAAAATTTTTTTGAAAAACAAACTATCTTGGTGGGTTTCCACATTCACCAATGGTGTTTCTTCAAGTCTCACCCACATGCACATTTCCATTCCACCCCAGGCACCCAACCACCATACCATATAGGCCATCCTTCTAGATATAAATAAAACCATGCATGTGAGCACCCATGAAAATACCAAAGGCTAAAACAAAACAACATCATTACAATAAATATTACCTTCAAAAGGAACACCAACCACCATGTCAAAAAACCTTTTCATATTTCACAAACAAACCACAATTAATTAAGAACTGTGATCTTAAAAACTTACCACTTTTCATTTTTAAAATCTATTTAAATAACCAAGCCACTCCAAACAACCCCTTCCCATTTTTTTAAAAAATTAAGCAAGGTATATTTTCATAATCTGAGGTCCATTGAGACCAAAACCCTTTCTAGTAAAGCACAAAATGATCAAAGCCAATTTCCAAAACTAATTTATCTGATTCAAAACCTTTTAACATCCCACAATAGCCCATTTAAAACAAATATCCAGAATCACCATAAAATGATTCACAATTTTTAAACACTTTATTTCAACAAACCACAACTTTAGATTATGGATAATCTAATCCCTTTAAATCATTTCCACATCCCTCCATTTTTTTTTCACAAAAACACAACCTTCCAAAACCATTCTTATATTTAATTCTTGAAAACCCCCTTTTCACTTTTCAAAATATAATCCTAACTTTAAAACCCATTTCCATAATTCTCACACAAGGATCATAAAAACAAAAACTCATAATTCAAGAAAGGTTCAAGAGACCCAAAAAAAGGAACTAGTGTTGGTGGGTAACATGACCATATGGTTGGAAGCCATATGTCAAACACAACACCAACACAGAGAGACTTATTAAGACCATTCCCCAGCTCCACATAGCTTTCCAGGCCCTATGAGCTCATGGAGGCCATTAGTCAGACTCCCCTTGTCATATCCCAACACCAAACATTCAACAAGAACAAACGACACTAATAAAACCGGACTTCCCATGGAAACCTAAGGATTAGAATGAGAAAGAGTTCGTGACGCTCTTCTTGCACTTACCCATAATGTCCCAACGATCCTACTCCATCTACCTTGACATCCCCAAAATAACAAGGGTGCTCTAAAAATAATGGTCTGCTAAGAGCCGACCTCCTCTGATACCATTTTTGTCACGAACCAGTTCGAGTCAACCCTGAACTGGTCACCCAGGCCAGCCCGCAATAGGTCCCGAGAGCCGTTCCCGATCCTCCCGGGATGGTGGAAAGCATCGAGGGAATAAATAGTGTACATAAGGGGATGATATCAACCATATATTAACATTCAAACAAATAATGGAAAGAAATTGACAGCCTAAAATAAACTTATATAAAAAAATTCAACTGAACATTATTTGCACAAGAAACTGAATGTCCAACTAGGACAAAAAATAAAATGACCAAACTTTATAACCAAATAACTCCATGTGTCCCCTCTGGTCAATCTCCAAAAAAATGATCACACATCACCCAAGGCGATCGAACTCAAGCTGAAACCTGCACAAGGGCTAAAAACAGAGAAAGACTATAGGCGTGAGTATTAAAACTCCATAGGTTAGCCCGATATGCAATTCCGAATGCACATCCTTTAAAATAATTGAAACATCAATTTCAAGTTTTAAATAAAAATGTAAATTTTTTTCTTCAAAATTAGGTCCCATGCAAAAAAAATTACCAGACGAAAACATGCATGTTTTATAAACAAGAATAGAAATAACAACTTTCAAGTGGTGAAAATTCAAAATGAAAATAGATATCAAGAGGTATGACATAAATAATTATAAATTTTAAATAAATGAAACACACTATTGAATTTACCAACCAAACACACCAAATGACGATGGTGAGTTCCAAATATCCAATGAGCACAAGTCACAGGAACACCCGTAGGAACTAGTCAGCTGTGAGCCCCAGACACCTCGTATCTTGGTGAAAGTAACCATAATAAATATCCATTTTCATGTATGATCCACTATTAGGGAAGATAACCATAACCTAGTGGTCCCCAATCATCATCATCATAGTTTAGTTAGTGTTTTCATCATCAAACTTTCTTCATTAAATAGAGGCCAAACCCCACAGAATCCTTCATATACTAGTACACGTCCGCCCACCTAGATACCCGAGATTCCCTTTAGTGCTCAATAAAGTTATAAATATTATCAAATACACATTTCACTTCCAAATTCCATTACCAAACCATAAAAACACAAACATCCCATAAGCTTTCTTAACATTTCTTACACGAATCAACAAACTGCAAAATATTTTTGTAAAACAATTTCATGAAGTGTATTGAGGCTTTGCACATAAAACTCATTAAAAAACACTCTTTCAATTATAAAAACACATAAAAACCATACATAATAATATTTGGAAGCCCTAAAAACATTTAATAAAATAATTTCATGGATCATTAAACAATTCCAATTTCACAACTTGTTATATTCAAGTAAAACACTCTTTCATTTTTAGGAAATGCCAAACGGGCCTTTAATCATTTTCTCAAAACTAACGTTTGACGAAGGTATGAATTTTAATTTTATTAAGGATGTGTATAAACACCATTTAAATAATAAAACAACATTCATAAATCTCTTATAATACTCATGTTACATATTAAAAACACAACCATTTTCATAAAGATGTGAAACAGTACATTTTTGGTAAACTCAAGCCAAAATATGTTTTAAACCAAAACAAACTTGTTTGTAAAACCAAATACAAATTATAAATCCATATTAGGAACCAAAAATACCATTTATCATTCTTCAAATTCATTTATAAATCCAAACAAATAACTTTTAAATCACACATAAAATCCAACCGGGCAATTTACCGAACACATGACATGCCCTTTCTGAACAAAACAATTTATTTTAAGTACGTGAAAAGGAATAAAACACCAATTGAATGCTATATTTTAATTCAAGATACTATAAAATGTTAAAAATACCATAAACCAGATTATAAACCTCACAAAACATTTTCAAAAGATAACGGAACATTTAAACAAACACTTGTTGAGCACTTTCATGACAAAACAACACTACCTTCCACAAAACAATGATTAAACAACCACTTTCCACACCAAGAAAATTATCCAAAGGCTTAAAAACAATAATAAACATTTAAATCAGTTTAGTGAAATATTAAAATGATGAAACTTGAATGATAAAGGTTTGTGCAAGGGATATTCTGACTCAAATCCTTGGCGTAATTGAAACGCACACCCGAAATCACCCGCCATGGGATTATAAAACATAAAACTATAACGACAAGACCTAAAAAAACAGAAACCCCAGAAAAAACATGGTATAACCAAAACCTAGGTCTATAAATACTATGGGATAATATAAATCCAAGAAATAATGAAAGAATGGGGAATATGAAGGAGAAAGCAGAAGGAATCTCACCATTCACCCTAGAAAACTCTTCGTCTTCCATTAGATCTACAACACTAGAAAGAATTTAATGGCTTGAAACTTATTGGAGAGACTCCTAAGGTCTGGGCGAACCAGGGAAAGATGATTTGTGGCCAAAAGAATACAAATTGATTGATTTATGAATGATACAATTTACCTTGTCAATTCTGGATGATTTGGGGTATCCTGAGTATTTCTGCACTAATCCGCGACCCATATGAGCTTCAAAGAGGTAAAATCGATAATTAAGGTGAGTATAGGGTTATTAGATTCTAGGGGGAGGTGGAATAACCGAAAAATATTAAAAATTGAAAATGATATAAATTAAGCGAATTATTTTCTTAAAAACAGGAAATGGGCCTATGGTCTGGCCCAATACTTAAATAAGTAATTCCAATTCACCATGTTTATTAATTTATATGTTGTCTAAAAGGATAAATAATTTTTAATATATCATTATAGGAATAGTGGTAAGTTTAATGGGTGAAAAAGGATGAAAAACATAAGAGTTATAAAAGAAAACAATTCGGTTTTTAAAACTGGAAATGGGCTCACGGTTGGCCCAAATCATGAAATAACTACCCTTTATTCAAAAACTCATAAACAAACAATGGGGATCCCAAATTAGGGTGGTTAGAAATATATGGAACAAAAAAAATCATGATTCATCGCACCAAATACCCATGAAAAGGATATGTAATTCCAATGGACCAAATCAATACAAAGAAAAAAATCGGGTGTGACACACTCCACCTAGTCCATGATGATCTAGTCTATCTCTAAAGTCCCAGACATCCCATGCACCCATGTGAAGAATGATACCAATCCCTAATGATGTAAATGAAAACATGTGTCTATATTAGTCCAAATAAGCTAGATATGGAACCATATAATCCATTATTAAAATTAAATCCAAAACTATCATTTAGAGTACGAAGGGGTCACATAATAAGTGATAGTTGTGTACCTTAGTGGGAAGTCCCTATACATTCATATTCCATCTAAATAGATTTCCAATAGTGTATATAGGGTCATAAAACCAAAAATGTTGTAATTTCCCAACACATGACCCATTAAGGACAATAAATAAATAATAAGTGAGAAGCATCTATATAGAATAAATAATATATAATTGTAGTGGCTACTAGAATAGTACCTTGTACTAGAAAAGGGTCATGCACTCTGATCCTTAGGTATCATATGTAAGGAATTTAACCAAACTTATCTGTAGAAATTTTCTATGAATATAAAAAACTATATAGGTTTTCCCTAATGGAAATGATAATCATAAGCCTTGCTACCATGTCCATAACATCATCCTCGGCCTTTCATGCCTTTGACACACTAACTCCATTCATAAAACAATGATGTTGATCCTACCCCTCAAGGAAGATCAAGTACATATCCTCTTCCACGAGAATTATATTGAATGGTTTAAAATAATCTCTTAATTTTGTCCCATATGGCCACATGCACAATAATCTATAGGGTCTCTATCATAGTGAGGATTTATATTCAGATATCGTTCACCCTGATGGCATATAATAGAGGCACCAATGTGAATAATATGGATTGCACTTATCCAATAAGAAACCTAAAGGATATGCTACCTACTACTAAATGAATGACTATCATTTCTCAATACTGAACCTATGTACATGGTACTATTAGATTCTCTATGGAACCTCTGATAGAAAACAATTACACTAAAGATCTTAGAAAGGTATGTAAGTGAAGCAAATTCACCTATATACAGATGAAATTATAGAGACCCAACCATTTCATACATTATTATTACACCATTTCAAAGAAAAACAACATAATAGTATTACGCATAGAGGATCCAAAGGATTAGTGTCCTGGGAAAACTAGGACCATACTTAACAAATATACAACAAGCATGAACATTTATTTAATTTCTTCTTCTCTAGCTTCATTTTGGAACATGTCCTCTACATAGTAAATGTAGCCACCTGAGGACATACATAAAAATGGGTGAGCTAGAAGCCTAGTAAGAGGATAGATAAGAACAATATGACATGGGGTGAGCATAATCTTAACATAGGAAAAATATCATGGGCATGAGAGGAGCATAACTAAAAGACTTGAAATGTGGAAATACATAAAAATGAAACATCATGTATTAGTGGTTAACTACCACAAGTAATTGTGAACCACATTAGAATCTTGTTCACATATAATTTCACATTTACTCATGAAATTCATCACTTTACCCAATGCGTTGGATTGCTATATAATTTCAGGGGCACCCATCACATAATAACATTATCATTTATCATGCATGCCACAATGAACATATAACATAAATGAACATAACTAACCCATGAAAAGAAATGGGTTTCAACTCAGAATAACACATTCATAAACGTTGTGTTCCCAAAAGAAAGAGGGAACAACATACATGATACCAGAATGACTAACCTTGAATGAGAGGTAAAAGGTGAGTTCATAAAAGAAGAGTTCTTTTGGAAAATATTTTGAATGACATAAAATTTAGTAGAAAAAATGTATATCCCAGAAAAGGTAAGATAATGATGAACATAATATCCTTAAGGAGTATCCATAAAAAAATGAAGTGAAAGAGGGACAACCTGAAAGATGAAAGTTGGGATAGAGAATCCCCCCTTACCTTGTACTCGAATGAATCCTTCTCTTTAATGTCCTATATAATGAGATTATATTAATTAATTTGAAATAATAAACCATGTGTACATTATTAGGGTTCATTCTGGTTTCATTATGTCATTTTATGTTCCTTTGGATGACTTATAGAGCTCAAAAACATTGTTCGGGGATGTTCATTTTTATGAGTTTTCTTGGGTTGTTCACTTGTATTCTTAAATTGATGTTTTAGTAGAACATGAGTAAACATACAGAAATGATATTAAATGTAATTAATGATATTACAGGAGCTTTAATGATCTTATAATTAATTATATTATATCCATGTTGATGAATCATTAGATAAGAATTAAATGATGGTTATTTGGGTCAATTTGGGCGGTTTTTTGATCACAACGAACTTGTTTTTAACTTATCAATTAGTAATATGGACATTGGTTATTTAAATACATTTAAATAGAACATAATACATATAAATTATTCTGGTTCAACCATAAAAATGGTTTCATGAACGTATCTGAAGGAAGAAATGGAAGAAGAAAGCATGTCGTTCTTGAAGGTAAAAAATTAACACCTCAAGAACAACGTTCTCTTTAATAAAATAAAAGGAAGAGGGAAAGGGGGTTGGATGATTTAATATAAAATTAGAATCATAAAATAACATTATATGTATAATACTGGAGTTACAATACAATTTGGATAAATATAGCTGGGGAGAAATCAAGAAATTAACTTGAACATGAAAGGAAATTAAAGGAGATGAGGGAGGGAAATTACCTCTAGAATCCTCCTCTTGAGAACCTCCTTAAGGGACTAAGCTTGGTCATTTGATGATAACAGAAGACCTTGGATGTGAGGAAGGGGCTAGAGAATGTGTTTTTTCATAGTTTAGAGAAGGCTTGGAGATTGAGAGGTGTGAGGAAATGAGGGTGTGAAGGGTGGATTTTATAGTGGAGGGGAGAGGGGTTTCCTTAATATAAAATTCATTAGGTTATCATTTTCCCACAAGAAAAAGAATATTTAGTCTTTAACAACCAAGAATTGTAATTTTATAATGTAATCCCGAACCAAGTTGGCTTACATCAGCAGAACATCACACATGACCCAATAATTAGCCTACTTACCTTATTTTGTAAATTATGGTATTTCACTATTCATAAAAAATTCATGTATCTCAGAAAAGTCCCAAAAATTTACCCCAACCATTTTTTGACATGTAGAATACAAAAATGAAGTTCATTTTTCAAAATTAATTTTCTAAATATGATTAATTTAATATTTAATTAAAATCATAATTTACGTAAAAACAATTTTTAAGATTAAAAATTATTTTATAGTGCTTTCCAAAATTACGTAGGGTCTTATAAAATTATCTAAAAACTATATGACATTGATTAAATAATTTATGAATACAATTTAATGAAATAAATATTCTTTTAAATTTATTTATTAATTATAATTAATTCTTTATGACTTACAAAATACCAAAACATTTACTAAGGTCAAATTGTCACTTTCTAAGATGTTGAATTTTTATAGTATCTTTCATAGTTAATGTTACTCTTAATTTGGATGATTTACTATTCACAATGGTCATATTAATATTCATAATTATATGTTACTATTCTAAGGGTATGTTACTATTCATCAAAAATTATTTTTGTTTCATTGGACTCCAATAATCATCTTGAACACAAACGTCTATGTCGGATTTTAAAAATTCCAAACATAGGAGTGTCATATTTATGTTTAAAGGTCACTTATCACTTATTAGTTCATTATTTTGTCTTTTATTGTTATTTTATGACCTAAATATAAGAAGGGTGTTTTCCATTGAAAAACATTGTGTTGTTACATTTTTCTCCCGTTAAGAAATTTTGCCCCCAAAAATTCACATTACACAAACATGTGAGGGTACATATCCTTCATTGCCTCTTATGGTTCCCAATTTTCTTCCACAAACTTATGGTTCCTCCAAATCACTTTGACAAGATGGGTTGTCTTGTTGCTAAGAATCTTATCTCTCCGATCCAGAATCTCTACTGGCTGCTCCTCATAGGAGAGATCATCTTCCAGCTGCACCACCTTAGAGTTTAGTACATGTTAGGGGTCTGGTACATACTTCCTTAGTAGTGATACATGAAACACATCATGAACTTGAGCCATATATGGTGGAAGTGCAAGACGATAGGGCACGACTCCTATGTGGTCAAGGATCTCAAAGGGGCGAATATACCTTGGGCTTAGCTTCCCTTTCTTCCCAAATCGCGTGACTCTCATCCATGGAGATATTCAAAGGAATACTTTATCTACAACGTTGAACAACAAGTCCCTTCGATGGTTGTCAGCATAACTCTTTTGCTGACATTGAGCAGCTTTGATGTCTTTTTGGATGACTTGAATCTTCTCCGTCATCTCTTGAACAAAATCGGGTCCAAGTAGCTTTCTTTATCCAACTTCATCCCAACAGTTTGGAGTTCTACATCGCTTCCCATAAAGAGCTTCATACTGAGACATCTGAATACTTGAGTGGAAGTTATTGTCGTATGAGAACTCAACCAATGGGTGGTGACGATCCCAACAACTTTTGAATTCAAGAGAGCAGGCTCTTAGCCTATGTTCAAGCGTCTGAATAGTCCTTTCAGACTGGCCATCAGTTTGGGGGTGATAGGCCATACTGAAATTTAATTCAGTACATAAACCATGTTGAAGGCTCCTCCAGAATTTATTTGTGAACCATGGATCACGGTCAGAGACAATTGAGAGTGGAACACCATGCAGTCTCACCACTTCCTTCACATATATCTTTCCAAGATGTTCAAGCGAGAGGTCTTCCCAAATAGTGATAAAATGGGCAGTCTTGGTGAGTCGGTCAAACACAACCCATATCACATTATTTCCCTTTGATGTCTTCGGGAGACCTATGACAAACTCCATAGTAACATTTTCCCATTTCCACATAGGTATAGGCAATGGCTGCATCATACCCTTGGACTTTTGTCGCTTAGCTATAACTTGCTGACATACCAAGCACCTTGATATATATTCTGCAACCTCTTTCTTCATGTTATCCAACCAGAAGTGTTCTCGGAGATCACGATACATATTGGTACTCCTAGGATGGATAGAGAAAGTTGAACTATGTTTATCTAATAGGTCCTTCTTTATCCCGGGTGGTGAAGGCACACAAAGCCGCGTTCCAAACCGAATCACACCATCATCGTCGATATTGAACTCTTGCAGCTTCCCTTCCTTTACTGAATTTACCCTGTTTTGTATCTCCACATCATCCCTTTTTGCTTATTTAATCTTCTCCTTGATGGATGGTTGCGCAATAATTAGGTCAAGGTAGGATGTATCCACTTCCCTTATGATTTTCAAATCCATTCATTGCATATCCATGAAGATATGTCCTTTCTCAATCCACGACATGGACAGAGTAGCATATTCTTTTCTACTTAGAGCATCAGCTACCTTGTTCTCCTTTCCAGGATGATAGTGAATAGAGAAATCATAATACTTGATTAGCTCTAACCATCTCCTTTGACGCATGTTGAACTCCTTTTGTGTGAAAATATACTTTAGGCTCTTGTGGTCAGCGAATATGTCACACTTCTCAGCATAACGGTAGTACCACCAGATTTTCAAGGCTTAAATCACAGCTTCTAGCTCAGGATCATGCGTCAAGAAGTTCTGCTTATGTATCTTCAACCGTCGTGAGGCGTAGGCTATCACATTATCATTTTTCATGAGTACACAACCCAAGCCTTTCTTCGAAGCATCATTGTATATCAAAAAATGTTCTCCTCTTTTTGGTAGTGTGATTACAGGTGTAGTGATCAGACTTCTCTTTAGCTCCTTGAATCTTCTCTCATATTCTTCCATCCATACATACTTTACCCCTTTCCTTGTTAACTTAGTTATCGGGCTTGAAAATCGTGAGAATTTTCTCACAAAAAGTCGGTAGTAACCAACTATTCGAAGAAAACTACGGATTTTTGTGACACTAGAGGGCCTGGGCCATTTCTAAATCACATTTTTATTTGAAGGATCCACAGAAATTCCCCCACTTGTGATCACATGTCCCATGAACGTGACTTGATTCATCGAAAAGTCACCATTTCTGAACATTTCATACACCATCTCCTTTCTCAATGTCGCCAAAACAGGTCGTAGATGTTCTTCATGTTCCTCCATTATCTTGGAGTAGATGAGAATATCATCTATAAACACTACTAAATTTTTTTTGAGGTAATGTCTAAAGACTCTATTCATTAAATCCATAAATTATTATAGTGTAATTAGTAATTCCGAAGGGCATCACCAAGAAACTCATAGATCCCATACCTTATACGGAAGGCAGTCTTCTATGTATCTTCCTTCATCACCTTTACCTGATGATATCCAGAACGAAGATCCACCTTTGAGAAGTATTGAGCTCCTCTTAACTGGTCGAACATGTCATCAATCCTTGGATGAGGATACTTCATCTTTATGGTGATCTTTTTGACTTACCGATAATCGATACATAGCCACATTGTTCCATCCTTCTTCTTCACAAAGAGCACTAGCGCACCCCAAGGTGTTGCACTAGGGCGTATGAACCCTTTGTCAAGATGCTCAAGCAGCTGCTTCTTCAACTCCTCCTGTTCGATAGGATCCATCCTATAGAGACACTTTGAGATAGGAGTAGATCCGGGTATGAGTTCAATTGAGAACTCTACCTCACAATCCGAGGGAATTCTCGGTAACTCTTCGGGAAATACATCATCATATTCCCTCACGATGGGAATTTCCTCAAGGTTGGAACTTTCCTTTGACTCATACATTTGTGAGAGGTATGCTTCTTCATAGGTAATCAACACCCACACCATTGAAGGATTTTTCAAAGGAGATTCATGATCTTCCTTGCATTTACAGAGGAACATGGGATGGTTCGGAATATGAAAATATATTTCCTTTTCCCGACTGTTGATATGTGATCTATATAACGAGAGCCAATCCATTCCTATTATAGCATCGAATTCCACCAAGGGAAGTATTAAGATATTTTCTAGAAGAATATTCCCACATAAAACAATAGAAGAAGAGTCAAACACTTGGTTTTCAATGATTTCACCACCCTTTTTTTACAGATATATCTACTTCATGGTTTTGGGGCATCGATTCTTTATTTCTACCAAACTTGCAAGATATAATGGAATGTGTAAAACTAGAATCAAATAAGACTTTTTCAATTATTGAGTGAATTTGAAGTGTACATTGTATTAAATCATTATAATGCTCCACCTCCGTGGTAGTGATGGAATAATACTTCCCTTGTTCATTTGGCTTTGGTTGCTGCTTATGCTGATTACCCTCAAGAACTCGAGGTTTAGTGCACTGGTTTTCATAGTGCCCTAGCTCTTTACAGTTGTAGGATTGAACCATGAATGGTTCTCTACTTTCATCAGCTACACTCTCCTTCCTTTTCGTGTCGTTTCGACACTCTTGAGCTTGGTGTCATTCTTTTCCATAGTTGAAGCAGTTCCCCGTCCCTTTGAGGCTGTTCCCATGGTGCAAATTCCCAAATTTTTGGCATGTGGTTCGTTGAGTTTTCTTCCAACCATTATCATTATATCCACCAGATTGAAACTCCATCTTAATTTTCTTATCACCATAGCCATGGTACCATTCTACAAAATCCATCTCCACATTGAGATCACACCAAACAACTTCTTCATTACTTCGAAAGTCTCTAATTGTATGATCCTTTTGAAGGTGTGGTTTTAATCCACTAAAGAATCTATCAATTTTTCTATCATTGTTGATAACAAAACCCGAAGCATACCATGAAGGCCTTATGAAATTCACTTCATAAATTGTGACAGATTCTCCGTCTTTTTTCTTGAGCTCTATAAATTCTCTCTCCATCTCAGTGAGAAGAGTTCGTGGGAAATACTTATTAAGAAACATTATCATAAAGTCTTCCCATTACATCTCTTCAATTTCCTCCCTTGGCATGGTGTTCTTAATCAAATCCCACCATTGATCAGCTTCTCCATATAGATGATAAATGGATAGAGTCACCTTCTCCATATTAGAACTGTGAAGAAAAAAAAAGATCTTCTCCATGGAGTTGACCCACTATTCCGCAACAAGTGGATCAGAAGATCCACAAAATTTTGGTGGTTGTTGACACATAAAACATTCGATAGCTAGTTTCTCCCTATTTGGTGAAGGAGGATGTTCCCCATTATTATGGTTATTATTAATAACCTAAGATAATTGGGAAAGCATCTCCATGAATTTTTTAACTCCACCACCCAAATCATTGGGGATGTCATTCGGGCAATCGTTGCATTGGCCCTCGCATGAGTTATTGGCCTGATTTCTTCTGGGTCCCACCATTTTCTAAAACAGAAAAGGTTAGAACAAAACATAAGTAAAAACTTCATGAATAACTTATTAATTTAAACAATTTATACTGAAAAATTAACATATGGGATCCCTATGTTGATTTTCTTATGTGCCTACTTGTACTTAGTCTCATGCAATAGGTTTCCTCTCCGGTTAACTAATCTTAATTCCCAAATTAACTAAACCTTGCCTCTGATACCAACTATAGTGACCCAACCTTTTCATACATTAATATTACATCATTTTAAAGATAAAAACCATAATAGTATTACCCATAGAGGATCCAAAGGTTTATTGTCTTGGGAAAACTAGGACCGTACATAACAAATACACAACAAGCATGAGCATTTATTTAATTTCTTATTCTCTAGCTTCTTATTAAAACTTGTCCTCTCCTTAGTAAATGTAGCCACCTAAGGATATACATCAAAATGAGTGATCTAGAAGCCATGTAAGAGGATAGATAAGAACAATATATCATGGGGTGATCATAATCATAACATAGGAAAAAGATCATGAACATGAGAGGAGCATAAATAAAAGGAATGAAATGTGGAAATACATAAAAATGAAACATCATGTATTCGTGGTTAAATACAACACATAATTGTGAACCAAGCTAGAATCTTGTTCACACATAATTTCACATTTACTCATGAGATTCATCACTTTATCCAATTCATTAGAGCATTATAAAATTCTGGGCACACCCATCACATTTAAACATTCATATTGCGCTATATAATTCCGGGTCCACCGGTCACATCATAACATTATCATATATCATGCATTCCAAAATGATCATATAACATAAATGAACATAACTAACCCATGAAAAGGAATGGTATTCATATCAATATAACAGATTTATAATCATTGGGTTCCCAAAAGAATGAGGAAACAACATGCATGATACAAGAACTATCAACCTTAAATGAGAGGTAAAAGGTGAGTTCTTAAAAGAAGAGTTCTTTTGGAAAAAATTTTGAGTGACATAAAATTTAGTAAAAAACATTTATATCCCAGAAAATTTAAGATAATTATGAAAAAAAGATCTTTATGGAGTAACCATATAAAAATGGAGTGAAAGAGGGAGAACCTGAAGGATGAAAGTTGGGTTCGAGAATTTCCCCTTACCTAGTACCCGAATGCTTCCTTCTCTTTAATGTCCTATAAAATGACATTATATTCATTAATTAGAAATCCAGAACCATGTGTAAATTAATATAGTTCATTCTGGTTTCATTATTTCATTTTATGTTCCTTTGGATGACTTATTGTGTTTAAAGACATTGTTCAGGTATGTTCGTTTTTATGGTTTTTCTTGGGTTGTTCACTTGTATTCTTAAATTAAAGATTTTGTAGAACATGAGCAAACATCCAGAAATGATATTACATGTAATTAATGATATAAAATGAGCTTTAATTTTATTATAATGAATTATATTTGATACATGCGGATAAATCATTAGATAAGAATTAAATGATGGTTATTTGGGTTATTTTGGGTGGTTTTTGGATCACAACGAACTTGTTTTAACATACAAATTATTAATGTGTCCATTGGTTATTTCTTTAACATTAAATAGAACCTAATACATATAAAATATTCTGGTTCAACCAAAAAAATGGTTTTATGAAGAGATCTGAAGGTAGAAATGGAAGAAGAAAGCATATCGTTCTTGAAGGTGAAAAATTAACGCCTCACGAACAACATTCTCTTTAATAAAATAAAAGGAAGAGGGAAAGGGGTTTGGATGATATAATATCCCATTAGGATCATAAAATTACCATATATGTATAATAATATAGTTACAATATAATTTGGATGAAGATAGGTGGTAGAGAGATCAGGAAATGAACTTGAACATGAAAGGAAATTAAAGGACAAGAGGGAGGGAAATTACCTCTAGAATTGTCCTCTTGAGAACCTCCTTAAGGGCCTAATCATGGAATTTTTATGAGACCAAAGGATCTTGGACGTGGGTTAGGGGCTAAGAAAGGTGATTTCATAGATTTTAGAGATGGCTTGGAGCTTGAGAGATGTGAGGAACTGAGGGTGTGAAGGGTGGCTTTTATAGTGGAGGGGAGAGGGGTTTCCTAAATATAAAATTAATTAGTTATTAATTCCCGACAAGAAAATGAATAGTGAGTCTTGAACGACAAAGAATAGTAATTTAATAATTTAATCCCTATCCAAGTGGGCTTACATCAGTAGAACATCACACATGACTCTATAATTAGCTTATTTAGCTTATTTTGTATATTATGGTATTTCACGATTCATCAAAAATTCATGTATCTCAGAAAAATCCCAAAAATTTACCCCAACCATTTTTCGACAAGTCGAATAAAAAAATGTTGGTCATTTTTCGAAAGTAATTTTCTAAATATGATTAATTTAATACTGAATTAAAATCATAGTTTACTTAAAAAACATTTTTTAAAATTAAAATTAATTTTATAGTGATTTCATAAATTATGTAGGGTCTTATAAATTTATCTAAAAACTGTAATACATTGATTAAAAAATATATTAATACATTTTTTGGAAATAAATATTCTTTTAAATTTATTAATTAATTATAATTATTTATTAATGACTTACAAAATACCAAAACGTTTACTAAGGTCAAATTGTCACTTTCTATGATGTCAAAATTTTATTTTATTATTCATTGCTAATGTTTCTCTTATGTTAGATGATTTAGTATTCATAAGGGGCATATTAATATTCATAAGGGTATGTTACTATTCCTATGGTAACGTTACTATTCACCAAAAATTATTATTATTTCATTAGACTCCAAAAATAATCTTGAACACAATTGTGTATGTCGAATTTTTAGAATTCCAAACATAGGAGTTATAAAATTACGTTTAAAGGTAACTTATCACTTAATAGTTAATTATTTTTTGTTTTCATGTTATGTTATGACATTAATATAAGAAGGGAATTTTTCATTGAAAAACATTGTGTCGTTACAGACATACTTTATCATATCCTTGAAACATATCACATGAAATAAGTTCCCACCAACTAGAAGCAGTGTAATGAATTGTATCTACGTAAAATGAACTAAATAGTCCATAAAAACATAGAACACATTACTAGGTTCATGAACACTCTGGCTCAGTCATCTCTCGTCTTCTGTGGGAAAGTTTTATCATATAAGGTAATCTGGATGTCTTCTCATACCTTTCTACGAAGAAAACCATCATGAGCAATTACATCCCATAGAACATGGTGGTATCATTAAACATATAAGTGGACATTTTAACCCTCCTCTTTAGAGGTTTCTATGGATGTTATATGATTGAATGAACGAACTAAATCAAGGACTCAAAAACATGAGGACCAACATCCACATAAAAGATGGGAGGATGCTTCTTTAAGAACTCGTCAGTAAGATCATCCATCATCGGTAGAATTCATGAAACACCATGCATGGACTTAATTAAAAGTATTATCACATCATAAATATGAACATCATATACTAGTTCATTTATAGGAGTCAATGCCTCATGTTTCACTCAATGATGTATGACTGGCTGTTTAGGGCACACTATCACTGGATTATGGCCTTCCCCACCCTCCTGGTATAATTCTCATGTCTGTTTTGGTGGAATGTCATTACAAAATGTAGGGATTCTACTAATAACATGGTATGGTAACAAATATAATCACAAGATAAAGAATAATGTATGAATAAGTTATCAATACCCAAAGTACTACACCGGCTACCTTCTTATAAGTCCAGCATATTGGAAAGTGTTTAGATTTAATTTATAGGGGTTGTTATTGGTGATGTTTCAATCACACATTTCCACATAATTTACTAGAAACCATTTCTTTTTATTAATCATACTTCACATTTAATGTTTTTATTTTATTTTATATATATAATAGGTTTTGTTTAAATGGATCATCATTCCTAGCTAATAAAGGACTATACAGTTTTTAAATAAAAGTGACAACCGTTGATTCCCATTCAACCATCTCTAAATTAGGTCTCAGAATGCAAGAGGTAGTATAAGATGGATTGAACCAGTTAATTATCCATTATAATTCACATGGGACGATACACCTCATTAATTGAAAATAATATTCACTCAATCAGAAACAAATTTCATATCATATATCCAAGGATACATAGCTAATATGGGTATAAAATATATATTTTGGATTCTAATTTTAACATATATATGGGAATTCTATTCAGATTGAAGCTGACACTTTATGTAAATAATTCTATTTCCCCAAAGAAGATGTTATTATAAAATTCATAAATAATAACCATATATCACCCTACAATCGAAGAAATCATAGGATATGTAATCAATAAAAGAAACCTATATTTTGTGTCATAAGAATGTAATGAGAATTATAGGTTCCTATAATGATTTAGGTAACAATACTTTTTATCATTCCAAGACAAGGTAAATATCCATAAAGTATATCCTAACCCAAAATCTATGTTCATCACTCAATGATGAAATAATATCAAATATAATAAGTAAAATACAGAGCATCATTTCCAATTACAATGTAACTTTTTGTTTCCTCCCAAAACTGGTTATCTAGTCCCAGTCAAGTCTTATAAAAATATTGCATTATCATCCAAATTTCCTGAATATATTCAAAAAAAAAATTAGACCAAAAAATCTAAAAATAACACTTTTTGACATCATGACTTAGGTTCCACTTGATGGCTCCTCGAGCTGATGGGCCACATGGCCTTAATCACACCACCCAATGTTTTATAGGTTATCGACTAACAACAATGGAATAGGGTGTTTCCATTACGATACAATAAGATCATGTCATAGTGGAGAATTGATGATAATATATAATAGATGAGTAAAAATAGAGGATAAATTATAATGAATAATGTAAATGTGAAGTGGATTATAAGAATAAATATCCATAAATAATAATCAACTCATACGTTGAAAACTGAATCATTTGAAAATTGATATGACATTTCATGCCTCTTTAAAACAATAAAATGGGTATACATGGAAGTAGAAAGTATTATAATACATTCTATAAAAAATGATAAAAAAACCAAAAATCATTCCATGTATCATGAGTACCAACCTAGTGATCTTTTACCAAGATCCATCCTATGAATGAATGAATGCAATTCATGTTTCGAAGGAGGGATGGTTCCCATTTTACATACCTACGATCATATTATATTGCCATGTACCAAAGGTGACAGGGATATGGTGCGAGATAGATCTTATTAGTTCACCACCAATAGTTTCTATACACACAAGTCTAGGAATATAAATTGAATTGTGTATAGGTATATATAAATATAAAGAAAATAAAGAAGAATTACTCATACCTATATCAACATAAACTGGTAATGTCCTTAAACATGATATCATTTAATTAATTGAATTACATTTAGTTTATATACGTAAATCATGTAAATACTTTATCATCAATAAAATATATCACAATAGTGATAAAAGATTATCTATTGTAATAACCAACTAATCCTTGACCTTAGGGGTCAGCAAACACATAATAATAACTCCTGAAATCTAAAAAATAATGTGGTTTAAGTGTAATCCATGCGGTGGTAACCAAGTATTTACTTTGTAAATAATTCATAGTATTTCCAATGATCTCATCCAAGGAAACAATGTGATATGTATGATTGGGACCAATGTGGTGGAATTATGGAACCTAATGTCTGATGAAATCATGATGGATTGAAGGAGTGTATTTTAGGCCTACTATTATCTTGAAAACCTATGAAGGAATCCTATAACATAATTTGGATCATCTAGTAATCGAAAAGAACAGTGTTCTAAGGTGGGAATCCTCCTTGGAAACTATCAGCTTGAATTGTAATGGTATCCGCTACATACTCATTGAGATTACTTTGGAATCAAAAGCTATATCATGTCTAGAAAATCGTATAAAGGTTAAAAGATCCATATTCAATAGGTCCTTATAAATATATAATTATTTATTTTAGGTTGTGTAATACCCATGGATTTATTTAATCCAATATGTTCATTAATTGCCTTTTATACTAGGTGTCAGGGCTCAAAAGGAAAAGCAATAAATTAAAAAATTATAATATAAAGGGCTAGTGTCATCCATGAATAAACACTTTATATTTAATAATTATTTTTATAAATCCATTACCATTCATCCATGGTGATAAATTTATATAGGGAATGAAACCAAATTTCAATTTAATTTCATTTTCTTTTATTTGATTCAAACAATTTATACTCATTTAGAAAGGAAATGTGATTAAAACTCAAGAAACCAATTAAAATTCAATTTATAAATTAATTAGGAATAGTTTTTTCCATAAATAATCATTTCATTAAACATTTGAATGATTCATACAATTAATTAAAACCCAAACCTTATCATGGTCAAGTATAAGTATACCCGACTCAGGGTGAATGGAAATGAGGTTCTACCATAAATAGATTTAATAGAATATATAGAATGTGATCTACTTCATTATAATAGTGATCATAATTAAGGAATGTGGATTATGTAGAAATTCCCAGTGAAACCGATGTGCGTAAAAATGACTACAATTAATAAATTGATTACAATATGGGAAGAGTGATGGACCACCTACCATATGCATGTATCAATCTCCACATCTAGTATCTGCCATTAGTTTTTCCTATATTAGAATGAAAAATAAGAATATATAAACCCTATAAAAATATTACATATTATACATCATCTAAAAGAAACTTCAAGAGGAATAAAAATATAGAACTGAGCCTAAGGACTCATGATCATACCTCAAGGAATCCAATGAGGCGAATAGAGATCAAATTGGTGGTTGTTCAACAAAGCAAGACCCAAAACTATGAAGAGAGGCTTGGGAGATCATATGGGTGAAAATATGGAACCATATATACTAAAACAAGTATCATATAAGCATTAGGGTAATTATATTAAAATTTATTGAGAATATATACTTTTTATAAAAAAAATTCATTTGACATGCAGTTTGGCTGCATTGTTCTCCAAAAATTACACAAACATTGCAAAGGCCACTAACCAAGGAGGGAACTCGTATGGTTTTGCCCCATGATTTTAGAAAACCTGAGCTAACCTATTCCATATGAATCAACTATATAATATTTTGTTATAGTATGTATGTGAGGCCTTGGATTCGCAGTTTGGGAAAACTCTATGTCCTTGTTTTTCCTATGGAATACCCCACATTGTTAGGATACATCTTTTTTGGTAAGGGAAATGGTTTATAATCACTATAAATCTTATTGGTTTCTTATACCGATCTGGGTTATAAGCTTTAAGAAAGCCTTGGAACCCCACTAAAACGTCCATGACATCATTTGGCATCCTTGAAAGGTAAATACTAAAAAATTAGACTGAAATTAAAATTTTCCATAACTCAAATAAAAATGTATTCTATAAAGATATATTTTTCTGTATTCACAGTATCACCTCATAAGTATTAATCAAACCCTTTGGAAATCACCAATATTCATTAATCTTCTAAAAATTCAAGCATTTCTTTGAAATGTAAAATATATTTGTTTACATTCAATACATTAGTAATATTCATGTAGGTATTCATGCATCTTAGTTCTCCTAAGATGAATGGAAAATGGATAATTATAATGTTCACTCAACAATAGTATCTACAACTGGGAAACACGATGAAAACATAATCATTTTACAAAACTGATAAAACCATCCTCATCAACATTGAAATCGGAAATCATTCCCTTATTAAGGGATCATTCCTTTTTCCTACAGTATACGATACTTCTTATGATATTTATCAATTCATTCTAGAAATGTCAACTACCCAAAAACATTAAAAAATTGATGATCCCATGGCATCCAGAACATCATGGATAAAATTCATCAAATTATTACCTAGATGGAACATTTCAAAAATCACATGGTTAATGAAGCATTATTTTCATTACTAAAAGAATATTCTAATATGTTGGATTTTCCATGATTGTAATTAATCATTAAATCATAATCTAGGAGCAATTCCAAGTATCAATATTTCTCTTAACTAATCATTTTAGAGTCATTATATACTTCCAAATTTTATGATAATTATATATTTATCACATTACACTGGAAAAGGTATTCCTCTAGGTTTTTAAATAGAAAACCACAAAATCTAAACACAGAACATGTTTAGTGTAATTTAACTCATGATTATTAAAATGATGTGATGCATAATCAATTACCAGATCATTCTTAATCAGGGCACAATGAGTTCCCTTTAAATGAAGTATCACTATGGATTAAAAATTCACAAATCCTAGATGATAGGGACAAAATTGGAGTATTCACAAATCGTCTTCTTAGTATCTAAAAAGAATCATCACATTCATTTACTAATATGAATCTAACACATTTTTAAGTTATCTTATTTAGTGGCAGTGATAACAGATAAAATATTTCAACAAACTATCTATACTAACCACGTAATCCCACAAACTTATGAATACCTATGATATTTTGGGGTCTTTTCCATTATTTAAATTTTTTTGGACTTAATAGTTATTAAATATTTATAAAAAATATTTCAAAGTAATTATATTTTCTCTACCAAAAATCACAATAACCAAATTTCCATATAGTTTCATATATAATTTGGTTTTAAAAAAATTCATTTGTTTTCATTCAAGTCCAACCATTATTTTAAAATATACTAAAATATAAACAATAAATACAACCAAAACAATATACCAGAACTAATTGAAAACTGTACTCATAAGGTCCATAAATGCAATAGGTGTATTGGATAACCCAAATAGAATAAATACAAATGCATAATTCCAATAACTATACTAAAATGTAATTATTATAACATCATAATTATTCACATTCAATTTATGGTACTTTGATCTAGGATTACTCTTCGTAATATACTTCACTCCATAGAGATGATTAATCAAATAAACTATATAAGGAAAATCGTACATGTTTCATAATAATGTGGTTATTAAATTATCTATAATCCATAAAGGTATTCTTGAAATATCATTGTTTTTTAAAAAATCTATCACCCTATAATGATGTTCTATATTGAATGATGAAAGTGTCTAAGAAATCTTGAATCTAATTTTCAAATTCCATATGTTCTTCTTGATCAATTTTATTATGGGGTTTTTAAATAGTCTCATAATCTATAACTAATACTATAGTAAACTCTAAATCCCATTATAAATTAAAACTCGGTAGGTCATCCAAAAAACATCAAATTATTCATTCACTATTGTAATATAACTAATTAGAACTATTTATTAATGTTTAATAATATTATATTGGAAATATTCACAACCATTTATATTCAATTTATCAACTTCTTAGTACATTATCAAATGTAACAAGTCATGAAGAAATGTTTCTTATATCTAAAATAGATATTATAAGGATATCTAAACCATACCCCAACTAATATCAAACTCAAATATGGAATGTTAAAAAATATCTTCATGATATACCATTACACTGAAAAAAATAGGGAGATTCACATAAATCTTCATGACATTAATAATTCCAATTAGAGTTTTCACCAAAATATGTACAATCTATTCATATGGTGATATTCCCATTTTACATTTAACTTATCAAAAATGAATAAACGTGCTGTACCATAGTCGATTATGGAATTATAATATTTCATAAACATGAATCATACTTGTAAACACTTTATTTGGTAGACCAATATCAAATGGAGTTGTAGTAAATTACTTTCCTATACCATTATGTTTATGTTTATGATGATTTCCATCCTAATAAATTAACATTCGAATCATGCCAGCATAATGACCTAACTCATTATATCTAAACCACCTCACCATTGGATGCCTATAATTTACCCCATTTTTTATTATATTATGTCTCTTTTATTTATATTCACAATCATATTGACCAAACTAAACATACCAAATGCAATTTAAATTTCCCATAAAAAATTCCTTGAATTTGTTTTACAACAACAAGACCATTTATCTAGCTTACTTCTGAACTTATTAGTTAGTTATTTCATTGTTTAATTCCAACATAACCTATTCTTAGTAATGTAATCTCGAGGAAAATACTATTGGAAAACTCCATCTCAATATTATAATTACAACAATCCACTTTCTCATATCTTTTGAATTATCATTCAACCTAAATATCTATAAAATTTGTTTCAAAATAGTAAAATCTCTAAAAATATTAAATTTATTTTCCTAAATAAAATTCATCACATACCGTTCAAATAGTGTGATTATCTCTTAAAATACATCCACAAGTTATTCATATTAATACCTTGATTACAAAACATATTTCTCTATACTTGGTCTAACTATCTTAATAATATATTTTTTAAATAAGAATTCTTAAAAGTTTCTCAATTCATGGATTCAAGATCATTTTTCTATATGTTATTATTAACCAAATACCACCATTGATTAGTATAACCTTGAAAATTATAAATGGACTGACTTACCATTTTACATTTTAACCATCCCATTACTTCAAATATTTTATCTAGTTAATCGATTCATCTTTAAGATACCAATATATTTAATGATCCATAGAATGTGGGAGGATGTTGTCTAATAATGTGATCCAATTTTTTTTCTTTTCTTTGGAGTATGTACCTTATCATTATCATGTATACAACCACCATTTAAATCTTGGGTCATCTAATCCATAATAATAAGAAGCTTACTAGTTCAATTTATAACAATCTTTAGAAGGTAATTTACATTGATATTATCTTCTAGATTCTTTGAGACTACATATTCTATATTTCCTTTAAAGAACACCATTCAAATAAGTTAAATTTTTAGTGAAGAAATATTGTAATCATATAATGTTATATCATTTCATCTTAACAATAATGTAAAATATTTCATGTTCATGTTATAAACATTATTATAAAAAAATGTAATCCTTTATTTGAAACAAACTATAATGAATTTTCATAAATAATTACATATTCTAGTGAACTAGACTAGAAAGAACATTTGTTATTCACCAAAAATAATTTATGTTTATAGTTATAGATAATTTATTCATAAATCATACATAATAATAATTAGATTACAAAGTGGACACTTTCAAATAGTGTAAATATTTTTCTTAGTTAAAAACACTGAAAAATAAATAATGAATAATTTTCATGAAATATATTCTCAAAAATATACTAAAATTTTTCCATACCCTTAGATATCCATAAAATCTGTGAAATAAAATTTTAAAAATATGGTATGAGCATGAAAATGTTAGTGGGTGATATAAAATTAGAAGACCAATAGTTCAGTGAAAAGCAAGAAACCCCATTATATGATTACCATAATATAAATGTTAATTAAAAACATGAACAAAATAATTTTTATATACAAAAAAGATACTTTTTCTCAAATAGAATCATTGAAATATTTATTATGGAAATCAAAACCCTAGATAGAAACCTGTAGCATCACATTCATAACCAATTATTACCCCATGTCATCAAACAATAGTGCCCAATTAAATCCATATGAGAGACCCTCTTGTAACTACCTCTTTCTTTCCTATGACGACAAGGAACACTACCCAATGAATTGGAGAACTATCAAGGTGTACCTTTATTATAATCTATAACAATCTCACCCAGCTCTCTCTAGGCAGACCCATAATATCAGCTATATTGAGAAAATTAGTGAGCTATAATTGGAATCCAGCCATTATATAAGCTATATATGGGTCAACCCCTTCTAATATATATTGATAAAGTGTCATTTTGAAGAAAAAATTATTCTAGTTCATTTTTTTCAAAACAAACTCTTGAAAACACATTTAAACTATTTTGAAAATCACATTGGGATATTAGAATAGACATTCCATTTATAAATGGGTATTTGAAAAAAAATATATAAACAGTTTTAATTGATTAAAACATAAATGTTGTAAAGGGAGGAAAAAATTAAAATACCATTTATATTGGAAAAAAATTTCATTATCACCATATATTATAAAATAGCACATTGATTTTTTATCTAAAATGGAAGTGAAATATTTGTTAAAAATATTCCTTCTCAGTGAAAGATTGAATGAAATAGAAAATGTTCTTTTATAAAACAATAATTTTCATATTATATTTACAAGATAATTTTAAAAACAGGTACATGGAATAAAAGTAGAGTTATATAGAAAACATTAAAAGGTTATTTTTTAAGAAAATTCTGTAAATACATTGGAATAATTGGAATCATAATCCCCATGTAAAATAAAATTAAATAAACAATTAAATATCATCTAAATAGTGAATCTCAGGATTTTACATGTCAAATGGGGATGAAGGAGTACATCATAAGATAATATAGGGGCATGGCATCAAAATATTCCTTAATAAAATGAAATTGGGGTGATGTTCCTTACCTTGACTCATACACATCACATATATTCTTTATCTTCCTAAATAATAAAATTATGTAAATTACTAACTTGATTAATTTACATTTCCAAGATTATTACTCATTATATGTAAGAACCCAGTTCTTATTTTTGAGGTACGGGATTTTTCTTTTCTCTTTTGCTTAAGTGTTTTTGAGAAAATATGGAAAATGGGGAAAATACCATATTTTGGAAAGTACACGTCGTATACTTTGTCCCCACGCAGTGTACTTTTGGCCGTGTGGGATGGGTACAAGGGGCGTGTGTCCATGTCAGGGATGAAAGGTGTAGGAACCAAATACAGGTCGTGTAGTGGTCCTTTACACGACGTGTAGTTAGTCGGCAGGCCAGAATAGTAAAATGGTGGACCAGCTGCCAGCTAGGCGATAGTACACGCCGTGTAGTCAGGAGTACATGTTGTGTACTCATGTCGACAGGTGAACAGTGCCACGCTGGTGGGAAGTTGCCAGAGGAACAGTTTAAAAAAATGTGAAGTACATGTCGTTTGCTTGGATGTACATGCTGTATACCTTTTTTATGCTTAAAATAGGCAGTAGCCTCCCCTGTTCATAGGGAAGGCATAGAACTAGAGGAAGGAGCGGGATGGGACAACCAAACATTTGAAGATCTACCGGGTGTTCGTCTGGAATCCGTTTCCACATCGGACGATCTTGTTGGAACCGCACAGGTAAGCCCTACGCTTTCCTTAAGCCATTCATACCAATTTGTTCCCAAGGGAATGTTATTTACATTTAAACAGGTTTTATGATTTTTCAGATCTACGTCATTCTTGGGCGTTTCTGGAACCGATGTTCGTATATAGCTCTCTTTGGTGTATAAGGTAGGTGGTTGGGTGTTAATTTTCCAACGGCTGTGTGTTTTGTGCGTTTTTGTACCATGAACGCAAGTTGGGGTGTCGTGTGGCTGAGGTCGTGGTTATTTTGAATAACTAGAATTTAATAAGTTATTAATCGTGATATTAAAATGCGGGTTGGGTCATTGCATGGATCTTGAACTAACCTAGGGGTGGGTTCCACTTTTTAGCCGTTTGGCCTGGATACCCGAGGGTATGCCTTTAAAGTAGTAATTGTAGAATTTCCTTAGGAGGAATTGCTTGTTTACTGCATAATGACATGTTGGGCATGGCCCGGTTACCTATTTAGCCTAAGGGTTTTGTTGTGATTATCATGTTGGCACAACACTGTTTGGCCTGAGGGATGTAGATATTTCACTTAAGGGAAACCTTTCATGCCTGAGGGATTGAATTTTGTGCCTGAGGGAGACACTTCCTACTCCTGAGGGAAAATTCTGTTACGCTTGAGGGCTATACCTCTGAGTGGGATTTTGCTTACCTTAGGGAAAGGTATTCCTTGTCTGAGGATGTGGACTATTTACATAGAAATTCATTATGGTTATTTCTAATATTTAATGGATTAAATGAATAATAAAAATGGAAAATTATTTTTAAGTTAGTTACTTTTCAGTACTGCTTACTTTATTGCATTTTACTATTGCACACTATTGTTGCATGCTTTTACGCAGTTGGGGATGTGCCTTTGGTGGGTGTCTATTGAGGTATATTTCCCACACCCTGTTTGGGTCATGATTTTCAGAGAAAAAATATTACGTTGCTGCAGGTGTGGATAGGGGAAAGAGTCCCTATATAGGTACATGATTTTGGCTGAGGAGTTGGAGGGCAAGGGACCGAGCCTAGGCTCACAATGCCACTGCAAGCTGTTTTGCTTTGTTTTGCTGTACTCTGATTTCCGTTGTACTATAGTGATGTAGAACATGTTATGGCTATTTTCTTATAACTTGAGACATGTAACATCATTATTTATATATTGTTGGTTATATCTACTTCTTTTGTTATTTTAATCGTGTATTTTTTTACTGATTCTGCTATTTGATGTATGATTTATTTCGTATTCCGCTGCACTACACTTTGAAAAATGAGGGAATAGTTTCCCCACTATCAGACCTGGGCCCTCACTGCTAGTCGGCAGCCTCTGGCGTTTGGGGAAATGTGCTTGAGGTCACGTGGCGAACTAGGTTCGGGGCACCCGTTGAGTGGCACCCGGAACCAGGACGTTACAAATTGGTATCAGAGCAGGCTATTTTCTTTTACATACTATTTGGCACCGTAGTCAGGGATAGGAAGAAAGGTAGTTGGTAATAAGCTATGCCAAGGAGTAGCTAACCCATGTACAGGGATAATCCAATTTACCTCGTATTGCAATCTTACTGATTTTTCTAGTTACAGTTGATATGATTTCACCGTTGGTTGATGCACTTGTATTGTTCTATTTATATTTTATTAGTGGGTTCTATTTAGTTTGCAAACCGATGAGATAATGGTACTTCATCTCATGCATCATTTAGTCACATGTAATAAATCACATTCCATGCAGAGTTCCATGCCATGTAGGTGCATTAGAAATTGCATGTTGTTGTGATAGTTGATGTGTTTGTAAAGCATGATGTTGTGATAGCTACTTGATAATTACCTGCTATGCGATAGGGTAGTTTTGTATGAGCCAATTTATTGGATGAACTCCACACTTTGGTTTTTGGGGAGTATGGGCCCCCATTTATCTGAATTTGGAGGATCATTGACTGTTTATTTTGTTATAACACAGATAAGATGTCAGACATTGATTCGTGGGGACTTTGGGCCATCACGGGTCGGAATTTGGCACTTAGGTGTTGTTTTTCAGTATTATCAAGGTTCCAGGGATGTTTCTGAGGCTTACTATCCAGAAACCTAGTATACACGCCATGTAGTATTTTAAACATGTCGTGTCTGGCCTTCTTTTCGGGAAGAAAAATGAACTTTTTGAGTACACGCCTTGTACACCGAGTACACGTCGTGTAGTCTCTTCCCGTGTCACAAACCGTGTAGGCTGCGACACGGGTTAAGGGAAGGCTTGGGTAAAATATGTCATGTATCGAATGTACATGTCGTGTAGTGTTGACCTGGAGTCCGGCTGTGTAACTAACAACACAGGTCGGTGAACTCCATTACAGAACAGGCTGTGTCGATGATGTGTCGATGATGAACATGTCATGTAGTGTGACCTAGGGACTCGGCCGTGTAACTAACAACACGGGTCGGTGTCACCTCTCCTTGAACACGACGTGTACCTATGGGACACAACGTATAGTCTAGTTTGAGGACAGACCGTGTGGCGTTAGCTGTGTGACTGGGAAACAGTGTAGTGTACACGCCGTGTGTGGGTGTAACACACCGTGTAGTGTCAAGGCAAGTAGTCGGTCGTGTCACAAATGACACGGGCAGTTGGAAATTACACCATACACGCCAGGTAGATATTATACACGCCATGTTGTTTTGTTCAAATGGGAGCCGTGTCGAAGGACCCGGGCTGGGGAAGGGAAGCCAAGTACACACCATGTAGTCAGAATACACGTCAGGTAGTCTTGTTTTGAAAATCATGAAATGCCATTTTCCTCTTATTCCCTTGTGGTTCTTTCATTTTTGGTCTTTGATAATCTTGAATCTAAAGGGTGTTTTTGACCTTGTAGTGCCATGCCGCATAGACGATCGTGCGTTGTTTTCCATGAGAGAGGTAATGGGATTACTTCAGAGATAGTGGGCCATAGGGTACCAGTTAATCCTCCAGCAGAGCCAGATGTGGCATCGACTTCTATACTGGACACAGGCACAGAGGCACAGTTTGGTGAAGGATTATTTCGATTTATGAAGACCTTTCAGGGAGCACCGCCGGCTACGACATCTATGGCTGAGCTAATGTATATATTCTAGCAGAAGAAACTGCCGATGTTTTCATGGGATGGAGGACCACAGGTTGCAGAGTCTTGGTTGGGGTTGATGCAGACTATTTTTTATCATCTTGAGATACCTCCAGGGAAAAGGGTCAAGCTCGTGACATACATGCTGCGTGATTCCGCCAAGAGGTGGTGGGATGTTACCGCCCAGTCAGAGCATCACTGGGACATGGCGTGGGAGGATTTCCGGGTAGTCTTCTACGACTTCTTCTTTCCAAAGATGCTGAGAGAAGATAGAACTAGAGAGATCATGAATCTATAGCATGGTTCCATGTCGATGATGGACTATTCTGCTCGTTTCACTGAGCTTCAGTGTTTTGCACCCGTGCTAGTGGGTGGCGAGACGTTGAGGGCAAGACGTTTTGAGGAAGGTCTTCGTTATGAAATCCGAGCATTGGTAAATGTTTTCTGGTTGCCTACTGTATGTGCTATTGTAAATTAGGCACTGATTACTGAGAGGAACCTGCTAGAATCTGGTGGTGTGGGCTAGGGTGGTTCAGCACCAATTATTGGTACTATTTCTACTCGCAAGATGAAGACACAGATGGACTTCTCTCAGGGTGGCAGTACCAGCCGGGCAGCTTCTTCAGGTGGCCCGATCAGGTGCTACCAGTGTGGTAGAGAGGGACAGAAGAGAACACAGTGTCCATGAGACCCAATGGAGTGCCGAGCATGTTGTAAGATGGGTCATCTGCAATGCTTCTGCAGGGCGTTTCCACTAGTGGCCACAGAGAGGGGTTCTATACAGACTCCGCGTGCGGGAGCAGGACCAGTGAATTATTTCCAGTTTGGAAACCTAAATATGTCAGGGCATGCGGGTAGAGATGGTGGTTGTGGATGTGGTATCCAGACACCAAGATCTCATAGGTAGTAGGCCGGGACAGCTCAAGGTAGCCAGGCTGGGTCGCAGGGCCACAATACTTGGTAGGCATAGGCAGTGCAATAGACCCAGCAGGAGAAAGATCCCAGACCTTCTAAAGTTATAGAATCTATTCTAGTAGCTTCTGTTTTATCTTTAGTACTTTTCGATATGGGAGATACACATAGTTTCATATCTGTACCCATTGTGGAGAGCCATGGGCTCTGTTTTTTGAATTCTTATGATTTCATGACGCTAGACACTCCGTTGGAGACTAGAACGGCTGGTGTGCATCAGTGCAAGGAGTGCCCCTTGAGGTCGGTGAGTGTCACTTTCTTTGGGACCTCTATGTCTTAGAGATGAAGATCTATGAAGTCATTCTCGGAATTGACTGGTTGGTTCCATTTCATGCCTTTTCAGACTACTATCATCATAGTGTGGGTTTCACATCACCAGAGGGTGGAGAGTTTCTATACAAGGGTGAGTGGGACGTTCAGGAAAGTCGAGCTTGACCAGAGCATCGTGGGCGAAGTGGAGTCATGGTCCAGATTGTGAGATTATATCTGGATGATCAGGGGAATTTTCAGATAGATTTCCCTCCAGTAGTTGATCGTTTCAGGGATGTCTTCCTAGAAAACATTTCAGGTCTACCTTTGGAGCGTGAGGTGGATTTCATTATTGAGCTAGTGCCAGGGGCAACACCAGTGTCCATTCCTTCTTATAGGATGGCTACACCTGATTTGCAGGAGCTCAAGAGGTAGTTAAATGAGTTATAGGAAAAGGGTTTCATCCGACCCAGTACTTCTCCATGGGGTTCTCCGGTCCTTTTTGCAAAGAAGGCGGACGGCACCCTTTGACATTGTGTGGATTATTGGAAGTTGAACCAGCTGACGTTCAAGAACTGATATCCCTTGCCAATGATTGATGATCTTTTTGATCAACTTCGTGGAGCACGAGTGTTCTTGAAGATTGATTTGAGATCAGGATATCATTATCTGTGCGTTAGACCATCTGATATACCTCTCACAGCTTTCAGGAGCAGGTATGGTCTATACAAGTATACGGTTATGCCGTTCAAAATCACGAATGTGCCAACAGTTTTCATCGCTCTGATGAATCGTGTGTTCCATACTTAGCTGGACTCTTTTTTTGTAGTATTCGTGGATGACATCTTGGTGTGTTCTCACACTCGACACGACCATTCCACCTATAATGAGATCGTATTGAGTACACTGAGAGAGCATCGACTATATGCTAAGCTCTCAATGTGTCACTTTTGGATGGACCAGATTCACTTCCTGGGACATATTATCTCAGAGGCAGGAGTTTCATTAGACCGAGAGAATGTGTGAGTAGTAGTTTCCTGGGAGCAGCCTAAGAACATGTTTGAGATACGATGTTTCTTAGGGATGGATGGTTACTATAGACGCTTCAAACATGACTTCTCCAGCTTAGCAGCGTCGTTGACGGGTCTGACAAAGAAGGGTTTGACGTTCGTTTGGTCAGAATCCTGTGAGGAAGCCTTTCAGGACCTGAAATGAAAGTTGACATCGACACTGGTCCTAATACACCCAGAGCAGGGGAACAACTATACAGTTTACTGTGATGCGTCAGGGATTGGGCTGGGAGTAGTGTTGATCCAGGGCGATCGAGTAGTTGTGTACGGGTCTCGGCAGTTGAGGCCACATGAGAGGAATTACCTAACACATGATCTCAAGTTGTCTATAGTAGTTCATGCGTAGAATTGTTGGAGACATTATTTGTTGGGAGAACATTTTGTGGTATTCGCCGACCAGAAAAGTCTCAAGTATATCTTTACTCATCGTGACATGAATATGAGGAATCAAAGGTGGGTTGAGTACCTATAGTCCTTCAATTTTGATCTTTCCTATACATGTGGTAAAGGTAATGTAGTAGCCGATGCACTAAGCAGAAAGACCTAGATACAGGCAGTGCAAGAGGATAGTGGTGAGTGGCAGCATATGGCTTTGTTCTCTGAGATGCATCTGGAGGTGCACGATAGTCAGGGGAAGACTTATATTTCCACGTTAGCTATGACTTCTACCCTCCTGGACAGAGTGAGGATGAGGAAACTGTCTGATTCAGAAGGCCTAGTTCTATGGGAGTCAGTGGAATGTGAAGACCCTCTTCTTGGTTGGACGATAGGTGACGATGAGGTACTGCATTCCCATGGATGAGTGTGGGTTCTAGGGGATATATGCGAGGAGCTGATGCGAGAGATTCATGCTTCATATTGCGAAGTTCATCCCAGGGTTTCCAAGATGTACCGTGACCTAAGACGTCAGTACTGGTGGCCGGGTTTGAAGAGAGATGTTGCTGGTTTTGTTATGAGGTGTTCCACCTGTCAACAGGTGAAGGCGGAGCATCAGAGACCAGCCAGAATGTTACAACAGTTACCCATTCCGGAGTGAAAATGGGATAGTGTCGCGATGGATTTCATGGCAGGGTTGCCGAGGTCACCTTGAGGCAATGATGCCATGTGGGTTTTTGTGGACAGAGTCACGAAGGTAGCACACTTTTTGCCAATCAAGGAGACTTTCAGTGTTGATGAGCTTAAGAAATTGTATATCCGAGAGATCATACGTCTTCACAGGGTCCCTCGTTCTGTCATTTCAGATAGGGATTCTAGTTTTACGTATCGTTTATGGCAGTGTTTTCAGAGGGCACTGGGTACATAGGTGCTTCTGAGCATAGCTTACCAACCTCAAACCAATGGCCAGTCGGAGAGTACGATACATGTGTTTGAGGATATACTACGTTCATGCGTCTTGGACTTTGGGGGATCTTGGGAGAAGCATATACCCCTAGTTGAGTTTGCCTATAACAATAGCTTCCATGAAACTATTGAGATGGCACCATATGAGGCTTTCTACGTAGGCCATGCCGATCACCTTTTTGTTGGTTAGAAGGATGTGAGGTAGATTTTATGGGACCACATATCATGCAGGAGACTTCTGAGAAAGTCCAATTAATTTAGAAGCTGATGGCTACCGCGCAGTCTCATCAGAAATCTTATGTTTATCGCCACAGACGACCTTTGGAGTTTGATGTCGGGCATCAGGTTTTCTTGCATGTTTCGGCGAGGCTGGGACAAAAGAGGATCAGGAGACAGGGTAAACTCTCACTGAGGTATGTGGGGCCATTTGAGATCTTGGAGAGAGTCGGGTCGGTTGCTTATCGGTTGTATTTACCTTATATGTACAGGGTCATGCACGATGTCTTCCATGTATCTTAGTTACACCACTATCATTCAGACCTGTCTCATGTCTTTCATCCCAAGGAGGTTGATCTCGAGTTAGATGTGTCCTTCTAGGGGCATCCGATACGTATCATTGATAGGATAATGAATGTTCTTCGAGGCCGGTCAGTTCCTCTCATATAGGTGCTATGGCAGCATTGCCAAGTGCAGGATGAAACCTATGAGAGGGAGACTAACGTACGTGAACAATGTCCAGAGTTGTTCACAGCTATATCTTCTCCACCATTGGAAGGGAAATTTGGGGATGAATTTCTATAAGGGGGGATGTTTTTAAGAACTCGGTTCTTATTTTTGAGGTATGGGCTTCATCTTTTCTCTTTTCCTTAAGCGTTTTTCAGAAAATATGGAAAATGGGGAAAATCCCAAATTTTGGAAAGTACACGCCGTGTCCTTTTTCCACACACTGTGTACTTTTGGTCATGTGGGATGGGTACATGGGGCGTGTGGCCATGCTGGGGATGAAGGGTGTACGAACCAAATACACACTGTGTAGTGGTCCTTTACACGCCCAGTAGTCAGTCGGCATGCCAGAACAGTAAGGCGGTGGAGCAGCCACCAGCTAGGTGACAGTACACGCCATGTAGTCAGGAGTACATTCCATGTACTCATGACGGCAAGTGAATAGTGCCACACTGGTGGGAAGCCTCCAGAGGAACAGTTTAAAAAAATGGGAAGTACACGCCATGTACTTTGTTTTTTTTCGCATAAAATGGGTAGTAGTCTCCCATGTTCACAAGAAAGGCATAGAATCAGAGGAAGGAGTGGGAGGGGATGAACGAACCTTTGAAGATCCACCAGGTGTTCTTATGGAATCCATTTCCACCTCGGACGATCTCGTTGGAACCGCATTGGTAAGCCCTCCGCTCTCCTTAAGCCGTTCATACCAATTCTTTCCCGAGGGAAAGTTATTTACATTTAAACAAGTTTTATTCCTCGTTAGATCTTTGTCATTCTTGGGCGTTTCGGGAACCGACGTTCATTTATAGCGCTTGTTGGCATATAAGGTAGATGGGTTGATGTTAATTTTCCAACTTTTGTGCTTTTTGTTCATTTTTGTACCAGAAACCCATGTTGGGGTGTCGTGTTGATAAGGCCGTGGTTATTTTGAATACCTAGAATTAAATACGTGATTAATTGTGATATGAAAATGTTGGTTGGAATCGTTTATTAGATCCGGAACCACTCTAGGGGTTGGTTCCACTGTTTAGCCATTTGGCAAGGATACCCAAGGGTATGCCTTTAATGTTTAATTGTATAATTGCCTCGAGAGGAATTGCATGTTTACTGTATAATGACATGTTGGGCATGGCACGGTTACCTGTTTAGCCTGAGAGAGTTGTTGTGATTATCATGTGGGAACTGCACTATTTGGCCTGAGTGTTGTAGTTATTTCGCCCGAGGGAAACCTTTCCTGCCTGACGGATTGACTTCTGTGCCTGAGGGTGACACTTCCTCCACCTGAGGGCAAATTCTGTTACGCCTGAGGGATATACCTGTGGGTGGGATTCTTCTTACCTGAGGGTAAGGTATTTCTTTTCTAAGGATGTGGACTGTTTACATAGAAATGCACCGTGGTGATTTCAATTATTTAATGGATTAAATGAATAATAAAAATGGAAAATTAATTGTTATGTTAGTTACATTTCAGTACTGCTTACTTTATTTAATTTTACTATTACACACTATTGTTGCATGCTTATACGGAGTTGGGCACAGACCTTTGGTGGGTGCCTACTAAGATATATTTCTCACACCCTGTTTGGGTCACGATTTTGGGCCCAAATGTATTACGTTGCTGCAGGTGTGGATAGTGGTAAGAGTCCCTGTACAGGTACATGATTGCTGCTAAGGAGTAGGAGGGCATGGGACCAACCCTAGGTTCGCGATGCCACTGCCAGCTGTTTTGCTTTGTTTCTCTCTAATCTGCTGTCAGTTGTACTGTAGTGACGTAGAACATGTTCTGGCTGTTTTCTTAGAACTTGAGACATGTAGAATTATTATTTATATACTGTTGGTTATATCCACTACTATTGTTATTTCAATCGTGTATGTTTTACTGCTTCCACTGTTTGATGTGTGATTTATTTCGTATTCCACTGCATTACACTTTGACAAATAAGAGCATAGATTCCCCATTATCATACCTGGGCCCCCACTTCTAGTCGGCAGCCTCTGGCATTTGGAGAAATGTTCTTGAGGTCATGTGGCGAACCAGGTTTGGGGCACCCGTTCAGTGGCACATGAAACCAAGATGTTACATTCTATTTCACTAATTAGTAAGATATGTATTATTACACAATTAATTATGTTCACATATGTTGTTTTCATTGTATTTTCCTTATGTGCCCGAAATTTCTTCGATGGGTTGACAAGGGTCAAAGTGTTCATTATTCCATAATATCAAGAATAATAATCATGAAGTAATTATCCATTAAATACATAAATAACAATTTTAACAAAAATCATGAACTATGATTATGAAAAATAATGTACGTTAGGATCATGGAGATGTTACTCTGTATGCATGCATGATAAACAATTTAGTTTTCAAATGAACAATATGGAATGAAGGTAATTATTATTTAATAATTAAAAAATGATCATAATTTCATTAAATATATATCATTTCTTTGAATATAATTTTACATTTCATCAATGTGATTTTTTTAAAAGGTAATGCTTTGGTCAATGACCAAAGCATAATTTATTGATTGACAGAATACAAATTACAATATGCGAAAGGATGAGATTTTTTTACAGTCTCTATCAAAAAGATATAAAATTTCAGAAGGGACAGAATCCATCCAAGTCATGCCTTGATGTGCCCCTTTGTTGGATAGAGCATCAGCAATGGCATTTGCTTCACGGTAGGCATGAGTATCTATATAGTCAAACCCATGGATCAAATTAAGGCAGTTCATCCAACGAGGAGTGAGAGGTCGGGCTAGATGAATGTTGCCATTCCAGATTGCATGAATAATAGTGGTTGAATCACATTCAATCCACAAATTTCTCCAGCCTTTCTGAAGAGCAAGGTCAACAGCATGAATGACGCCGAGCATTTTTGCCTCCAGGGATGGGGAGTGACCACAACCAACAAAGAAGCATCCTTGACATTGACCAGCTGAGTCTCTGAAGATAGCACCACAACTGGCAGGGCCAGGGTTGCCTTTGGAAGCACCATCAACAATCACATTGATCCATCCTGGCATTGGTGATTTCCAGAACACTTCAAAAGATCGTTTAGGCTTTGGGAAAATGCCAGGAACATGGAGCTGTCAGAGGATCATAAAATCTCTAACAGAGTTGTTGCAACAGTCCTTTTGAATTGAAGCTGCTTCATGAATCGCAATAAAAATTCGGGACTTTCCTGCATTAAGATTGAGAGAATGATTATTGTGAAAGAGGTCATTTCTAACATACCAGAGTACAAACAGAAGCTCCGCCACTGCTACAAGAAACAGATTTTTGACCTTCAGGGAATCATCATGTCTAGTCAAATTAATTAAGAATAAAGAAATTGAGTCATCAATGTGTCTTCTACAATTAAAAAGATCAAAGATGTAATTTCAGAGAGCATAGGACATCGCACAAGATAGAAAAAGATGATTCGTATCCTCCCTATGTTGGTTACACAAACGACACTTAGAACAAAGAGAAATGCCACAGATTTAAAGACTAGTTTCAGTAGGTAATCTATTATGCGAAATGTGCCAAATAAGGGTAAGCCTCGAAGGCTTAATCAAGGGTTTATTAAAATGATTCACCAAGGAAAAATTACATTCATGTTCAGAAAAATTGTGATTATAAAATCTTTTAGAGTCTAGAATACCATTAACAGAAGGTTCCCAAACAAGAAAATACCCAACAGAAGAGAATGTATAATTCTCAATAGCTTGCATAATAGTATCAGGGAGATCACAATCAGAAGATTGCAAGACACATTTTATAGATTGATTAGTATCTACAGGAAGATTACTGGGGGTAACAATGAAATCAGAGGGCTACCACACCATTTTCCACACCAGAAATTAATGGAAGAATCAGCACTGACAATCCACCTAGAATTTTGCATGATTTTGAGATAAGAGTCCCGAATGGAAGGCCAGATGGAAGAGTTAATGAAATTTAGATTACCTTTTAAAATCTTAGGAAAAAACCTAAGTTTAAGGAAATCAGAAAGCCTTATTAGAAGAGTTAATTATGCGCCAACTAAGGCAAGCCTGAAGAGCATCATTAAACAACCTTATATTTTTAATGCCAATTCCACCATTAGCAATGGGTTGACAACAAGAATTCCAAGGAATTATGACAAGGTTTTTTTCAAAAATGCTTCCAGAACAAATGAAGTTTTTAATGTAAGTAGTAATTTTTTTAAGAATACTAACAGGCCATTTATAGATCATAAGGTTATAGAACATTTTAGAAACAATGGTCGATTTAACTAAACAGATTCTCCCAGCCATGGAGAGGGACTTCCCTTTCCAATTAGCTAGTTGATTTGTGATATGAGTGATAATATTATAAAAATAGGTAGCTTTGGGACAACCATAAAATAGAGGAACCCCCAAACAAGTTAGAGGTTAAGATCCCTCTTTAATACCCAGGTGATTTATAATACCAGTTTTTTGTCTTGCAGGAAAATTCTTGCCAAAGTAGATATATGATTTATTCCAAGAGATTGCTTGACCAAAGGCATCCTCATAATGAGATAAAGTTTGTTTAAGAACTTGAATATTTCTTTGATCCCCTTTTATGAATAGAATAATATCATCAGTATATAGGAGATGTGTTGGAGCATTTAAATTCCTGGTCACCTGAATAGGTTTAATCAGATTTTGATCATCCTGGTGGTTTATGAGTCTGCTAAGGTAATCTTCAGCAATAACAAAGAGGATGGCAGAAAGAGGGTCACCTTGCCTGACGCCTTTAGTTCATTTAAAGTAACCACAAGGGGTACCATTAAGCAGGATAAAGGTATGAGCGGAGTGAAAGAGGGTCCTGATTCTATCAATGAAGGAGTCATTAAAACCAAAGCTTCTATGAACATTGTAAATAAAATTACAATCAATGGTATCAAAATCCTTCCTAATATCCAATTTGATAGCCACACAACCACCTCTAGTTTTTTTTCTTAAAGAATTCATACATTCAGAAGCAAGACAAATGCAGTCCTGAATGGATCTTCCTTTGAAAAAACCAAATTGATTACAAGAAACAATTATATTACAGATAGGACCAAGTCTATTAGAAATGTTTTTTGTAATGATTTTATAT
This sequence comes from Viscum album, assembly GCA_963277665.1. Lineage (NCBI taxonomy): Eukaryota > Viridiplantae > Streptophyta > Magnoliopsida > Santalales > Viscaceae > Viscum > Viscum album. Next base: position 194,288,166 of record OY728142.1, on the reverse strand, counting down.
ATAGTGTTAATCAAAGCTATAGGTCTGAATTGATGTATCTCAGCAGCATTCTCAACTTTAGTAATTAAAGTTAAAAATTGAGCATTAATACCATGAGGAAGAGATCCATGGATGAAGAAAGTCCTCACGAGGTTACAAACATCATTATGAATAATATCCCAATGAGTTTGGAAAAAACCATTATTGAAACCATCCGGGCCAGGAGCACTATCAGGGATTAAACCAAAAACAATATCCTTGATTTCATGATCGAGGGGGATGCTTAAAAGGGTCCTATTATCTTCATCATCAACCAGCAAAGGAATGATGTCAGGTTTAATATCAACATTTCTGTCAGGACCATTTCAAATGTTATGGAAATAAGAGGTAACATGATCCTTAATGGCTTATTCAGAATAAATGACCAAATCATTATGAATGAGCATAGTAAGGGGACGGCTGGTCTTTCTAATTATTTGAAGACAATTATAAAATTTGGTATTACGATCACCATCAGTAAGCCATTTAGTTCAAAAAGTCTGTTTATGAATATTGTCCTTAAAAGAAAGTAAGGAATTTAATTTAGAAGAGATATTAGCTTACAGCTGAGGAGCCATATTAAAATCAGAATTAGAGTTCTTAGTTTGGAAGCGATTGAGTTCGTCCTCAAGGTAGGAGATGTCAAGGTCTATTTGAGATATTGAGTTCTTACACCGGCCTTTGAGAGCTTGCTTATGGACTTTCAATTTATCCAAACATGCAAAGGAATCCTTATGATGCTTCATTGAATTCCAAGTGTTAAAAATAAAAGTGATACAATTAGGATTTAAAGACCAAGAATTGTTAAACCTGAAGGGAAAGATAGGTTTTTGATCATTCATAAGAAGATTGACAAGAATTGGATGATGATCAGAATTAATCCTAGGAAGAGTAATACTAGATATTTTGTCCCAAAAGTCAAGAGACTTCATATTGATAAAAGCTCTGTCAAGTTTACTTGAAACATTCTTATTATAATGTTTTCTGTACCAGGTGTATTTTGCACCAACAATGTTGATCTCAAATAGGTTACAGTCATCAATGGTTGATTTAAACTCTCTAGAAGAGATGGAAAGAGGAGAGGGACCAATTTTTTCAGATGGGTTAAGAATGGCATTGAAATCCCCGAATTTTTTCATTAATACCATTTATTTTAATATCTATATAATATATCCATTAAATTTATATTTATTAAATTATATTTAATGAATTAGTGAAAAAATAATCACATCGATTCATTAGAGTGTATATTGTCGTACAATGAGCAACATTATTGTTTCCCCCATTAAATGAAATATATGAAAATATATTTGACATAATAATTTTTTTATTATATTTTTTATATATAAATATTATATTTTTATATAATAAATTCATCATTATATCAATCCATTATAAATGTTGACGAAAAAACCGAATCACATCAGTTCAAGAGGCGGTAGTCCAACATACCCACGAATGATTATTTTGTTTCCCAATTTATGGAAGAGTGGATGGATTATGGTTATAAAATTAAAATAATAACATATAAATGTACGTGATATATTTTTGTTACTCTATTACCATAGTTGACGATTATTTTATGTAGGTGGAAGAAAAATAAAATCAATATGTTCGGTTAAATGTGACCCCTCTTCTTCAGAAAACCTCATTAGGTAAAGACAAAAATTATTTTTAGAATGGATATATGATTAAAACCGGGGATCCAAGTAATGGGAAGGAAATTAAGTAAGTTATATGGTAATTTATTACCTGTGAAAAATAGCATCGAATTGTGATGTTGAGAGGATTGGGGACTCCTTTTATAAGTAAGTTGACTAACACCCTAGTAATTTCAAAAATGAAAATGGTGAACCCACATTTGTCTGAAAATATATTTATCCAAAATAGACCATTATCAATTATTATAAATTATATGATATATATATAGATATTAAATATATTTTATACATGTTCTTAGGTCATTTCAATTATTATGTATTTAGTTTTACCCAAGGTGAATTGACTTTCACCATAATAGTGGTAAAATATTTTTACTATTTTCGCTTATGATTTTGAACCAAAATGGGATGGAAATTTTATATATTAATGTTTATTTTGATTAAAAATATTTAATTCATTTTAAAAAATGCAATTCACAAATGTATCTAAATTTTGATTAAAATTATTTCCATAGACACAATAAAAAAGAAAGCTTTCATAGATGGTATTTTTCTAGAAAAGTTTTATTTTATATTAAATATATGACTAATAAAAATCATCATTTGAATTTATATAAATATTTATATATACAATATAATTTAATTGAAATTATTTAACATTTTTGGTTTATTATGTTAATTTAAATTGAGGAACATTATAAACATTAAAATAGTTTTTAGAAAAATCTCTTTTTTTAATCCATAAATAAATATATAATAAAATAATAATTTAAATTAAATTATTATTCAATTAAGTAGATTAAATAATACTAAATTATAATTGTGTTGAATTAAATCATATTCGACTTGTAATAGTACTTTAAAATTACATAATTTGTTGAATAGAAATGGAATTTTTAAATTATCAAAATCATTAACTATTCAAAAAAAATCATTATATAAGAAAATCCAAAAATATTAACCAAAAGAAAATATTCATATTCCATTATAATATAATATATTCATTTTTTAAAATATAAATTTTTATAATTTATAAGATAAACATTTAAATAAAAACATATAAAAAATAGTATACTGAAAACTATTTTCATTTTAATTTAAAAATTTCATAATATTTTTTTAATGAATATAAATATCTAATTTATATTAATAAACCTGAAAATAAATTATTCTATCACTTAATTGATTTTAATAAGATGAGTGTTCCTATGGTTTAGGGTATCGAATGGTTTAAAAGTGAGACCACCAAGGGGCTCAAATGGGTGACTGAAATTGGGTAATTTTAATATTTATAAATTCCTTGAGATGCCAAATAGGTTTCGAAACCTATGCTCTAACCATGTGGATATCTCTAGAATACACAATATAACTGCATATATTTGGTCATTGGTTATAACTAACATTTTATGGACCATGATCCCATGAATATAAATTATTGGCCCATTCATGGTTGGGTCCAATGAAAATATCTAATTCTAATCCAACCATTTAAGGACCTGACCCCAGTTGCCCAGATCTAGTGCCTTATTTGATTAAGTTGGAATAGATAAAAGGAATACGAATCCCGAATGACCAGGTAGTTTAATAATATTGGAAACATGTTACATACATAAGTTCACCATTACAACATGAAGGGAAATAAAACACTATTTTATTCCACTTGAAGCATCACATCTCTTAGATTATGCTTGCAAGTCATTCATAAATTAATTATTCATGTCCTAAAAAAATTAAACATAAGAAATGGGTGAGATGAAATTCTCTCTAAGAGTAGAAATACAGTGGAATATAGCATCAACATCAGACATGGTGAATAATTGAAAACACATGACATTAATAATTAAATTGAACACATTATGGCAGAAATATGAGTTGAATAAATAATGCCATAATAAAACATTATCATTGGTATTGTACTAGTTGAATAAACAAATGAAATTTCAATTAATAGCATAATAATTATGGAAGTGCATATGCTGATATCATAACCATATCATCCAAGCGTCGTGTTAGGACTATAAAATAATCATTTTGTCAAGGCCTCGTCCCAAGACCATAGTTTGCCTCATGAGACCAACCGATTCATTGAGGGGCTATAGCGGGACCCACCCATCACATAATAAGTCCAATGCATTTCACATATGATCGGGGATCAATATAAACAACATATACATTCATATTGAAACTATCTTATGAAATGTAACTAACTTTCCCCAATCATTAAACATAAAACACTAAACATTCTGAGTAATATGGTGAATGGTTTTAGGATAGATCATCCAAAATAGATTTATTCAAAAACCATTGAATAAAATATGGTATATGAAATCAAAAATGATTAAACCCAACAATATCATGGAATCAACAAGAGCATTTAATCAAATGAAAATACTCTTATAAAATCATTAAGCAATTTTGATATAAATACTCTTTTATTTTGGAAAGAAGGGTTCTTTTGGAATATCATTGTATAAAATCATAAGTGAATTAAGATATTATTTTCATAATAAAATGAGTATTTTTAGTAAGATAATGGTTTCCAAAAACAGATTATAGAGTGCCCTTGTAAATAGATTTTAATTGGAGAAATTTACTTGAATCAGCTTCTATTTTGAAAATAATTTTGATTGTTCCTTTTAAAATGTGTAACTATATATAACATATGGAAGGGTTATGATTTTAAAACATATATATGATACTCACATAGAATATTTTATGGGTATATAACAATAAATAATAATTTCATTGAGGAAATTAGAAAATGATTGTATCCCGAATGGAAATGGAAGTTCGGATGTAAAAACCCTTAACTTAACTCCAAAAGTGTTCCACTCTTGTACTTAAGCTACTGGAATATTAAATTATACATTTTAATAACTTATTTCAGATCCTAGTAGATATGTATTTATTTTACCATAATTCTGGTTAGTTAATTTATGTCTTTATTGATAAGTTATTATATTGAATTTCGTCGTTCTGGAGTGTTCGTTTCTTTTATTTTCATATTTGGTTCACTTGTTTTTAAGAAATTAAGTTCATGTGGAATGGTTATAAATATCCAAGATTGGAATTATAAATTATTAATGAACATAAATAATTATTAATTTTCCTTTCTATCAATTGGATATATGGAATGAGGACGAATCATTAGATGACAACCACTTAGATTATTTGCAGTATTTGGATTATTATGACCTAGTTTTGTCATATACCCTATTTATATGTACATATTCTGGTTCCTAAATATTTATTATGTTATAATACATAAATTATAGTCTGGTTCAACAATAAATATGGTTTCATGACCAGTAATGAAGATGAAATTGAAGAATGAAACTTTATCGTCCACGAAGGTTATAAATTGGAACCTCATGGATGTCGAATTCGTTTATAAAAATAAAAGTGAGGGAATAAGAATATTTATGATTGTTCTTCAATTAACATGACATAAATATAGAATATATATGTTACTAGAGATATCATGGTCATTTAGAAAGAGGAGGGGAGGAGTGGATAACAAAAGTATAAAAATTGAAATAAAACCAAATGAGAAAGAAGGGTGCTTTACCTCTTCAAATAACCTCCTTGATAAACTCATTAAGGGAAGGGGTTTTGATCTTTTGTAATGAATAATAGCTTCCTGGTAGTTTGGGTGACTATGGAAAGGTAATTGGGCAGAACTTTGAGGGGAATAAATTCTTAGAGAAGTGACGAGATGAGGTAGTGGTGGGGGGTTTTATAATGGAGGAGAGGGGTAAATTTTGGATATTTAATTCATTATTTTTTCATATCCTTCAAAACAACCAATAGTGTGGTTTCATGTGAACCTTAATAGTAATATGTGCATGTGAGTTCTAACCAAGTGTCCTTGCATTAATTGTGTTTACATAAATAGTGTATTTAGATGATAATTTCTATATGCAGTAATTTATCGTATTTCACTATTTACCAAAAAATAACGAACTTCAGAAAAATCCAAAAAATTCACCCCTGTCATTTATCGACGTGTAGAATTAAAAATTGAAATCCATTTTTCAAAAATAATTTTATAAATATTAATAATTTTATTTTTAAATAAGGTCATAGTTATTTCAAAAAATTACACTCTTGAAGTGCAATTAGTTTTTTATGACATTGAAAAATTAATTACTATCCCATCAACTTATTACCTTAAGAAAATAAAATAATATCATTATTTTCTATTCATGGGTTATCTGACTATTCATATTACTATTCATAACGGTATGTTACTATTCACCAAAAATAATGTTTGTTCTATCAGACTTCTAATGACTTACTGAACATATCTCTACATGACCATTTCTTGAAATTCAAAACATAGAAGAGACAATGTTGTGTTTGATGGTTAGATTATAAAATTAAATTCTATATTTATTTTCAAAACCCTAAGCTGTTACATTCTCCCCTCCTTACAGAAATTTCATCTATGAAATTCACAAATTATTATAAAAAAGGATTCGGGTATGTCTTTAACATAAGCTCCTCAAGCTCCCATGTTTCTTCCTCCATCTTATGGTTCCTCCATAGAACCTTCACCAGATGAGTCATTTGATTTCTCAATACTTGTTCTCTAGTATCAATATTCATGATATGCTCTATATAGTAAGACAGATCGGGCTCAAGTTACATTTCTTCATAAGTGAGTACATGTGCTGGGTCTGGCTTGTACATTCTTAACATTGACACGTGGAACACATCCTGAACCTTGGAGAGACTTGGCGACATTGACAAAAGGTAATATACGACTCCAATTTAGTCTAGAATTTCAAAAGGACCGATGTACATGGGACTTAATTTTCCCCTCTTACTGAATCGTATAATACCCATCTATAGAGATACCTTTTAGAAAACATGATCACCTTCTTGAAACTCATAATCCTTATTTCGGTTATCTACAAAGATCTTTTGCATACTTTGAGCTATTTTGATATGGTTATGGATAATCTTCACCTTTTCTGTTGTTTCTTCAACAAGTTTTCGGCCACAAGCTTTCTGTCACAAACATCAACCCAGCAATTTGGTGTACGACATCGCCTCCCATATAATACTTCATAGGGTTCCATTTGTATACTTGAATGAAAGCTATTGTTGTAGGAAAATTATACGATAGGTAAATACTGATCCCACATACCTTGAAAATCAAGTGAACAAGACCTCAACATGACTTCCAATGTTTGAATAGTCCGTTCTGATTGTCCATCAGTTTGTGGGTGGTAGGCAGTGCTCAAACGAAGATCAGTATCTAGGGCCTTCAGAAGACTTTTCCAGAATCATGATGTAAAAGGTGGATCACAATCAGAAACAATCGATAGGGGTACTCCATGAAGTCTCACAACTTCATTAATATATAGTCTTGTAGACGTTCAAGGGGTAGATCATCTCTTATTGGAAGAAAATGTGCTGACCTGGTAAGATGATAAATAATGACACAAATTGCATCGTTCCTTCTAGGAGTCTTTTCTAGTCGCATGAAAAATTCTATTTTGATATTATACAATTTCCACTCAAGAATGGGAAGAGGTTTCAATACTCCCCCAGGATTTTTTCTTCTAGCTTTCACTTATTGAAAAACCATATATCCTAACACAAATTCAGCAATCTCCCTCTACATGTTGTCCCACAAAAAATATTCCATAAAATCCCTATACATCTTATTGCTACCAGTGTGTATAGAGAAATTGAAACTATGAGCATCATCCAAAAATTCCATTTTTAGATCTGGTATATCGGGAACACAATGTCCCTTCCCAAATTTCAAAATTCCATCTTCAAATATGAAGTCTCTCAATCTCCCATCATTCATGGCTTTAATCTTCTTTTGAAACTCCTCATCATCAGCCTGTGAAATTTTTATCTTTTCTTGTAAAGATGGTTTGGCAACCATTTGAAAAAATAATTGATGTTTCACCTTCCATTTGTATTCCCATGTCCACCTTTACTAGATCCATGAAAATAGGACACCTTTAAAATCTCATCTTGTTCAAAACTCCATGATCCTTTCCGCTAAAGGAATCTTCCACCTTATTTTCCTTCCCCATGTGGTAGTGTATCTTGCAATAAAAATCATTGAGTAGTTCAATCCATATCCTCTGCCTCATGTTGATTTCATTCTGTGAGAAAATATACATCAAACTCTTTTGAGTAGAATAAATCTCACATTTTCACCATAGAGATAGTGTTTCCTTATCTTCAAAGAAAATATTACAGTAGCTAACTCAATATCATGAGAAGGATTGTATTTCTCATGAGTTTATAGTTGTCGTTATGTATAAGCAATAATTATATAATTTTTCATAAGATACAACCATGTCGTTTCAATGAAGCATCACTATGAATAACAAACCTGTCATTCTTCGATGGTAGAGTCAATATAGGAGCATTGAATAATCATCTATTCAGTTCTTTGAAAAAATCTTCACAATATTTTATCCAACCAAATTAAACTCCTTTATGTGTGATCATCGTTAGTGGGTTATCCAGTCAGGCAAAATTCTGAATGAAACGCAGATAATAACCTGCAAAGACAATAAAACTGCGTATCTCACTTATAAATGGTGGCGTGGGCCAATCATGGATTGCCTTTGTCTTCACATGATCAACTAGGATTCAATCCTTAGAGACAATATGTCCAATCAAAGAAATATCCTAAATATAGATTTTAAACATTCTAAACATCCCAAATAATTCATGTCTTCTAAGAGTCATGTTCATGTGATTTTCATGATCTTCGTAGCTTTTGGAGTATACCAAGATAACATCAATAAACAAAACAAAAAAATCATCGATATATTCCTTGAGAACTATGTTCATTAGTTCCATGAAGACAAGGGGTGCATTAGTCAATCCAAAAGGCATTACTGTAAACTCATAATGCGCGTACCTTGTACGAAATGTTGTTTTTGGAATGTCTTCCTTCATCACACTCAACTGATGATTTCTAGACCGAAGGTCATCTTTAAAAAGTATTGAGATCTATGAAGTTGGTCAAATAAATAATCAATGCGAGGTAGGGGATACTTGTTCTTTATTGTTAAAGCATTGATATCCTTGTAGTTGACACATAATCTCATAGATCCATATTTCTTCTTAAAAAAGGACAGGGGATCCCCATGGAGAAAAACTAGGTCGAATAAATCACTTATTACTCAATTCGTCTAGTTGTTTCTTTAGTTCCACTAATTCCACAGTGGCCATTATATATGGGGACTTTGATATGGGGCTTGATCGAGGAATTAAATCAATGGAAAACTCAATTTATCATTTTAGAGTATTTGTAGGTAAATCTTCTTGAAACACATCAACATATTCTCTCATAAAATGTACATCCTCTATTTGAACATTCCATTCCTTACACACAATTATTTCATTCTATTCCTCCGCAATAATTGAATTTAGTTGAGCTACTGGCAGTGGATCTTGATAAGAATCAGGTGGTAACGATTCTTCTCTAAAGATAATGTATTCTTTATCATCGTCATCGAAAATCATAACCTCCTTCTTCTTACAGTAAATTTTCGCAACATGGTCCCAAAGACAATCCATTTTGAGGATTATAACAAATTAAATCATGGGTATGATGATGAGATATGTAGATAAAGAACATTTATATTCCCTAATGAGAATTGATTCATAGAACAATGTAGCAATGATACTTCCCTTAAGAGTTTTGACTCACAACTCCCTTGTTAAATAAAATTAGAAATATATAATTTTCTTAGCAATCTCGAAAGATATGAAATAATGCGACGATCCAGAATCAAATAAAGCATTGGATAAACTTGATGAAACAATTAATATACCTTCCACCACATCGTTAGGAACTTCAACATCTGTAGTTGTGATTGTATAAGCTTTTCCCTGATCCCTTGGCCTTTTATGTTTCATATTTCCTTGAAGTTTTGGACAATGATTAGCATAGTGTCCCATCTCCCGATAACTATAGCATTGAACATCATTGAATTCCATCTTCCATTGGCAATGACCAGAAAGATGACCTTTCTGGCCACATTTGTAGCATACTCATTTTCCTTTTATGCATGCACCAGGGTGTTTCTTTCCACAATTGTCACATGGTATAAAATCAACTCTTACCTTCTTCCTCATTTCCTTATTTCCATTCCCAGGGATTTCAGCAGCCCTCTTCTTTTCTTGGTTTCCCTTGAATCCATAAGACTTATAGAATTATTTTTCTGTCTTTATGGAACATGAATGAATATACTCATATGATGAAAAAATTTGGGAGACCAGTGCCTGCCAGAGGAATGGCTTTAGGCCATCAAATAATATATCAATTTTACTAATTGGATTTCTTATGTAGTCTACATCATGTCGTGATAATCTGTGATGTTAGCTTCGTACCTTGCAACATTTTCATCTTCATTCTGCCTCAAATTCAAAAAATTTCTCTCCATATCTGCTCGCTGCTAACGAGGGAAATATTTTTCTAAGAATATTTCCATAAAATCCCTCCATTCCATCTCTTTTATCTCTTCCTCCTCCATTGTTTTTTTGATTAATGACCACCACTGATCTGAATCTCTTTATAGATGATATACTACTGTGAAAACCTTCTCTCTTTCATTACATCCCAAGGCAAGAAATATCTTCTCAAGGGAACATATCAACTGCTCTGCTACAAACGGGTTTTGTAGTCCCATTGAATGATGGAGGTTGTTTTCACATAAAGCGATCAATCATGGATCCTCCACGTGGTGGATTTGGATGCTCTATAAAGGTAAGGGTATTATTCATTACCTATGTAAGTTTTCCCAGTATAGTTATGAGTTTCTCAGCACCAGAGCCAACATCATTATCTTGCATTGAGGGAAGTCCCTATAGGGAACACGTGCGTTCATGCGGTTTCCATTACTTATACTTGGAACCATCTCTAGATAATGACATACACTAGATTAGGTTTTGAATCATAATGGACAATATTAACTTAATAAAATACGTAGAAAAAAATTGAGATCATATGCATGGCTAAAACCATATTCTCAAAAATGTTTTGTTTGAGGAATATTTTATATTTCAATCCTATATAATAGATTAAAATGAAAATGTGAATTATCCTATGCATATCACACAGGAGTGTCATAACAAAGAGTGTAGAAAGGCCCGTTGTCGTGCACCAGTTCCTGTTTGAGTCTAGCTCAAAGCGGTGTTTTTGGGTTTTACCCCTAGATACATCTGTTCCAGAGCCGCCTCTACCTGCTCGTATCCAGATATGGATATATTTCTTGAAATATCCACATAATATATTCCTTACCAAATTACAAGGATGACATTATTTGTATATCCTCAATTACTATCTTATGGAATCTTACCTAATTATACGTTTTCAAAATCTAGATCCATGTATTCTACTAAACTTCCTCTAATACCAACCGTAAGTACCCGACCCCAATTTCACAAAGCTCGTGCATTATTTTATTATGTTGGCATACAAACAAGGAATACGAATGCCTAAAGACCAGGTAGTTTAGTATTATTGGAAACATGTTATATACATAAGTTCACCATTACAATGTGAAAGGAAATAAAACACTATTTTATTCCACTAGAAACATCATGTCTCCTAGATTATGGTTGCAATTAATTCATAAATTACTGCTTCATGTCCTAAGAAAATGAAACATAAGAAAGGGGTGAGCTCAAACACTCAGTAAGAGTAAGAAATACAACGGAATATATCATGAACATCAGACATGGTGAATAATTGAAAACACATTCCATTAATAATGTACTTCAACACAATAATAAAGAAATATGAGTTGAATAAATAATTCCATAATAAAACATTATCATGGGTATTCTAATAGTCGAATAACCACATAAAATTTCAATTACTGGCTTCATAATGAGGGAAGTGCATATGCTAGACATCATAACCATACTGTCCAAACCTCATGCTAGGACCATAAAATATTCTTTTTGTCAAGGCCTCGTGCCAAGACCATAGTTTGTCTCATGAGACCTACCGATTCATCGAGGCGCTATAGTGGGCCACACCCATCATATAATAAGACCAATTAATTCCTCATATGATTGGGGATCAACATAAACCACATATACATTTATATTGAAACTATCATATGAAATGTAACTAACTTTCCCCAATCATTAATCATAAAACACTTACCATTCCGAGTAATATGGTGAATGGTTTTAGGATAGATCATGCAGAATAGAGTTCATCATAAAGAATTAAATAAAATATGGTATATGACTTAATAAATTATTAAACCCAATAATACTATTGAATCAACAACGGAATTGAATCAAACGAAAATACTCTTATAAAATCATTAAACAATTTTGAGATAAATACTCTTTTATTTTGAAAAGAAGAGTTCTTTTGGAAAATTATTGTAAAAAACTAGAAGTGAAGTAAGATAGTATTTTCAAAATAAAATGATTATTTTTAGAAATATAATGGTTTCCAAAAACAGATTATAGAGTTCCCTTGTAAATAGATATGAATTGGAGAAGTTCCCTTGAATCGGCTACTATTTTTAAAGCAATTTTGAATGTACATTTTAAAATTGTAACTATCCATAAAATATGGAATGGTTCTCGTTTGAAAACATATATATGATACTCAATCATAATATATGATGAGAACATAACAATACATAATAATTTCATTGAGTTAATTAGACCATGAAAGTATCCCGAATGAAAATGGATGTTCGGGTGGAAAACCGCTTACCTTAACTACAAACATGTTCAGATCTTGTAATTAAGCTCATGGAATATGAAATTATACTTGTTAATAAATTTTTTAAGAATTTATTAGACATGTATTTAGTTTACCCTATTTCTGGTTTGTTTATTTATATGTTTATTGGTAAGTTATTTTATTGAATTTCGTTGTTCTAGAGTGTTCGTTTCCTTTATTTCCATATTCAGTTCACTTGTTTTTAAGAATTGATGTTCATGTGGAATGGTTATAAATATCTAGGATTTGAATTATATATTATTAATGAAAATAAATAATTGGTAATGTTCATTTCTATAATTTGGTTTCATGGAATGAGGATGAATCATTAGATGACAACCACTTTGATTATTTGGCGGTATTTGGATTATTATGAACTAGTTTTTTTCATATAACTTATTTATAAATACATATTCTAGTTCCTGAGTATTGATTAGGTTATAATACAAATATTATAGTCTGGTTCAACAATTAATATGGTTTCATGACCAATAATGAAGAATAAATTGAAGAACGAAAATTTGTCGTCCATGAAGGTTATAAATCGAATCCTCATGGACGTTGATTTCGTTTATAAAAATAAAATGAAGGGAATAAGAATATTTATGATGCTTCTTACATTCACTAGTTATAAATCTAGTATATAAATTTTACTGGTGTTATCATGGTCATTTGGATACAGGAGGTGAGGAGAGGATAACAAAAGTAGATAAATTGAAATAAAACCAAATGAGAAAGAAGTGTGCGTTACCTCTTGAAATAATATCCTTGAGAAACTCCTTACGGGAAGGGATTTTGGTCTTATGGAAAGACTAATAGATTCTTGGTCGTGGGGAGTGGAAAGGAAAGGGTAATTGGGTAGAACATTGAAGAGCTTCAATGCCTATATAATTGAAGAGAAGAGGTAGTGGTGAGGGGGTTTTATAGTTGAGGAGAGGAGTAAATTTTGAATACTTAATTCATTATTTTATTATTTCCCTCAAGACAACCAATAGTGCGGTTTCATGTGACCTCTAATTGTAATAAGTTCTTGTGAGTTAGAAACAAGTCTCCTTTCTCACTTGTGATGTCATAAATAGTGTATTTAGCTGATAATTTTTATATACGGTATTTTATCATATTTCACTATTCATAAAAAATTCAATAATTTCAGAAAAATCCAAATAATTCACCCCTACCATTTATTGACGTGTAGAATTCAAAAGTGAAATCCATTTATCAAAAATCATTTTCTAAATATTATTAATTTAATTTTTAAATAAGGTTATAGTTAATTCGAAAAATAATAATCTTGAAGTGCAGTTAGTTTTTTGTGACATTGAAAATTTAATTATGATCCCTTTATCTTATTGCCTTAAGAAAATAAAATAATATCACTATTTAATATTCAAGGGGTATTTTACTATTCATATTTCTATTCATATTACTATTCATAAGGGTATGTTACTATTCACCAAAAAACATGTTTGTTCTGTCAGACTCCAAATGACTTACAGAACACAACTCTAGATGACCATTTCATGAAATTCAAAACATAGAAGAGACAAAGATTTGTTTAACGGATATATTATAAAATTACATTATATATTTCTTTTCAAAAAATTGGGGTCTTACAAACCATGTGAGAAACATTTTCACTCAATTTTACTTATTAAAATAGAAACATACTTGAAATAAATGGATAATAATAAATTAATAGTGTAAAAACATAGAAATTTATGGTTGATAAGTGATGTGAGATATTCAATTAAGAGTTTATGTGGATGGATCTATATTGAGTAATAAATCCTGATAGAATCAAAGTAGCATCAGAGTATGAGGTTCTACTAGATTGGCATTTAATTGTTTATAAAAATTGGGTGAAAATTAAAAATATATAATGAATAAAATCAGTAAACAATATAATGGATTTATCAAATTAAGGGGCTCAATTTTGGATTTTTTATTCCAAACCTTATGTATGTGAGAGTTCAATTACCATGTAATCTTGAGAAATGGTAGTTAATACTCTTTATGTCGGCATACCCACATCATCATCATCATGTGATTTTATAAAGGAATAGGGAGGATAAATACAAAAAGGAGAAGCACGCATACCCACAAGATCTTGGACAATGAGACAAGTGTGGTAACCAACACAGTAAAGGTTCTAAGTATAATGGTATAATATTACGTTACATTACCTTATTCTAGTGAATGGTGGGGAGCCTGAATTCTCATTGGATGCATGTTGATTGAATGATTTTAAATACTTGAACATAGGTGTGAGGGATGAACCAGAGTCCCTCCATGTATCTGGAACACAATAATCTATAAGATGACCTATCGAAAACCCTAATCATCAAAATAAATTGTTATATTTTTTAGAAATATTTAGATGTAGTTACAAGACTAGATTTTTTTTATATCTTCTAATAGAAAAGTGGGGGTTTTAAAAAATATATTCTATGATAGTTATTAATACAACATTCTATAGGGTGTTCAGAATTGTTTCATTAGAATATATTCATCTAGACGATTTGGATCTGAGGGAATCATTAATTCATGGGGATTTAGATAAATATATATATTGGGTGATTCTGGGTGATTTCAATGAACAATGGAACCCTGAAATTATACTTCAAATCAACCAAAGAAAATACTATTTTAACTAGGACCCATGTAATTAAAATTAGAAGTAAATTTTATCATAATGGAAGGAATGTTCACCTTAATATATACACATTTCTATTAATATATGGTGTTTGGTGACATGGGATTCATTATATTTTTAGTTTACTTAGTTTAAATGAATTTAAAAATGTATTGTGAAATAAAGAGTAATTGATCTGATATATAAGTGGTTTGGAATCATTCAGATGATGGATGTCAGTCTAGAAAGTATGTTTTGTGGATGATGATTATACAAGAAAAATGTTTCATTGCACTATACCTGACTCAATCAAACTACATCTGGAAGGAGTCAGAACCCATTATTAAAACAGAAGCAAAGACTCTTCCCACTCCCCTGGATGGAAATTTGGGGAAAAGAAAAATGATGTCACATTGTAACACACTGATATTTTTTAAAATAATATCTTTCAAATTAATTTAACTATTCGATATTTTTAATTTCACCGGACAGTAAAAATAGTTCTTATTTGTATTTATATTAAAACACTAAGTCAAACATTCCATTCACATGTGTTACTGACTTATATTTCTTTACAAGAAATACCTAAATGGATTGCACTTCATGAAACATTGTGTTGGTGTACGTTATATAGAACAATGACTTGGCATACATTACACACAACAATGGATTGGCATATGACTTGGTGTACATTACACAAAACACTGACTTGGCATATAAGGCATGCAACACTGAGTTTGTAGAAAATATTTTTATTTATATATAATTTAATTGAAATAATTAAAAACGAACCATTTAAAATAGTTATAGTAATATTAATAACTACTTTTAAAACAAAATTATAGTAGATATATTTAAATAATACATATTTATAATAAAAGATAATGTTTTTCAAAAATTCCTTTTCTGTTAAAAATATTATTTTCTTGAATGATCCACTTTTAATAAAATCAATACTTTTAGACAGATTTAAAATTTTATTTTTATACTGTAAAATTAATTTTGGAATTCCAAACATCAAAATTATCCTAGTGTAAAATTTACAGAATTTGTTTAAGAATAATTTTTTAAGAATAGTTAAGAAAATGCTTTTGAGATAGAAAATACATTTTTTTCAAATTAATTACTAATTTTAAACCATATTATAAATATTTTTTAAGTGAAAATTTTATAAATTTTACATCTATTAATAATATTTAATTAATTATAATCAATTTTCATTTGAAATTGAATATAAAAGCATAATATTCATTTGATGTTTGTACTACATTAAAACCCCATAGTTTCATCACATATATGGGATTAACAATAATTTAATTTTACCGTATCTGTTACTGGAATTCCCAAAATTAGAAAAACACCATTATATTTAGTCTAATAATTATAGTATAGTAAAATTAATTAATTTTTGACCTAAATTATTTTTAAAACTAATAATAGTGTTTAAGGATGAATTAAGCCTAATTAGTGAGCAGACGATAATATTAAAGGCCAAAATGACTAAAAACCTTGACCAAAACCCATATTATGTCCATATTTAGGCCATAAACATTAAATTATTTAGTTTTTTTTTGTAATGGATTTGTTTAGGTAATAACTTGTTCACACCTTGCTTATTTCTAAAAATTCTAAGTTGGTCGTTTCCTTCCCTACAAAAGGCCACCACCTCTACGCATTCCACAAATAGCTAAAACCACTTATGTTTCGGCATGATATACCCAAATAACATCCACAAAATCCTACCATCCAAGTTTAAGCATCACTTAGGGTAGAAACCCTTTTGGCACAAACCAAAATGAGTTACCTGATTTAGATGTAACATCTTTTCTCAACCTCCATCCATTTATTTTAATTCTTCATTCCCTCCACTCTATTTATTTTGCTATTGTGTGAATAAAACTAGTTTAAATGATATAAAATGATGTTTTTATGAAAAATATCTGGCCTACACATACACACACCATCATATAATGAATGTTGAACATATTGTTTCTAGGTAAGGCGAACAACTTCCTCATGAAATGATTAGTTTTCATTTCACCTTTACATCCAATCATGGTAGACATTATGATGGATTTTTTTTATATATGTAATTTATTATATTTAATATTTATTTATCCTTGTTTATTCTTTTTACATCACACACCTCTTTACATTCAATTTTTTTTATAATAATAATCACCTTTGAAGAATTGTAGACTACCACCCCTCAATGCGATGTGATTCATTCACAATCAAATGGAATGTATAAAGGATGGGTTTAATGATTTTATATGATATATTAATTATATTTATTAAATAATATATATATATATATATATATATATATATGTATAATTTATGTGCTTTCTTTCAATATGACAATAAAGAGAGAGACAATGATCCTTCATACATATGACTTGTCGTCTCTATGAACAGTGTCTTCCCTTTCATACATCAATATTCTATATATTATTATAATAAAAATATACTATATGAACCTAATATTAAAATCGTGTTTTACATTATATATTCATGATATATTTATAAGGACTAAAGATGTAACAAATTATGACACAAGCGAAGAACAAAGAGAATTTTGCCAGAAGTGAAACTTTAACACAAGATCGTTAACAAGAGGGTAATATATGGTCATAATCAAACCATATATAGTATTATGTATTGGAATATTATTCTTTAAAACATTCATAATAATATTATATTTATTATAGGGGAGGCTTGAACAAATAGAGAGAGAGTCAAGACATAATGTTATTGGATTTGTTCTCACTTATAATTTCTCTGAGATACATATAATGGTCACGACTCTTTATTTTGGGTTGGTAAATTTACTGCTCATGATTTTATTCTATGTATCATAAAATTTAATTTAAGGGTATTAACATGCCCATTTTAATATCCTTATTGCTTAGGTTTTCATTTACAAAAGGTACCAAATTAGTAAACTATTTTGACTTAATTTTACATCATTTTGGCTCATGTTTTGTTATACCCCTAAACAATTTTTTGAGTTGTGTATATGTATATTTTTTAGGAAATATCAGGAACATAAATCTTTTAATGATATTATAATATTCATTTAATTTTCTTTCCATACATTGGGAGTATTAACAGATGATATGTTGTGATAAGAGTTTATTGAGAATATCTCATTTCTTTTCAAGATTGTTTATGTATATGCTCCTTTTGATGGAATATAATGATACATATCTCAATATGATTAATTATTTTCCTTATAAAATTTTATTTAATGACATACTCATGTGTTTTTACAATTTTATAAACTTGGGTAAAAATGATTGTTTAGAATATATTTTATGAAATCCCACCTTTACAATTTCTTCAGACGGAAGTACATGTTTTCAAAAAAATTAGATTACAAATATATTATTCCATTATCCTATATTAATTAATATAAAATTTTACCCTTTAATTATTTTAATAATATATTTATGTGAATATTCTTATCACTTTCGGAACTAGGCATTCTTTAAAATATTTTACTGAGAAAAAGGAATGTTCTTTTGATCTCGTACAACATGTACGGATTTACCTGTCATTATTTAGTTGACACTCCCTTTCCATTGTTAGTAGGTTTAATATTTAAGAAATGGTTTCTAAAATATATTTTCATATAAGGTGGTTTTCAAACTCTTTTCAATATTATTTTATAAATTTTCATGTAATTTGTTTTCAAAATGGTTTCATTCCCTTTTTATTAGTTTTTAAAGTATTTTTGATGAAAATGTATTTAAAATGTTTGGAATAATATTTTAGAATATTTCACATAAAAGTGTTTTCAATGTGATTTCAAGACTTGTTTATAAATTTTCATGGTATTTTTATAAAAACTAATTTTTTATAGTTTTATGTATTAAAAATAGTTTTTCAAACAAGAAATTGTATTTTACTCATGAAATGTTCTTAAAATATGTGGAAGAATTATTTTCCATCTAAGATGACATCTGTTGATGTATCTCATGACTTTTTAGGAAATGTTCTAAAGGTTCAATTCATACATTTTATTTGAATGGGTTATTATTAATGTTATGATATTTTTGAGACTTTTTTCTCTTACATTGGTTAAATGTTTTTGAAATTGATTTCTTCTCCATGGGTATATGTTTATGAATCCCACGCATTTTCATGGGTTATGATTTAATGAAATGTTTTTGAAACCTATCACTTTTTCATAGGTTAGAATGTTATGAAATGTTATTTATCCCCATTTCATTTTGTGAGTTATTATTTGATGATTGTAGAACCTATCTCTTTTCATTGGTCAAGATATCATGAATGTATTGTGTCATATGCATGTGTGATTTCATTATGTGATAGGTGGGACCAATATCACTTTCCAATTAATTGGGTGATGAAATAAATTTTAATGTGATAAAAGGGTACATAGGAGGACATCCCCGGCCCAAAATAATATGGGACATGGGAGAACATCCCTATCCAAAAAATAGGCGGGAACAAGGAAGCATATACAAATACAAAAACAAGAGTGTACACGGGAGTACAACCCAAGCCCGCAACAAGAGGGGAGAGGGGAGACCATCCCAGTCCCAAAAAAATAGGGTACATGATTGGAAATCCCATTCATAAAACAATAGGGTACATAGAAGGGAATCCCAATCTTGAAGTAGGTATGTGGGAGATTAACTCAAGAGAAAAATGTTAAAATGGTTTTGGAATGCAACCATTAAATAGTGTTTTTATATGTTTTGTCCCAAATCCAAAGTGTTATTCCTATGTTATGGTCTCAGGGATTATGGTAATTATTTTTTTATGATTCATGTCATATAAATATAAAATATTTATTATGATCTATGATAATATGGATATGACTTTCCATTGTTATTTTTGTGTTTAATATACATTGCTACATGTTATACTTATGCATCTTGTTTATTTACCCTTAATGAGTATCTTTGCTCACCCATTTCTTATGTTTCCTCTCTCTAGGTGACAAAGAATGGTTTTAGTTATATTTTCTAATAGTGTAGATCATTATGGGAGATGTTCAATATCATTAACCCAAATAGTATATTTTTTCCATGTTTCTAATTACACTAAACTATTATAGTCATTAGGCATGTATTTATTGCATGTACCAAATATTCACCTAAAATAATGTAATATCCATTTATTCTATGAATGGGTTTCTATAGGTGGTATCAATGGAATGGTTTATTAGACATTTTTAAAATAGTATTAGAAATAATTAGTGAGATATCTATGTATATTTATATCTATATGTCTAGGGATATCAATGAGGATATATATAAGAAGGAGTTAATGTTGAGAAAAAAGTCCTATATAGATACTAAATTTGGATGGGCCTATATCATCAATGTACCAAGGGATGAAAACATCAGCATGATGTTTCAGGCTTGACTTGGTGTAATCTTGTTCCAGACAATGTGGCTTATTGCACACCTAGTTTGACACTCCATGGGGATATACTTTGTGAATTCGCAAACACCTCATGAACCATTATAAATGATTTAAATATAATTATTCTATGAATATATAGGATGAATCATTGGTTTCATATATTGTGGAAGGTGACATTATTTAGATATCCTATAAGTAATTCATTTATGACGATGTGGTTTTGTAATATAATAGGTATTTCTGACATTATTCTTCTAGTTTTAGTCAATTTTGGAAATTGAAAGGAACTAGATTAATAATGAATGTGATGGAAAATGTTGTTGATGATAATTCAAGTGGGATGATCTCTAAAATGAAATATGTTGTGATCATGGTAAATAATATTTCACTGAACATGATTAACGATGTTTACCTGAATCTACTATCAGACTCCCCAAAAAAGTGAAAGATTGAGTTCTATAAACGTTTGGGTAATGGAGACATGGAGATAAGTGAAATCATTTTACATTATACAAATTATGTGGAATTAATCACTTATGTTAATGTTTTATAGGAAAAAGAATATTTTTTGAATGTGGTGCAGAGGGACACAAAGCATGTGACTACAAGAGGAAAACAAAGAGTTTGGCTAATGGAATGGAAGGGAATTTTGGACTTCCTAATGTATTATCAGTTTATGACTACACTATATAGGTAAATTATGAGAATTATAAATATTAACTTCATGTGTGGAAGGCTTATGAAGGGAATCATAAAGGTGGTACAAGTGATTGTTTCTTTACAGATAATGAAGATACTGTAAACAACATATGAAAGGTATACAATGTTCTTCTAGTATTATTAACATTAAACATGTGAATAATGATTAGATTGAGGTTTAGGTACCTTAATACATTATTAATATTTCATATTCTAGTAATTATTTATTATGGAAGACATTGATGAACATCGAGTAGTGGTTTATGAATAATGTAGGATGAATTAAGTAATTATGTTTTGGAATTCAAATATTATTTTTATGAATCATAAAATATATATGTATTTTCAGAATTAGAAATAATTAATCATTTTAAAGGAAATTATTAATGGTGATTAAGAAATATAAATGTGATTTGATGGAAATGGGATATTTTGATTTAGAGAATGTTACCCTTAGTACAAGAAATTGAGAATATATTGTTTGGATAAATATTTGTTGTATATGAATAAGTAAATGGAACAATATTGATTACCATGTTACTTTTATGTATTTTTTTATCTGAGTTTTATTCTATCATTGATGAAGTTTTTAGAATTTATGGATTTAAGGAATAGATTCAATAAACTTTAGAATAAATAATCATGGATGTTTTTAGAAATAATTAATGGAAATTATGGTTATTAACATGTTTCAAGAGACGATTGGAATGTGAAATCCAAGTGCTACATTAATATATTTGTCGAATTAGCATTAATATGATTTTGTGACATCTTTCTGAAGATTTGGATTTTCTTCTTTCCGAAGGGTTATAATGGAAGAAATTTATGAAAATATTAAGATAAAAATTAGATGATGTTAGTAAGATTAAAGTGTTATCTCTCAATATAAGGATTTATTCATATTGGAAAACTAGTTATTAAAACATGGTGTTGATAATAACTAATGGTATGGCATATTATAGATCTCATTATCTATTAGTTCTTTAGAAATGAAAAATTCCCCTTTATTTTTGGGGAGATTGGTGAAGTAAAAATTGGTCAAGGCATGACTAAAGGGTAGATTTTTCTTATGAGAGGGAATGAAATCATGTAATTAAGAATTTTTATGAACATTCATTAAAAATAGGATAATTATCTTGAAATATAAATGGTAATAATAATATATTATTCTCTAATGAATCAAATTTTCCTATAGATAATCATAGATTTTGGGCTTTTGGTTATTATCATTCACATGACCGTGTTCGATATCACTCTCCTCTAGAAAATGATTGTACGATTTCTCTTCCATGTACATGTATTCACTTCCAAAATATGTTCACCTTTGTGGTATTATTGTTCTGAGTTAATTCTGGTAACTATTATGGTTTATAAATTCTCTTTCTAAGGTTAGTTTTAGTATTAATTTTGACAAATGGGGTTTCTGTGAATGAAAAATTGAACCATTAACGTTTTGATAACCCAAAATAAATTTTGAGGGTCAAATTCATAATAAGGATAGTATAATGCTACGCCTCGAAATTTTTTGCACTAATTTATTGAATTAATTTATCTATTATAAATTTTTTATTTCACGTGACACTGAAATTTTTTCATTATATATATATATATACTAAAACTGTAAGTAAATCATTCCTTTTACACAAAATACCGACTGGGATTCCCCTACATGAAATACAACCTTTTATTTCCCTACACACAACCCTAAATTTCTACATGTTACATGAACCACTTACTTGGCACATGTTCCACGCATTACCAACATGGAATATGACTTGGTGTACATTACATGCAACACTAAAATGGCATACAATGCATGAAACACTACATTTATGTGAAAAATCATCATATATATATATATAATTTAAATGGTATAATTATAACCTAACTATTATGATAAGTTATAGGAATAGTAATAACTACTTTTCAATAATTGTTTTAGCATATTATATAAATAAAACATATTGATAATGGGAGATAAATATTTTGGTAATGTTTTTTTTTGTTTAATTTTTTTTACTCAAATTAATTTCCTTTAAAAATATAAATAATTTGAGAAACAATTGAGAATTTAATTTCATATAATAAGCATAATTTATGAATTCAGAACTTAATATATAGCCTAGGGAGAATTTTGTGGGTTTTTCAGAGAAACATCATTTTATTCATGAATACTAAAAAATAGTGATTTATATTTAATAACTTTGTGTTTGTATATTTAATTATTAATACTTACTGATATTATCAATAATTTTCAAGTCACATTAGATAATTATTAAATCTATTAATACAATTTAATTTATTATAGTAAATTTCCCTTTGAAATTGAATATAAAATCTTAAAAAACAATTGAACTTTTTCTTATATTAAAATCATTTATTTCATTCGGTCTGTGAGATTTACAGTAATCTTAATTTTGCCACATTGGTGAATTTAATTTAAAAAATACAACATAAACCATTATATTTTATCTAATATTACAATGTTAATATGACTAGGTTAATTTTTGATACAAATTATTAGTAAATGTGATTAAAATTAATCACAGTAGTTTTGGCCAAATTAACAATAATTAGGGATTAAACCTTAAATATAAAGGCCCAAATGTCCAATACACTTGTTTGAAACCCAATGGATTTCTATATTTATGTCATAAATCATCTCTTATTGAGTTTTTAGGGCATTAATCTACTTTTTTGGGTAATAACATTTTCACAATCAACATGTTTCTAAAAATTCCAAGTGTGACATTATCATTCCCAACAAAAGGCCACCACCTCAACCCATTCCTTGTACCTCTAAAACGTTTTCATTTTCATCCATGATGTACTCAAAATTCCTTCTAAAAATCCTCCCTTCATCCTTAAATGCTCCCTTTGGTAATAAATCCACTCAAAGAAGTCTTTTTTCACAAACAAAAAATTGTCACCTGATTTAGATGTAATGTCTTTTCTTAAGATCCTTCCATTTATTTTACTTCTCCACCACTCCAATATCATTACTCCATTATTGTGTGATCAAAAAAGTATACTAACTAATGTATGATGTTATTATTCTATGGTTATTAGATACAATTTCACACTCCTTTATCTAACATATGTTGAACGCATTTTTTAGTGTACAAAGAACTATTGCATCATAAAACGATCATTCTTTATTTCATCTTTACCAACAATAATGGAAGAAATTTTGATAGAAAGTCTATTTATATACGTCATATATTATATTTAATATGTATTTATTCTTATGTATTCCTTTTACAACACACATCGCTTAACTTTTCAATATTGGTTTATACGATAATCTCGTTTGAGAAAGTGTGTACTACCACCACCTTAATAGGATGTGATTCATTAATACACCATATGGAATATATTAAAGATGGGTGTAATGAAATTAATTATATATATATAAAATTGTAATTCTATTTGAAATTAGAATGATGTAATAAGGTTATTATTAATGTAATAATTGATTTATCTCAGGTACATTATAATTTTTTTATTTTTTAATTATCGTAATATGTTATTTATTTATTAATAAATTAATATCATTAATCATATCCATATTTTCAAAAAATATTATTCTACTATTATAAATTTTAATCATTATTTATGGAAATTAAATATTATTTTTGTTTTTATATAAACACATTTATATATTACAATTAACATTATTTTTATTAGTAATTCATAGGAAATAATAAATGGAATGGTTAGTAATTTGAAAATATATGCTTGTATAAAAAATAGTTCCTCATCATATTTTTAAATTTTATCAAAAAGATAAAAATAAAGAAATTATATATCGATACTTTTAGAAACAAACATCCTTTTTTCCAATTATAATGATCATATTACATGAAGATATATTTTTTATGATTTTTTCTAAAATAATTGAATTTAATTTGAAAAGTTATTGTATCATTATTACCAAAACTAAAACATTATATAAATATTAGAAGTTCATATATGTTTAAAAAACATTTAAATTATCATATATGTGTTTAATAAGTAAAAATATATATTTTTAAAATGATATATGGAATTTAGAAAACCTATTATATACATTTTAAGGATTTAAGTAATATTTCCCAATTAAACAATTTGGTATTTTCTATTGATTAGATATTAAATTTTTAAAAATTGGTTTTTTAATGATTTGAAATAAATATAAACTTTATTTCAAAAAATGGAAGTTTACACTTTAAATAAACAAATGGTAAAATTGAGTTTTATTAAACATTTATATTTTATTTTAAATAATTGAGTTAATATTTAGAATTGTTCGGTATATATTAAATATCATGGAAATTTTTATTATTATGTATTAAAATTAAATTACTTAGGTAAAAAGAATATTCCAATGTAAAAAAATTTAAAGTGAACATTCAAATAGATAAGTGACTATACACCTTTTTTAATCATATGATCAAATTAATTGATGAGTTATGGATTCCCTTATATCACACCCACTCTATTATTATATATTTTTTAGATTTCATGACATCTGACACATGTGATCCTTTTTATTATGTTGAAATATATACAAAAATACCATTCTCACCACATATAATGGGTTTTTATTACTTCCCCTTAAATACAACTACAAAAATTTATTTTCCATAAAAATATCTATATAGAAAATTTATATTCATATTAAATTTCCATGAGCATCTAGTCACACGATATAGGCTTATGACCACTATTTCCATGGATTCTTCCAATGGAAATACCTTGTTTTAAATATGTGTACATTATTATGAAATTCAATTTTGTTCATTCTTAACATACGAAAGTAATTTTATAATTCTATTATAATGAAATATTTATTTTATAATTAATGTTAATATTATTAGGGAATAACTAATATCATCATATTCCCATTTCTATTAAAATATAAGTTTTTTTTTGTTTTGTGCAGACTACTCCCTCTATGATGTAACATATCACTTTATTCATCTTATTTCATTATTATTTTTTAATGAATGTTAAAATATTATTTAATAAATTAAAATTAATTTAATAATATCATTATGAATATATAATAATGATATTATTCCTATATTAAACTACATTCATAAACACAATATATTATTTAATATGTCATGTTCTAGTTTTTTTCAGTCTAAAAACCTACCAATACGTTGAAAGAAATAGATATAATGGATTACTATAGGTACATAATTAATTATAATATTTTATATTAAAAAAAAAGATATTATTTTATTTTTTTCATGTGATGTTAACATTAATATTTAACAAATCAATTAATATACAACCATTCATTAGTTTAAAATTATAGAAATATAATTGTCAATAATTTCATCTAGATTAACCATAACCAAAAATAACATTTAATTAAATTATAACATTTTATGTAATTATAAAACATATATTATATTTTTATTTTTATTTTTGAATGATAAATATTGGGATAATTATGAATTAGAACACTGTAATTATGAAACTAGTTCAAAACAATCAGGATTACTCAACCCCCATATTCAAAATAAATATTAACTAACTAATATACATATAGTGAAAAATTATAAATAATTTTATACAAGGATGTTAGTATAAATAATTTTATAATATTGTCTATTAACATATTTATTTTATTATATAAGATATTTTATAACATCACTGGAAGTCAAGGATTTTGGAAACAATTTCTTATATCAAATAATCTTCCCTGGAGACATATTTCATATTATAAGCCATGTTATCTTTATAATTATTTTACAACTAACCCTTTAATATTACTAATTTTGTTCATATAATTATTATATTTATATAATGTTTCATTTTAAATCACATATTTCAAGGGGTTTTTATTTGATGATTATTATGTTTTCAAGGAGTTAAATATCTCATATTTAATTTCATTAGAAATGATTAACTTTTTACACAATTATTTCATTTATACGGTGTAATAACATCAAAATTTATTTTATGTATTAAATATACATAATTCCGCGATATGTTAATGTCTTTTTAATTATATTCTTCTCAATATCATTTTATTTTTACGCTACCAATACTATGAGGGTTTTATCTCCAATGTCATTATAAAATATTGAAAACATTTAATTGATAATAAATGTGTAGAATAATTGTATTTTTCTCTCTAAAAACAATGTAATAATATTCTGATTTGAGAATTATTGGGGTTTTTCTTTTCTTCTCCCTATTTCGTTTCCCTTTGGCCCATTATTCACCCATTATAAAAAAATGGCCCTACCATTTCTTTTCTATTGTAATACTCTATTTTTATATGTCTATGTTAATTGGATTCTGTAGACAATGTCCTTATAAATGCCCCAAAAATGTATAGATATCATTTTATACTACAATAAATTTTTTAAATTTTGTAAATAAATTTTTAGTGATATAATTATGGTTATTTTTAATCAAATTGTGTAATTCCTTGATTTTTTAAAGTTATGGTTTGATCAAGTCCTTGTTAAACCTTTATCATTTTTTATAATTCATTCAAACTACATTTTCATGATATTTAAAAGAAACCAATTTTGTAATATATTTATAAAATATTTATTTTGAAATTATTTAAATGGATCAAGAATATTTCTTATTTCCAATGTTATTTTTCTAAAACTACAATGGAATATTAATAATCTATGTCATTTTTCTTTTAAATATCTTATACTTTAACAAGGAAATTATTATAATGATACCAAACACATACTTTCTCTGAATAGCCTATCTAATTTGTTTATAATTTTGAGGATTGATCTATAACTAAAATTTTCATTCATACTAATTCATTATTTATAAATATGTGTTATATTTTAATGTTTGTAAACATTGAACATTCTATATTTATAACCCATAATGGTAAGTTTTTATGCTAGATTCCATAAATAAATTTATTTGCAATATTATTAACTTTCCCATATTCAATTTATTTATATTATATAAAATTATTTTTCTTAATTATCTGGATTTATTGTAAATTTCTTTGGGTTTATTGTAACACATTGAGATTTTATGAAATTTATTTTGATATAATTTATTATTTTTGGATATCATTCATATTATGAAACAATGAATAACTCTTTTATTAAATGAAATCACAATGTCTATCATGAATTTCATGAAACAACATGTTAATCTTGAACTATATTCAATACATATATTAGATTATGGTACTCATAAAACTAAATCATGGATTTTGTTACACACTATGATAAATTATTTCAATATCTTTTCTCGTATACAAGTCTTATTTTTATTAACTACAATATACTACCAATATTAATATTAATTTATTTTTATAGCTCCCACCTTTCTGTTGGAATTTATTTCAAGAATGATTTTAAAAAAACTGTGAAAAATTCCTGTTAATCATGTACATAAAGTTAATAATTTTCTTATAAATATGATTAAGTTTATGTTATAACTATTTGTAAATAATGAATATATATTTGAATGAAAAATATTTTTCAATATAAGAACCCACTTTTATATAAATAATTGAATCAAATAAATTTTGATAGATTTTTTCTAAAATATATATATATATAATATTAAATAAATAATTTTCTCACTAATAAAATATATTGGATAAGAATAAGATAAAAATAAACAAATTTAATGAAATAAATGTTTTTTTTTCTAAAAGGTAATTTTACCACCTTTTATTGGTGAACATAATTGAAAATTTATATTTTAAAATATTATAATTTTTATTTGGATAAACAAATCTTAGTTTTCAATGATTAATATAAAATTATATTATGGGTAATTTTTTTAAATTTTCATGAAAGGATTAATTTTTTGAGGAATAGTCAAAAATGATGAATCTTAACAAAATTTATTTTCAACTAATTTATTTGTATATAAAATTTTTATTTTAATATGATATTAAGGAATAAACATATCAATTATAAATCACATTACCCAATTTAGGTCATTAGAACTAAATTTAAATTGAAATAGGATACAAAAAATTATCAATCATTTGAAAAAAATTTATTTTAAAACTAGATTTGTCATACCCTTTGAGAGATTAAATTTGAAATAATATCTTTTCCTTTTGTGATTAGAATTAGAAAAATGGTTAGGAGGATAAGTTTCTTAAAAATAGACTAAAACATAAACTTAAGGGAAAAAATGGCCAATAATGTTGTAAAAAAATCAATTTTATGGATTTATTTTGAAACTATACTCACAATTATCTAATATGTGAAATTAATTGAGCCATTTTTCATGGTAAAAACATGGGTTGAATTATCTTCTATTTTTTTAAGAAGGTCACTTCTAATCCAATACAAAATGGAACTCACCCCTCCAACTTATTGGACATACAAATTCTTTTGGATCACCCAAAATACCATATAATAATTTCCCAAAATCCACCTATATCTTGTATTCCTCCGTTTTGGATTAAATCCATATAAGGAATCCCTTTAGGGAATTCCATAAGTAGCATCCAAATGAAGATGTAACATCCTTTATCAAGCTATTCAGTATTATTTTCATTATCCATCATCTCAATTATAATTATTCCATTATTATATAAAATCCTCATTATACTAAATATAATTATTTGTAAGTTATTATAGGGGTCATACCTACACATAGACACGCTTTCATCTAATCAGTACGGAAAATACCATTCTTGCATACGATGAACTACAATCTCACAAAATGATGTTGTTCATTTCTTCCTTTACTACAACCCCATGGATTAACATATTAATGGATAATATATATTTATATTATATTTATGATATTTATTAGTTATTTATTCTTGATTAATTAGTATATAAAATGTACCTTAAGGATTTCCATTTTGAGTAAATATACTAACTTCGTTTGTGGATGTGTGGACTACCGCCTCCTCAAAGTGATGTGATTCAATCAAACATTACACAAAATGTATTAATGATGAGATTACTGTAATTATAAGATATATATGAAATAATAATTCTACTGGAAGGATATTATATATATATATTTAATTTACATTAATTCTATCCAAACAATAATAAAATGGAATCAATGTTCATGCATACGTACAATATACTATCTCTATAAACGTTGTATTCCATTTCATATTTTAATATTTTATAAATTATTATAAAAATATATATAATTAATATATATTATTTTTATATCATTTTTTACGTTCTTTCTTTATTTAAATGATGATATATGTAATTTATCAAGAATTACAGGCCATAATATATATGAAAATCAATGAAGATTTTACCCAAATTCTAACATTAACATGGTCTTATTAACAAAAAGGTAATACATAGTTATAACAAAATAAAAGTTTTTTTATATATAATAATATTTTTCTAAGGAATATTTATAAAAAAAAATATTTTTTATAAATTAGGCTTGAACCTATGTAAAGAAAGTATAGACATACGCTAAGGTAAATTTATCTCCCTTTTATTCCCATGGGATATGTGCCTTATTCACCACTAACTTTTTTTTGTTTGGGGTATATAATAACCGGTGACATGTTATATTATTTATTTAATTTATTTAAGGTTATTAAAACCTTTAATTGATGTTTTTGTTTCATGGGGATCACAATTCTAATATTAGTCAAATAGTAAGGGTTTTCTCATCTTACTTATATTTACTTGTGACTTATGACTTATTACAAAATAGTTCTTTTTTGTGGTGTGTATACATAACATGAAGGTATTATATGATTATTATATATATCTTTATTATTTTTAGATATCTATTTTTTGATCCATCATTCATGGGAGGTATAATTTATTGGTACCAAGTGGCCATAGGTTGTTTCAATAATCTCATCATTTATATGTATTTGTTATGGTTTTGATTTGAATGTTGAAACAAAATTTATACGCCATTAAATAACTCATATTAAAAATCTTATCATATTTTTATTCCTCATATATTCATGTGTTATGATCATTATCCCACTCATTGTTACATAAGATGATTGAGAATGTGCTTTTGTGAAAATATAACATTATCTCCATCTACGGTCAAAAATTGGAGTTCTATCAAAAGAATATTATTTGAATAAATTTTAAGAAATATTTTAGTAACATACTATTTTATTTTAATTAAATATTTAACCATGGTTTAACTTATGCAAATGTGTTTTTTAAAAAATTAGTCTTATTATAATTTTGTAATAATGTAACTTATTTAATGTTTTTGCTATGAAAAAATGAATTTTTAGCATGTATGGGTTTATCATTCATCATGATTGTGATTCCATTGTAGTATAAAATTCTATTTTAAAATATTATTTTTTAGGAAATAGTTTTTTACTTTTATTCTAATGATATATTATATTAAATGGATTTTCTTTAGAAAAAATTGTATATGATTAAAAACTGTTTTAAATTATTTTCATATCAACCATTGTAATTTTTCAAAATTTTGAATTCAGAGAAAAGTATATCAATGTTTTACAAGATTATTTTATAATTTGTTAATGTATAGTAAAATAATATGATTTCCAAATAAATTCCAAGATTATATTATATGATTTAAAATAAAAATCTATAAAATAAATTATATAAATATTTAAAATGATTTCAAGAAAATTAGTTTTTAAATATTTTTCATGTTCCCTTTATAATTATTTAAAAAAAAAATGTTTTCGACCATGTTTTTATGATTTTATATATGTTTTAGAGAAAAAAATCAGAAAAAAATTGGCTTCTCTTATATGTTTTCAAGGATAGAGTTTAAAAAAAAATCAATACTCCTTTATAAGTTTAAATAATTATTTTTATAGAAAATGGTTATTCAAAATGTTTTATAATTTATAATTTATTACTCAAAAAGCAATGATAATTTTACACAATAATTATTTTTAAACGATATTTTAAAATTATTTCAACCTATGTTGATATCAGTTGATGTTACTGATGTATTTCTGTATAAATGATCCAATGGTTCCATTCATATAATTTATTTAAGCATTTTATTAAATTAATTTTTCTTACAAAAACCTATTTATTTTAATGGGTTGCATTTGTATTAAATCTATTTTTCATTCGCTGGAAATATTTTTATTAAACATGTTTCTATTTCACAGGTTATATTCTTATAAAACCAATTAAGTGGTCTTGATTTGCTAAAATAATTATGAAAACAGTCTTTTTTTAATGACTGTGATATGTTTACATTTTTTATATCCATTTAATTTCATGGGTCATTATATATTTTATATGATATTTCATCACACATATTTATGATTTCATTATGTTATTGTTGTTAAATATGCCTCCCTATAATAAATTGGTTAATTATTTATATCTTATTAGATAATGATGGGAAACAAGTTGATGGGATTTGTGCATAATGGGAAATATTAGCTCCCAAATTCAAAATGTGAAATAGGTCTGTCCTAATCCTTAATGGGAAATAGGTGTGTCCTAACCCACAATGGGAAATAGGTGCATTCTCATCCACTATGTTATATAAGTGTGTCTTGATCCACAATGTTGATGGTCTTGGTAGTTATCCTTATCACATGAATTTTTTTTCTATATCTCTTTTTTCCAACACTTATATGAGATGAGTTTATGTTTTATGATTGATTTATGATTATTTATCACCATTATTATTCATGTATTATGAATTTACAATAATAATTACATGAATCATATATATGGTCATTTATATGAATGGTGTGATCTTAAAATGTTATTACCATGTTTTCCTACACTTATATTCATGTTATAATTACATATATACTTTTTTACCCTTATTTATCATATGATCTCACCAATTATTATATTTCCATTCCACGGGTTATGGAAACTGGTTGTAAGTAAAAGGACTAAAGGAAATGATTCTTGTGGAAAAAATTTATTATCGTTCGCTAAGATAGAATATATTTTTCCCAACAGTTAAAAGACCCTAAACTATTATGGTTATAGAGAATTTAATTTTTTAAAATTATGAATATTCATCAAAATTGATGTAATATCCATGAATGTTATGCCACACAATAATTGTTAGCAAAGTAAATGTTTAGTCAACCTTTGGATACAAGGTTGAGAAAACATTAGTGAGATACCTTGGATTATTTTGAAGTAAATTTCAAGGGATATCTCTAAGTATAACCCTTTTAATTCAGATATTTGGAAGTAAGATTCATGAAATATGAAACATATAAGTTTGTTTTCGTGATTATGTGGTTTTATTATATGATACTTGTTACTCATAGTCTACATTCTAGTCTTAATCAATAGAAGAAACTATAATAATTTTGATTAACATTGAATGTTTACTATGTGGAATGTATGGGAATTATAAAAATAGATGACCCTACTAGAAATATCATGAAGAGATTCAGGAATGTGGTACAATTGACTGATATACTAATGAGGATAAAGAAACCATAAAAGACATGGGATTGTTAAAGGTTTTATTCCAATATTCATTACAGTAAATGTTAGAAGAATGATTAGATTGATGTTTAGGAACCTCAGTACATGATTCATATTTAAAATTATATAATATATGTGTTATGGAATAAGTTAATGAAGCCAAATTAATGGTTTAAGAACAATGTTAGATGATTGAGATGAATATGTTTTTTAATTCTATGCTTATGTTATATAAATAGTAATGTTTAAAAGGATTTTCTGTAGAATATTTTCTTTATGTATTTTCAATAATTTATTAATTGATGATGATAAAATAAAAACGGAATTAATTTAATGGTTACATTATGGCATAGTAACCCTTTAACATGTTCCAAATGATGAGAACACTATATTTTATATGGATAAAGTGTTGATGATTTGTATTATGTAAATTGGAATGTTTTTATGAAATCAAAACACACAAAATATTTATTGAAAATTTATTCTATGTTATCATGGATGTATTTTACAGCTTCATTATTAATGGGAAATTAGAAATAATAATAGGAATATAGAAAAATTCATGTTTTCAAAAAGTATTTTTTTTAATTGAGGTTATTACCAAGTTTCTAGAGAATATACGAAGAGGGGATTTATATGTTTGGAATTTTAAAACCAAGAGATACATTATGAGATACATCGGAGGTGTGTTAGGATGGTCTAGGTAAAATCTTTCAAATATTTTTTATTTTCTATTTTTTTGGTTAAAATGTTAACCATTTATAGAATTATATATGATAAACCTTAAATGAATTTGGTGAGATTAATGTATTGTCTCATCATATGTGGATTTCTAATGTTATACAACCTATTATAACAAGTTATTGTGATGATAAAAAAATAAAAATGGAATTAATTATCATTATAAACATGGATCTCATCATCAAAAAATTCTTTAGGAATGGAATATTCGCCTTCATTTATTTAAATAAGAGACGAAGTGGATGTTGACCAAAGAAAAATAAAGGGTACAGTTGTTCTGACATCATGTATGTATTTGTGTTTATAAAACATTTCCAACATTAGGAAAATAGGTCATGAAATAATATATATTCATGTTACCATAATTTTGATGATATCAAGGAAATTTTTCAAGAATATTTGGCCTATGGATTTTTGATTTTTATCTATTTCATAACTATGTACTATATCACTCTCCATCAGAACTTGATAGTTAGATTTCACTTCCATGTCCGTGTTTTTACATTCCAGCTATATTATTTTTTGTGGAAACCTAGTTATGATATAATTTGGAGAACTATTGTGTTTCTGACATCCATTCATGTAAAAGATGTTTTAGTATTCTTGTTTATGATGTGGTTTTCTATTAAAGTAACATTAAAGAGTAAAAAAATTAATAATTTATATGTGAATCATGTGAAGAATTTATTTTATCAAGGATATAATATATGACACTTAAATGTTTTAGTTTATTTTCATATTATTTTATTCATTTTTTATATTTTTCATTTCATGGAACAATGAAAAAATATTATGTTATATAAAAGCACTAACTTTTAATTAAATTCTATGAAAAAACATAATCATACACTACACATAATGGGAATATTTATTTGTGAGTCACAAAAAACTAGTTTTGTCTTGTGTTTCACACAATGTAAAATATTTTTGAGTGCTTGTCTCTTATTCAATGTTTATTTTTATCAAACTTCAATATAGTTGTAATATTATTACAAAATATTTAGTATAGATCCCACTTATCCATTGATATAGAAGTTATGAATATGTTTTACTAAATTTTGATAATATGACTTACAAATATATATGGAATTAATCCTTTAGTTATAAATTAGTATAAATTAATTAATAAATATTTGAAAATAAATAAATTAGTTTTCCAAGAAAACAGTATTCATTGAAGAAATACAATTTAATCTCAATAAGTTAAACAAACAAATTCTGATAACAATTTTCAATAAAATATATATATTATACATTCAATAATATTTTTGATACAGATTAAATATATAGGATAGGTATTTGACAAGAATATATTGAATTTCATGAAAAAAATATGTAGTTTTATAAACGCTTATTTTAATGCTTTCTAATGGAAAATTGATTTCAAAATTGATTTTTTAAAATAATATATATTTTATTTGAAAATATTAACATAATTTTTCAAATAATAATATCATAAATTACATTTGTTATGTTATTTTATTTAAGTATGATGTATCTTTTTTTATTGAATAGTGAAAACATTGAATTTTAATTCAAAAATGGGTTTTCATATAATAAATGTATATAGTAATATTTTGGTCATATTTAGTTTAAAAAAATAAATAGATCAAGTATGCATCATTTATCCAAAAATTATTCATTTAAACCAATTACACATTGAATTTTTATATAAAAACATAGCCATATTTTGAACATTTTTAATTAAAAAACATGTTTTATCATCATGTCTACGTGATTAATTTCAAATTTATTTCATCAACTAACATGATTTGATTTTTGAAATTTTTTTTTATTAAATAAAATAAAAATAATGTATTATTTATTGAAATTTCAATATTTTTTTGACCCAAAAGATTATTTAAGGTAGTTAACAATAATAAGAGTAATTAAGTGGAAAATTTTCCTAAAAAAGGACTAAACCTTAAACATAATGGTCAATATGATCTATACTCTTATAAAAAAACCCATTGGATGTACATATTTACACCCCAGACTCACATGTATCTAATTTTTTCTATTTTTTACCACATAACATGGGAAAATAATTGGGGGAATTCCCATTTCAAAAATTAATTAGAATACCACTCTTTTCCACTATGAAAAGGTACTCGTACATCTAAATAATTCAAACCTATCAAGCCCTCTAGATTGCAAAAAATATTAAAAAAATATTCACCCAAAATCCCTGCCATAACCATAAGAACCTCTTTTTATGTATAAACAAATCCAATGAATCGTTTTTGTGCAAACCAATAGGAGTTACGCAAAGAAGTGATAAGATCCTTCCTCAATATCCTTTGTTTTATTTTCATTCTACACCACCTTAATTGTTCATATTACATTATTTTATAATAAGATAATTACCCTAAAAATACATATATGTTATTATTCTATGTTTTCTACCTACACATACACACAAATCCATGAATGTGTAACCATCATACCATACTTTAGTACGACAAACTAGAGTATTACGAAACAATGTTGTTCATTATCCTTTTTCATCCTCTCATGGATGTTAATTATTATGGATTTTTTTTAATATGATACATTTTATATTTATGTTGTATTTATTAGTAATTAAATATTATATAAAACTTAGCTTTATTATTCCATGTTTTTTTGAATAAGATAACTTCATTCGTGGATGTGCGGACTACCACCTCATCGAAGGGGTGTTATTTGTTCACACAATAAATTGAATGTTTTAAGTATGTTTTTAGTGTAAATGTATGTTATATAAGAAATTATAATTCTAATATTATGATATTATATGTATTTATATAGTTATATTACTTTCATGCATTCAATATGACAATAAAATGGAAACAACGTTCATGTGTACATATAACATAATGTCTCCACAGCCGACATATTTCATTTCATGTTTCTATATTTTGTTGATTATTATAAATATAAATAATTAATAATATTATATTTATATTCTGGTTTACATTATGTGAATAATTAAATCATGATTAATGTAATAGTATGGTATTAAAAAATCAAAACATATATGAAAAGAAGTAGTATATTACCCAAAACGTAAAATTAACTTCTATTTGGTAAAAATGGGTAATAAAAATTCATAAAAACCATATATGTTACTATATTTTATAATATGTTTTTTGGTCTATGTATAATAAATTATATTTATTATAATGATGGTTTAAAGGTGGATTAATAAATTTTTCACATATGATAAGAAAATTTCATCACCTTTTTTATTTCTTGGATATACATGACATATTCACCACATGAATCTATTATGTGTTGTATATAAAACCCTTTGTAATGATTTATAATTAATTTCCATTATGTAATAATATTAAAAGTATTTATTTATTTTATTATTTCATGAAGATCATGATTATATATTTAGACATGTAGTAAGGGTTTTGTTATATCATATTAATTTTTGTGAGACATAGGCCTTATTCACAACTAATTTATTTTATATGGTGTATAAACTATGAAATAAATGAATTATAAAATTATTATAATTAAATTTATTGGTATTTAAATATATATTTAAATATATTTATTTCATGCTTTGAATGATTCAATGTTACCATGTGGTAATACATAAATACAACAATATCATTGTTTATCAGTATTGTTTTTTATTATGCTTTCATTGATGAATCCTTAATATCCGAAATTCATGAAAACAAATGAATTTTCTTCACATTTATTTATTCATGATATTTTCTTTTTTATTACCATTTTCACCAATTTTTATTTAAGATAACTATGAATTGTTTTTAAAAAATATTGATTTTATCTCCCTCCTTGTTCAGAAAAATGATTTCATAAAAAATAAAAAATGTTCTGATGTTCTCGAATGATCATTTGAAGAGATTTTTTACCTATGTTTTAACTCTTAAATAAATGGGTTTTTATAAAATTAATATTCTTTTCATTTTCTAATAGATATATGTTTCTAAACTTTTACAGTGCAAAAATCAATGTTTAACATATATATATTTGTCCACCATCATGATCATAATTCCTTTGATGATTCATTTTTAAGAGAATTATTTTTCCTAAAATTATTGAACTTAATTGTTTAATAGTAATCTTTAAGTAAATTTTTTTCAAAAGAAATTATATTTTTTAAAAAGTGTTTTGATTAATTTTCAGACCTCCCTTTATATGTTTTCAAATTGTTCATTTAAAAAAATTATTTAAATAATTACAAAGTGTATTTTATAATATTTAAAATAATTTTTAATGATATGATTTTTAAATTTGTTTTTCAGGATTATTTTGTTTTATTTGTGAAAATATAATCAAATATGTTTCTAGGAACATTTATGAGATTTTAATTAGATATTTTTTCAAAATTATTTCATGCTTATTTTGTAATTTTACGTAGAATTGGTCTTCAAATTTTTTTAAATATTATATTATATGTTTTTAATGAAATTTATTTTTAAAAATTCATTCAAGTTTAATTTATATGTTTTCAATGGAGAAGGTTTTCAAAAATGTTATCCATACACATTATAATTTTTTATTTTTATTAAATTAAAATGGTTTTCAAAATGATATATGATCTAAATGTATTTATAAAATGAAGATATTTTCATGATGAATTTTTTTAAAATGATATTTAAAATTATGTTTTAATGTAATATGACATCTTCTAGAATTACTCTTTCATTTTCATGGAAATGATCCAATGTTTCCATTCAAATTAGTTATTTAATTATTTTCTATAATTATGTAATGATTTCTATGAAACCAATTTCTCTTTATAGGGTTTAATGTTTGTGAAACATGTTTCCATTTCTTAAGATATTTTTCTATAAATCTAGTTTCTCATTAATTGGTTATTTTTACATGAAAGACAGTTCATTTTATGGGTTCTTCATTGATGAAATGATTATAAAACATGTATCATTTCCCATAGGTTATTATATGATTACATGTTTGTGATACAAATTTCATTTCATGTGTTGTGATATGAATGTTTATGATATTTTGGATCTTATGTGTATATTTCATTTTGAAATGGGTGGTACCTATATCTCCCTCTAATGCTTAGGGTATAGAGTTATCTCTCATGTGATAATTATGGGAAAACATACAACATGCTTGATCCACAATGAGAAACATATGTTTCTTTACTGACTATGGAAAAGAGCTATTTCATAATCCAAAATTGGAAATAGGTGAATCCTAATCCACAATGGCAAACAGATGCATCGTCATCAACTATGAGAAGTATAAATTTCTAGATCTACTATGTTGACAATAATGGTAGTTATCCTTGACACATGAAAAGAGTTTCTATATCTATAGTGATGTCTTACTTATATGACCTGAGCTCATGTTTGGTGATTAATTTATGATAATTTATCATCCTTATGATTCATGTATTATAAACATAAAATCATTATGTCATGAATCAGGTGTATGAAATTCTATATTTAGTGTGTGATCTTCTAATGTTATTCTCATGTTATCGTAAACTTATGTTTTTGTTCTGATTATGTATCTTCTTTATTTCCTGTTAATGATCTTATGATATCACCATTTCTTATTTTTCATTTTCCTGGGTTATGAAGAATTGTTTTAAGTAGATGTATAAAAGGGGATGATTGTTGTGGGAAACAGTGATGATCTTTCACCATGTAAGAATATTTTGTTCCAAGATTCAAATAAAACAAAATTGTTAAAATCCTTAGTAGTGTACTTTTTTAGTATGAAAAATATTCTTTTAAATATATTTAACAAGCATGTTTGTTATGTTGGGAACTATAAATATATCATGTTTTTATTATGATAGAAATTATTATGTGATTCAATTTTTAAAGGGTATAAAAACCATTTTATATCCATGGGTTATATATCCTATAAAAATTGAATGATTTTCAACTAAAAATACTATAAAGTCATTTACATTTTCATGTCCTCTATGTGATTCTAGAGGTGATTTATTTTCAAGAATACCAAAAAATAATGGATGATGATATGTAGTGTCTTATATATCCATCAAATCCATTATATAAATGTTTATATCTCATGGGATAAGTATTCATCAGTATATTATTGTTGATCATTTTCATGGATGATAATGGTGTCACTCATGAATTTAATGCTTCCCTATACCAACTTTTTTTCTATATATGAATTTTTTTACAGTTTTATGCTCATTCTCAGAAATATATTTGTTCTCATGGATCATGTTTATTGACATTTGTTTACAATATCATTTGATTTATTTAAAATTTTATTGAAAATATTAAGACGTATTGTACCATATATGTTTATTTGAAAATATTAGTATGTATATTTATTATAAACCGAATCTAATATTACACTCACTAATGATATTAAATTTATATCAATTATGATTACCATTAATAAGCATCTGATCTCAACACATTATTATTTTTCTATTTCTAATGGTTTTGAATATTTGTATAAATTATAAAATATATAAAAGGATTGGTGTGTGGATCAATTATGGAGATATGATTAAAATTATTTAGAAATTAATTAAATATATAGATACACATCAATGACAATAAAAATTATATTCATGTGATTGTGATGTTGTTTTTTGATATGTAATGTATTTTTTAAATGATGTAATAATTTACTATTTTGAGTATTCCAATTTATAGGTGATTCCACCTCATTATTTCATTATTTTTTAAAAGGTGTAGGAATAGCATATGAACATCATTTACTTGAGACATGTGATTGGTTGTCCTAACACAGATTAATACATCTAGGAATAGTGAATACCACTCATCCATGTTTATTGGGTTATATATTCATACACTAAC
Source organism: Viscum album (assembly GCA_963277665.1). Classification (NCBI taxonomy): domain Eukaryota; kingdom Viridiplantae; phylum Streptophyta; class Magnoliopsida; order Santalales; family Viscaceae; genus Viscum; species Viscum album. The sequence continues at coordinate 194,247,103 of OY728142.1, read as the reverse complement.
ATACTCCATACACCAGTCCACACCAACCTACAAGCACTAGTTCACACTATATGTTTTATTAGTGGACAAAATTTACTTCCTATGCATAAGATTCCCCACCGTATGACTTATCTCATCCCATACCACCTTTGGAAAACTGTGGTTTACCCATGTTCACACCTAATAAATAGATAAACTTGGGTAATATTACTAGTGTTATATTGGTTCAATATTGTCTGGTAACTCAATATTATGAATTATTAAATTAATAAGTATAAAATTTTTATTCAACGTTAAAATAAACATGATAGTTTCCCCATAAAGTCTAATTTATCATATTTTGATCTTCATTATTCCCAACAACATCTCAAATTTCATCATGACATAATTATTTTTTCAACGGAAATCTTTTGATGATGAATATGAATTCTTATTGTATTCAATTTTCACTCTTTTACATATCATTAACATTAAAAACATTTCACAACCAAAAATCATATATTTTATTTTGATTATGTAATATATAATAGTCTTTTAAAAATAATCATCATCTCCACTAGGCACATAATATGACATTGAATAAAATTTAATATCTGATATAGAACATCAATATCAACATTTGAATTTATTTAGAAATAATACAAATCCTAAATATAAATATTCATGGTCAATTGGATTCATTCTTCTCCCTATTTCTAGAAATAAATGAAATGTTCAATGTTAGTGTAATATCATATAACCATTCATTCATAAGTATTTTCTCATCCAATTTTAAATGATTGGATGATGTTACATATGGTACCATGTTCAGAATATAGTTTTCGGGGTTTCTAATTCTGACTTATAAAAAGAAAAATATATCTTTTACATAACAAAATAAAACATATCAAAAAATTCATGTAAAACATATTTAATCCACACTATCTAATTATTTTATCAAACAACACCCCCTCCCCCATCTAATATATTTACACAATAAAAAAATATGGGATGTAAGTGTGATTTTCATACCTCAAGATATCCAATTTAATTAAATGTACAGTGTTTTAGATTTACTGAAATATAGTGAAATGAATGATTATCCTCAATTATGTTCCCCTAAAGGGACACACCATTCATATTCTTTTATTTTGATATGTTCCCATATAGAAAATTACACTAAAATATATTCTTCTATTCTCTCCGTAGGTGAAACAATTTTTGTTCTATTGTATTTCTCTATCCATTAGAAAACATAAAGAATAATAATATAAATTGGGATGGATATCATTATTCATCATAAGTGACATAGGGATTGAGAGATTCATCTCAACCTATTCAATTATTTCCATACAATATCTACTATTTTTTTGTGTTAACACTTGTTTTTCAATACATTTATTTGAGCATATTATATTTTAGGTTATTACTATTTATATAAAAATAGATACATTTGGTTAGGTATAATCACTATGTAGTTTTGTGGAGTATGTCTAGATTTACCACACATTTTAAAAATGTCATGATACTTATTTATGTTTCCATGTATTGGACTCTTTCCTTAATTACTTGTCTTATTGGAAGATTTTTATTAGTGTTTTTATTCAATATTGTCGTCAAGGTATACACATGTTTCATATCATTCATGTTTATTTTATTAGTATATTATCTTCTATATTAATATTTTCTCAATAATGATTGTATCTTTTTATGATTTTCATGATATAATTTATTGTGAAAACATTCTAGGGATTTATTTTCAAACGTCCAGTAATAGAAATAATAGACTATCAACCTCCTTATTTTCTTATTTTGGTGTTATATTTTCTTATTTAATATTTTATTAACATTTTTTTAGTGGATATAGCACCCTAATGGACACATATTGGAGATAATACCTTTATGCGGCTTCCATAATCAACTATTAATGATCCATTTGGAATTTTTTTATTTCACACCATCCATATTTTTCCAAAATTTTATCTTCACCCTACATCTAGCATGTGCAATAAAATTATTCCATTAGATATTTTATATGATATGGGATACCTTAATATTGGAGTATGTTGCCACGTAATTTTAGGATTATCTCATGATATTATTTCTGCTGGAATGATTCCACAAGGATCCATGTTTCATAATTGAAATTTTATTACTAGTATCATATATCTCAAAACATCTAATGTTCTAGATTGTGTGGAATCTGTACATCTCAACCAAAGATAAATCACAAGGTATATCATTTTGATTTAGATATTGTAACACCCCAAGCTTCCACAGTATGTTTCCCTTTGAATAATGCAATGACGTGCATTGTACGCAACTTCGAGATTCTAACACACCACAACCAATCAAACTAGCTGTTATGAATAGTAATACCTACTTTTTAAAATTTTAGAAATTTTACCTCTCAAAATGGACTTCATTTTTTGATTTTGAGTATCGAATTTAGACTAAGGTGAAATTTTGGTACTTTTCGGATAACTTTAATATTTTGATGAATAGTGAAAATCACTAAATTTTAATTAACAACAACTTTTTTAATAAAAATAAATAATATTGATAAATTATGAATTTTAGTGGTTTTAAATTATAATTAGAATATATTTTTACCTTTTTATCCAATGGTGTTCATTAAAATTAATTTCACTTTGAAATTGGACATAAACAATTGTCAATCTTTTGATATATATTGTTTCTTAAAAACATGCTCTTTGTTGTGACAACGGGAATCAATTATAAAATTAATTAATTCAACTTATATGTTTGTAATTTTTTAAAATAGACATCATTTTTGAATTCGGAATATCAATAATAGCTTAGGGTGAAATTTTGGCATTGTTCTGAAAAACATCAATTATTGATGAATAGTGAAACCACTAAGTGGTAGTTAAAAAACTAAATTTTTCATAAAACTTAATTTTACTGCTTCTGTGAGTGGAATTTCAAAAATTCAAAGGACACGGTTAATATCAAGGAGTAAAATGTGGTTCAATGAGATGAAAATAATTTTTGTTGAATAGTAACTTTTTACTTTTATTTACTACGATTAAAAGTAAATAGGGTAATTAAGGGTAAAAATGATATTAATATTACCCTAACACATGTCCTAATTCTATTGAAAAAGTGTTTCTAGACCAAAAAAAACCTTATGAATAAAATATTATCATTTTGGTCCACTTGGATTAGATTAGGACATTTATTATTATTTAATTCAAAGAAGAGTTAAAAGAGTTAAAATCAATGGTTATTTACTAAACCATTTTTAATATAGGTTTACACATAAGATAAATTTGATTATAAATTTTCATTAGAAATATAAAAATATTTCCTACATAATGATATTTTATTTATAATTTTTAGACATTAAATAATTTAATTTATTTGTGACACAATGATAATGCAGTAATTACCATAATAGTGGAAAATTAAAATAATTGATATTATAAATATCCAAATAAATATAATTGGAGGCTTTTATTGAATTACACTAATTTTCTAGGCTAATATTACATATTATTATTGATTTAACTGACTTTTTTCGAAGTAATCATTCTGATATGAGTTTCACAAAAATCAATTATTGAATAGTGTCAAAATTGACATAATACAGTTTTTAAAAAAAATATTGTATTATTAATTGATATTAAATTCCTAAAAATATAAGGTTCGGCCAGGAGACTTATATCATAATAGTTTTGTCATTAACGGACCACTTGGGGGGTCTCTTGGATGTATATAGTATGTTTATTAACCATATAATAAAAAAATACAAAGAGACATTGTAGAAGTGAAACTCATTAACTAAGAGTTAATACTTAAAGATAAGGTTAATATAATGACCCAAACCTGTCTAAATTCTATTGGTTGAGTGGTTTTCGACCTATCACCACCTTAACCTTTAAATAATCCACTTTTGATCCATTAGAAACCGAATATGAATTTATTATAATATAATATTTCTAGCTTTTCCAAAGGTGCCCCTCACCCCTCTTATAAAAGGGAACTCCTCCTTCTCATTACTTCACACCTTCAAAGCCTTTTGGCTCGGCCAAACTCTGCCCAAATACTCTATAAACTTCTCTCACTTCATCATAGAGGCCTTCCTTTAGTACTTAAGCCAATTTATGGAGCCCTTTTAATCAAATCAAAAGGAAGAACTAGAAGAAGAGGTAATGTTTTCACCACCCTATTTCATCTTCCTTTCTTCTTCCACATCTTCTTTCTTTGTTATTACCATTATAAAATAATAACTCCAGTATCTTATATATACAGTGATGTTTTTAAAAATATGGTACAATAATATTCATCATTCTATCCATCCTTTGAATAACATGTCACCATACATGCGTATGTACGACTTACCGTCTCCACGTCGTGGTGTAATTGTTATTCAATAAATTATTATTTTTATGGGTATAATAATGATGTGTAATTAATGTAAATAATAAATATAACATCATAATGATTCTATATATATGATATAACATCCAATTATATATTATTTTAATATCAAAAGAATGATATTGTCGCTCGTGTGTACGTACGGACTACCGTCTCCACGAACGTGATGATATTCATTCTCCATCGTATCCATTCAAGTATAATTTTCATTTGATAATTAAAAATAATTTTTAAGGACTTGATATAATTATGGATATGAATAATATACAACCTATCCATAACAAACACGGCTTACGTAACAAAGAATATAAAGGAAAACAAGTAAGTTAACACCCGAAATGACGATAATACTAAGATATTATTAACAAATCAATAATAAAAGATCATATATGATACCATATTAATGTAAATGATTATTTTATAATTCAATTACAATTATTTCACCAATATACGAGATTTTAACCTACCGTCTACCAAGGAAAATGTACAAAGTAAGAGGTTTCTTATCTCACTTTTAATTCCGTGAGAACTCCATTGTTCACCACTTATTTATTGCATGTAGTGTGAGTACTGCCCATGTTTATATTAATTGTGTTATATACTTTAATTAATTTATATTTACATCATCATTGTATGATCCTTCTTTCATGGTTGTATGTTTTTTATGTTACCAAATCAATAAGGGAATTTGAAAATTCAATTTCCATTTATTCGGCTTTACGTAAACTTCATTGATTATTTTACTCCGAGATTATGTGTGGAATCACAATTCATTTGATTATTTCATAATTTTCAATCCCCTTTTCTGTGGATATACTTTTTATACACATAATAACTCCATTGATAATTTCTTAAGTCATCGATATGAATTTGATAAGAGTAATTTTAACTCATTCTCCATTTGTTGAGTAAAACATCCAATTCATTGGGGTTGTTTTTACAAGATTATGTGTGAATGTACTTTGATTATTTTACACTGAATATCCAATCATATTTAGTGTATTTATATTTGTCACACATAACTATGTCGTTTATTTATCCTTAACTTAAGGATACAACCTTTATGAGAGATTTCATCTCAATTTACATTCTATTGAGACTTCTTTGTTGTTATACACCAAATCACTTTTATGTGGTGTATATAATTTATATTGACATAGTACATCATGAATCCCTTTATTCTCATGATATTACATTGTTTTGATTACCTCACTTATTTTTATTCAAGGGTCTCTCTTTTGGATAGAAACTCTAACTAAAATACCATTTTTTAAATGTTTTAAAGACATATTCTTCTAAATCTTTCTCATTAATGTCCATGTTTAAAAAAATGAAGGATTTATTTATATGGACATTAATGTTTTGAAACTAAAACTCCTTTTAAATGTTTTAAAGTGGTATGAGACACTTTGATTCAAAAATCTATTTTTAAATGGCTTCTTGACAAATAGTGAGACTTTTAAATGTTTTCAAGAAAAGGGGGATATTTCTCTCAAATTGTTTTGATGGTTATTTTCATCTATGTCAATATCATTCATTATTATAGATTGAGGTTAATATGATACAATACTATCTTCCGTATTGTATCTAATGAGTTATGTTCGACTGTGGATGTGCTATTTTTATACCATTCATGGTTTGTGGTTAAAGTATTGACATTTCGTATGCTAGTTTTGATACGAATGTTTATGTTATGTTTAAACATGTTCATATGAGGATTGCATTGGACTTAGTAAGTGATGGGTGGAGCCCGCTATAGCTCCTCGATGCATCGGTAGGTCTCATGAGACAAACTAGTGTCTTGGAACAATGCCTTGGCAAAATATTATTTTTAGTCTTGGAACGAGGCCTTGGCTATGTGGTTATGAAAGTATGGCATTATGCATTCTATCATTATGAAAGTGGTTATTGATATTTCATGTGATTATTCTATTACTTGAATATCCATGTGAAAAAGTTAATGGAATTATTTCATTTTTCCATACTATGTTGAAAATCATGTTTAAAAGGCTTTTGTTTTAGTTATACATTTCCTTAAATTTTTATTCTTATTTATGAAATTTTCCGCTATATTTTTATCCTTTTTGGGAATTTGAGCTCACCCCTTTCAATGTTTTATTTTTTATAGGATGTGAAGAAGTAATTTATGACTGACCTGCAGGGATAGTATGTGGGGACATGAGTGTGGACTATGAAGAAAAGTTGTTGTTGGAGTTTTCATTTTATGATGTAATGTAAACCTTATTAATGTATCTAGTTATTCCAAGGCTACTAAACTAATCGGTCATTCGAGACTTGATATTTCTTGTGATCATGCCAATGTTATGTAATAATGCACCGACTCTGGGTAACTGGGGTCGGGGCGTTATAGTTGGTATCAGAGAAAGTTTAGTACAAACCTTGGAAGCTAGATTTAGATAAACTCTGATTAGAGCACGTATACCTAAGATGAACTTTGAGGATTAGTATATAAGAACTTCCTAGAATTTTGGTATTGTAGAGACTTTGTGAGTTTTCTGAGCAATACATCCTTGTCTGGATACGAGCAGGTAGAGTTGGCTCTGGCACAGATGTACCTAGGGGTAAAACAAGAAAACACCGCTTTGAGCTAGACTCGAATGGGAACTGGTGCATGACAATGGGCCTTGCTGCACTCTTGGTTTCGACACTCCCGGGGGATATTATTAGGATAATTTACATTTTCTTTACAAAACAATTTGAGGTATTATATATATAAGATGAGCGTAAACGACCCAGTTAATCCTAATGTGTTTCAAATTGAGAATATGGTGACATGTTACTCTCTAAATGATTTTATGACTACTGTTACTCACACAATGCTTTCTGGTTTTAGTCAATGGCTGGATTCCAAGGAAGTCACAGTGACTTTGAGAATGATGTATAAGGTGGGAACGATAGTGTCAATGAGAAAAAAAATGGAATGTTGATAGGCGTAAAAGATATCATCTTTATGCCAAATCAATTTTCCAAAAATATGATCAACAATATATATATTAACCAATTCTGGACTCAACAAGGAAAATAAAGGTGATGAATGGTAAGAGCTCCAGCAGTGGAGACCATGGAGAAAGGAATACTCAATTTCCATCATGTAGGAAATGTGGAAGGAGACACCCAGGAAAGTGTCTCAATGGGACAAGGAAATGCTTTACGTACGGGAAGGAAGGACATAAAGTGAAGAATTGCCGATGAAAAATGAAGAGTACTATGGAAGAAGATAAAAATGGTCCCAAGAATCCATTTCCAGTCATTTTCCATAAATGTAGGGGACCTGGCCATTTCCCGAGTGAATTCCCTATTCTATAATATATTTTCATGGTCAAAGAAGAAGCTATGTGGGAATAAATGGTTGGAGAAATGTTTAAAAAGTGTTAGTGCTCCTTGTTTATGGGTTTACATTGGAATAATTTTCTCTTGTAACCCTGCTGTTTTCCATGTGAGAATGATATTTGAGGAATAATTATCTTTTCTCTTGTGGATATAGTTATGAAAAACCATTTGGTTTTATATGATCATTGGGTTTGAGGCAATTATAAGTTATTATAATTTGGGATTAAAATGCAAGGTATGACATAAAATTTGGGGTTAAATTATGTTTTGGTTATTTTGAGGAATTTATCTCATTTTGATAATGTTAGAAAATATAGTTTTTGAAAATGGAAAACACATAGACCGTGTGAAAACCCGTCGCGTCGGACAAAGCTGTGGGAATCGAACCCACAACCAAAGTGCGATTGGGATTTATCGCCTACCACTGAAGTCCCTGGTTAGTGTGACTATTATTTTTAGTTAAATGATTTTATTGAACATTAATAATTTGATTTGGGATCTTATGTCTTATCAAATGAATAACCTTATTATAGGAAAATGATTTGGTAATTAAGTGATAAATGTTATTTTGGAAGTTGTTCACTTTGTTGTATGGAAAATAGAATAGTATGGGATTTCATTTGAGGAGTAATGGTGGATTTTTATTTATGTTTTTATTGTGGATTTATAATGATTTTGGTTGTTTATGGAAATGATTATGTTAATTACTATTAAGTATGCGACATTAAGAGTAATTAATGTCATTTGGAGATACAATTTAACAAGGAAGACTACATTCTTATAAGTTTTGAGTTTCAATATTAGTTTGGATTATATTTAAGGATTTTAAGGATAATTGATTATTGAATGGTATTTATTTAACTTTAGGGGATTGATGGTTTCATTTTATAAATTAAGATTAGTGTTTTTTTATCTAATGGAATATCCATTTGGGGGGTCATCATATATTATACTAACCATTTTTGTTTTGATTAATCTCTAAAGGCAAGGTAAATATATGGTTTAACCTACATGGATCATGTATTTCGATAGAAGTTTATTCTAGCTCTTCCATTGTGACCAAGTCTTCTTGAAAACTCATTGTTCAAAAAAATGAGGTAGTGGTAAAAAGTTATTAAAGAATTAAACTCTACTTAAAAAGTAAGTATATCTCTTTATGTTGTTAGTCAATATCATAAATTAATTCCTCTTCCTTATGTTATGTAACTTAAAACAAAAAAATGTAGTCCGTTTACTTTTCCTACTGGGAGACTAAGGACCGTTTGTCCCAATACAAGTTTGTGATTTTCTTATTGTTAATTTTGTCCTGATCATGTTTTCTATCCCTCTCCATCAGAACTGAACACTTAGTTTATCATCCATATCCATTTTTTCCTAAATGGAATCCTAGTATGGGTTGTCTTGGGTGACCTTTATACATATCTTCCTTTCTTTTGAAGTGATAGTTTTTTTTTGACTCTTTTTCCGATGAAGGACATTCTATTATATTCTCATGCCCAATTTTAAAAAATTTAGAGGACGCAATTTATTCAAGGAGGGTAGAATGTAACACCCCAAGCTTCCATGGTACGTTTCCCTTTGAATAATGCAATAACGTACATTGTACGCAACTTCGAGATTCTAACACACCACAACCAATCAAACTAGCCGTTATGAGTAGTAATACCTAATTTTTAAAATTTTAGAAATTTTACCTCTCACAATGGACTTCATTTTTGGATTTTGAGTATCTAATTTAGCCTAAGGTGATATTTTGGTACTTTTCGGATAACTTTAATATTTTGATGAATAGTGATAATTACTAAATTTTAATTAAAAACAACCTTTTTAATAAAAATAATTAATAGTGATAAATTATGAATTTGAGTGGTTTCAAAGTATAAATAGAATATATTTTTACCTTTTTATCCAATGGTGTTCATTAGAATTAATTTCACTTTGAAATTGGACATAAACAATTGTCAATTTTTTGATATATAATGTTTCTTAAAAAAATGCTATTTGTTATGACAACGGGAATCAATTATAAAAATAATTAATGCAACTTATATGTTTTTAATTTTGTAAAATAGAAATAATTTTTGAATTCGGAATATCAATTATAGCTTAGGGTGAAATTTTGGCATTGTTCTGAAAAACTTCAATTTTTGATGAATAATGAAACCACTAAGTGGTAGTTAAAAAACTAAATTTTTCATAAAGCATAATTTTACTACTTCCGTGAGTGGAATTTAGAAAATCCCAGAGACACGGTTAATATCAAGGAGTAAAATGTTCTTCAATGAAATGAAAATAATTGTTGGTAAATAGTAACTTTTTACTATTATTTACCACAGTTAAAAGTAAATAGGTTAATTAGGGGTAAAAATGATATTAATATTACCCTAACACATGTCCTAATTCTATTTTACAAGTGTATCTCGACCAAAAAAACCTTAGGAATAAAATATTATCATTTAGGTCCACTTGGATTAGATTAGTCCATTTATTATTATTTAATTCAAAGAAGAGTTAAAAGAGTTAAAATAAATGTTTATTTACTAAAACATTTTTAATATAGGGATAAAAATTAGATAAATTCGATTATAGGTATTCATTAGAAAGATAAGAATATTTCCTACATAATTATAGTTTCTTTATAATTTTTATACATTAAAATTTTTTATTTATTTATGACACAATGATGATGCAGTAATTACCATAATAGTGAAAAATTAAAATAATTTATATTATAAATACCCAAATAAATATAATTTGAGACTTTTATTGAATTAAACTAATTTTATAGGTTAATATGACATATTAGGATTTATTTAATTGACTTTGTTTTATGTAATCAATCAGATATGAGTTTCAAAAAAATCAATTATTGAATAGTGTCAAAATTGACATAAAAGTGTTTTTAAAAGAAATATTATATTATTAATTGATATTAAATTCATAAAAATCTAAGGTTCGGCCAAGAGACTTATATCAAGATTTTATTATCATTAATGGACCACTTGGGGGTCGCTTGGATGTATATAGTAAGTTTATTAACCATATAATATAAAAATACAAAGAGACATTGTACAAGTGAAACTAATTAACTAAGAGTTAATACTTAAAGATAAGGTTAATATTATGACCCAATCCTATCTAAATTCTATTGGTTGAGTGGTTTTAGACCTATACCCACATTAACCTTTTAATAATCCACTTTTAAGCCATTATAAACCGAATATGAATTTATTATAAAATAATATTTCTAGCTTTTCCAAAGGTGCTCTCACCCCTCTTATAAAAGGGTAGTCCTCCTTCTCATTACTTCACACCTTCAAAGCCTTTTAGATCGGCCAAAAGATGCCCAAATACTCTTACAACTTCCACCACTTCATCCTAGAGGCCTTACATTAATCAGAAAGCCGACTTATGGAGCCGTTTTGATCAAATCAAAAAGAAGGACCAGAAGAAGAGGTAATGTTTTCACCACTCTTTTTCAAGTTCCTTTAATCTTCCACTACTTCTTTCTTTGTTATTACCATTATAAAATAATAACCCCAGTATCATATATATACTGTGATGCTATTATAAATATGGTACAATCATATTCAGAAATCAATCCATCCTTTGAAGAACATGTCACCATACGTGCGTATGTACGGCTTACCGTCTCGACGTCGTGGTGTAATATTTATTCAATAAATTATTATTTTGATGGGTATAATAATGATGTGTAATTCATGTAAATAATAAATATAACATAATAATTATTCTGTATTTATGATATACCATCCAATTATATATTATTTTAATATCAAAAGATTGATATTGTCGCTCGTATGTACGTACGGACTACCGTCTCCACAAACGTGATGAGATTCATTCTCCATCATATCCATTCAAGTATAATTCTCATTTGATGATTAAAAATAATGTTTAAGGACTTGATATAATTCTGGATATGAATAATATAAAACCTATCCATAACAAACACGGCTTACGTAACAAATAATATAAAGGAAAACGAGTAAGTTAACACCCGAAATGACGATAATACTAAGATATTATTAACAAATCAATGTTACAAGATCATATAAGATATCATATTAATGTAAATGATTCTTGTATAATTCAATAAAAATTATTTCACCATTATACAGGAGTTTAGCCTACCGTCTACCATGGAAAAATTACAAAGTAAGGGGCTTCTTATCTCACTATTAATTCCGTGAGAATTCCATTGTTCACCACTTATTTATTACATGTGGTGTGAGTACTACCCATGTTTGTATTCATTGTGTAATATACATTGATTAATGTATATTTACATCATCATTGTATGATCCTTCCTTCATGGTTGTATGTTTTATATTTTACCAAATCAATAAGGGAATTTGAAATTTCAATTTCCATTTATTCAGCTTTACATAAACTTCATTGATTAATTTACTCTGGGATTATGTGTCGAATAACTATTCATTTGCTTATGTCATAATTTTCACTCCCCTTTTCTGTGGATAAAATTTTGATACACATAATCACTCCATTGATAATTTCTCATGTCATCGATATAATTTTGATAAGAGTAATTTTAACTCATTCTCCATTTGTCGAGTTAAACATCCAATTTATTGGTGTTGTTTTTACAAGATTATGTGTGAATGTACTTTGATTGTTTTACACTGAATATCCAATCATATTTAGTGTATTTATATTTTTCACACATAAATATGTCATTGATTTATCCTTAACCTAAGTATACGGCCTTTATGAGAGATTTCATCTCAATTTACATTTCATTGAGACTTCTTTTTGTTATACACCAAATCACTTTTATGTGGTGTATATAATGTACATTGACATAGTATATAATGAATCTATTTATTCTCATGATATTATAATGTTTTTATTACCTCAATTATTTGTATTCAAGGGTCTCCCTTTTGGTTAGAAACTCAAACTAAAATACCATTTTTTAAATGATTTAAAGACTTATTCTTCTAAATCATGCTCATTAATGTCCATGTTTTAAAAAATAGTTTTAAGGATTTATTTATATGGACATTAACGTTTTAAAATTAAAAGTCCTTTTAAAAGTTTCAATGTGGTATGGGACACTTTGATTCAAAAATCTATTTTTAAACGGCTTCTCGACAAATAGTGTGACTTTTAAATATTTTCAAGAAAATGGGGATATTTCTCTCAAATTGTTTTGATGGTTATTTTCATCTATGTCAATATCTTTCATTATTATTGATTGAGGATAATATGAAACAATAAAATCTTCCATATTGTATCGAATGAGTTATGTTTGACTGTGGATGTGCTATTTTTATACCATTCATGGTTGGTGATTAAAGTATTGACATTTCGTATGTTAGTTTTAATACGAATGTATATGTTATGATTAAACATGTTCATATGAGTAATGCATTGGACTTAGTAAGTGACGGGTGGAGCCCTCTATAGCTCCTCGATGCATCGGTAGGTCTCATGAGGCAAACTAGTGTCTTGGCACAAGGCCTTGGAAAAATCTTATTTGTAGTCTTGGGACGAGGCCTTGGATATGTGGTTATGATAGTCTGACATTATGCATTCCATCATTATGAAAGTGGTTATTGATATTTCATGTGATTATTAGATTAGTAGAATATCCATGTGAATAAGTAAATGGAATTATTTAATTTTTTACATACTATGTTGAAGTTCAAGTTTAAAGGCTTTTGTTTTAGTTATACATTGCCTTAAATGTTTATTCTTATTAAAGAAAGTTTCCGCTATACTGTTATCCTTACTGGGCATTTGAGCTCACCCATTTCAATGTTTTATTTTTCCTAGGATGTGAAGAAGTAATTTATGAATGACCTGCAGGGATAGTATATGGGGACATGAGCGTGGACTATGAAGAAAAGTTGTTGTTGTAGTTTTCATTTTAGGATGTAATGTAAACCTTATTAATGTATCTAGTTATTCCAAGGCTACTAAAATAATCAGTCTTTCGAGACTTGATCATTCTTGTGATCATACCAATGTTATGTAATAATGCACCGACTCTGGGTTACTGGGGTCGGGGCGTTACAGATATCCCCATCCTATTCCCATATTAGGTTTTATTCATGATCCTTTATTATCAATGGTATTTGTTCTTTATAAACGTTTTAAAATTATAATAAATTATAATCAATATATTTTTATTATTATTTCATTAAACCCCAGTTAATAATTTTTTAAATATATATTGATTTTATTCATATTTTTGGTCATGTTATTCTTCCAAGAAAAATAATCACAAATTTTTCATCATAAGAATACAATTATAATTATTTATATTTAAGGAAACCTGTTTTATTTCATTGTGATCGTGACTACTCTTTTTCATCAACATGGTTTGTGAGAGAAATTAACCACTAAATATTCTTACATAATTTTTCCCAAATTAATTATCATATTATTTGAGTTGAAATTTTTCAAAAAGATATCCATTGATAACACCAAAAAAATAATTTATCAAAATTGGATATTTATTCAGTGGATCTTGGAATTCTTAATGAATATCACTTAGTGACACATCACCAACACAACATAAACATGCTTCATTATATGAATCATAATAAAAAAATTATTGTAGAAGGTTGTAATATAATTACTTTTAGATTGTTGGAATTCATCCATTGTATTACACTTCACCTTCATTCCCTCTCTTACACTCTCTTTTTCAAGTCTTGGAAAAAAATTATATTTATATCATCCAGGGTATCATCCTTTTTATTCATATCATAAAACTCAAATACTTCCAAATATTTTATCATTATTTTTATAATAAATGAAATAGGGAAAAAATTATATCATTATAGGGAATAGGTATACATTGATACCACATGTAGAGAAAAAGGACTAGTTCTTTAGCATTGATTTGGGGTGAATTTTTTGTTCACTCTTTTTATGAATTCATTTCATTTTAAATTTATCCTCATGATCTAATTAGTGTTCTCGATCCATTAAATATAATATTATATTTTAATATCTTGTGTATTGTTAATGAAGAAGATATTTTCATAGAAATTTCATGTTTTGGAATAAAATCATACTACTTGATATTTTGGTTATATGACTCATAAATTATTTTCAAATTTAATATTATTATAGTTTATAGTATTATCAGGATTCCAAAAGAGTGTGAATTTTTTACCCAAAATAATATATATTTGGAAGTAACTAGTGATACTCCCCAATAATTAATCCTCATGTTGGGTATAGTTTTTCACCCCAACCACCAACTCATCCTTAACAATAGGTTAAATACACCCAACCATTCATCTTCTACTACATTATTTATACACCCCAACCATGAGCCTCTTTAGAAATATTTTAAACACCCATTCTAAAACCTTCTCTTCTTATATTAAAAGAGTCATATAGTTATATTATTCATTTGATTATTTTTCTTTATTAGATAGTGGTATTGATATTTATTTTCTAGTCATTATAATTTACAATTAATTATTGAAAGAGTTCTGTTGGTATTGATACTCCTTCCATATTTTTCCCAATTTGGATTCTCATATTTATACTAATACTCTAGATTTTATTCATATTTATTAGGGGATACAACTCACCTTCTTCTATAATTGATTATTACTGTATCGGTCACTTTGAATTTTCTTTTAATATACACAACAATTCCCAATAATCTAACACATTCATAGATTCATGAATTTAACATAAATATTTAAAATTCAGGATCAAAATATCTTCTTTCATTATCATTATTCGGAGATACCGATACATTAAATATATGAAACTATCCTTAAACATTACATCACCTTGAGTAAAGTCATGATTTTACATTGAAGATCTTTTCAGGTTTTCAGTTATATGAAATTAGGCCATAACTATTACATTAAATCTCAAATATTGCAAAGTAGACACTTCTACTTAGTATCAATTTTTTCATAAAATATAAACTCTTATAAAATGAGTCATGTATAGTTTCATGTTTTAGAAAGCATGACATTTCCATGATCACAACCTTGACTCCATTCACCATTATGTCATGTGAAAAACATTTCAAAAACATTGGATGGGCATTAAATGCTTAGTAAGAGTTATAAAATAAGGAAATAAAACATTAGTCAATTAATACAAAAAATCAAAAAAATCATTCATTTCATTATTTAACATAAAACAAATGATCCTAATATTTATGAATAACACATGGAAATCATAAATCATAAAGGAAAATTATGTCATACATATCATACTTACATTATAGTTATCACAGTTATGTAGGGAGTTACATTGGAATGTCCATCACAGTATGTTCCCAAAATCTCATTGGAGAAATATTAAAGTTTACATATGAAATGATACCCAATGAATTGAAGAGCTATCTTGGGCACACCTGCCTTAGGTTAGTCATGGAACCACTTGTATATTTAAATAATTACCACGAATCATAACACATAAAAAAGCATAAAGGAAAGATAAAATTTCCACAATTCAATCACAATATATCATCTCAAGATATTGAAATAATCATTTCTATACAATAAAATTTTCAATACCAAAATACATAAAGGGGGTATGTGGTACTTATTTACCTTTTAAAAACACTACTACTAGTTATGGAATCCAAATATCAAATAAATCTTACGGTGGGGGAAAAGTTCATTGTCACCATGTACATTAAAATAAAACATTACTTTTTTTAATTAAACAAATTCTTAGAAAAGATATTCTATTTGAATGAAATTAATATTCAAAGGGGTTTATACACCTTAAAACAGAATGATGTGTAAAAATCAAAATATTACTCAATGAAAGGAGATTGAGGGGATGTCCATTACCTCGTGTCCGACATGAATCGCTCGTTATTTAATCTCTGGAATATTAATGTAAAGTTAATTTTTACTTTTTTAAGAACCTATTTAAAGTTTATTATTATTTTATTATAACTTATTACCATGTTATAAACATTATGAAATCGTTTAAGTTAATAAGAATCGTTTTTTTGATATTTGGTACATGAGTCAAAAATTAACTTCTTATAATTACAAGTTTTCCATGTGGTAAAAAAACATTATCTCCAGAATTATATTCATTGTTTATATGTCATGTATATCATTTTTATTCTATATATATATATATATATTAAAAACATTACATAACAATTGGAGATAAGAAATTAAATGCATCGTTCATGAATAATGTAAGTCGTACGTACACATAAATGCTACATTCATTTATATTTCATATTTTTATTGAATGAAAACATAATAATAAATAGTTATATTATAATTACAATAAAATATAATATATAATATCATTAACTACATCCTTTATAAATCCCATGTATAGCATGAACGTGTCACATCACATTGAGGGGGTGGTAGTACACACTTTCTCAAATGAAATTATTGTATAACCTATTATGGAAACCATAATGGTATGATATAAATGAAAAATAAAGAAGTATAAAGACAATATAAATATAATATATATCACATTTATATATATTTCCATCATAATGGCCACCATAAGAGGTGGTAGGATAAAATTGGACAATCATTATTTTGTGAGGTAGTAGTTCTCCATCCCAGAAACAGTATGTTCTTTACCCAATAGACGGAGGTGTGTGTAAGTGTAGTTCAAACAATTCTCATAACAAAAACATATTCAATTGATGATACTGGTTTTCTAATAAAATAAAGGAATAAAAAGTGTTTATGGGGTTGGATAAGTAAAATAAAAAGGAATGAACATAAATGAAGACATGACATTTAAATCAGGTAACTCCATTTGGTTTTAACCAAATGGATCGATTTGATGTGCCTTATGCCTAAGGTAAGAATTATTGGTAGAATATAGGGATCTGAAGAGCTTATTTGGAGATATGACAGGTGATACAAAGGGCTTGAGTTGTCTGAGTAACAAGTTTGAGGTGATGGATTTTTATAAGAGGGAGGATGGGCTCTTTTGGAATGTCTGAAAATATTATTTTATTATATAAAGATTTTCAGTTTCTAATGGTCTAAAAAATATGAAATTCAAAGATAAGATGACTCTTGTTAGAAATAAAATCATCAAATAACAATTGGAAATGTATTTTTATTTTTTATTAATTTTTATAATTTCATTTATTTAAATTATACATTAATAAGGTAATCACTACATCATAATTGTCTCATAAATAATTTATTTATTTGATGTCTAAAAATTATAAATAAAATTACATGATGTATTAAAAAATTATTCATTCAAATTAATATTTATAGTCGAAGACATAACTTATATAATCCCATGTAAAAATTTATTTATGATTATGTCATTTTTGTCATTACTTTATATTTATTAATATAAAGTGACATTATCACTCTTAAGTGGCTACATGGGGTTCCAAAATAGACCCAAGGATGCCAATGGTTGGAAATGTATCAACCAAAATGATTAGAGCACATGTTATGATAATTTAATAATATTGATATTATATTTGATTATGCTTATATACCATATTTACACTTTAACCATGGTAAATAAAATACATACCGAATTAAAAATTCATATTGTCTAAAAATAAATGTTACTTATTTACATAATTTGGACATCCTGATTCCAAATATGGAATAAATTTTAAAAATTCATAAAACTTAAGTAAAAATATTAATTAAAAATTTATTTTCATTGTCAAAACAAATAAGTGTTCTTAAGAAATAATAACTATCAAAAGATTAACAATTTTTGTATCCAATTTCAATGTGAAATTAGTTATAATAACCAACATTAGATTAAAATTTAAAAAAATAATCTAATTAATAATTAAAATAAATTTATAAATATAATATAACCATAAAATTAAATTATATTCCAAAGTATTTTTGAATTAAAATATTGTATTTTTCACTATTAATTAAAAATGAACATGACCAGAAAAATACCAAAATTTCATCTAAATTAAATTTTGTTGTCCCAATTCTAAAGTGGAATATTATTTTGTCAAATAGAACATATAAAAGATACAAAAACATGATTTAATAAGGGTTCACCATAAAATGGTTTTAAATCGACCATTTAAATAATATTTGAGTATTTGTACATAAAATTGGATTCATTCAAATTTTAAGCAACTAAATTTTATTGGATAAATTAAAAAACATTTAACAAACAAGTATAATCATATTGTAGTTAGTTGTTTTCATTACTTCCATTACAATGGCTAGGTATTAACTAACATTCTAAATAACAATATTATATTATTATTTTTCAGTATAACTCAACGTCATGTGAAATGTAAGATTTCAAAGAAAATGTTGTTGTGTATCAGGTAAACCATCGAACATAGAATCCCATTTAATGTAAAATTAATATTTAATTCAATAATATTAATAAAAAATGTCTGATTCTTTATTTACCTGAGATGTTACATCCATCACCCCTTTTGGAAATTGCGTCCTTGCAATTCTTATTTACTTATCATATAAGTGGGGGTATTTATCCCTCATTGCATTTTTATAGTCCCAGGTTGACCCTTCAATAACATGGGTTTTCCACAAAACATTTACCTGATGAAATATCTTCTTCTGAAACATTTTATCTCTACTGTCAAGAATATTGATTGGTTTTTCCTCATAAGAGAGATTCTCTTCCAACTGAACTACCACTAGGTTGAAAACATTAGATGGATCTGACAGATATTTTCTCAACAATGAATCATGAATAACATTTTGTACCTGGGATAAAATTGGCATTAAATCCACTGTATAGGTAATTGATCCATCTTCTCCACTATATCATAGGGTCCAATGAACATGAAACTCTACTTTCCCTTCCTAACAAAATGCATAACAATTTTTCATGGATAGAAATTTAAAAAGTCATGATCAAATACCTTGAAAGAATGATCATTCCTCTAGTCGTACGCATAAAGTTTCTACCAACTCAGATCTATTCTGATGTTCTTCTGAATCAAATGAACTTTTTTCTGGAATCCCTTCTACGAATTCTGGTCCCATCAACATCCTTTCACATAAATCATCCCAAAAATCTAGAGTTTGACACGACATCCCATATAATGCCTCAAATAGAGCCATCTATATACTAGAATGAAAACTATTATTATAAGAAAACTCAACCAAAAAAATATGTTTTTCCCAAATTCCCTAGTAATCCATTGAACAGGCATGTATCATATCCTCCAAGGTATAAATTTTTCGTTCTGACTACCCATCTGATTGAGGATCAAAAGTTTGTAATAAAATTTAATTTTTTACCCAACGACTTCTGAAAGCACTTCCAAAAGATATAAGTGAACCTTGGATCACGATTAGATAAAATAGAGAGGGAAAATCCATGAAACCTAAATATCTCTTTTACATAACACTGAGAAAGATGATCTAGAAATATAGTTTCTATCATAGGATGTAAATAAGAAAATTTATTCAATAGATCAAAAATAAACTAGAATGCATTGTTACCTCGACTTGTCTTTGGTAATCCCACAATAATGACCAATGATGTATTTTCCCATTTCTACTATGGATTCGGTAAAGACTGATGCATCCATTTTTGTAACTATCTCTCGGATTTAACCTATTGACAAGTCGAACACTTTACAGTAATGTCATCAATATCTTTTTTCATTCCATCCCACCAGTAATACTCCTGTTTATTATTGTACATCTTAGTACTACCATGATGAACTGAAAATGGAGAACTATGAGTTTCACTTAACTACTCATTCATTATCTGTGAATCACAAGGCACATATAATATATTTTCAAATATCAAAATAGAATCATTATAAATGTTAAAATCTGAAAATTTACACTTCTGAACCAACTCTACCTTTTTCTGTAACTCAATATCTTCTTTCGGTGCATGCTTAATTCAGTCTGATAGAGACGATGTCACTAACACCTGAAACAAAACAGAGGATTTTCCTAAACCGAATACATCTATGCCAATGTTCCTCAAATCAAGAACTAAAGGATCTCATTCCAAACATAGCTTGGTTAATGAGGAATTAAATTTTCAACTCAAAGCGCCATCCATATTATTTTCTTTTCCCATATTGTAATGGATGGTGCAATAATAATCCTTGATTAATACCAACCATATCCTCTGTCTCATGTATAATTCTTTCTATGTGAATATATACAACAAAATTTTTTGGTTGGTATATTTTTCACATTTTACTCCATACAGTTGATGCCATTAAATTTTTAAAACAAATATCAATTGTAGCTAATTTAAAATCATGTGTAGGGTAATCTAACTCATGAGGTTACAACTAACGTGAAGCATAAGAAATTACATGATAATTCTTCATAAGGATATAACCAAGTCCTTTCAAGAAATCCTAACCATAGATAACAAAATTCACCATTTCTAGAAGGCAGTGAAAAAACATTAACATTCAGCAATATTCATTTAAATTCTCAGAAACAATTATCACACATTTTTTTTCTAGATGAACATAACACCTTTTCAAGTTAAATTAGTCTGTGGCTAAGATAATAGTGAATATTTTTCAAAAAAACCTTTGGTAATAACATTCTAATCCAATAACAATACAGATATTGTTTATATTTGCGTGTCTTCAACATTCATCAAAAACTTTTGTTTTGGCAAGATCAATTGTTATGCCATTTTTTTAACAATTTGACCATGGAATGAAATTTGATGTAACCAAAACACACGCTTTATAAATTTCCCATATAGTTTCTTTTAATTTAATTTTAGAAAGAAAACACTTCAATTAAATTCATGTTCCTCCTTAAATTTTTAGTAAACCAAGATATCAATAATTTACACAACCACAATCATATCAAAGAACTCACATAAAATTATATTCAGAAGGTCAATGAATATAGTAGGTGCAATAGTTATCCCAAAAGGTATAACTACAAATTCAAAATCTCTATATCTATTAAGAAATGTGTTATTTGGAATGCAAGCTTCATTTACTTTCAACTGAAGGCACCCCAACCTCAATTCAATCTTTGAAAAATACTGAGCTCCCAAAATATGATCAAATAAATCATCGATATAAGGCAAAGGATACTTGTTCTTAACAGTGATGTTATTAAGTTCTCTATAATCAATGAAAAGACTCATTAAACCATATTTTTTAACAAACAAGACTGGAGTACCCCAAGGTGATGTGATGGGCCCAATTAAACCATTTTATAATAATTCCGACAATTTATCCTTTAACACTAAAAGCTCAATATTAGACATTCGATAAGTGGGTTTTGAAATTGGATTAGCATCAAGATCTATATCAACATTACTTTAACTTCCCGGTTAGGTATAATACTAGGAAAGTCATCATGAAAAACATCCAGATACTCATTTCCCATTGGCACATCATTAATCTAAAAATTTTCTTTGTTTTCAACAATATGTGAATGTTAATATTCATTTCCATCTTTTACTAGTTTCTCAACATCCTGATATGTTATAAAAAATAAGGGTTCATTCATCTACACAAACCGAAACTCTTTATAAAAATAAACCTCTTATTCTCAGTGGATGATCTTAGCATGATAAAAAGAAATCCAATTCATACCTAAAATAGCATCAAATTCTACTAGAGGAAAAACAATAAGGATTGCAGGTTGATTCATTTCACACACAATGACTCGAAGGTTCTTATAAATTTTTTTGTCTCAACATTTCCTCTGGGTGTTTTTACCATAAGTTAAGGATTCATATCATAATATGGAATTACCCATTTAATAAAAAAAATCTCAGAAATGAATGAATTTGTAGACAATGAATCAAAAAACATGTTGGCATAATCTAAACAATCAAACAGTGTACCTGATACAACTTCATTTGATGGCCCAACATTTGCTGATGTAGTTGCAAATGATTTCACCATCACTTTCTACTTGTAGTTTGGTTTGTTTTCCCAGTTGAGTAATTCATTGGACACTCATTCTCATAATTAGAAATTTCATTGCACATAAATCATTTTACTAAATGTAAATCATATTTTGTATTACCATTACCTGAATCTTTTTTAGTGAAATTATGAGCCTTATGTACCATTTTAAAAAATTACCAGCACTTACCATGATTAAAAATACATTCCCCAACATTATTTTTACCACAATTTTCACAGATTCCAATCATAAGTTTCTTACCATCATACTTCATTGAAGAGTTATTCCATTTTATCTTGCTCCTCGACCTCTTATTCTGTTGTTTTCAAAGAACTCATGATCAATGGAAAACACTATTCCCACCTTCTCACCTCATCAAACAAGTTTTTTATAACTTTTGAACTCACATGAATTTAATGACATTTGATACATTTACATTAATCTTGAGTAAAAATGGTTTATTTCACTATCAAGATCACTTATGAAATTTGGATGATACCTTTCCAGCCAAGTTAATTTTGCTTCATATATAGCCACTAAATCATCCTCCATCCTCAATTATAGGAATTGTTTTTCCTTCTTAAGATGCTCCACTATAGGAAAATATTTTTCAAAAAACATACCATTGAATTCATCCCAATCATGAGCATCAATCTATTCACTATCCCTGATTTTTTTCACCATCGACAACCACTGATCAACATCCCCTCCAAAAATGTAAACAACAAGACAAACAATTTAATGATCTAAATACCCCATGAATCCAAAAATATTCTCCACTTCATTAATCCACCCTTCACCTTGCACATGGTTAGATGATCCTATAAATGATGGATGATGTTTCCTCGTGAAATAATCCACTACTGACATGTTCCTTTTTGTTGATCTAGTTGATCTCGTGCATGGATACCACCACTATTTGTATCCATATTAAACTATTCCATCAATACAACAAACTGTTCAGTTTTGATTCCGAAAATCTAAGGATGAAAATTTGGAAGGATGTCTTCCTTCTAATGTCATCCAATCATAGCTTCCCTATTGCCTCCGTGGAACACCAATCTAAACAGAAAAATATATTAGTCGAATAAAACATGGTAATCTGAAAATTCGATATCATTTCAATATTAACATAAAATAATTTATGGATATTAATTTAAAAATATCCTATCTCAAAAATATATCTAAACCGAACTCTAATACCAAATATAAGGATCATGCCATAAACATTACTTCATATTTAGTTATTTCAAAAATTCAATTTGAGGATCCTTTTAGGTTTATCGTTTTACTGAATTAGGACATAACTATTACATTACATCTCTAATATTACAAAGTAGACACTTCTATTCAGTATCTATTTTTTCATAAAATGTAAACTATTGAAAAAAAGTTTCATGTTAAGATCCATGTTTTAGATAGCTTGAAATATTTGTGATCCCAACCATGACACAATTTATTTTTATGTCTTGTGAAAAATATTTCAAAAACATGGGATGAACCTAAAATGCTATGTAAGGGTTATAAACAAGAAAATCAAACATTATTCCATTAATACATAAAATTCAATGAAATAAAACTTTTCAATCCTTAACATAACACACATGATCATTATATTTATTAATAACACATGGAAACCATAAATCATAAAGGTTACTAGGGGAACCCATATCATACTAACATTATAGGTATCACAGCTACGTAGGGAGTTACATTGGAATACCCATCATAGTATATTCCCTGAATATTTTAGTAAAAACATTAACATCTACCTCCATCATGTTACCCAATGAATAATATAGCTATATCGAGCTCACCTTCCATAAGTTTATCACATAACCACCTTTATATATATACAATGCCCAAGAACCATAACACATAAAACAAGAAAAATGGAAAGATAACATTTCCACACTGCAATCAAAATATATCTTCTCAGGATATTGAATTAATCAATGTTGTATCAAAAAAAAATTTCAATACTAAAATACATAAAATAGGTATAGGGTATTTATTTCGTTTTAAAAACACTATCACTTGTTATGGAATCCAATGATTCAATAACACTCATGTTGTTGGAAAAGTTCATTGTCAGTATGTTCATTAAAAAGAAACATTCCTTTTTGCCTTTTAGTGAAAAATATCATAGAAAAAAGATTCCATTTGATTGAAATGAAACATCAAAGGGGATCATACACCATATAAAAGAATGATGTGTAGAAATCATAATATGATTCAACAAAAGGAGATTGAGACACAGTCCCCTACCTCGTGTCCGACATGAATCATTCATTCTATAAGATCCTGAATAATTATTTAAAGTTAATTTATACTTGTTTGAGAAACTTTTTCATGTTTATTATTACTTTTCTATCACTTAATACGATTTTATAAACATTATGAAATCATTTATGTTAATAATGGTCATTTGTCGACATTTGGTACTTGAGTCAAAAATGAACTACTTATAATTAAAAGATGTCCACGTGGTCAAAAGTCCATTATATCCAGAATGATATTCATGATTTATATATCCAATATAAAATATATACCCAGTATATATGTGTGTTTATAATAGTATATAACATTCATATATATGAAATTAAATGCACCATTCATGGAGACGATAAGTCATTCATACGCATGAACACTACTTTAATTTATATTACGTATTTTAATGGAATGAAAACATAATGATATAGAGGTATATTGTAATTCCATTATAATATCATATATAATTTCCTTAACTCTATCCTTTATATGTCCCACATATGGCATGAATGAGTCATATCACTTTGATGGGTGGTAGTCCGCACTTCCTCAAATGAAATTATCGTATTTACCCTATATAGAATCCATAAAGGTATGATATAAAGTAAAAATAAAGAAGTATAGAGGGAATATAAATATAATATATATCACATATATATATTTTTTCATAATAATTTCCACCGTTAGATTTGGTATGAGATGATTGAACAATCATCATTTCGTGAGGTCGTAGTTTGCCATCCACAGAAACAGTATATTCTCATCCATTTGTTGAAGGGGTGTGTAAGTGTATTTTGATTCCTTCTTATAAAAACAAACTATTATATTTATTTTACTTTTTTGTTATAAAATAATGGAATAAAATGATTTTAGGGGTTTGGAGAGGTAAAATAAAAGAGGAGAACTTAAGAGAAGATGCTACCTTTAAATCGGGTAACTCCCTTTGGTTTGAACGAAACAAATTTCATGAAGTGCCTTCTACCTAAGGAAAGGCATCTAGGTGGAATAAAGTGATCTTAAGAGATAATTTGGAATGTGGTTGGATGATCCATTAGGTTGAGAGGTTTTTATAATTGGTTAGATTTGATGGATTTTTATAATGTAACACCCCGAGATTTTATGAAAAATATTCTTTTATTATCATTGATGTCTTGTGTTGTATGCTATAACAAGATTACCTTGTGCTACACACAACATCGTATGAGCTTGCAATATACACAACACTATTCTTGGATGATGTTACACACAATTTTGATAGTAGTTATTCTTTGAAACATTGAGTGTGTGTGTATATATATATATATATTCAATGTATAAATGAAATATGGTTGGATTCTATTATACGAAACAACGTAGGAGTCTTGAACAACACGCAACCCTGACTTGGCTTGGATTACACGCAATCGCAATTTTCCTCGATAGCGTATGTTGTACGCACTACCAGGTTTCACTAAACAACGATATATGGTTAAAATATTATTAAAACTAGCCGTTATGAATAGTAATAACCACTTTTTGAAATTTTGTAAATTTCAACATTAAAAATGGACTTCATTTTTGGATTCAGAATATCGAAATTATCCTATGGTGAAATTTTCGTAGTTTTCTAAAAAATTTCAATTTTTGATGAATACTGAAAACACTGGGTTACTATTTAAAAAACCGACTTTTTATTTAAATAATTATTTATTTTATTTAAATTCATTTTAGGTAAAAATTGACACATAATACATATATATGTTCAATGTAATTCATTGGATTCATTTTATAATAATTTTAGATATTTAAAAATTTTATTGAACTTTTGACCGTCTTTTACGCACCTCCTAGGAGAATTTTCAAATTTACATAAAACGTAATTTTTCCGCTTTTGTGAATGAAATTTCAAAAATCCGAGAGACACAGTTGATGTCAGTACGTAAAATGTGGTTCAATGAGATGAAAATAATTTTTGGTGAATAGTAACCTTTTAGTTTTATTTACCACAGTTAAAAGTAAATAGGGTAATTAAGGGTAAAAATGATATTATTATTAGCCTAAAACATGTCATAATTCTATTGGATAAGTGTAATTAGACCAAAGACAAACATAGGAATAAAATATTACCATTTAGGCCTACGTGGATAAGATTATGACATTTATTATTAATTTATTTAAAGAAGGGTTAAAATAGTTAAAATCAAAGTTTAAGAAGTAAATCATTTTTAATATAGGTTTATACATAAGATAAATTCAACTATAAATATTCATTAGAAAGCTAAAAATATTTCCTACCTAATGATATTTTATTTGTAATTTTTAGACTTTATATAATTTAATTTATTTATGACACAATAATGATGCAGTAATTATCTTATTAATAAAATATTTACATAATTGATGTTATAAATATCCAAATAAATGTAATTTTAGACTTTTTATGAATTCCAATAATTTTCAATGTTAATATGACATGTTAGTGTTGATTTAGTTAACTTTTTTTGAACTAATCATTCTGTTATGATTTTCACAAAAATCACTTACCAAATAGTGTCCAAATTGAAATAAAATATTTTTTAAAACAAATATTATATTATTAATTGTTATTATATTTCTAAAAATATAAGGCTCGTCCAAATGACGTAGATAAGGTTATATATATTATTAATAAAAAACTTGTGGTTCATTTGGATTGTTATAGTATGATTATTAACCTTATAGTGTATGAACAGAAAAAGACACGGTAAAAGTAAAATTATCTAACTTAAAGTTAAATCTAAATGATAAGGTTAAAAGAGGAACCTAAACTTGTCAAAATTCTATTTGATGAGAGGCTTTCGACCCATCCCCACCTTAGCTTCGAAATATATCAATTTGGATCTATTAAAAATAGAATTTGTCTTTATAATAAAATAATATTTTTCGTTATTCCAAAGGTGCCCCTCTCCCCCCTTATAAAAGGGCACCTCCTCCCTCTCCTCCTCACACCATTTTGAGACTTGATGCTCGTCCAAACCCTGACAAATTATCTTCTCCACATACCTAGAAACATCCTTGAGGTCCTGGTCTTCTTCAAAGACCAATTTTAGTCCCCTAAGAGGAGGTCTCAAAGAGGTGCTTCAAAGAAGAGGTAATGTCCGTTACCGATTCTTTCAACATTATTTCTTCTTCTAATTCTTCTTATTTAGTTGTTTCATTATGAAGTAATAACATCAGTATCAATCATATACTGATATGTTATTATAAGTATGAAACAACCCTATTTCACCATCTATCCATCCTACTGAAAACGAAATCACAGCGCATGCGTACGTACGGAATACCATTTCCACGCCGTGGTGTAATATGTTTTTCCAACACCACCTTACTTGGATGGGTATAATGGTGTAAAGATTATATATACATAGTTATTATAAAATCATGATGATTATTATATATTTTATCATCCTATCCAATTCAATTCAATAATTATGGGAACGATATCATCGCTTGTGCGTACGTACGGACTACCGTCTCTATGACGCGATGAGATTAATTCTCCATGTTAACAATTTAAGAATGATTATAAAGTATATATAAGAAATAATAATGAAATATATGAAATTATAAAGCTACTGGATTTATGTATATATATATGTATGTCATATACTTAATTCCATTCAATTCAATAAGGAAACGAAAATAGTGTTCATGCGTACGTACAACCTACCGTCTCCATGAACGGTGTATGTTTTTCCATTTTTCGATCTATTATATATATGTATATTCTGAATATATATTATATATAAATCATTTTTACATTCTGGATGTAAGTAACCATGATCTAAGTAATCATATGAATAATTACAAGTTAAAACACGGATGTAAAATGAAACGATTTTACCCAAAACGCTACTTTAACATTAATTTACAAAAGAATAGGAAATATAAAGTCATAAGTGAACAATATATGATATCATAACAATGAATATGATTCTGTAATAAGTCAATGACATTATTTAAATCATTATACAGTAGGTTCAGATCCATACAAAGCATATCAAACCTAAGGTAAGGGAACATATCACAATCTCATTTTATCCGAGATTGTTTATTCTTTGGTATTTACTGGGGCGTATTTTATCATCCACATCCATGTTTCCTCAATATGTAATATTATTTCCATCCACCTACAATTTTTTAAATCCAATTTTACCCTTCGGTGAGTTTTTAGTAAAAGATTTGAAAGGAATCTTTTTTCGTTTTTCGTACGAGGTACTTTTTGACTTTTCCGACAAAAGTACGAGAATAATGTTTTTTATCTACTACGGCACGGACAGATTTTTACGGTTTTATAAAGACTTATTTTCATGATGCTTCCTACAAAATATTTCTTGGCTATTTTCAACAAAATCCTTTTCTTTTAATATTGCATGACATTTTGTGAAAAGAAAATGATTTTGAAGATGAAAGGATATTTTCCTTAAGAATTCATTTCAAGTTGTTTATCAAAACCATTTTTCAACTAAGATAACATTATTTCATATGTGTATGTTTCAAGTATAATGTCTCTATTACTTACATGGTTTCACTTTTCTTATTATGAAATGATATCCATTTCTTTTATATGGATTATGTGATGATGGGATGATTTTTATTAAACCCATTTTTTCGTTGGGTTATTATGAATGATGTATGTTTATTTCGTGGCACAAGTATGAATGATTTCATTATGAGATGGGTGGGACCTATATCACCCTCCAATGCATTGGGTAATGATTTATATCTCATGAGATAGACATGGATGGAACGGTACGTTAATCTGGTTCAGTTTTACAGGACTGAATCGAGGAGTGAACTCGAATCAGAATGTGACTTTTTCCACAAAGATGGTCTTGGCAGCAATGCCTTGCCTACTATGGAAATCATTACATGTTCTTAATGTATGCCACAATTACATGTTTTAGTCCCATTCTATTTTATCATGATTAATGTTCTTTTATGATCTATGCTTTATGTACTTCTATGATTTATTTCTTTGCTCAAGATTTTGATGTTTAGATTTTATGTTCATGTTTTTGCATTAAAATGTTTATGGGTTATTTTATGTTCTCTATGCTTACCCTTAAAGATCATTTGAGCTCACCCTTTTTATGTTTTATTTTTCCCCAGGATTAAAATAAAGGTTTTAGTTAAGGAATCAAAAGTGGAAGATCTTTATGGGAGATGTTGAAGATCTTTCAACATGATTAGAAGATTACGTTCCGAGTTTCCAAAGACACTAAACTATTACGGTCCTTGTGTTTCTATATTTGTTATGTATTAAGTATTCTGCAAAATTAATGTATTTTCCATGTACGTCAAGCTTTGGGTCTCTACAGTTGGTATCAGAGGAATGTTTTAGTCAACCTTTGGAAACTAGGATGTGAGAACTTTAGTGTGATCCCTAGATATATTTCTATGGTATGTCTAGGGATGTCCTTATGGTTAAGTATAAGTGCAGGTTATAGTCCTAGAATTATGGTATAAAACTTAGAATTAAACCAATGATGTTAGATATTGAAGGTACTCTCCCTTTATTATGTTTTTCCTAGCATGATTTTTGCCTCTCACACTATTATTTTTGGATTTTAGACGATGGATGGAACCCGAAGGAACCATGTTGATCAATGCAATGGAAAATGCAATGATTTTCCTCTTTAACAAACAAATTTTATGGGAGATGGAGTGAAAAATCTTATTGTTATACTTACACAAGCTATGAATCATTCTAGACATCCAATTGAGCAGAGAAGGGAACAATATTCTATTGAGTCCTTCATGAGGCAATGCCCACCTTCTTCCAGTGGGTCTTCTGATCCACTTGATGCTGAACAATGGATCATTACCACTGAAAAGATATTTTCAGTTCTTCAATGTTCTGAACATGATAAAGTTATCTTAGCATTATATCGTTTGGAAGGTTAAGCTGATCAATGGTTGAATCTTTTCAAGAATACGAGGCCGAGAGATTAAATTGAGTCCATGGAATGGGACGAGTTCAAGAACTTATTTTTCAATAAGTAATTCCCTCATATTCTTCAAATAATGATAGAGAAGGAGTTTCTTGAACTAAAGCAAAAGGATGATGAATTTGTTGGTGTATACGAAGGGAATTTTACAAGGCTTGCAAGGTATGCATCTGGCTTTATCATCCAACATGAAAGTAAAGTTGTTCGATTCTCAAGTGGCTTAAAACCAAATCTTCGAAGGGCATTAGCTATAAGAGAATTCAGTAGCTATAAAGAAATTGTGTGTTATGCTACCAAGGTAGAAAATAATATTGGTGTTACTTTTCCGTCTCATAGTTTTGACAAGAATCAAAAGATGGAGTTCAAGGAGAAGTCTTAGAATAATGGTGAAAAGAAGATGAATGTTTCTTTATGCTCAAAGGGTGGAAATAAGCATGGTGGATATTGTCCTAGATGGACTAGAAAATTTTTTATGTGTGGAAAAGAAGGTCACCGAGCAACTGGGTGTCGATGTAATGGAAAAAGGGTTTCTAATGATGTGAATAAACAAAATACTGCAGAGAACGCACCACCAACACTTCAATGCTTCAAGTGCAAGGAAATGGGGCATTATGATAATAAATGCCCTAATCCAAGGGTTAGTGATGATCGACATGAGCAACCACTTAAGGCAAAGGACAAAGGTAAGTCACATGAGATCAATATTGGCGATGTTGAATATGACAACGATGTGGTGGAATGATTAAGTGTTTATGTAATGGGATTACAAAATAATGTTGTATATAGTATCGTGGAATATTGGAATATTTATGTATTGGTCAATTGTGGTTTTCAATAATTTTATGGTACCGGTAACCATGGAAAGTGATTGAGATATTTGTGGAAAAAATATTATATGCGTATAATGAAGGGAAAAGGATAAAATGAAATGTTTGAAAGTATTCCTGAGCTCATGAATGATATAAGGAAATAGTTATATCGTGGTTTGAGGTTTGGGTATGTGAAAAGAGTTAACATTTGACATCACTCATGTTTTCACTAAGATTCAATGGGTATTCATTTTTCAAGATAATACAAGATTAAGGCCTTCAAATGTTTGGAATGTGACCAACAAGACACATCTCATGATATATGTGGATCAATGATGGTATTAACATTCTTGTTATATGAACTCTTTGATAATCATTTTCACTATAATATGAGATTGGACATCATTATTTTAGATAAGCCTAAATATTGGAAGGAATTATGTTGGACATAAGTTAGTATTGTTTAAGGATAAAACCTTTTTCGATATTATTGATGGGATGTTATAGTAATATAGTTTTAGAAAAAGGACAACCTGCAGGACCGGTGACATCCCATCACGTCAGACAAGGCTGTGGGAATCGAACCCACAACCGAAGTGCGACTGGCCTTTATCGCCTACCACTGGCCTACAAGAAGTCCTTGTTTAGTAGAAACTAGTTTTATTATATTATGCAGTATGATATATGAAGTATAAGTCCATTTTAGGAACTATATATGATTAATCTCATTATAGATGGACTTATGTATTTTTTGATAACCTTTCTAACCTTTTGTTTGAGACAGATGGAATGACCCATCATTCTATAACATGATCTGCTAACACATCAGGAATGACAAATTCAACTTCAATTCTTTAAGAGATGAAGTGGAAATTGTCCAAAGAACGACCAACGGTGAGACTGTACCAAAATCACGAATGTATTTCTTCTAATTCCAATTTCATCAACTTTAGGGAAATAATCTTCAAAACCAAAATTGTTGTCCTAGTGCTCTTATATCCGATTAATCAGATGGTACCTTAGATCATCAGAAATTTATGGATTTGTGATTGATGGATTTTTCATATCCATGTTCTCTACCACTGTCCATCAGAACATGATGGTTAGATTTTTCTTCCATATCCATATATTCACCTATGTTCTCCTACGTGGAAACCCAGTGATGAGTTAATTTGGGTAACCGTTACATTTCATACTTTAGTTTTTAAAATACTTGTTTTGGTATTCCTTTTTACGATGTGGGTTTCTATTAATCAATCTTTCGAGTAGTAAACCATTTATAACCCCGATGAATTTCGAGGGCGAAATTCATTTTAAGGGGGGTAGAATGTAACACCCCGAGATTTTATGAAAAATATTCTCATAATATCATTGATGTCGTGTGTTGTATGATATAACAAGATTACCTTGTTCGACACAAAACATCGTATGAGCTTGCAGTATACACAACACTATTCTTGGATCATGTTACACACTATTTTTATTGTAGTTATTCTACGAAACATTGAGTGTATATATATATATTCAATGTATAAATGAAATATGGTTGGATTCTATTATACGAAACAACGGAGGAGTCTTGCACAACACGCAACCCTGACATGGCTTGTATTACACGCAATCATGACTTTCCTCGATAGCGTATGTTGTATGCAATACCAGGTTTCACTAAACAACGATATATGGTTAAAATATTATTAAAACTAGCCATTATGAATAGTAATAACCAATTTTTGAATTTTTTTAAATTTCATCATTCAAAATGGACTTCATTTATGGATTCGGAATATTGAAATTACCCTAGGGTAAAATTTTGGTATTTTTCTGAAAACATTCAATTTTTGATGAATAGTGAAAACATTGGGTTACTATTTAAAAACAAACTTTTTATATAAATAATTATTTATTTTATTTAAATTTATTTTTTGTCAAAATTGACACATAATACCTATATATGTTCAATGTAATTCATTGGAGTCATTTTATAATAATTTTAGATATATAAAAATTTTATTGAACTTTTGACCGTCTTTTACCCACCTCCTAGGAGAATTTGCAAATTCACATAAAACATAATTTTACCACTTTTGTGAATAGAATTTCAAAAATCCAAGAGACACAGTTGATGTCAGTAAGTAAAATGTGGTTCAATGAGATGAAAATAATTTTTGGTGAATTGTAACTTTTTATTTTTATTTACCACGGTTAAAAGTAAATAGGGTAATTAAGGGTAAAAATGATATTATTATTACCCTAACTATAAGGACCCAGCCTTAACCCTTACTAAATCTTGAGTTATTACAAGATTACACATTGAGGATCTTTTCGGGTTTAGAGTTTTAGAGAATTAGATCATCAAAATTTCATTACATTCCACATATAAACAAAGTGGTTACATAAAGATAGTATTCTTCTTTCCCATCAATGGAAACATATTTAAAATAAAACATGGATTCTTTATTGAAAATTCCTTGACACTATCATCATATAATGTACCTTTCACTTGACCTGTGAAAAACATTTCAATAAAACTTGGGATGAGCATAAAAAGCTCAGTAAGGGATATAAAAATATGGAAAGGAAACATGGGTACATATATACATAAGAATGAGATCAAACTTTACCCATAAAACATAAGAATTTTAACATACCTCATCAAATCATGAATTAATCATAGAAATCATAAGACATAAAGGTAACTTGAGGCATTTATAACATTCATACATAGGGAGTAACCCTCTTGGTTACGTTTGGAATACCCATCATAGTATATTCCCTAAATCTCTTCAGAGAAACCTTAACGTTTCACTCCTTCGCGTTACCCAATGCATTGGAGAGATATATCGGGCTCACCCACCCTTAGTTTATAACGGAACCACCCGTCTTCATAATAATTCCCAAGAACCTCAACATAATCGTATCACATAAAACATACATAAAGGAAACATAACATTTCCACCTTTCAATCATAAGATATCAATACAACACATGGATATAAAAACATTATGAAAACCATTTTCAATACCAAAATAAAAGAAAATTAAATCATGGTATTTTTTTTCTTTTAAAAAGAAGGTATGGCTTGTAGAGGAAGCAGAAACTCAAATATCGGTAACGGCAGTAGAGAAGTCATTGTCACTGCATACGTATGAAAAAAACATTCCCTTTTGTTGTTTAGTAAAAAAATTGGTATAAAAAAGATTCCTTTTGTATAAACGTAAAAGTCAAAGGGGTTTATACACCGTATAATAGAAAGTTGTGTATAAAATAAAATATGCCTCAATGAAAGGAGATTGAGACGAAGTCCCATACCTCGGGTCCAACATGACTTGAGCGTTCTTTAATGTCCTGAATAATAAACTTGAGTTAATTTCTACTTGCTTAAAAACCTTTTTCAAGTTAATTATTCCTTTTATATCACTTATTACCATGTCATTAACACCATGTAATTATTTATGTTAATAATGGTCAATTTAATGATCATTGGTACTTGAGTAAAAAATAAACCCTTTATAATTACAAGTTGTTCATGTATCCATTATATCCAAAATGGTATTCATGATTTAGATATCATATATGTCATATATATCTAGTACATGCATGAATTTATAATATTACATAATCATTTAGAGGTAAGAAATGAAATGCACCGTTCATGGAGACGGTAAGCCGTACGTACGCATGAACGCTACTTTCATTTCAATTTAGTATTTTATAGAATGGAATAATAATGATATAAATCTATATTATAATTCCAGTATAATATCATATATAATATCATAGTTCCATCCTTAATACGTCCCACATATGGTATTTAACGAATCAAATCACTTTGAGGGGGCGGTAGTCCACACTTCCTTAAATGAAGATATCGCGTTTACCCATAATGGAAACCATATAAGTATGACCAAAAAGAAAAATACAGAAGCTTAAGGAAAACATAATCATATTATATATCATATATAAATATAGTGACATCTTAATGGCCACCTTTGAAGGTGTTAAAAGAATGTTGAACCATCATCGTTTCGGGAGGCATAAATTCACCATCCATGGAAACAGTATGTTCGTTAACCATTAGATGTAGGTGTGTGTAATTGTAGCTCGAATAAATATTATAAAAACAAACTTGTATATTGAGGATACTGGAGTTGTTACAAAAGAAAAGAATAAAAAGAGTTTAGGGGGGTGGAGAAGGAAAATAAAACAAAATGACTCAAAAGAAGACATTACCTTAAAATCGGGTAACTCCCTTTGGTTTGAGCTCAAAGGCTTCCTTGGGAAGACTTCTGCCCAATGTGAGGCTTCAAGGAGTAAGAGAGGGAAGTGGATAGACAAAATGGGCAGGGTTTGGCCGAGCCAAAGGCTTTGGGAGTGTGGGTAAGGAGGTAGAGGTGGGGGCCTTTTATAAGAGGAGAGGAGGGGCACTCATGGAATGTAAAGATAAGTTACTTCATTTTAAAATGCGTTTCGGATTAAAAAGGTCCCACATTGATATAATTAGAGTATAAGGTGATAAGGGTTCTAAATCCACTCATCCAATTGGTTTTTTCCGTGTGTAGGTTTTAGATTTTACATTAACATTCCATTTTATTTAAATCGTTAAATAATGAGGTCATCGCTGCATCATCATGATGTCATAAATAATTTAATTTATTTAATGTCTAAAAATTAAAAAAAAAATAAAATGATG
The DNA here is from genome assembly GCA_963277665.1 of Viscum album. Taxonomy (NCBI): domain Eukaryota; kingdom Viridiplantae; phylum Streptophyta; class Magnoliopsida; order Santalales; family Viscaceae; genus Viscum; species Viscum album. The sequence continues at coordinate 194,210,781 of OY728142.1, read as the reverse complement.
TAGGAAATATTTTTATATTTCTAATGAATATTTATAGTCAAAAATCTGACTTGTATAACCCCATATAAAATTTTTTTTAGTAACATAACTCATGTTTGTGTCATTTTTACTTTAACATTAAATAAAAAGTTATTTATGTCATTTCCCAACCAAAGTGGCTCCATGGGGTCCCCAAGTTGGCCCATGGCTTGTCTTGGTCGGCCATGACACATACAATGAGGGTAGGACTTGTTTCAAGCTCATCTCATAATATTAAAACATTATTTTTACCTGAAACTACACTAATTACCACTAATCGCGATTAAAAACATAAAAGTTACTATTCACCAAAAAATTATTTTAATCTTATTGAACCAAATTTTACTTCTTAATGACAACCATGTATGTCGGATTTTTGAAAATCAAATCACGGAGATTGAAAATTTTCATTTAAACGAAAAATCAGTCTTTTTAAGTACCACTTAGTGGTTTCACTATTCATCAAAAATTGATGTTTTTCAGAAAATTACCAAAAATTCACCCTAATCTATATTTTATATTAAGAATTCAAAAATGAAGTATATTTTACAAAATTAAAAACATATAAGTCAGATTAATTAATTTAATAATTAATTCCTACTGTCATGACAAATAGCGTGTTTTTATGAAACAATAAGTATCAAAAGATTGACACTAGTGTAAGTCCAATTTCAAAGTGAAATTGATTCCAACGAACACCATTGGATTAAATGGTAAAAATATATTATAATTCCACTTAATAACCAATTGAAAAGATAATCTGATCATATAAATAAATTAGATTAAAAAGCAGTTTTGATGTAAAATGCAGTATTTTTCACTATTCATTAAAAAATAAACATTGTCCGATAAATACCAAAAATTTATCCAATGTAACATTTAATGTCCCAATACTAATTGATATGTTTATTTTGACAAATATAGATTATAAAATTGTCAAAAAATTGATTTAAAAAGGGTTTTCCATCAAAAGGCAGTAAAACAATCTTTTAAGAATATTAGTGTATTCCATGCTTAAGATTGGATTTATTTTCATTTTATGCCTCTACAACACTATATAATTCATTAATAGACATAGATAAAAATATCTATTATTCATTACTTACTTGGGATGTTACATCCTTCCCCCCTTTAGAAAATTACTTCCCCACAATTTATTTACTTATCAAATAAATGGGGGTACTTATCCCTCATTTCATTTTCAGATTCCCATGTTGCATCTTCCATCATGTGGTTTTTACACAAAACCTTTACCTGATTAATCACCTTATTCCGTAACACTTGCTCCCTGTGGTCAAAAATCTGGACCGGTTGTTCCTCATAAGATAGGTTCTCTTCCAGCTGAACTACCTCTGGACTCAAAACATGAGATGGATCTGGTATATACTTTCTCAACATTGAAACGTGAAAAACATTGTGTACCTGAGATAAACTCGGAGGTAAAGCCACTCGGTATGCAACTGATCCAACTCTCTCCAGAATTTCATATGGTCCAATAAACCTTGGACTCAGCTTTCCTTTCTTACCAAATCACATCACACTTTTAAATGGTGATACTTTGATAAAAACATGATCACCTACCTCAAAAGGGAGATCCTTCCTCCTGTTGTCTGCATAACTCTTCTGCCTTCTCTGAGCTGTTCTCATGTGTTTCTGAATCAGTTGAACTTTTTCTTCCATCTCTCCTACCAATTCTGGTCCCATCAACTTCCGTTCACCCACTTCATCCCAGAAAGATGGAGTTCGACACCGCTTCCCATATAATGCCTGAAATGGTGCCATCTGTATACTGGAATGAAAACTGTTATTATATGAAAATTCAACCAAAGAAAGATGTTGGTCCCAACTTCCCTGATAATCCATCGAACAAGCTTGTAGCATATCCTCTAAGGTCTGAATTGTTCATTCTAACTGCCCATCTGATTGAGGATGGAAAGCTGTACTAAAATTTAATTCAGTACCCAATGACTTTTGAAGGCCTTTTCAAAAGTTAGAAGTGAACCTGGGATCGCGGTCAGATACAATGGTGAGAGGAAATCCATGTAACCTGACTATCTCTTTAAGATACAAACGGGAAAGTTGATCCAGGGAAAAAAGTAACTCGTATATCAAGGAAATGAGCAGATTTGGTCAAGCAATCAACAATAACCCAGATTGCATTATTACCTCGAGATGTCTTCGGTAATCTCACAACAAATCCATGGATATATTCTCCCATTTCCACTCTGGCACTGGTAAAGGCTGAAGCATCCCTTTCGGTAACTGCCGCTCTGCTTTAACCTGTTGACATGTCAAACACTTCACAGTAAAATCAGCAATATCTCTTTTCATTCCATCCCACCAGTAATACTCCCGCAGATCTTTGTACATCTTAGTACTGCCAGGATGAACTGAAAATAGAGAACTATGAGCTTCACATAACAACTCTCTCCTCAACTGTGAATCACAAGGCACACACAATCTCTTCCCAAATCTCAAAACACAATCATTATCAATGTTGAATTTAGGCAACTTACCTTTCTGAACCAGCTCTACCTTTTTCTGTAACTCACTGTCATGCTTCTGTACTTGCTTGATTCTATCTGATAGAGATGATCTCACTGATACCTGAAACAAAACAGAAGAACATCCTGCGCCAAAGACTTCTATGCCAAATTTCATCAAATCCATAACCAAAGGATCACGTTCCAAACGCAACATTGATAATGAAGCATTACTTTTTCGACTCAAAGCATCAGCCACTTTATTTGCTTTTCCAGGATGGTAATGAATTGTACAATCATAATCCTTGATTAATTCTAGCCATCTCCTTTCTCTCATGTTCAATTCATTCTGAGTGAATATATACTTTAAACTTTTTTGATCGGTATATATTTCACACTTTACTCCATACAAATGATGCCTCCAAATTTTTAAAGAAAAAACAACAACAGCTAATTCCAAATCATGTGTAGGGTAATTTACCTCATGAGTTTTCAGCTGTCGTGAAGCATAAGCAATTACCTGATCATTCTGCATTAGGACGCAACCAAGTCCTTTCAATGAAGCATCACTATATATAACAAACTCACCATTCCTGGAAGGTAGTGCCAAAACTGGAGCATTCACCAATCTTCTTTTCAATTCCTGAAAACAATCATCACATTATTTTGTCCAGATAAACTTAACACCCTTCCAAGTTAGCTTATTCATTGGACTAGATAACCGTGAAAAATTTCTAACAATCCTTCGGTAATAGCCTGCCAAACCAAGGAAGCTACAAATCTCAGTTACATTTGTGGGTCTTGTCCAGTCTTCCACAACTTTTCTTTTTGCAGGATCAATATTTATCCCATCTTTAGAATCAATGTGACCAAGGAAAGAAATTTGTTGCAACCAAAACTCACACTTGCTGAATTTCCCATACAATTTCTTTTCTTTTAAGGTTTGCAAGATAACCCTTAAATGTCTTTCATTCTCTTCTTTACTTTTAGAAAACACCAAAATATCATCAATAAAAACCACCACAAACTTATCCAAGAACTCATGGAAAATTATATTCATTAAGTCCATTAATACATCAGGTGCATTGGTTAGCCCAAAAGGCATTACTACAAATTCATAGTGGCCATATCTTGTACGGAACGCGGTCTTCGGAACATCTTCTTCCTTTACCTTCAGCTGATGGTACCCCGATCTCAAGTCAATCCTTGAAAAATACTGAGCTCCCTGGAGATGATCAAACAAATCACCAATATGAGGCAAAAGATATTTTTTCTTAACAGTGATATTATTCAAGGCTCTATAATCAATGAAAAGTCTCATTGAACCATCTTTCTTTTTAACGAACAAGACAGGAGCACCCCATGGTGAGGTGCTAGTTTGAATGAAACCTTTCTCTAATAAATCTTGCAATTGCTCCTTCAACTCTAAAAGTTCAGTTTGAGCCATTTGATAAGGGGGTTTTGAAATTGGCTTAGCATCAGGAACTATGTCAACAGTAAATTCAACTTCCTGATCTGGTATTATTCCAGGAAACTCATCAGGAAAAGCATCAGGATACTCATTTACCACTGGCACATCATTAATCTGAACAGTTCCTTTATTTTCAACGATGTGTGCAAGGTAACATTCATTTCTATCTTTTACATGTTTCTCGTCCTCTTGATAAGTTATCAACAGTAAGGGTTCATTCTTGTACACAAACTGAAAGTCTTTCTGAAAAGAATCTTCTTTAGCTCGACAGTCAATCGTAGCATGGTAAATAGAGAGCCAATCCATACCCAGGATAAAATCAAACTCTACTAGAGGTAGAAAAATAAGGTTTGTATGTAGGTTCTTTACACAGATAAGGATATGAAAATTCTTATAAAATTTTTTTCCCTCATCATTTCCCCCAGGTGTTTTTACCAAAAGTCCAGGAGTCATTTCTTGAGATGGTATTCCCATTTTACTAGAAAATGTTTCAGAGATGAAAGAATGTGTAGACCCCGAATCAAACAACACACTGGCATAATCTGAAAAAACAAACAAAGTACCTGATACAACTTCATTTGATGGCCCGACATCTGCTGAAGTAGTTGCAAAGGATTTCACCACCCCTTTCTGCTTGTAGTCTAACTGGTTCCCATCACTCAAGCTCTTTGTCGGACACTTGTTTGCATAGTGACCCATCTCATTGCACTTATAACATTTCACTAACTATAAATCAAATTTGGTCTTACCTTCACCTTGATCCTTTTCAGTGCAATAACGAGCCTTATGTCCCATATTACCACATCGGTAGCACTTTCCAGAATTCAGAAGACATTACCCAGCATGCCTTTTGCCACATTTATCACAAACTGAAAACTTAGTTTTCTTACCATCAGACATTTTTTAAGAATTCTTACATTTCTCCTGCCACCTCGGTCTCTTCTTCTGTTGGTTGTTATAGAACACTTGATCATCGAAAAACTCCATTTCCACCTTCTCATCACATCGAACAAGCTTTCCATAACTTTTAAACTCACGAGAAGCTAATGCCCTTCGATATTTTGGCTTTAATGCTGAGTAAAAACAATTGATTTTACTATCAAAGTCTCGGATAAAATTTGGAGCATACCTTGCCAATCGAGTGAACTTTTCTTCATAAGTAGCCACTGAGTCTTCCTCTTGCCTCAATTCCAAGAATTTCTTTTCCATCCTAAGTCGAACAGCCTTAGGAAAATACTTCTCAAGAAACATACCTTTTAATTCATGCCAATCAAGAGCATAAATCCCATCAGCTTCCCTAATATTTTTAACCATCGACCACCACTGATCTGCTTCACCCTCCAAATGATAAATAGCAAGACTAACCTTTTGATTGTCCGAACACCCCATGACATCAAAAATCTTCTCCAGTGCTTTAATCCACCCTTCAGCTATCATAGGGTCAGATGATCCTCTGAATGATGGGGGATGTTGCCTCATGAAATGTTCCACCACTGACATGTTCCTCTACGGTTGATCTGGATGATCTCGTGTATGGATACCACCTCCATTTATCGCTTGAGTCAACTGCGCCATTACTGCAAAAAATAGTTCAGTTCCAATTCCGACCATCTCAGGATGCTGATTCGGAATGTTATTTCCTTCAGTATGCCTTCCTAGCACTGCTTCCCTGTTTCCTCTGCGGAAAACCATTCTGAACAAACATTTCTTAGATGAAGCAACATGGTAATCTTCAAATGATATATCATTTCAAAAAAAAATTATTTTTGGATAATCATTTAATAGACATCTAACTCCTAAAGTTATCTAAACCGAAATTTGATACCAACTATAAGGCCCCAGCCTTAAACCTTACTTAAGCTTGAGTTATTACAAGATTACACATTGATGATCTTTTTGGGTTTAGAGTTTTAGAAAATTAGATCATAAAACTTGCATTACATTCCACATATAAACAAAGTGGTTACATAAAGATAGTATTCTTCTTTCCCATCAATGGAAACATTTTTAAAATAAAACATGGATTCTTTCTTGACACTTCCTTGACACTTTTATCATATCATGTACCTTTCCCTTGACCTATGAAAAACATTTCAAAAAAACATGGGATGAGCATAAAAAGCTCAGTAAGGGTTATAAAAATATGGAAATGAAACATGGGTACATATATACATAAGAATGAGATCAAACTTTACCCATAAGAAATAAGAATTTTAACATAACTCATCAAATCATGAATAAATCATAGAAATCATAAGACATAAAGATAACTTGAGGCATTCATAACATCCTTACGCAGGGAGTAACCCTCTTGGTTACGTTTGGAATACCCATCACAGTATATTCCCTAAATCTCTTCAGAGAAACCTTAACGTTTCACTCCTTTACGTTACCCAATGCATTGGAGATCTATATCGGGCTCACCCGCCCTTAGTTTATTACGGAACCACCCGTCTTCATAATAATGCCCAAGAACCTCAACATAATCGCATCACATAAAACATGCCTAAAGGAAACATAACATTTCCACCTTTCAATCCCAAGATATCAATACAACACATTGATATAAAATCATTATGAAAAGAATTTTCAATACCAAAATAAAAGAAGATTAAAACATGGTATTTATTTTTCTTTTAGAAAGTAGGTATGGCTTGTAGAGGAAGCCGAAACTCAAATATCGGTCACGGCGGCGAAGAAGTCGTTGTCGCCGCATACGTACGAAAAAAACATTCCCTTTTGTCGTTTAGTAAAACGCTTCGTATAAAAAAGATTTATTTTGGATAAAATTAAATGTCAATGGGGTTTATACACCGTATAAAAGAAAGTTGTGTATAAAATAAAATATGCCTCAATGAAAGGAGATTGAGACGAAGTCCCATAGCTCGGGTCCGACTTGACTCGAGCGTTCTTTAATGTCCTGAATAATAAACTTGAGTTAATTTCTACTTGCTTAATAACCTTTTTCAAGTTCATTATTCCTTTTATATCACTTATTACCATGTCATGAACACTATGTAATTATTCAAGTTAACAACGGTCATTTTAATGATCATTGGTACTTGAGTAAAAAATAAACCCTTTATAATTATAAGTTTTTCACATATCCATTATATCCAGAATGGTATTCATGATGTAGATATCATATATGTCATATATATCCAGTACATGCATTCATTTATAATATTACGTAATCATATAGTGGTAAGAAATGAAATGCACCGTTCATGGAGACGGTAAGTCGTACGTACGCATGAACGCTACTTTCATTTCTATTTCATATTTTATAGAATGGAATCATAATGATATAAAGGTATATTATAATTCCAGTATAATATCATATATAATATCATAGTTCCATCCTTTATACGTCCCACATATGGTATTTAACAAATCAAATCACTTTGAGGGGGCGGTAGTCTGCACTTCCTTAAATGAAGATGTCGCGTTTACCCATAATGGAAACCATAAAGGTATGACCAAAAAGAAAAATACATAAGCTTAAGGAAAACATAAACATATTATATATCATATACAAATATAGTGACATCTTAATGGCCACCTTTTAAGGTGTTAAAAGAATGTTGAACAATCATCATTTCGGGAGGCATAAATTCACCATCCACGGAAACAGTATGTTCGTTAACCATTAGATGTAGGTGTGTGTAAGTGTAGATCGAATCCTTATTATAAAAACATCCTAGTATATTGACGATACTGGAGTTGTTACAAAAGAAAAGAATAAAAAGAGTTTAGGGGGTTGGAGAAGCAAAATAAAACAAAAGGACTCAAAAGAAGACATTACCTTAAAATCGGGTAACTCCCTTTGGTTTGAGCTCAAAGGCTTCCTTGGGAAGAATTCTGCCTAATGTGAGGCTTCAAGGATTAAGATAGGGAAGTGGAGAGACAAAATGGTCAGGGTTTGGCCCAGAAAAAGGCTTTGGGAGTGTGGGTAAGGAGGTAGAGGTGGGGGCCTTTTAAAAGAGAAGAGGAGGGGCACTCATGGAAATTAAAGTAAAGTTACTTTATTTTAAAATGCGTTTCGGATTCAAAAGGTCCCACATTGATATAATTTGAGGATAATGTGATAAGGGTTCGAAATCCACTCATCCAATTGGTTTTTTCCATGTGTAGATTTTAGATTTTACATTAAGTTTCCATTTTATTTAAATCGTTAAATAATGAGGTTATCGCTGCATCATCATGATGTCATAAATAATTTAATTTATTTAATGTCTAAAAATTATAAAAAAATTCTATGATGTAGGAAATCTTTTTATCTTTCTAATGAATATTTATAGTCAAAATTATGACTTGTATAACCCCATATAAAACTTGATTTAGTATCATAACTCATGTTTGTGTCATTTTTACTTTAACATTAAATAAAAAGTTATTTATGTCATTTCCCAACCAAAGTGTCTCCATGGGGTCCCCAAGTTGGCCCATGGCTTTTCTTGGTCGGCCATGACACATCCAATGAGGGTAGGACATGTGTCAAGCTCATCTCATACTATTAAAATATTATTTTTATCTTAAACTACACTAATTACCACTAATCGCGATTAAAAACATAAAAGTTACTATTCACCAAAAAAAATATTTTAATCTTATTGAACCACATTTTACATCTTAATGAAAACCATGTATGTCGGATTTTTGAAAATCAAATCACAGAGATGGAAAAATTTCATTTAAACGAAAAATCAGTTTTTATAAGTACCACTTAGTGGTTTCATTATTCATCAAAAATTGAAGTTTTTCAGCAAATTACCAAAAATTCACCCTAAGCTATATTTGATATTCCGAATTCAAAAATGAAGTATATTTTACAAAATTCAAAACATATAAGTCACATTAATTAATTTAATAATTAATTCCCACTGTCATGACAAATAGAGTGTTTTTATGAAAGAATAAGTAATAAAAGATTGACACTAGTTTAAGTCCAATTTCAAAGTGAAATTGATTCAAATGACCACCATTGGATTAAATGGTAAAAATATATTCTAATTCCACTTCAGAACAAATTAAAAAGATAATATAATCATATAAATAAATTAGATTAAAAAGCAGTTTTGATGTAAAATGCAGTATTTTTCACTATTCATTAAAAAATGAACATTGTCAGAAAAATACCAAAAATTTATCCAATGTAAAATTCAATGTCCCAATCATAATGAATATGTTTATTTTGACAAATATAGATTATAAAATTTTCAAAATATTGATTTAAAAAGGGTTTTCCATCAAAAGTCAGTAAAACAATCTTTTAAGAATATTAGTGTATTCCATGCTTAAGATTGGATTTATTTTCATTTTAAGCCTCTAAAACACTATATAATTCATTAATAGACATAGATAAAAATATCTATTATTCATTACATACTTGGCATGTTACACTAACACAAGTCATAATTCTATTGTATAAGTGTAATTCGACCAAAGACAACCTTAGGAATAAAATATGACCATTTAGGCCCACTTGTATTAGATTAGGACATTTATTATTAATTTATTTAAGTAAGGGTTAAAATTGTTAAAATCAATGTTTAAGAAGTAAATCATTGTTAATATAGGGATATAAATAAGATAAATTAGACTATAAATATTCATTAGAAAGCTAAAAAGATTTCCTACATAATGATATTTTATTTGTAATTTTTAGAATTTATATAATTTAATTTATTTATGACACAATAATGATGCAGTAATTATCTTATTAATAAAATATTGACATAATTGATGTTATAAATACCCAAATAAATGTAATTTGAGACTTTTTATGAATTACGATAATTTTATATGCTAATATGACATTTAGTGTTGATTTAATTAACTTTTTTCGAACTAATAATTCTATTATGATTTTCACAAAAATCAGTTACCAAATAGTGTCAAAATTGATATAAAATAGTTTTTAAAACAAATATTATATTATTAATTGTTATTATATTCCTAAAAATATAAGGATAGGTCAAATGACATAGATAAGGTTATATATATTAATAATAAACAACTTGGGGTTCGTTTGTCTTGTTATCGTAAGTTTATTAACCTTATAGTGTAAGAACACAAAAAGACACGGTAAAAGTAAAATTATCTAACTTAAAGTTAAATCTAAATGATAATGTTAAAATAGGAACCTAAACATGTCTAAATTATATTGGATGAGAATATTTAGACCCATCCCTACCTTAGCTTATAAATATATCAATTTGGGGCAATTAAAAACCGAATTTGACTTTATAATAAAATAATATTTTTATTTATTCCAATGGTGCCCCTCTCCCCCCATATAAAAGGGCACCTCCTCCCTCGCTTCCTCACACCATTTTGAGCCTTGATGCTCGGCCAACCCCTGCCAAATTCTCTTCTACACTTCCCTAGAAACATCCTAGAGGTCCTGGTATTCTTCAAGGAAATATTTTAGTGCCCTAAGAGGAGGTCTCAAAGAGGTGCTTCAAAGAAGAGTTAATGTCCGTTACCGATTCTTTCAACTTTATTTTTTCTTCTACTTCTTCTTCTTTAGTTGTTTCATTATGAAGTAATAAAATCAGTATCAATCATATACTAATATGTTATTATAAGTATGAAACAACCATATTTAACCATCTATCCATCCTACGGAAAACGAAATCACCATGCGTGCGTACGTACGGAATACAATCTCCACGACATGGTGTAATCTGCTTTTCCAACACCACCTTACTTGGATCGGTATAATGGTGTAAAGAATATCTATACATAGTTATTATAACATAATACTGATTATGATATATTTTATCATCCTATCCAATTCAATTCAATAATTATGGGAACGATATCATCGCTCGTGCGTACGGACGGACTACCGTCTCCATGACGCGATGAGATTCATTCTCCATGTTAACCATTTAAGAATGATTATAAAGTATATATAAGAAATAATCCTGAAATATATGAAATTATAAATATATTGGATTTATGTATATATATATATTTGTGTCATCTACTTAATTCCCTTCAATTCAATAAGGAAACGAAAATAGCATTCATGCGTACGTACGGCCTACCGTCTCCATGAATGGTGTATTTATTTCCATTTATCGATCTATTATATATATGTATATTCTGAATATATATTATATATAAATCATGTTTTACATTCTATATGTAAGTAACCATGATCTATGTAATCATATTAATAATTACAAGTTAAAACACAGACGAAAAATGAAACGATTTTCCCCAAAACGCTACATTGAAATTAATTTACAAAAGAACGGGTAATATAAAGTCATAAGTGAACCATATATGATATCATAACAATGAATATGATTATGTAATAAGTCAATGAAATTATTTAAATCATTATACAGGAGGTTCGGATCCATACAAAGCATATCGGTCTTAAGGTAAGGGAAAATATCACAATCTCATTTTATCCAAGATTGTTTATACTTTGGAATTTACTGGGGTGTATTTTATCATCCACATCCATGTTTTCTCTACATGTAATATTATTTCCATCCACCTAAAATTGCATAAATCCAATTTTACCATTCGGTGAGTTTTTAGTAAAAGATGTGAAATGAATCTTTTGTCGTTTTTCATACGAGGTACTTTTTGACTTTTCCGACAATAGTGCGAGAAGAATGTTTTTTAACTTATACGGAACGAACAGATTTTTACGGTTTTATAAAGACTTATTTTCATGTAGATTCCTCCAAAATATTTCATGAATATTTTTAAAAAAATCCTTTTTTTAAATTGTATGACATTTTTTGAAAAGAAAATGATTCTGAAGATGAAATGATATTTTCCTTAAGAATTCATTTCAAGGGTTTTATCAAAACCATTTTTCAACTAAGATGAAATTATTTCGTATGCGTATGTTTCAAGTATAATGTCTCTATGATATACATGGTTTCACTTTTTTTATTATGAAATGATATCCATTTCTTTTATATGGATTATGTGATGATGGGATGATGTTTATGAAACCCATTTTATTCGTTGGGTTATTATAAATGATGTATGTTTATTTCGTGGCACAAGTAAGAATGATTTAATTATGAGATAGGTGGGACCTATATATCCCTCCAATGAATTGGGTAAAGATTTATATCTCATGATATAGACATGGATGGAACGGTAAGTTAATCTGGTTCAGTGTTACATGACTAAAACGAGGAGTGAACTCGATTCATAATGGGACTTTGTCCACTAATATGGTCTTGGAAGCAATGCCTTGGCTACTATGGAAATCATTACATGTGATTAATGGATTCCACAATTACATGTTTTATTCCCATGCTATTTTATCATGACTAATGTTCTTTTATGATCTATTCTTTATGTACTTCCATGATTTATGTCTTTGCTCAAGATTTTGATGTTTAGATTTTATGTTCATGTTTTTTCATTCAAATGTTTATGGGTTATTTTATGTTCTCTATGCTTACCCTTGCTCAGCATTTGAGCTCACCCTTTTTATGTTTTATTTTCCCCCAGGATTAAAATAACGGTTTTAGGTAAGGAAAGAAAAGTGGAAGATCTTTATGGGAGATGTTGAAGATCTTTCAACATGATTAGATGATTACGTTTCGAGTTTCCAAAGACACTAAACTATTACGGTCCTTGTGTGTCTGTTTTTGTTGTGTATTAAGTATTCCGCAAATGTAATGTATTATCCATGTACATCATGCTTCGGGTCTCTACATATAAGGTGGAGGAAGGGCTATTTAGGAATGTTTGAAAATATTTTTTTATTATATAATTATTCTCACTTTATAGAAGTCCAAAACATATTTAATTCAACTATAAGAATACTATTGTTGGAAATAAAATAATCTAATATGAATTGTATAGATTTTTATATTTTTTTAATTTTTATAATCTAGTTTTTTTAAATTATTAATTGATAAGGTAATCATTGCATCATCATTGGGTCATAAATAATTCATTTATTTGATGTCTAAAAATTATGAATAAAATACCCTGATGTTGTAAATATTTTCATCTTTTAAATTTATATTTATATTTGAAGAGATAACATATATAACCCCTTATAAATATTTATTTACTAAAATATATATGTTTATAACATTTTTGTCTTCACTTTAAAATAATTAATACCAGGAGTCATTATCACACTTAAGTTGCTCCAAGTGGTCCCCAAATGGACCCATGGATTCCCATGGTTAGAAATGTATCATCCAATAAGATTTGGACACGTGTTATAGTAATTTAATATTTTATAATAATTTTTGTTTACCTTTACATACTTGATTTACCCTTTAACCACAGTAAATAAAATATTTTCCAAAATAAACATTCATAATATCTAAAAATAAATGTTACCTATTTACTAAATTTGTAAATCCTGATTCCAAATGTGGAATCCACGTTTCCAAATTTATAACACATAATTATCTAAATTTAAATTAAAATTAATTCCTGTTGTCAAAATAAAAAGTCTGTTATTAACAAATAATGACTATTGAAAGATTGATATGTGTTTATGTCCATTTTCAAAGTGAAATTACTTCAAAAGAGAATAATTGGATTAAATGGAAAAAATAATCTAATTTTACTTTAAAACCAATCAAGGAGATAATATAACCATATAAATTAATTATATTAAAAGGAAGTTTTGAATTAAAATACAATATTTTCACTATTCATTAAAAATGAACATTATCTGAACAATACCAAGATTTCATCTAATGTAATGTTTGATTACCCGGTTCTGAAGAAAAATAATGTTTTGTCAAATAGAACATATAAAATTGAAAAAAATTAATTTTAAAAGGGTTCTCTATCAAAAGTTAATAAATCAAACTTTTAATGAATATTTAGAGTATTTTTAATTAAAATTGGATTCATTCACATTTTATGCCTCTATATTTTATTGTATAAATGTAAAAACATTTAAAAGACATTTATAATCATATTGTAGATAGTTTGGCTCATTCCTTCCATTACAATGACTAGGCGATAAATACCATTTAAAATAACAATAATATATTATTATTTTTCAATATAACTCAATATCTTGTGTAATTTAAGATTTCAAAGAAACACGTTGTTGCTTATCGAGTATGCCATAGAACATAGCATCCGCTTGAATGTAAAATTAATATTTAATTTAAAAATTTTAATAAATATTAAAATGTATTTTTCTTTATTTATGAGGGATGTTATATTCAGAATTTTAACATCCTTTACGATTGTCATTACATAATTAAATTTAATACATCATAAAAATTGTTCATTTATTCAGTAGGTAGTCTCACAAGAATATGAGATAATAATAAATTTGATTCCTCTTGAATATATTGGGTAATTATCATAATGAAATGATGAAATTTCACACAATCATTTTGAAAACATAAATTGATCAGGATATCATGTTTTTTATTCATGTAAATTATGAATAACTACAACCTTATATGTTCACTAAATGATTTATAATATCATTTTTGTTGTTAATGAATATATATCCTTGACATGGTTTTATATTATTGATTATTTCATGGAATTATACAATTAAATTAATCATGTGAACTCTTATTATTTCACAACATCATTATTGTATTAATGGGAGTGAATTGATTTGGACATGGATAAAACTCAACAATTCATGCAAGATAATGGACCATAATATCATCCATATCATGTTTTTTATCAAATCATTTTGGGATGAAAAAAATATTGATAACATGGATAATATGTTAACCCTATATTATTATCACTGAATCCATAATGCAATTGAAGAATTATTTTGTGGTTTCCAGCATAGAAATTATCTGAATTATATGGACAACACTAAAAAATTATCTAGGATAATGTTCCTTTCTATTTATAATCTACAATTGTACAAATATTCATGGATGATTAAATTGAAAATATCATTCATAGATGATTTTATGATAACATTATCCATGATTTTTTACCATTTTTTTTGTATTACAGGTAATTAACTTGCACTAATGGGAACCATAGAAGTAATATAGATTCTCCCAACACTAGGATGGATAAAATGTAACACTGATGGATCTTTTAGAGTATAACTGGGTCATTCTATATTTGGATCTATCATTGGAAATAATCTTTGTCATTCAATGGGATTATTTTATAGTCCCTATGAAATCTCGAATTCTTTGGATGCCAAAATCATTGATATCATCAATTCTTCTATGGAAAAACAAAGTGGTTGGCTTCATTTATGTCATTAGAGTGATTCTAACACTGTTTTGCAAGAAATTCGGACTAGTAATAGTTATATTACTTAAATGTTCACTCTCTTTGGAGAAGTTTCTAGAAAAACTATCCTCCATGAATTACATCATCACCCCCGCCTATAGTGAAACAATTTTTTATCCTATTGGGATTCCAACAAAGGGGTAACTTATTCTAGGTTAACACTTCTTAATGATTCCCTGAATGAGTTTTTTTCTTTCATACAATTAATCGTTTGTAAAAAAATTGATCATTTATTACGTATTACCTTGGTTCATTTTTAATAAAGGGGAATTTCTATTTATTACCAGACATCTATTTCACCAAAAACAATTTTCATTCCCACTATTAATTTGAGATCTCAGGATCATAATTGAAAATCAATAGTGACCTCTACATACACAGTAGATTGGTCCTATATTCTTCTTCACATGAATACCATAAGATGATCTCACTAAATACATCTCAAAATATTCTTCATATTTTTTTTCAAAATCATCACAACTCATGATAGGTTAATATAAAATTTCATCACAGAGTAATATGGATACATTAATACAAACATTGTTTCTTTCTTGGTCATTTTATTGGAACATCCTTTGATGTTGATGACACATAATTTATTCAATCATATTTTATTAGCATAATAAGATCATGGTACGTTCTTACATTATATCATGCCATCCTGAAGTGTTTTTAATGGTCATGGTAGGTCTGAATTTGTTTATATGATAGGTTAGAACACCTCACATTAGTTTCTTATAGCAACCACTAAATTCTTATGTGGTTGGTTAAGAAACCACCATGTGGTTGATCTTATTTCTTCTTATGGTTGATCTTTTAAGTACATAGTCAATCTATTCGATTTTGGTGGATTTTTCTATTTCCATATTGAAAACAATAATTTATAATCATTGATGGATGAGGTAAAAAAGTACATAATAAATCTTATCTTTCTTTCCATATTTTTTCAAGGAAGGTGAACAGTTCCCTTGAAACCTTTTTCACATATCATTGGTTAGTTCATCTCAGTTATTCTAAATGTGTTTAAAAATTATTAGGGCTACTCGTGCATGTCCAACATGTTAGATCCAAATACACTAACACACTCCTTGCAGTGGTTTTCTCGACCCTCTGTGAACTCATTCACAACATGAATGCACGATGACCACTTTCATTCATATCTATGTAAGTGTCTCCCACACTATGCTTCATATCATTGAATTACACTATACATTATAAATGGTTGGACATATTTTCCACCAATGTAGTGAATGAACATGGGTACTAAGTCTACACATAGGATGCGCCAATGTTTTTGGGTAAATAAATAATAAAACATCATAAAATATTAAATAAAAATAATAATTAATCCCTAATATAAAAATGGGTATCCTCTTCCTCAATTCTTATTATTCTCCTTTTTATCTTCAATTCCAAATAAATACTTCTCAAAATTACTCATTAAATAATTTTATTTTCATGTCATATCATCTCATCATCAATATATCATCAGGTTGTATATAAATTAAACTCTATCCCATATATTTTATAACGAAAATATTTCAACACCATTCACCAAATAATTAGTCTATAAGATGTATTCTATAAAAATAATCAATTAATCTTCATTATCTCCACAAAAATCATTTTCAATTGTTGATAAAAAAGTATATTTTTTAATTTCGAATTTATAATCTAACACTATGACCATAAACTCAAAAAACATACAAGGTATAATGATGTTGGGTGTATTTGGTCCAAGAATATAGGATGTTCTGGGTATTGGGATTCTGATTGGAATTTTAATATTAAAAAATTCTCTAGGATTTTCTTTAATATGTGTTCAATGGACTAAGAGGTGTCAATGTTCATTTAGTGACTATTAAATTAGGGACAATGTGAGCCTTCCATATGTTTTATAACTTGTGAACAATCTCACTACAACTAATGTGTGTTGTTGGGTAAAATTTTCAACATGCTATTAAAATTTTGAATGTTGGGATGGTGATAAATTATAATGTAGGAGAATAACATCATATGTCCTTTGTATGCGATTAATATTTTAAGGAATGAGTGGTTCATGTATTTTAGTAAGTAGGCCACATGATGAATCCCCTTTCATTAATTACATTTTATGGTATTATTGTCATTCCACGCCATATCATAGGGTTTTTAGTTTTGGTGAGGATTGTATAAGATTCTAAAATTCAGAAGTTATTGGATATTGATGAATCATTGGGCTTCATGAAAAATATATTCTTGCATAAGAATAAATAGTTGTGTGGTGAGAGCAATGTAAAATTAATCCTTTGGTTCATGTAGTTATTTTTGTTAAACTGTATATATTTCTCCCTAAAGACTTACAGTAAAGGTTGGGTTTCTGTGATATATATATGCATGGTATAATGTGGAACAAGGATGATGGGGGACATTGCATGATGACATGGGTGGGAACACCATATTATTTTTTATTATTAAGTGATTTTTAATTTTTTCTACCCTAGACTATGTTATTAACAAATGTGACACATAGCCACACTGAAATGGGTTGTCGAGCAGTTATCTGGGATCCCTAAGAAGGCGTGTTTTACCATGATGAGGAGGGTCATTCAGTAATAGGTTCACTTGTCATATTTTCTATAAAGTGTTGAATTCTAAATATACCCCTTTTTTATAATGGTCATTAGAGTTTCTATCTCTATATCAACTAATGAAAAGTGGGAGTATCCCCGTTATCCTATATCCCCATACACATTACCCCTTCATGTGGTATTGATTTGGTGTTGTTTTAGTCATAAAATAATTTTATTTATTGGTCCATTTTTCCTCAATACTATCTTTCTATACACCTATAATTTTGATAGGGATGATTATTTTATTTTATTCTAATTCCATGGAATTATTATGGAATTGATCTTGGATATTATGAGTTTTATGAGGTTTGGGATGAGAATGTTCTGATAATAATAATATTCATGGTTTTACATTTTTTTCTTAAGGTATTCCTCTTCACAAAATTATTAAAGGATTTTGATAAAATTATGATTTAATTGGTTTGTGAATGAATGTTTGATGTTAGTTATTTTTTTAATATGATCTCAAGGGTTTTTAGAAGTGACCCAGGGCCAATTTCTTCAGGTTTAGGTTAATGGTTGTCTTAATCTGGATTTTATCTAATTATTTATATAGTATAAACAATGGAATTAATATTGTTTTAATGTGGAAATTAATTATAATTTTTTTGTAATTAATTAGAATCATTATTTATGGAGTTAGTTCTTTATGAAAATTGGTGAGGGCCAGAAGATCTTCGTTGAAATTAGTGGTTGGGCTTTATTTAAACAAAATCATATTGGTTTTCATAAATTATCCCTAAACATATTTATATGGTTTAGAAATTATGTTTTGTAAAATGATATAAATTATTTGACAATATTTTTGTGATTTATGTTTATTTTAAATTGAATTTACTATGGTAAACATTGTATGTAAAATGGAAGTGTCAAAGGCCACTATGCATTCACGAACACTAAACATTATTACATAGTCACTGAGGGTAATGGGATTACTCATAAATATATGTTTTGTTGTATATTCCCCCTAGATGGATATAAATTCAATGATTAGGTCATAGTGGACCTCGGGTTAGGTTTATGTAGTCCCCTATAATTAGTATATTATAACTGATTTGGAATGGTTGGCTTATGTATAATCTATATGAAAAAGGAGTTGACTTATACCCTCTTGGAAAGTTGATTAATGTGTTGGTAATTTTTCTAATTCCATAGTTATGTGAGTATATTTTTGGTTATAATATGGCATGTATTTATGTATAGTTTGGATGTGAGTGTAATAAACTAGCTTAAAATTAAAAGTATATGGGTTTTTTGAAATCCCATTTGGTTTTATTGATATAATGTATAATCTATGTGGCATATTTGGATATTGTGTGTTCATGGATTTGTTGGGGAAACTAATCTAGTTGAGAATAACAATATGACCCTACAGTTTAAGTGTGGGAAAAAAGAACCCATGTGGGGTTTCCAAACAGTAATGTAAAATAGGGGGCCATAAATTGTTACCTCATTTGATGTTGATGGTATAGATGATTAGAATAAGGGGATAAAATGGTTATATAATAGTATGGATATAATTATAAGAATATGTTGTGTTCCTCAAAGACCAAAGAAAAAAATTTATTTCAATATTTCTATAGTAGAAAACTCTTATGAACATCATGATATCTATTTGTTCATGATCTATTCCACAGTTTGATGTATCTAAATTATAATATGATTACTATTAATCCAGTGTTTGTGATAAGAATCATAGAGTGTGTATCACTCTTACTCAATGTACTGGTGTATTGTGATGGAAATTATAGAATGTTACATGCTGAATTGGTGTATTATTTATAATGAAATGAAAATGGGGGTGGCCCCATTTTAACCTATTAAATTATTTAACTATGTGGGAATATTATATGGGAATCATTACAATATAATATATTATTATAAATTTATTACACCATGGGTTGGAACCATTCTAATCCAAATGTTTTATACATATGATAAATATGGGGTTGTAACCATTGTAACCAAGTTTGTTTTTATATGAGAGGGAATATTGTGTGGGTGCTATTCAGACTCCCTGTATCAATGAAATGTGATTAAACGGTGGTGGAAACCAATATGATCATATATCCTTCATATATTTAATGGAACTATAATTATGTTCTATTTTGTGTTGAGGTATTAGTGATACATAATGGTGATCATTTCAAGTATTATCTTGTCATTTATTCTTTATTTGATGAGATGGTATCTAGAGTAGGTTCCATTTCGACCCATATATTTTATGATGAGATGATTTCGTGGGTGGGAACCTCTTCAAACCTTGTAATAGTGTTATGATATGATATTGTATTATAGTAATGATCTAATTTTAACATTTGTATTAATAATTAGAGATAGTCTTATTGGTGGTAATTAATCTAACCATTATTTTTTGTATAAGACTTGTTTAGAAACTCATCAATACTAGAAAATGTGTGTATAATCACTCTCGGGTAACATGGATAGTACATATGTTTAATAAAATTATTATTTTTGTTAATATTTATTGAAACATTCATTTTTTATAACATTATTTATAAACCATATATACATGTATTTTAAGGAACACCCTTTGTGGTGTCTTATTAGATGCAATCACACCCTACTAGGGTGGCCCCAAAACTCTGGTACCTATGAAAACCTCATGAATCCTGACATATATATGTTATTGACCCTGTATTTGATGAATATTCTAAATAAAATTAGTGGAGTTAGTTTATTTAACTTGTTTAAGAATTTGGTCCAGGATGTGGATATTTTAAATATTTTAAATTTATTTTTTTTGTGTATAATGTTATCATATGATAACTTCATTGACTATTATTGAATCATGTATGATTCAGATTGTATTTCTGTTATGAAATTTCATTTTCTTTTCTTTTTCATGGATTCATCAATGATAATAAATTTATGTAATTATATATGGTGATGGTTATTTATATAATTTCAAGTGTGATTTCTTGTTGTATGAAACATCGATATTAGACTCCCCATACTATTTTTCCATGAATCTAGTTGGAAGACTATAGAATATGGGATGGAGTTTTTTATTCATTTTGTTCTTTCATTTAGTTATTATTGAGTGAGCCATGTCTGAGAATTACAATGTTATATTTGAGCCTTGTTTGGTTTAACATTATATTTCACATATGGTAGATAAAAGATACGAATGGTTGGATCTTGGGATAGATGCTACGCATTATTCCTATAAAACATCATTTTTAGTTGAAGTCAATGTTTCACATGTGTCATAATTTATGTTCATATAAATTCATGTTGTTTTATAGATTATTGTTCAATGAAAAATGATTTGTAAATTTAATTATTTATTGTTTTCATCATGAATTAGGGTGAAAAGAAGCACTAGTCCTTGTATCATATCAAGCACATAGGTTCACATGGAATGTATTTTTTTATGATACTGATTTTAAAAAAATAGTTTCTTGGTATGTAATGTATCAAAAATTACATAATTAATGTCTACCATAGTTAATTATTGGTAGAATTCTACTCAATCCAACCGAATAGGTTTCATTTTATAAAATGGGGCATTATTGATAGATTTAATTTATAATCATATAGATTTGATCTTGACCAATGATAGTATATTCTAGTATGAATATTACTGATAAGGATTATTTAACAAGAGAGGTTTATTTTATTGGATATTGGATGTGAGAATAATTTGATAAATATAGAGTTGGTGTTACAAAAATTGAGTCTCAAATTGGTACTTGAATCAATATTTTGATATTATTATATGAATTTTTACCAATTGGGGTATTGTTATAATCAGGGTGGTGGATCATAAAGATGTTGATATCCAATCCAAGATTAGTTCATGTATTTTATTTTAGAATAACGGTTCTCTCATACTATTATTTAATATTTGTTTTATGTATCAGGGTAACATGAGAGACTTATTATTGTAACCATCTATAGAAATAGGAATCATTGGTATATACCTAATGTTTTATAGACTACACAAAGGTGTGGTGGGAAAATTTATCTGGTTGGGAATGGGAATGATCAGTAATTGAAACAATTGGAAGCATGGGTCGTGATTCTACTATAATGGGTCTAACAAGAATTAGAATCATTGTTATCTATTTTTTAGGCACGTAAATTGAGATAATACGAGTTATAAATTCTGTTAGTGAAGTATCAATGTGTATTAATTATTTGGTATTTATTGTTTTCATAACAAAGTTTTCTTAAATTATTTTGAGATTTTTTATTTGAGTACTCTCTAATCATGGTTTTATAGAGTAAGATATTATTTAGCCTATATGGTTGTTGGATTGGTGAAACCTAACCCCAGCTTAAGAACAATGATATTTTTATTTTTCATGCGTTATTAGTATTAGATGTCATGTAAGGAATGATAATAAATGTATTTTTAAAAATATAAGGGATAAGAAGATTGATTATTTGAAGTTACATGACTACTAGAGAAAGGTCATGTTAACTTGTGAAAATTACAAGTGGTTTATATGATACATTCCTAGTATGTTGGCTATGGTATTTTAAGATGAATGTTTTCAGTCCCTTGAAACCCATATTGAGGTATGAAATTGAGAGGTCCCTATGTATTATTGTGGGATATAGTAATCATTATTTCATTGACTGTATGGAATTAGACCATGGGACATCGATAGAATTTAGTTATAAATATCAATTTGGTTGTTTTCAAATATAATAAAATAATAGAATATTGTGTAACTAAATATTAATAATGAGAATTAAATGATTAATCTAATCATAAAACTATGATTATACATTAGTTAGTGTTGGTTTTTCTTATACGTATGGTCAGGTGTAGTTGGACATGGTTACCTGATACAGTAGGGTGGGAGTATTGTGTAATATCAGGTCACGTAAATATATTTTTAAATGATTTATTGTTCATGAGATTATAGATATGTTGGTGTAATTAGGTTATCTCATATATTAGTGATATGGAAACTTAATATTAGTGAAAATTTATTGGTTTTGAATTATTGAATTAAATTCAATTAAATTCTAAAAAAACATTTCCCAACATTTAATGTGAATGAGATGATCACTGTCACACACACCAATTCACAGATTCTAAAATAACAATATTATTTTTCAAGGGTCAGGTTAAAAATGATTAGCTAGTACATGGAATAATCTAGTATCACATGCGACTGTATAATACACTAGTATCAATATTTTTTTATTAAAATGAGATGAGTTTATTCACGTACACTTATTATAAATACTGTATAAAAAATGTTTAACGTTCTCCCACAAAAATTAACATATAAAATAAGTTCTTCAAAAAAAAATTGAGTCTAAATTTGAGATTGATATCCTTTGAGTTGTTGTAGTACTTTTTATCCTATCTCATTTTCTTCTTCTACATTCATTGTAGTATATACTATATTTATTATACATTATGTGCACATTACATATCACACTCTCACAATGTCTCTTCTTCTACTCCAATGTTCTGTGAAGAACCCTAACAAACATAGTCATATATAACCAGGGCATCTTATCTCAGTTAAAATTCACGATTCAATTTAAAATTAAATTAAAAAAAATAGTCATGTTATTTTCAATTAATCCATCTTCGTTTTTCTTCATTAGGTTAATCAAGACAACATATATGTGTTTATGTAAAGTACATGTCATATATGATAATTCCTTGAGTGATAAACATTTAAAAATTATTATACCAACTATAAATCTAGAATTAACCATTAAAAATAAAATATACATTATTCCCCACAACATATTGTACACTATTTATGGTTATATTTACTAAAAATGGATATCAATATAATGTCTTGTACATTATAAAACTTTAACCACTCTAAAATTATTTATAACCTCTTCCAATGTACTGTGTTCAACTGTGTATTATCCAATTTTCATTTCATTTAAGAATAGTTTTATCACAACATATATTATAGATAAATAAAAATAATTCCATTTGAAACATAATATTACTACCAATCCATTAGTCTTATCTTGGAACAAGCCCCCATGAAATTTCTCAGAATTCTCAAAATAATCATGTAGTGATTTTAGTGTTTTTAATCCCATACATTCAGAATATTTTTTCACAAACATTGGAACTCTATATATCATTTCTAATATTGTTTTGAATCAATAATTTTGTTGGAATGTTTATAAAATTCTAAAGTAACATGTGGTCCCAAAAAAATAACCACAATGTGATTGTGTCTCATCATTTTTTAAAGAAATTATTTTGACTCAAAATACTTATGAAATTCAAAACGTCAATTTATTTTCACCATTTCCTTTATATTCTTTGTTCTAAATGCACCACGAATTATTTGAATAATGTTACAAATACCATGACTTTTAAAAATTCCCATGTTTTGTGTAGTCGGTACATGTTCAATTACTAGACCATCATCCTCTCTGTTTCATTTATGTCCATGAAAACATCATGTCATATGTACATTAAAATATTTAAATATCATTATTCAACATAAAAAATCCTTCTATGATCTTATAATCATTTCCAAGTAATGGGATGTACATTAGCTCAAATGAAACATCATATAACACATGATTTTGAAGAAGAATTATGTGATGAATGAATGAAAAATAATTTTAATTAGGTTAATTACCCAATATAACTTACTAAGATTCTTAACACAATGAGATATACCTTTTTTAATAAAAACACAACAATGAAAACCCCACACATAATATCATAGAACTCTTTATACATTTGATATACAATATCATTATTTTTATTTTCTTCAATTATTGAACATAGATCCCAATTAGAACTCAATAAACATACCAATGGATCATTATTATATAGTTCTAAACATATGTGAAGAAACTAAGTGTATAAAAAATAACAGTAAATAATATCATGTTTTCCATTAAATTAACTTATGTCAACATATATATAGATATTGACACAACTTGATCCAAAATGATAATAACTGTCATTCAACTTATGAAAAATCTTACTCAACATCCAGAAACTATTCCATAAACCAATGTAAAACATGTTCCTACAATATTTATCACCAAAAATCTTATTAAAATTCATTATGATTAAAACCAAATAGACAAAACAACATACCCATTTTAAAAAATATCTATAAATATATGCTCCCCCAAATTAAGATATATATCCCATGTTTGTATAATGATTATATCATTACAAACATAGACATTAAATAACACTCTCGTAATACATAAAAATTGTACAAAATAGCACGCAATGACTGTAGTTGGTATTATGCCATTGGAAACATGGAAACAAAAACACAGGTATATATGTGATCTCCATCATCTCCCACTAGGTTTTTATTGATTATAATCCTTTATATACATATCAAACATATTGCATATCATCATAACCTAGGGTAATGGAAACATAAATGGGTAGATCTCAAATTCATAGTAAGGGTAATCAAGGGAGACATGTAAGAATAAACATGAGTATAAGGGTATGAGAACACGATCATCTAAATTGAGGATCATACCTTGTAAATAAAATATTATACTCAAAATCATGGCATGAATACTAGAAGTTAATTTGAGATTAGTCATAAGAAATAATGAGAATAAACCATGAAACAAAAATATTTGAATAAGACATTGAATTTTGGAAAAAAAATAATCATTTTATGATTTCCATAGTATCAATGAAACTACTACCAAGTCCATCTTAGTAGTCATGGTTCATTTTTATGCCCATCATAGTATCCTGAGTTCACTCCTCATACCAACATAATAATAATGGTTTTTCCCATGGACTTATTAGTTCATAAGGTTAACCCCCTAGGCCATCTTAGTATCTTATGTTCACTCATGACACTATCGCCTTCATTATCATGAGATTTAAAACATTACCCACTGCATTGGAGGGAGATATAGGTCCCACCCTTCACATAATTAAGTCATACGTACATATTCCACAAGATCATAAATTAAAATATCCTACCCCATGAAATGAATTTGGTATCAGAAAAATGAAAACATATCATAACACATAGAAAGAGATAGGTATCATAATCATTTCATCATAAACATAACCCATGAAAAGATGTGGGTTTCAAAATCATAACATGTAATAGATATACTAATTTCATATATGCATAAACCATGAAGTCAAAATGGGTTTCATAATGAACTTGACATTAAGAATAGCTCATTCATTGAAAGAACATAAATGGAACCTTTAGATCATTTCCCAAAATGGCATGAGTAACATCAATAGATGTCATATTATATGGAATATAATTTTGAAATATAATCTAAAAATATTTCATTAGAAAAATGTCATTTCATGATTAAAATTGTATTTTTAATATATAAAACACATTGAAATCATAATAATTGAAAATACTTTGAAAACACATAAAGAAGTCATGTAATGATATTGAAAACCTTTTTCTATGAAAACGTTTAAATTAATATTCAGAACATTTCAATAACATTTTCACTTTAAAATTTTAGAGAATTCTTGGAAATTTTTTGAAAATAATTTTCCTTGAAAACATATAAAGGAATATTTAAAACATTATGAAGACCATTTATTTGGAATAATTTGAAAACATGTAAATAACACATGAAAATATTTTGAAAACAATTTTCCATTAAAACAAATAAGAGAGGTTTAGAAACATTATGAAAATAATTTCCCTTGAAAATTTATTTTAAAAATAGTTTCTAAAAGAATTAACTATTTTAAGAATTCAATGTGAGATTCAAAGAAAAGACAGTGGGTAAATCTCTACATGTCATACAATGTTAAAAGAACTTTACTTTTTCTTGGTAAAAAGGATAGAAAAGTGAACTTTTCATAAAGAGAAAATAACATTAAACTAATGATATTGGTAAAAAGGGTAAAAAATTATTTTAGATATTTTATGGGAATGGTATGATATTCTTGGAAATTAAATTTAGAAAACATTGATTTCTGAATAAATAAAGAGTAATGTCGGGTTTTCTGAAAAACTCTTTCTCAACTATATTATATACAAATGATTATTAAATTAAACAAATACATGAAAATATCATGAAGGAATGTTGGATAAGTAATATCATGAATATTATTGAGATATGGATTATAATATTTCATGAATGAAATGCTAAACATAAACAATATAGAAATGTAATGAGAGTGTCTCAGAAAACACTTATAACATGGAATATTAGGATCATGCTCTACATGTATGGTAAGGAAATTAAATGAAGAATATAATATAATGAAATTATTTATACCCATGATTTGGAATGTAAAATGGAAGTATATTAACCCTGAAAAAAGTGTTTAAGTTAATAACAAAACACTAGTCTCGAAGAAGAAAAATTTATAGGAAACACTTTTACTGATTTGGTAGCTTTTGAAACATAATCCCTATAAAGGAAGGATCATAAAATGGGGATTTTTGTACATATAAAATTATTTAAATGATACATATAATATAATCATGGTCATTACATGTACCAGAAAAAGGGAAGGGTGTAAATCATAGCTTGTATCTCACAAAAATTAATAGTGAATGAAATCCCATTACATTGTGTCATGACTCTCTATATACTCATTCTAGATTCTTGTATAATAAATATATTTTTATTATAAATATTATACAGGATAAATAATTATATATTTTACCATAAATTGTATAATTATAACCTTATATTACCCACATGTTAATGATCTTATGATAGTGTTTCACTATGGGAAATATTTTCTTTGTTCTTTAAATGTGTCTTAATTTGTTATTTCATGGATACTACACCTTATATACTGATTCCAAAATTTATAATATGATACAAATATTTGTTATATACCATAAATATCAATATAATAATGAATTACTAATGGGATACACTGTTCATAGATAAGGAAAGTCGTACACACGCATGAACAATGTTTTTCATTTTTATTGTCATATTGAAATAATGTATGTAAATTAAATATATATATATATATGAAAATTATATTAAAATTTAAATAAAATATATATCATAAATGATCATTAAATTGATCCTAAAAACATTATATGTGGTGTGTGAATGAATATAATTGCTTTGATGGGGTGGTAGTCCACATTTCTTGAGACGAGATTATGATATTAACACCAAATGGAAGGTAAAAAAATGTTCATTGTAAAAGGAATACAAAAGATAAAATAAATATGAAATATAATATATGAAATATATAAAAATATTTTTCATCATAATGTCCAATATGATTGGCGGTAAAGGAGAAACGAACAATCATAATTTGGTGAGGCAGTAGTTCGCCGTACACAGAAATTGTATGTTCAACATCAATTAGATGGAGGTGTGTGTAGGTGTAAATCATAACCATTTCACAAAACATCATAGTATATGTAGGATAATTATTTTTTTACACAATAATTTAATAAACAGAGTTGAAGTGGTGAGGAATGAAAATAAATTGAAGGAGAGAGTAGATGTTGCCTCGAAACCGGTTAACTCCTTTTGGTTTGTGCCAAATGGATTCATTGATGAAGATTTCAGCCATAAGATATGGTTCAAGGTGAATTTTAGGATTGATTGAAGCAATTTTGGATGTTCTTGGCTGAACTTAATGGTCTTGTGACGTGTGAGGAATGGGTAGAGTTCTTGTCTGTCTATAGTGGAGGGGGAGTGGCACTTTTGTAAATACCAAATGATATTCAATAATGGGTCATCTATCATACCTAAAGTTCTCCAAAAAGAAAAACTAAAGTATTAAAGTAGGCTAATGTTCAATAAAAACTCCATCCACTCAAAAATATGTTCATTTTAATTATTTGGTTTCTTAACATCTAATATTCCCAAATTTTATCATTTTGGATTTTTATAAAGCGTTTAGTTTTCTATTCTAATTAATTTTACTATTATTTCAGAATTAGATTGATATTTATTATAAAATATATATCCAATAAAATATTTACATTATATATTATTTAATCAATTAAAAATAAATTTTCCTGTAAATTAATTTTAAAACAATCGCATGTGACACGCTAACATGCAGCTTGGAACCATAATGCTTTAACAAAGTATTTACATAATATGGATCAATGTGTTAATAATAAACGAATAATTATGAGACTAATATAAAATATTTATTATATATTAACAATTACAAGTTACTTGGAATTATATTGGATTTAATTAATTTTAAATAATTTTATAAGATTCATTTATATTAATACTACAATAATGTCAATTTTGACATTATTTATTTATTTTTAATTTTAAAATTTTATTATTATATTGTATTTAAAATATTTTAAGTGTATATGAGTGTAAAATTATATTATAATCTAAAAAATAATAATGAAAAAAATTAAATCAAATAACTTCACAATTAGTATTTGTCGTATCAATTATCTTAGTTAATTATTAATTATATAATCGTTATATTCATTTTTCGTAAGAATTTTTTATAACTAAATAATATCTAATAATAATTAAAAATTTATTATGATAAAATTAACCCATATATAATTCAAAATGATATATATAACAAAACATTATATTTTTTCACATATCTCAATGTTTTATATCTTTTGATGGTACGAAAAGTTCTCATTTTTTCCTTACACTTTTTTATATAGAACATCCATTTAATAATTTCCCAATAACACATATATTACAAAAAATGTGTGGAAATGGTAAAATATTTGGAAGGAAATGGATTTTGTAAAAGTGTACAAGTTCTTTTGGTTTGTAATATTAAGGTTTAGTCCCTTATTAATCTTAATCACACCTTAATCACCATAATTAATTTTAATCGCATTCAAAAATAGGTTTGGTAAAAAAATTATATTATATTATTAGAAAAAGTATCATACTAATTACATGTTTTTATTTCATATTTTC
Organism: Viscum album; assembly: GCA_963277665.1. Lineage (NCBI taxonomy): Eukaryota > Viridiplantae > Streptophyta > Magnoliopsida > Santalales > Viscaceae > Viscum > Viscum album. The sequence continues at coordinate 194,181,094 of OY728142.1, read as the reverse complement.
AACATTCTAATCACAGAATCGGGAAAATAAAGATTAACACTAATCCTATAGATGAGGTGAAACAATGGGTTTTTATTATTGAAAAATACTTAAATTATTGTTAATTAATTATATTCAATTTAAAAGTAAAATCGAGTCTAATAAACTTATTTGTATAAATATATGTATAACAGATCTAAATTTACTGTAATAAAATAAACTAATTTAACTTACCATTAATATTTATTTTAAAAAATATTTTTAACTAAATTGATGCATTTTTCACTACTCGTAAAAAAATTGATGTTTCTCAGAAAAATATAAAAAATTTACCATTAGCTAATTTTGAAGTTTGGAATTCAACAATTATGTTTCTTTTATAAAATTCTATTTCTATATGTTTCTCAAATTACATTCATTGTTAGATGTTGTTCATTCGAGAAAATGCTGTTTTTAAAAATAGAGGGACATTGCCAAAAATCATATCATTCATTATCATTATGTTTTATTTATATAAAAAATTATAAAGAATATTTTTAATGTTGTTATTACTATACATATAACTATGTTTAATATTTTGGTTACAATTTTATCATTTAATTAATTATATATATATAACCTAGATTTATAGAAACTCAGTGTTACATGCATAATATGCTAAGACTTTATTTCTTATAATGCAAACCAAGTTGGTATTACATGTAGCACAAACCAAGTTGTTAGTGCATGTTTATGGAAATTATTAGTTATTATTGTAATATATATATATATAACTATTTCTACTGTCATGTGGAATGAAAAATATCGAAATGTTAAATTAATTCGAAAAAAATTCTCAAAATCTCTGGGTGTTGCATTCTACCCACCTTAAAATGATTTTCACCCACAAAAATAATCTGGGTAATCAATTTTATAATACATGATTGTTTCATTCATAAAAAACCACATATTAAACATTAATACTAAAAATTCCCTTAAAAATGGAATTTTGGAACCATAATAGTTACCCAATATATGATATAACTATGTTTCCACATAAAAGAACATAGGTTTGGTGTGAATAATGGACATGATGAGAAAAAAATAATATTTTTACAGAGTGATTGAGGTCCTAAATCACAAACATGTGAATTATCAAATTAATGTTGAGGTCCTTAAATTCATTCATCTATGATGATTTAAAATTCCATCAACTCAATGAATGTTAATGTATCGGGTCAACAATTTTTTTGTATCACTTTTAGAAAATTGGGTAATTATTGATAAATTTAATTTAAAAAATAACATTCTATGTGTTTTCATTGAAAAATTTATAGTACATACACTACCTCGTGTAAAGAATGTCAAAAAAGTAAATTTGATGAATAAATCCCTAAAATACTATTTTAATGGATCTTAAGCCCCATAAATAAAGAAAAAGACTTACTATTTGTCTCTTAATAATACAACATAATTTAATATTTAAAAATAAACACTAATATTTAATCATATATATATATTCATTACAACTAAAAATACATTATCTAAGACATCTTGTGGGCCAGTGGTAGGCATAAAACCCTTAACGACCTTCAGTAATGGATCCAAGACCCCCGACCTTGCCGTACTTGATTGGTTGTCACTTGACATACATGATATACTTTTTTTTAAAACTTCATTAATATAATATATAATATGTACATCATTAAAATAAGTTTAATCATTGATTATCCTTTTAACCAAGGTTTTTAACACAAATTCAGTACACAAATAATTCCTCTAAAGTTTAACATTATATTTTAATGAAAGGTTAAACTTATAACCCTTCAAAAAGATGAAAATCCCAAACCATAGAATCTGAGTCACCATATCAGAATAACAATGAATCCCCAATATCAATAAGTATCTCTTGGTTATAATATTCCAAATCATGTGAATACGCTTATTGTATATTCAATTGAAACATGGTAACATCCAGAATAACCATAAATCCTTTGGGAAAAAAATACATACATCCTAATTCCAAAGTGTATTGGTTTTAGTAAATAATTAAAAAAATACAATATGCTACTGAAATGATAGCATAAAACACATTTAAAAATCTCTATAGTTTCATGGTAATCAATAATGTCCTATTTACTTATTCAATACCCACATATCTTTACCAATAAAACATTATCTTATCATAAAAAAATATTAACAGTTACATTCCCTTGTCAAATTGTTAAATTTTATGAGATAATAGTTATTTTCCATCATTACAAGTCAACATATTCTTGTAAACCCTTAGAAAAAAATAATCTAAACAACACATACATAATTTACCATTCATAATTTTTGATTCTGAATTGAAAAATACATTGATTACTTCATCCTTAAACTATTAACAAGGCAACAACATTATATTATAGGATACATTTTTTCCTTCACATATCATATGTAGTCTCTTAATCCTCAGAAATATAGCCATTACTCACACCACCTTGATTATTCTCTTCATGAACATTCCATGTGGGACGTTTAGTTGAATATTGACCATTTATTCCACAATTAAAACACTTAACCTTCGATGTTGACTTATGGAGGCCAAAATTCCTATACACTTCTTCAACTGATCTCTTCATTTTTTTCCTTACAGCCACATGATTAATATCCTTCTTTTTTATAGTTAAAATATCTTCTTGTTCCGCTAAGTCATTCACTTTGGTGATTCTTTCCATATTCCTGACAAAATAGAAGTCGAATCTTCTTTCTTCCATGGTCACTAATACCTAAAATCAGAAAAAAACTATTTCTTTCTCTTCCATGGTGACTCTAAGAGTTTGTTAACGTAAACATTGTCCATATTGTTCCTTGAAAACCGATTTGGAAAGATCACTCCCTCCACCACTCTAGTTGTCATCCCACCTTACTGCTCATTAGATAATATTCTATCACATTCAAAATTAATCAAATACCTTATAGTTCCCACCATATCTTAAAAAAATATGCACAGTGTGAGCATTAATAGTCAACGAAAAAGACCACATAGTCATGAAAAAATTTCTTATGTCATATCTAAATCATGTCAACATTTATACCATATGAAACCATTGATTTATACTATGTTATTCAAAGAAAACTTGTATCTAAATTCATTGTGATACTTCATGAAGAGTTCATGAATTCCCAAAGAATATTCCCATGGAGGGTTAAACTATGTGTGTAGAGTGGCCCATTTTCATGTACTTGATTACTGTATGTGAATCCCGAAATATCTTTTCAGAGTTGTTACCCCTAGGTATATCTCTACTTGAGACACACCCACATGTAGTGTACATATATTGTTATATTTCTAGGAAAATTCTCACTCTATGTTTCACCAAAATTCTAGTAAATTTTCATAAATGTTAACTCATCCTTATACATATCCATAGATACATCCCTATACATCCTTATAAATAAACCTAGGGGTCTCAATATGATGTTCTCAACCTTATTTTCAATGGATAACTATAAATTTTCTCTGATAATGACTATAGAGGCCATATATTTACAAATATTGACATTATATTACTTTTTAGGAATACTTAAACATTATACAAAAATACCCACAAAGTCTATAATTATTGTATTTACTTTGGAAACATGGAAACATAAACACTGATACATATTTAATCTACATCATCTCACACTAGGTTTTTATTTACAAGAACCCTTATTAGGCATATCATTCATAGAACGTATCATCATAAGCTGGTAGAAAGGACAAATAAAAGGAGCGAGATAATATTCTCAGTAAGAGGAAACTAGGGCGACATGTAAGCATAAACATGAGTATATGGGTATGATAAAGTGGTCCTGTAGATATATGATCAACCCTATAAATCAAGGATCAAAACTAAAATAATGACATAATGATTGGTAGTTCATAATACATGAGTCATGTGAAATAATGGTCATAATCCATTAATACATTATACATGAATTAAACAAGGAACTATCGAAAAAAATAATCCTATAATTATTTCCATGGTAGCCATGAACTTTCTTCATAGACCATCTTAGTAGTCATGGATCTTTTCCATGTAAATCATAGTACGATAATTTCACTATTAATATAATAATAGTAGTCATGGTTAAATCCCATGGACATCTATGTAGTTGATTATCACTCCCATTTCCAACTTAGTGGGATTAGTTCACTCCACATACCATCATAGTTTATCTCATTTGATATAAAACATTACCCAATTCATTGGCGGGAGATATAGGTCTGACCTATCACATAATAAAATAATACAAACATGTTGTAAAATATCATAAACAAATATATCATAACCCATGAAATTAAATGGGTATCAAAATCATTTAAATATTTATTAAACTATAAAAAAAGATCGGTTTCTTAATCATTTCATCAGAAACATAACTCGTGAAAATAAGCTGGTTTCAAAAAAATTAACCATAAAAGGAAAATTTATTTCATGTAATTATAAACCTTGATGGAGAAATGGCTTACATAAAGAGCATTAAATTATGAAAAACTCATGCAATGAAAGGATAATAATGGAACCATTAGATCATTTCCTAGTAAGGCATGACTAATATCAATATATTTCATCTTAGATGGAAAATAATTTTAAAATATAATATAAAAATGTTTAATGAGTAATGTAACTTTTCATGTCTGAAAAAGTATTCTTAATACATAAAACCAATTTAAAATTATCTTCATTGAATGTACCATGGAAAAGTAAAAAAAAAGTCAGGAAATCACATTGAAAATTGTTTTTCATGAAACCAATTTAAATAATAATCAAATCATTTTGAAAAAAATTTCACATAAAAAATTTCAAATAATGAATGAAAATATAATTAAAATAATTTTCCTTGAAAATATATAAATGATTCTTGAAAACTTTTTGATCAATTTTTCATTGAAAAGACATTGAAAACATGTAATTAAGACCTGAAAACATTTTGAAACTAGTTTTCCATAAAAAATTAAAAGTTTTTCAAAACCATTTTTTAAAAATCATTCCTTGAATATTTATTTTAAATTTATTATCATAATGATTATTATTTTTTTAAAATGTAAAGTGGGCTCCGAAGAAATGACAGCGGTTAAATCAGTACATGTCATACGAGGTCCAAAGAACATTCCTTTTCCACAACTAAAAATGATTTCCATGTTATTTATTAAAAATGAGAAAAGTTAATTACCTTGAAGATATTGGTAAAAGAAAAAATGGGTAAAATCAATTTTATATATTTTTTATAATTCAATAATATTATAGGAAACTCTTTTTAGGAAACATTGATATCTGACTGAAGAGAGGTTAAAGTCGAGCATTCTTAATAACTATTTCTTAATTATCTTATGTACCAAGGAGTAGATAATTTTACAAATACATGAATATATCATGAATTAAAATATTATAAGAAATATCATGAATATTAGTGAGAGTTGGATCATAATATTTTATAGAAGGATGTATAAAAATATATAATCTTGAAAATTAATGATATTGTCTCGATAAAATTTTATAAAATGGAATCTCAAGATAATATTATCCATGTAAGATGTGGGAATTAACAGAATCATATAATATCATGAAAATATTTTGATTCATGATATTGCTTATAAAATTATGTTATACGAACCCTGAAAAGATTTTTGGTGCATAACAAAATATAAGTCTCAAAGAAGAAGAAATGACACAAAACAGTTTTACTAATTTGTTATATTTTGAAACATAAACCCCCCAAAAGAAGGGTCATCATATGAGGATGTTTATTAACATAAATTTTAGTAAAATATACATAGAATACACTCATGTGATATATATTCCCCACACAAAAGTAATGCGTGGAGGAAATAACTTGTATCTCAAAGAAAATAATACTGAGATGAAATCCCCATACATTATGTCTTAACTCTCTTCGTACTCATACGAGCATCTTATATAATAAATATAATTTTATTTTAAATATTATAAAAAATAATATTATTATATATATTACAATATATTTTATTATTATAACCTTATAATACCCAATTGTTAACGATCTTATTATAACATTTGACTTCGGCTAATATAGGCTTTGTTCTTTACATGTTTCTTAATTTGTTATATCGTTGATCCTTATAATTTTATCATGATTCATGAATTTAGAACATGATATATATATCAGGTATATATTGTATATTTGTATTATAATAATATATATGATAATGATGTATGTATTGGAATACCCTATTCATGGGGATGGTATGTCATACGTACGCACAAATACTATTTTCCCTTTTTATTACTGTATTAAAAGAATTTTTGTAAATGAAATATCTATATGTATGTTTATATATATATATATATAATTATTATATTAGAAAAAATATATAATATATTTCTTATAATCTCATTAATCAAATCTGTAATACATTCTATGTGGTCTGTGAACAAATCACATCGCTAAGAGGGGGTGGTAGTCCACACATCCTCAAACAATATTATCGTATTAACAGCAAATGTAATGTAAAAATATTTGTTTTGAGAATGTAATATATGATAGTAATACATAGTAAATAGAATATATGACATTTATAAATATAGTTTCATCCATAATGGACACAATGACTGGTGGTAAAGAAGAAATGAATAATCATCGTTTTGTTAGGCAGTTGTTCACCATACCTAGAAATAGTATGTTCAACATCAATTAGATGGTGGTGTGTGTAAGTGTAGGTCAAAAAAATTCAAAAAATCATCCGAGTATATTTAGTATACTAGTTTTTTAACACATAAATAGAATATATAGAGTTGAGTGGGAGGATAAAGAAAATTAATTGAAGGAGATTGAGAGATTACTTTCACTTTAAATCGGGTACCTCATATTAGTTTGTGCCAAAAGGCTTCCTAAGATGATTTATTCCCAAAGGTATGATTCAAGGTCGAAGGGAGGATTTATTTAGATGTAATTTTGGAAGGTATTTTCTGAAATAATTTGTCTTTAGATTTGTGAGGAATGGTTAGTGTTCTTGTTTTTTTATAGTGTTGGGGGAGTGGCACTTTTGTAATAGAAAAGGTTTCTCCAAATTGGGATGTATATCTTACCTAATGTTACAAAAAAATGGAAAAGTAATGTATTAATGGAAAATCATGGTCGATAAAAACTATATACACAAAAAATATGTTCATTTTTGTTATTTTGTTCCCTAACTTCAATGATTCCGCAATATTATCATTTTGTTATTTATTAATGAATCTATATTCATAATCTTATTTATTTTGCAATTAAGACTAAATAAAATTTATAATTATTATTAAATATAGAGAAAATAAATTATTAAAACAATATATAATTTATAGAATTGAAATTACCTTTTTTCTAAATTAATATTAAAGCAATCGCATGTGATGCACTAAAACGCTGCTTGAACTCAGACCGTCTTAAAAACATATTTACATAATATGGGTTAGTATGTTTATAATAAATTATTAATTATCACATTAATATAAAATATTTAATATATATAAAAACATACAAATCACCTTTCATAACGTATCATTTTTATTTATTTTAAATAACTTTATATGTTTCATTTATAACAAAATTACAAAAATGTAAATTATGACATTATTTATATAATTTTAAATTTAAAATATCAAGATTAAATTGTAATTAAAATATTTTTTTAAAGTGTGTAACATGACATATTAGTCTAAAAAATCGAAAAAATAAAATAATTGAATCAATTAACTTCACTTTTATGATTTATAGTACAATTAATTTTAGTTAATTATTAACTAAATAATCATTATATTGATGTTTCTTCAGATTTTTAAGTACATAAATAGCCACTAAAAATTTTTGATTATTTTTTATAATAAAAATAACCCATATATGTATATATATATCTAATTGATATATATTACCAAATATATTATGTTTTGTACATATATCAATGTTTTATTAATGTTAAAGGTAATTAATGTTCACTTTTTTTTCATTATCCTTACAAAACATTTTTATTGGGAACATCCATTTAATAATATCCCAATAACCCATATACTTCAAAAAAAGTGGGGAAATGGTTATTTGTTAGGAAACAAATGGATTTATTAAAACTATCCTTTTATTTTGGTCTTTTTTATTATGGTTTAGTTCCTTATTAATCTTAATCATACTTCAATAGCCATAATTAATATTAATGACATTCACTAATCAATTTGGTAAAAAAATTTAGTTTTCCTTGTTAGACCATAAATATCCTAAAAATTACATCAATGTATTTAATATTTTAAATATTATAATAAAAATTTTAGGAATATTGAGATTAAAATTAGTCCCACAAATGCTGAGAAATAACAGGTTTTTTAATATAAAAATGTTCAAATGTATGTTATGTTTTTATATGCAATTTAATTGTAAAATTGATTCTAAAAAACATAATTATATAAATATATGTATAATAGATCAAATGTGACTCTTGAACAAATAATATAATATAATTTATCATTAATAACTATTTAAACGAAATTGATGTTTTAACAAAATTGTATTAATTTTTACTATTCATCAAAAAATAAAGTTTCTAATAATAATCCAAATAACTCACCCTAACATAATTTCAACAATATGAATTGAAAAATGAAGAGTATTTTATGAAATTAAGTATAAAATTGTGTGTAAAATTTGTCACATCCCAAGTAAGTAATGAATAATAGATATTTTTATCTATGTCTATTTTTGAATTAGATAGTTTTTTAGAGGCTAAAAATGAGAATAAATCCAATCTTAAGCATGGAATACACTAATATTTTAAAAAGATTGTTTTACTGCCTTTTGATGGAAAACCATTTTAAAATAAAACTTTTTACAATTTTATCATCTCTATTTGTCAAAATAAACATATTATTTATTATTGGGACATTGAAATTTACATTGGATAAATTTTTGGTATTTTTCTGACAATATTAATTTTTTTAATGAATAGTTAAAAAATATTGCATTTTACATCAAAACTGATTTTTCATCTAATTTATTTATATGGATAGATTATATTTTTAATTGGTGTTAAAGTGTAATTTGAATATATTTTTACCATTTAATCCAATGGTGGTCATTAGGATTAATTTCACCTTGGAATTGGGAATAAATTAATGCCAAACATTTCCTAGAAATTGTTTCAAAAAAACCCGCTATTTTATTTGACAACAGGAATTATTTTTAAATTAATTATTGCAATTTATGTGTTTGTAATTTCGTAAAATGGATTACATATTTGGAATCAAAAGGACCAAATTATGTAATCAATACTCTTTTGTTTTTGGACATTATGAATAGTAACGACGGTAATTATCTTTAATTAACTTGATTAATGAGTAATCGGGTAGTTAAGGATAATAAAATAATATCATAATAAAAAAAATGACACCAACATGTGTAATAATACTACTGGTTGTCTCATGGACGACCATGGGATGCCTTGTGACAATCTTGGGGACTCCATGGAATCACTTTTGTGGGAAAATGACTTTTTATCTTTTTAATTTTTTTTAAAGAAAGTAAATATAACAAAGAATGTATCACCTAAGTAAAACATTTTTAATTTTGTCTTAATAAATGATATTATAGACTATAAATATTAATTGAAAAGCTAAAAATATTTCCTACAACATAGTATTTTTTTCTTAATTTTTTGACATTAAATAAATTAAATTATTTATGACATCATGATGATGCAACGATTACATCATTAATAAAGGATTTAAATAAAATGAAAAGATAATGTTAAAACTATAACAAAAACTTGTCAAAGACCTATTGTATGAGTATATTTCGAACCCTAATCACCTTATCCTCATTATACATTAATGTGGGACCTTTAAAATCCGAAACTCATTTGAAAATAAAGTAACATTTTGTAACTTTCCAAGAGTGCCCCTCCTCTCCTCTTATAAAAGGCCCCCACCTCTACCTCCTTACCCACACCTATCAAGCCATTGGCTCAGCCAAAACCTGCACATTTTGTCTCTCCACGTCCCTCTCTTACTCATATATGACTCACTTTGGGATGAAGTGTTCTCAAGGATGCTTTTGAGATCAAATCAAAAGGAGTTACCCGTTTTTAAGGTAATGTCTTCACTTGTGTCCTTTTGTTTTATTTTTATTCTCCAACCCCCTAAAATATTTTTATTAATTTCATTTGTAACAACTAAAGTATCTTCAATATACTATGATGTTTTTATAAGAATAATTCTAGCTACACTTACACACAACTATATCTAATGGTTAAAGAGCATACTGTTTCTGTGGATGACGAATTTCTGCCTCATACCTTTATGGCTTCCATTATGGGTATACGCGATATCTTCATTTTAGGAAGTGTGGACTACCGCCCCCTCAAAATGATTTGATTCGTTAATGCCATATGTGGGACATATAAAGGATGGAGTTAATGATATTATATATGATATTATACGGTAATTATAATATACCTTTATTTCATTATGATTCCATTCCATAAAATACGAAATAGAAATGAAATTAGCGTTCATGCGAACGTACGGCTTACCATCTCCATTAACGCTGCATTTCATTTCTTATCCCCAAATGTAATGTACTATTATAAGTACATATATATAATGGATATATATGATGTATATTACATCTAAATGATTATTATAATTCTGGAATTAAAATATACATATCTCTCATTTAGTTTTAATTCCATTAATATGACATAGAAATGAAAGTAGCGTTCATGCGTACGTACGACTTACAGTCTCCATGAATGGTGCATTTCATTTCATACCTCTAAATGATTACGTAATATTATAAATGCATGTATATACTGGATATATATGATATATATTATATCTACATCATGACTATAATTCTGGATATAATGGATATTTTACCACATGAACAACTCGTAATTATGAAGAGTTTAATTTTGACTCAAGTACCAATGATCGACAAAACGACCATTATTAACTTAAATTATTACATAATGTTCATAACATGGTAATAAGTGATATAAAAAGTAATAATTAACTTGAAAAAGGTTCTTAAGCAAGTAGAAATTAACTCAAGTTTATTATTCAGGAGGTTAAAGAACGATTGAGTAAAGTCGGACACGAGGTAAGGGAACTTCTTAACCCAATTTCCGTTCTTTGGGTTAATATCCTACTTTCAAATTATGCCATGATATTATTATTTCCTATCTTGTATGTTTACATTATTTATGTGTACTTATAGTGAATACACATAATAGATCTATTTTATTTAAAAAATGATCTTTGTATGGGACTTCGTCTCACTCTCCTTTCATTGAGGCATATTTTGTTTCTTACACAACCTTCTTTTATACAGTGTATAAACCCATTTTACTTTTACGTTTATCCAAAAGGAATCTTTTTTTACGAATCATTTTACTAAATGAAAAAATAGAATGTTTTTGTAGTACGTATGAGGCGACAATGACTTCCCCGCCGCCGTGACCATTATTTGAGTTTCGGCTTCCTCTATAAGTCATACCTTTTTTTAAAAGAATAATAAATACCATGTTTTACTTTTCATTTATTTTGGTATTGAAAATGGTTTTCGTAATGTTTTTATATCACTGTGTTGTATTGACATCTTGTGATTGAAAAGTGGTATGTTATGTTTCCTTTATGCATTTTTTATGTGATACGATTATGTTATGGTTCTTGGCCATTATTATGAATATGGATGGTTCCGTGATAAACTAATGGTGGGTGAGCCCGATATAGCTCTCCAATGGATTGGGTAACGTGAAGGAGTTAAACGTTATGGTTTCTCCGAAAAGATTTTGGGAATATATTGAGATGGGTACTCCAAACGTAACCAAGAGGGTTACTCCCTACGTAAGAATGTTATGAATGCCTCAAGTTACCTTTATGTCTTATGATTTCTATGACTTCTTCATGATTTGATGAGGTATGTTAAAGTGCTTATGTTTTATGAGTAAAGTTTGATTTAATTTATTCTTATGTATACATGTACTCATGTTTCCTTTCTATATTTTCATATCACTTATTGAGCTTTTTATGCTCATCCCATATTTTTTTGAAATTATTTTCACAGGTCAAGGGAAAGGTACATGATATGATGATAGTGTGAAGGAAGTGTCAAGAAAGAATCCATGTTTTATTTTAAATATGTTTCCATCAATGGGAAAAATTAATACTATCTTTTATGTAACAAATTTTTTTAAATGTTGAATGTAGTGCATGTTTTATGATATAATTCTCTCAAACTCAAAACCTGAAAATGTCCTCATTGTGTAATCTTGTAATAACTCATGATTAAGTAAGGTTTAAGGCTAGGGCCTTATAAAATTACTGTTATTATTAGAATCAGTTCATTCGAGAAAATAATGTTTTTAAAAATAATACTTTACAAAAAATCATATTTTCATTATCAATATGTTTTATTTATATGAAAAATATAAACATTATGAAAGTATTTATTAATCTTCCTATTACTATTTTTGATGATTATTTTATAATTTTATCATTTAATTAATTATATATATATATATAATGTTGTTTCATAGAAGCTCAGTGTTGTGTGAATCTTATTACTTGTTGGTGTTTCCTGTAGTTCAAGTCAAGTAGGTATTGTGTGTAGTGAAATCCTTGTAGTTATTTTATTAGAAAGGAATTCTTGAATTAATGTTTTAGTATATATATAAATAATGATATTTTTACAGTGTCATGTGAAATGAAAAATATTTAAAAGTTAAATAAATTCAGAAAAAAATTACTAAAAATCTCGGGGTGTTACAATTAGGTTAAAAAATACCTTTATATTCTCTCTGTATATTTTTTCACAAGATATTTTTATGTTCATTTATCAATTTATAATGGAAGAGTTTATGTTTTCTTACTCCAAATTTTATAATAATAATTCAATGAACAAGTTACAGAGGGGTTGGAATCATCATACCTTATCATTGATTGGGGTGATTTTGAACTCACATCATTAACCTCAAATTGTGAAATGATATTAAAAGAAATGGATTAGTGAAAACATCTATTATTTTTTATTTTAATGGAAATAATAGTAACTTCAACACAGAATTCCCCATCAAGTCATTGATAAAGAATAATTTTTTATAAATGGTATTTAATTTCGAATATTGTACCATATTTCTCAATAAATTGAAGGCACCATGATTATCAAAACTAATATGAATTGACCACATCACAACAACATAGACAACATCCAATTAATTCAACATCATAATCAATTTGGTTATTTATTATGATTATGTAATGTATTATACATCCATAGTACTAATGTTTGCCAATATTTTATACCTTTTGTTATGAAAATGACACTGTTATGAAAACTCCAATGGACATTCACCTTTTCACGTAAACATTTCTATCCCAGTCATAATATTTACATTGAAATAGATATATATTTCTAATATTATTATATTTTACCGTATTTTTTTATAAATACATTTATATAATTGAAATTTATCGTTCTATAAATTAATTCAATTTTCCATAGTGTTCATTGATATTTAAAACTTAATATAAAAATATACATTATATGTGGTCTTAAATAATTCAATTAATAAAAAATCCTAGTAAAATTTTAGAATTATATTATATCATCATTATTTACACTTTAGTCATTTCAAGGTTTTGTTCCCATTGAAATATGGGATGAATATATATTTGATTCCCCAAAACAAAATGTATTTATAACTATTCAATTATATTTCTCTCATGATAATAAATTAGGATACTTTCTAGGGAAACATTCATACCCAACAATATATTAACTCTATATGTATATAAATTTCCATCATATTTTTCATTTAAAAAAAAAATATTCACTCTCAACTTCTTCATTTCAATAATAATTGATGTTATATTAATAGTTGATAATAGTCAATAATTACTCATTATATGATTTGATGTAGAGGTTATGGTTTATTTTTCCCTTCTTGAACTTTATATATTTTTAGTATGAATCATGCATCAAATTCCTTGCACAACGGAGTTTCATTAATCCTAAAAATTCATTCTCTTTCATGAAAATATATCCAATATATTATTTAATGAAAAATCAATTTAATTTCTCTATGAATACTTTCACTTCAAATTATACATTGAGAAATACAGACATGATATCCACTTGAAATATGTTGTATTCAATTTTTGTTACGATAAAAAGAAATATCCAAATGGTCTCAACACAATAAACTACTTCCATGGTATATTCAAAATAAATTCCTTTATCCCAATAAAATTATTTTTAAACTATTATTTCCTTATTTCATACAACTTCCCTACTTTTATTCTAATAGTTATGGATCTTTTTATTGTTTCTGAAAACATTATTATTTTTAGGATTATATAAAACCCCTTTTAAATAATTATTCTCAATATGATCTGACTCTTAATTAATAATATTTATCCACTAATGATAATCCAAATACACTTTCACATATCATGGTTACACTTGTGAAAGAAAATTGGAATGTCTTATTTTAATTAATGATCTATAAGTATTAAATAGTATTTATTCTATTATAATTATATTTTGGACATCCACCTTCTATCCCATCCTAAAATGAGAGGAAAATATATTATTTTCTATCACATGAAAAGGGGGAATCAACTTATTCAACCTATACTTGTTATAAATTATATGTTTTACAAAAAATTATTTTTGTTCTAAATAAAAATATGATCATCATTTTGTCATCTAAAAATTCCTTCTTGATGTGTGTTTTCAATCCATTAGTGTTCTGTCACATTAAAATCAGCAATATTGACAATCTTTCCACCATTTTTATAAAAAATGAAATATCGTCTCTATATATAATAAAATATATTACTATGTTTAAATGTTAGAATCTAATATTTGGGGAGCTAAAAAATGGTGGCACTTTTAGGAATCCCCATTCACCATGGGCATAAAATTCATTGAGGAATATCCAATATTAAAGTAGATGATGATTGTAATATCCAAACATTCTCTAGGTATATCCTCTATTAAAAAAATTATACTATTTAATTTATATAAATCTGAAATAAACCTTATTTAAAATAAGGATTTAGGTTTTTGGGGTCTCAGAGAAGGAATGAATAAAAAGACTAGTAGAGGAAAAAAACTATTTTGGAGGACCTACGAATATACCGTTTCATCTTGAGGATGAAAACTGGATTGGGATATATCCAGGTATGGATATATGAATCCCATTGATCATTTGGTAGAAACATATAATATCAGCACTACTAAAAGAGACTCACTAGCTTATTAGTGAAGATCCACATGGCAACTGATGGTGTTTCTTGTGGTGTAACATTTCTATTGGACCCCAATAGCTAGTTGACGGTGTCAAGATTGGGTTAATGAGGGGAATAATTGTATTTTTCCCTCCCTAAAACCCTGGTTTAATCCATTTGATCCACTTCTTATACTAAATTATAACAAAAAACTTTATAGTTTTTTCCATGGATTCTTATCGTGTTCAACACCCTTGATCTTTTGATTCATTCTTCGATCCACATATATATTTTTTGTTTTTTTACATGGTTATGGTGAAATAAAATTCCATTATTCCTAGATATTTTTCTTTTATTATTGATATTGTGGGTCTTCCACTATTGATTTGGTATCGTTGTGTTGGGAGTTGG
Source organism: Viscum album (assembly GCA_963277665.1). Classification (NCBI taxonomy): domain Eukaryota; kingdom Viridiplantae; phylum Streptophyta; class Magnoliopsida; order Santalales; family Viscaceae; genus Viscum; species Viscum album. Next base: position 194,165,462 of record OY728142.1, on the reverse strand, counting down.
TATGGATGCCTGATCATGGATATTTTTCTCCACTTTTAATATAGATGATCTAAAGCATATCCAACGTGTTTTTTCTTGTATGTAACCCCATATGACCATTCCATTACACCATGTGCATGACCTCTCTTAATTTTTTTAAAATTTATGGCATTAAACCATAGTATTATATGTTAAATTGGGCCCTTCGACTATATAAGAATTAAGACTAGGACGTGTGTCCAACTGTGAGTTGTACTTACCCTTGATCATTATTTGGAACATACAATATTAAAACCTATAAATGAAAACATCTAAAACATGTTATATGTATTAACATGAAAATTGGTGTAATTATCTGTATAATTAATCACATAGCTTTTTTGTGTGTAATTTTTTTGAAATAATATTTGGAATAACAACATGATAGGATAATGACACAATGTCATATAAAATGGTAATTGTGATAATATTATATGTTAAAAAAATTCTAACATTATTATCCAAATTGGCATGAAATTCAATATTTGAAATTGAACATGATTTTCTTATAAATGAATATCATGGAATAGTTGAATAATATTCTGAAAATTGGTTATTTTGATGAATTAATCATTATTACATATGTTAACTTGTTTTTCATGTTTTAGTGTTCTGTTATTCGTAGAATCTAATCATTGGTTGATGCATGAGGATAAAATATATGTTTACATGATTCCTAATGTTGAGATGCAAGGTTATCCAATTATTGAGGGTGATGTGAAATGATCTTTAAGGTATAAGGGTGATATTAATGGTTCCTAATACCATATTATTTGGTGAATGGATAAACATGTTTGATTTAGGGTGACATTTGGGTGGGGGAGGTAGGACATATAATTCCATAATGATTCCTTGAATTGGAGTGTAAGGACCATGAAATCGTTCATTAATAAAATGTTGTTATGAATTACCCATGGTGTCAACTTGGAGCTTGGTGGTTGGTAAGTTTATTCGGTATTATACATTAATTTATGTATTAATTCCCTGGTTTATCAAAATATTTCATACAGCATTACTAATATTGGATTTCATATTACATCATCTGTGGTGGCCTGTGATGTTTTAATCACACCTTGTTCAGAATGTTGTTTGGTACCTAGGAGTATTTCATGGATTTAGTTTTATATAGTTGAATGGGGTCAAATTCTTGATTTGGATGATTATTATACTGGCTGGGAGTAGATCATGGATTTGGAATCCACATAGGATTCATGAATGGAGTTTTGGACTCCTAATTTTTGTACTCAATCTTTTAATTGATTATGTGTATGAATTTCAGTTTGACATTAATTTTATCAAACTATATAGAATAACATGGTTCATTATGTTTGGGTTGATTTGATTTCTTATATTATCTTATTGAGTTTAGTATTTTTATTTTTTATTGCATTTATATTCTGATTTTAATCTATAAAGTAGGCTATTATCTCCAATGAATATTTCTTGACCTAACTAGTAGTCGATAATCTCAAGCATATCAGGAGTTGTGACCAAGGCTTCATAAATATCAATCCCAATCATAGGATGGAGAAATAGAACCGGGGATGTTACAAATTGGTATTAAAGGAGGTTTCTCAGATGGATTGCTGTTTGGGAAAGGTAGATAAATGGATAGGATGTGTCAGATCATATTAATGAGATCTTGAATGAGGGTAGCTAGAACATGTTTATGGGGTTATCCAAGTATATAGGGATGAGAATGTTGTTCATGTGGATAATGTGTTAATTTTTAAACATTGTTTCACCTTTGCTGATGATGTTATTGTTTGATGAAAATATTTTAAATATATTACTCTCTGGAGAGTATAGAATGCAGTGTTTATTAATTAATAATAATAGGGGCTTAATAAATTATGTTATGGGTAATTGTTCATGCTTGGGATTTAATTATCAAAAATGTAATTTCATTCCTAAAATGTGATTATATTGTATGAAATGAAAGATAAAAAGGAATAAATTTAATCAATATATCATGTCAGTTCACTTATTAAGCTTGAAAATAAAGTGTCCATGTATCTATTCATATCTTTCATTACATTTTACTTTAGTTTTTGATCATGTAATTAACCCAATGATAAGATATTTGTGTTTTAAAATGAAAATAAGTAAGACTATAATATATTCCAATCGAGCATCATGTGCTGTGTAATATGCTCAAACATCACATAACAAAGATACAACATCTAGTGGGATGTGGAATATGATGAAAGATTATCTTCATTATTGTTTCTCATGATTCATGTGATGTGTTTATGAGGTTATGACCCTTGATACTGTAATACAGTTATGATCAGAGTGTATTAGATTTTCTAAAGAGTTCACTCTTAAATTTTCTTTCTATTTTTTCACTAATAGATATTTGTGTGGGGAACTGAAGGATTTGATTATATTATATGTATTAATAGTAAAGTAATGTATTTAGCTTATATTGTATATCATCAAAGGAGAGATAACTTTGTATCACCAGAAGGGGGAATCTTTATCCATTGTGGTGAATGGGATCATTTTTATGGTATTATGACCAATTTATTTCAAATTGGATTCTATCATGACTCATCTAGAAAGGCTTGTTTTGAATGATGGAAAGTTATAGATTATCATATTTTCCCTAGTTGTGGACCAATCTCAGGATTTCATTCCAAAAGTGTTCTATATCATTCCACTTTATTCAAAGACCATATTCGCCAATGAGTTTGTTCGACGAGAAAATACAATTACCATCAAACCCTAAAAAATATAACCATTTGATCATTGAGAGTTTAAATTTCATTTCGAGGATCTAAAAGCTAGAGGATCGATACATACAATTACATCACTATGGGTTTCCCCTATTATTATCCAAGAAGGAATATAAAACCATACATTTATGTGTTGACTATTATAGTCTAAACTAGATGATACCCATGAATTTGTATCATATTTATTTTATTGATGATCTATATGGTTATGTAAGATTCCCATACATTCTCTAAGATTAAAATTATGTTCGGGTACCATCAGTTGAGGGAGTGGACATCTATCATATAGTTTACTAACTTGATAAGTTGTAATGGATTCTATGATTTTGGGCTATTGTCTTTTTTTTCTTAAAAACCCAGAAATCATATTCATGGAAATGATGAATTAGATCTTCCATATATATGTGAAATATTTTGAGGTAGCTCTTATTGATGACATATTGGTGTTAACATAGTCCGAATAAAATAATTCCAAATATTATAAAATCATTATGAGTACAATAATACATCATCTTTTTTATCCCAAGATAGCTAAGTGTCATTTCTGGAATGTCAAACTTTCCTTTTTTGGTTCATGTTATCTCAATGGATGGATTTTTTTTTGAAACTAGAGATGGTGGAATCCACGGTATCTTAGGAATAACCCTATAACAACTTCAATATTCTATGTTATCATAGTATGATAGTTTTTCAATAGTTTTCCATCCAAGAATTATATCATCTTACGGGGTAAATGTCTTTTATAACAATGAAATTGGTGAATTTATTTTTTGTTTTATTTTTATAAGGGTTATTTCCAGTACTTTAAGTATAGGTTGACCTCATATCTGATCATCAAATTACATTATCCGGGTAAAGTGTATGACATATTTTTTGACACATCATGAATTGGGATCAATGTAGATCTGATGTAAGAGGGTTAAATGGTTGTTCATTTCTCTAAGAAGTTGGGAACACATTAGTATAATTATCCTACCAATGATATAGTGTATGCTATAGTGGGACATGTTTTGACATTTTGGTGGAGTTATATTTTGGTACAGACAATTTTGGTCATTATAATTTACGATAGCTCAGAGTATATCTTTTCACATCTTGAAATAACCCTTTTACAAATGATTTGGTTTAATATTTATAGTATTTCAACATCATGTTATCATATACTATGGGAAGGAAAATTTTCATTGGGAAGATTAAAACATTTGAAGCAAAGGCATATTGTGATGTATGTTGGTAGATGGAACACTTTTTAGTAATGAATCTTGATGTTGGGGATTTCTATATGTGATTGACATTAACATTGACATATATTATTCATATTATACATGATTAGTTTAAATGGAGGATCTTCTTTTATACAGGGGTTTTATCCCTAGGTGAAGAAATATATGGTGGGGAGGCGTCTTCGAGCTATTTCCCAGACAGTTATGTGGGTCATCATGTCTATACGCATATTTATGTTCCTATGTGTATGTGTGGGGAGGTGATGAAGGAATTTAATTCTTCCAAATGGGTGGTATATATAATGACCTTGACTTTTGATACATTAATATTACATATTTTTATATTAATAATCTTGTATATTAAACAAGCAAAATAACGAGGATCGTAATAGTATAGTTCATTTGGAAATATGGAAGAAAAAAATATAGTATAGTTAATGTTCATTAGTAATTCTCGCAATGTTTTTCCCCTTATGTGCCCCTACAAAAATCCTTTCTTCATGACATTTTAAATGTAAACATTAAAAATGCATGATCTATGATGCTCGGTTAGAGTAAACATGAAAGACATCAATTTTTTATATTACGTAAGAATAAAATAAAAATATGGGTATCTTATCAGGAGAAAAATTAAAAAAATTTATACCTAATCTATCAATGATCATAATCACAATTTATGTCATAAAATATAATCATTTCAAAAGATATGAATCATAAGAATTGAAATTCATCAAAACTAAATAATGAATCATAATTTCATATCACAAGTGTGTGTAATATCACCATATAAATATAAATACATTCCATATGTTGAGGAAAACTAATAATTATCTCTTATTAGGTCTTACCACATTTTTCACATAATGGATCAACCAAATCTACTTGTTTCGCTTCATAGATCAACCACATCAACTTGTTTCCCCTAATGGAAAATAGCACACTGGCATGCTTCCCATCACCAATCAATCATATCAACTTATTTCCCCAAACTATCTCATGAGCTATGAAAAGGAGAAACATATATTTCCCACCCATCACACAATGAATGAAATACACATGTCCTCCATAGGACAACAAATCATTCATCATCTCAGATCCCTTATAATGATATGTGTTTCTTAAATACATCATCATACCATAACTCATAGAAAGAAAATAAGTTCCATAAATATCATGCCATCATAAGCCATTCATAGAAATAATAATAATGATATACACGGGTCATAATCCTAGTATATCATAAGTAGCATAAAATTAAATGATTTTTTTATAAAGAATGACATTTGAAAGCTCATTTGGAATATTTTTTTATAAAAATACACAATATATTATGAAATCATTTTTTTAATGAAAAATGAAATTTTAAATGAAAATATTTTCTACAAATGGAAACATTGTAATATTGTAAAGGAATCATCAAATAAATAAAGAATCTTCATTTAGATAAATATTGTTCTTCTGATTTATGTTAATAAAATTACTTCAATTTTTTTTTGGAAACATCACAAATAACCTTCATTAGAAAATGAAAAAAATAATCTTTCCAAACCATTTTGTAAAATGTAAAATATTTTTAAAATAAAAATTATCATACACAAGAGAGTATTAAACAAATTTTTGAATTTTTTTTTAGAAAACATCGACATATAATAGAAATATTTTACAATGGTTACATAATTAAAAACAATCTCAAATAATGATGAGATTGTGAAATAAACCGTTAAAACATGATTATTAGTTGAATCACATGTCTTATGAGAGGAAGAAATTAGATTTTATTTTTAAATACTATAATATACTAGAAAATACTCATTAAATAAATTTATCGTCATTATATATACCACACAAAAGATATAATTAGTCAAAAATGTTTATGTCTCTAAAATATAAATGTGAGACAATAATCCATTACCCTATGTATTGACCTCAAACTTACATGTTCAAAAATAATGTCTAATATTTATCAATATCTCAATAAACTAAAAATAAACAATATTAATATATATCATACCAGGTATTATTTACTTATAAATATTTAATACTCATTTATTATTCATTCTATGATAAATTTATTTTCAAGGAAAAACCGCTTTGTTTTTCTGGAATGTTTAGATTTATTTTTCATGGTCATTTTACATAGATCGGTATTTAAAAATAAACAAAATGATAAAAATGATATAATAATCATAAATATTTTTTATATATGTATATGTGATGATTTATAAAACATAATAATAGAAAATAAAATAAACTATAAATGTAGACAGTATGTCGTATGTATACGTGAACGTTGTTTACATTTTCTTGTTGAATTAAATATAGGAAAATATATTATATTTGATCAATCTAGAATAATTTTTTATTCATATATCTCAAATTATTTTATTTAAAACATCCTTAATACAATCAATGTAATGTGTAAACATTTTACATTGCATCGTGTGGTTGTAGTCCGTCGTACATTCGATAAATGTTACCATTTTCCCACAAAATAAAAAGTATGAAGGAATGGTTGACAGAAAAATTATAGAATAATAATAAGATTATAATAATATATATATCATATATAAACTATATATAAATCCTTATTCACACTATTAATGGTGATAATCGAATAATTAATTGCATTAGATTGTGAGGCGGTAGTTCGCCATACACAGGAATGATGATTATGAACCCTATTTGATTGAAGTGTGTGATGTTGTCAATCATAACATTAAGAAATGATAAAATAATAATTAACATACATTGTTTATTGTATACACATGAAATAAAAATAATTTAATGTGTTAATGGAATAAATAACCAAAAATCATTCGTTGATGAATGTAACCTCTTATTTGGATATCACCATTTAGATTGCACAAAACGACTTCCATGGTTAGATTTAGTTCAAAGTAAGGATTCGAGGATTAAGGTAGTGAATTTAGGAGGAGATTGGGACATGTTTTTCATGAACCAAATAGGTTTTTTTATTTTAAATTATATAGATTAAGTGGTTCCGTTTTATTTGGGAGGTGAGGGGCACTCATGGAATTTATCAAAATATTAAATTAATATAAATTAGTTTTCAGTTCTAAAAGCCTCTAAAGTGAGTTATTTAAAAAATAATATGAGTATGGGTGTAAATAATATCATCATATGATTTTTTGGAATGTTTTTTACATTATAACCCTTTTCATTTAGTTGTAACCCATGTTTATCACTTTTAACTCTTACAATTACAACATGGATTTTTACTCCATAATAATAACTATAGAATCTAAACATTAAAACCGGACCCTAAAATATTGAAGGATTATATTTTATACCTTATTCAAATAATATTTTTATTTATTGATATTTTTTAATTTTATATTATATAATAATGTACTTTTTATTTTAAAATATATTTAATGTCAAATTTGACATTATTCATTACATCAAAATTTAAAAATTTAAACCCAGGAAATTTCATCAAAAATATATTTTAATACATGGTTAATATGTTAATAAATTAAATAAAATTCGTTTATGACTTTAACTTTCTAAAATTTTATTTATTTTAATATTTTTAATATCATTTATTTGACATTTCATTTGATTAAATATTCACTACATTATCATTTTGTAAGCATTTAATGTAATTTTTCACTCCAAAAAAATAATAAAATTACCATCATGATGAGAAAAAAGTATATTTAAGAAAAATATTCATATTCAAACATATCCCCTAGATAACCACATATTAATATCATTTGACTTCTTGAAAACAAGGATATGGAAATTTCAAATATTTATAGAAAAAACATTTTGAAGGTTATAATGTCATACAAAAGGTGAAATATAGTCACATAACTAATCCTAAAATACATATTGACTAAAATAATTATCAAATAATAATGGTTCATCTGTTTGGGTAATTCCATAAAATTTGTAATATTATGTTTACTCTTAATTAACTGGTTTACCCTTAACTGTGGTAATAAAAAATAATTAAGTAACTATTCACATTAGCCATAAATAAGAGGGGTATATTTGATTTTTTGGAACTTATTATTCCAAATATATAATCTATACTCATAATTTAAAATACATAATAGGATGAAATTAATTTAAAAATCATCCCATGGACAGGTTATGAATGCATGGTTTTTGAATGAAAATTTCCAAAAGATCATAATTTTTTTTATATCAACTTTCAATGTTAAATTCACTATAATAACCACAATGAGATTTATAGATGTATAATTTTCTTATTTAATCATTATTCCCAATTTTAAATATAATATATGTATTAAATTAAAATTGGTAAAAACAATTTTCCAATTAAAATGAGTTATTTTTCACTATTCATCAAACAATAAAACTTATTTAAAAAATAACAAAAATTCAAAAAAATTAAACATTGAAATTATAAATTAAAATTATAATATTATCATGTCAAAAAAAATTTATAAATGTGTGAAATTTATCATTAACATAAGTCTTTCAGTACAAGTTGGAAAAACTGCAGTTTTGAAAAATACAGTTTTTATGGTTAAAATTGGACAAGTTCTTATTTTCAAGAAATAAATAATTTCAGATAAATTTAAAAAATAATATATTTAATATATATATATATATATTATAATTATAATTAATAATTTTCACTAATATTTATTAATTAAATTTTTTAAGGTCAAACACCTTTGTGGACATAAAAATAGTTGTTCATAAAAACACATCAACTATATACAATTTTTTAATTTCCATTTATAATTAATTAGAACATAAAGAATTAATTTTTTAAACCTTTTCAAAATATATTTTAATAAACCATTTTATCGTAATCATTCCCATAATTCATGCTTCTAGTAGATAATAATCATGATAAATAATATATTGTCGCTTTGGAAAACTCATTCTTTGGTATAACTCAAGATATTTAAGGAAATCATTGTTGTGTATTACTCAATGAAAAATTAGTCCTTCATGTTATGAAACTAAAAATATATTTTACATGTAGTGTAATATTTTTCATAAATAAATATTTTCTTGGTATAGCCGGAAACAATCCCAATTAAATTATTTTATTTTATTTGAAAAAATAAAAAATCATAAATACTCAAGGTGTTACATTCTACTGCTCGTAAAAATAATTTACTTCTCAAAATTAATCTCATTAATCTTATTATTAATTGTCTAATCAAAATTTCATATAAACATACATTTTAAAAATGAATACTAAAACTTCCATTAAAAATGGAATGATGGAAAATTAATTTTTACCCAAAGCACCTCTAAAATAGGTTTCTTTGTAGTACAACATAGGAGGAAAGTGAAAACAATGGCATGTAAGAAAATATTACCTATAATGTTTTTATGTATTGTCATAAATTACAAGTTCAAGAGAATGTCAATGAAAAAAAATCATTGACAAAATTGGAATGGATAATGTAATTAATGTCACAAAAAATGATGACAATAAGATATATTTTTATTTCAAACTCTTTTGAGAAATTATACTTAGTTGATTTCCTTGTATAAGAATAATTTCACTATTTGTTTAAGCGTTTATAAATTGTTTCTTCGTCTCTTACTCTATGAATTGATTATACAGTTGTAAGTCCTGAAGAACTAGTGGATCACATGATCTATAATTGAATGACAATTCATTCATTCTAATTCATGTTATAACTATAAACAAATGGTGAGAATATGATGTCAAATATGTGTAAATCTTCTTATAGTGATGTTATAAATTTACATCAAAAACATCTTCCAAAATATAACTTAAAAAATTAAAACAATTATAACATAATAAACATTACAATAGCATAATATACCAAAATTTCCAAAGAAGGTCACAAAATTTCAAAAAATCAACTTTTCATTATTCTTCCGAACAACATGATGTATATATTAATTATTAGATACCGGATATATGAATACAATAATCACATATTCTATTGAAACATGATAATAACCTAAACACCATACTGAATAGAAGCATTAATCGTCGTTACTTATAAAATAAATTTTTCTATAAAAAATTTCATTAGACACTTGAGTTCATCATTGTACTAAAAGAATTTGTGATATCATTATTCCAGAATCCACGTTGATAATGATAAAAAAATTCACTAATATATGACCAATAACATTCTAATTTATCTTATTAATTCAAAATTAAACATTAAATTCAAAAAAAATTATATAAGGATAAGTATTAAAAAATTATCATGGCTAACATTAACCATTTTAATATCATTAGATTTCCATTTTTCTTTTTCCTCAATGATTTTTCTGGTTTACCATCAAATGTAGTCCTTTGATTGACGAACTTTTTTTATAATTCAACGAAATGTTATAATTGAAATACTAAATTACAAGAGGGTCCCTCTTTGAAGAATTATATTTATTCACATTAATTTATATTTCAATCATTTGATGAACAATCTTTCAATGCTTAAAACATTTATCAATAACCATAAGGAAACTTCTTTTACGATCTCTTATATATGTTGAGCCTAAAAGATATGTAATATTCATATCTCTATATATTTTATAGTTTACTTTGAATTATATACATATTTTATCATATGAACAATGATAAATATGTGAATCTTAAATATAAAATATCACATGAATAATATGTGGAAGGTACCTACAGAAAAATATGTTGTTTAACTCATCCAAATTCATGAAAAAAAATTATATTATTTCATTATATTCATAATAAATATCCATAACTAATTCTCTTCACCTAATAAACGATAGAAACCAAAAATTAATTTCTCATGTTCTAAACATTATAGAACTAAAGATATCATGTTAGTTCTACTAATACATTTCACAAGCACTAGTACAATAGAAGACCCACTCAAAGAAGGTGGGGGCTACCTCATGAAGGATATAACAAAAATATAATTCTATCATTTTCTCATTTTTAATTAAATAATAACTCATATCATGATAATTTTTTGTGATAATTGAAACATGATTTTTCATTCATACAACTGTAACATTCGGTATTCTAGGATGTAAGTCATTTCATTTCCTATCACATTTATTATTAGCATTGTTCCATTGCATTCCATCCATTGGATAAAACCAGAAATCATAGTGTGAGATTCTCTAATAATAGTGGTAGAACCACATTGTTCATAGAAATTTGATAATAAAATTCAATCTATGAAATGTTAGTTTTAATACTTATTTATTCTCGACCATTACAAAAAATATTAATTATAACTTATACATTGACTTCTCATTAGGGATCCTTCTATGGTGTTCTCATCCAAGATTTTAATGTTTGACTAAAACGTTCCTTAAATAACAACTATAAGGATACATGCTTTTTATACATGTATATTACGTCTTTTTAGATAAATATTCATTACATTACACAAAAACATGTTTACTGACAGTAATAGTTTATAGCCTTTACAAACATAAAACATAAAATTCTAATCTGGTGAATGTTATTTAATGTTTCATGGAATGATTTTCCCCATCATTACCCCTTTCAAAAACCATTCATTGTGACATGTGGAAACGATACATAAGAAAAATTTGGGATGAAATTTTTTAGTAAGAGTGAACATGTAATATAACCATTTTTGACCTTTTGTAAGAATAACAATAGATGATGGGTACGCGATCATGATAATAACTAAAAAAAATAATACCCATTATTTCATAGATCATAATCATGAATCAAGGTAGAATAAAATAAAATTTCAAAAAACATGAATCATAAGAATGAATATTCATCATAAGTCAATCCTTAAACATAAGTTCATAACATAATTTTGCGAAGAATCATTGTAATATTGAAAAAAAAATTATATTTAATGTTTAACATCCAAGACTCATAGATTATGTCTTATCTCTTTTTGACATAATGGATCAAGTATATATACTTATTTCCTATCATGGGCCAAATAGATTGAATTTTTTCTATTAAATAATCTAACACATTGATTTGTTTCTCATCACAGATCAAGAACGTGGAGTTTTTTCCCTTAACTATGTCATTATATATAATTAATTACCCAACACATTGGAGGGAGATATATTTTTCAGCCATCACGTATTTAAAACAATACACATGTGTTCCATTAGACCATAATTACTTCATCGTCTCAGACCCAATGAAATAATATGAGTTTTTAAAATACTTGATTATGAAAAAAATAAATGAAATTAAATAGGTTCCATAAATATCATAGAATCATAAACCATTCATAGAATGAATAAAATGGAATCCTTGTATTACATCCCCAGTAAACCATAACAAACATCAAATAATTTAATCTTAAATGGAATATTATTTTTTAATATAACATGAAATAATTCATAATGAAAATAGAATTTACATTATAAAATAACTTTGAAAGGAGAAATTCAACATTAAAGATAACGTTATCTATAAAAAAACCTTAAATTCTTCTAAATAAATATCCAAAGCATTAACACATCATAATATAGGGAAATTCTATTCATGCCATGTATGGTAAAAAACACTCCATTCATATTTTTTAGATATATCACAAAGAGAATTATTTGGAAAATGTTTAAAAAATAATATTTTAAACCCTTTTGTAAAAAGAAAAATATTATAATAAATTAAATTAAAAATTCATAAAAAATAGCAAATAAAATAATCCTTTTTTAGAATAAATAATCTTGGAATAGAAATATTCCATTGTAGAGACTTAAAAAATAAGCTATCCTTAATAATGATGAAATTGTGAAAAAACCTTTACAACATCACAATCAGTTGAATCACATTACCCATGAAATAAATAATGAATATTTTAAAAGTTATATTCCCTAATATTTACAATAAGACAAATACAATACATTCATTATATGTATATACACCACTTAAAATATATAATTAGTGTATTGGACATCGGTCTCACAGAAATAATACTGGGAAAAAATCACATACCTTTTGTTTTGACTTCATTAATACATATCCATATATACTGTATAATTAATATATGTTTATAATATATATTACTCAGAAACCAAATTCATATATATCAAACCATATATAATTTACTTTTGTAATTATATTATTCATTTATTAAAAAATCCTTGATAATGTAATGTTTTGGGAAATAATTGCCTTGTTTTTTTAAATTTTTTAAATTGTTATTCTTTGTCATCTTACATAGATAATGATTTTAAAATATCCTTACTGATAAAAATGATATAAATTTAATTTTAATTAATTGAATATTTATTTATCAGGATTCAAAAAAGTTAGTCCTATAAAATGATATCCAATTTTCATTGAGATGGAAAGTCATATATAAGCATGAACCTTATTTTCATTTTATTGTCAGATTAAAGAAATAAAATTATATTATATAATATAAATCATTAATAATTTTTATTTTTTATATATAACCTATGTTTTTTGAAACCATACTTAATTCATAACATGTAATTTTTTAGTGAATCATATGACATCATGACGTGGTAGTCCATCGTACACATAAAGGATGTTATCATATATACACTAATTTGGAAGCATGAATGTATGT